>OY728142.1:1979813673-1981041414 GCA_963277665.1 Viscum album | reverse complement strand
CCCATCTTATTTTTGTCATGACTTTTGCAGGACACTTGATCTCAAGATCTATCATCCAAATGGTTTAAAACTACTTCGTTTGAAACATTAAGGGTTTGTGAAAAACTAATATGGTCTCTCGATATTATTAATGCATCAAAGGGGTTCCCTTAACTGGTCCCAAATCCATGTTTTTCATTACCAATGCATTATATATATATTTAATAATTAATATACTTTAAAATTAATGTTCCTTTTCAGAATGTATCTTTATTGATTATGGAATATGAATTTATCAAAATTTACCCTAGCTTATCAATGGAAATTCAATGTATAAACTGTTTGTAAAATGATATATGGTTTAAAAAATAATAATATCATTTTAATGTAATGTGGATACTTATGGTAAATTTATTGATCAATTAGCATGGTAAAGTGAAAATTTCAGTAGAAATTTAGTGATTACGAAAATTGACCAAAGAGGTGAATGCCAATACATTCCTTAGTAAAATTGATTATAAAACATCTATATAAAAAATAAGGATGGTATCAATAAAATGTATACCAATAATATTAATTAAAATTGTTTTTTAATTGATTAAATAAATATATATTCAGAAATTTTTTTGAAGAATGTATAATTATCATTTGTAATATTATTTGAACATGTTTTTATTTGAAAAATATGTTTACAAATATTTTACTTAAAATATCCTTATAAATATGAAAATAAATCATCAAATAAAAAAATTTCATGTTGGCAGGTAATTTCATACATGGCATAAATAACATTCTTCTTCAAGGGTTAAAATGTTAGAAAATTTTCTTATTTAGAATGAAATAATAATATTCTATTTAAAAAATTATTAAATGAAAAAATTGGTAAAATATTCTTTAATAAATAATTTTTGAAAATTATAAATAATTTTTGAAAACATATTTTCAAAACATGGTTACATATGTAAACATATTTCTAACAGAAGACAAAAATGATATCTATTTAATTAAAACCATTTTCTAAAATAATATTAATAAAAAAATTCTAAAAGTAGTACTATTTCATTGAGAAGATCATGACTAACCAAACTGATAATTAAATTTAATTTTTTATTAAATAATGATAAAATATTTTCCATTAATGGAAATTCCAGAACAAATATCCATGATTAGAATTATATTATGAAACATTCCATTAAAATAATCGTGACATGATGTGATAATTGATAAATGAATAGATCATGTGTTTTAAACATAAATCCGCTTAAAAACTAGAAATAAAAAAATATTTAGTCAAAATTTATTATACACATAATCATATAATATTAATGAAGAATTAATCAACCCAAGGAATGGATATTGAGTTAAGTTATTTTTTCTACTTGGTAACTTATTATTCAAATCCCTTTAGATTAAATAATTCAAATTGAAACATAAAATATGGTGATCTGTTTATTATTCTAGAGAATAAATATTAAATAGAAATTATATAAACCATATAATTTAATGGTATAAATATGTCCACCCAATGGTTTTTGGTCATGTTACTATGTCATGTCTCCCCTTAGGTTCTTTTTTGACATGATAAGCTCGTTTTTACAGTAATCGTTTTGATAATCATTATTTTTTTCACTAACGAAATTTTCCAAAAAAGATTATTATAAATTATAATATATTATTTTTAAAAAAATTCATTCAGTTTTTAAAAATTCTACTAATAGTATTGAAAAAATTAATATTAAATTTATCCCACTGATCTGCTGAGAATGTACGTTTTTTAAGTGAAAATGTTCAAATGTTTAATATGTTATTTTAGGAAAAAAATTTAATAAGGACATAAATTGTATTAATAGATGTATAACTAATATAATATTACTACAAAACAATTTAAAAATATAATCTTAAATCTTAAATTATATATATATATATATTGATGGTTTTCTATTAAAATTAAATATTTTTAACTATTAATCAAAAAATGAAACATCTAAAAAAAATACGAAATATTCAACCATAGAAAATTTTGATGTTTTTTCCAAAAATGGTTTATTTTTTCAAAACAATTTATAAAAGTTTAAAATTTAATTTCTAAAAGAAGTTCACAATTAAAATGTTTTGAAATTACCTTTAGAAAAATTCCACATTTTATGTGTAAAATTATATTTTTTCTTATCTTATAAATAACCAATTAATTATATTAAATGTAAAAAAATTACTAAATATTTAATTTATAAATTTTACTAATAAAATTAAATAATAGTAAATAAATTAATTTAATATGATATAACACTTTGGGAACAAAATGTAGTTGTTATGAAAACATTTCTTTTATAATCAATTAGTTTTTATTTTTATTTATTATTTATTAGAAACTAATGAATTAAATTTATATTTTTTTACTCATATATGTTAAAATTTTAGTTAATATAACTCATAACATCCAATTTAATGACTATAAGAT
Organism: Viscum album; assembly: GCA_963277665.1. NCBI lineage: Eukaryota > Viridiplantae > Streptophyta > Magnoliopsida > Santalales > Viscaceae > Viscum > Viscum album. The sequence continues at coordinate 1,981,038,977 of OY728142.1, read as the reverse complement.
AATTTTCATTTCAAATAATAATAATAATATTCAATAAAACTCTGTCTCGTGTGTAATACAAACTATAGAAGAAATCCATTATTTAGTGTAATCCAGACAAGAAATGGTGTTTTTTAATGAAATATAAATATTTTGATGTTTTTAATTGCATATAAAATAAATAATCATGTAATAAACAATTGAAATGATTAAATTTATTTTAAAATTTATTTTAATTTCTCAATATGTAATATTCCTTTCTATAATGGGTGTTTAATTGAATACATGATGTCAAATATATTTTTCTATCCTACAATTTATTGGGTGTTAAAATACATAATAAAATAAATATAGTTATTATAGAAATATGCATATGGTGAAAACCATATGATGATATAAAAGGTTCATCAAGACAAACATGTAAGAACAAAAAAAATACATATATAATTGTTCATCACTTCAAGTATTAAAAAGTACAATATTATCATTAGGATACATAAGAGTAACAATTTATTATGTAAATTTAAGAATTATGATATATTATGTTATAAAATATGAAACATAAGGGTTACCAGTGAGTAATATAAAAATCATAGGATATGATATCTCTATATACATAATGATATGCCCACTATTCAAGTTTGAGAATATATTAGGTTACAAAGGATTTAAGTTAGATTATGATTTTTATATTATTAATTAAAAAATATCATTTTTATTTCCATACCCTTGATTTTATTCATAGATAATGGAGTGAAAAATAGAATATGAAAGATGAGTCATGATAATGGATTCCATGTCTCAAATAGAAGAATCACATAATTGTGGTTTTTATATGTTTTTAAAGACATTTAGTATTATGGAATTAAATTTAATGTGGTATAAGAGGTCATGAAGATAATAATAAACACAATAGAAATTTAATTTTTTGTAATAATATTGGGTCTTTGATATTCAATGTTGAATTAGAAAAATTAAGTAAAAGTTCATATTGATTCATTTCAATTTATTTATTCCAAATGATAATATGGAAATAATTTTTACATGATGCATAGAATACAAAAATTTAAATATGTAATGAGGATAAAATTGTGCTAAAGAATATCTTGATAATGAATTTACGGTATGAATATCTTGATTATCTGTGAAAGATACATAGAAAGAAACTGATATTTCATTTCATGAGGGAAACATGTGTGTCAGAGGGAGTAAACCTCATGCAATTATAAATAGTTAAAATTATATATAAAGGAAGTGTAAGAAGGAGAATCAGGTTTGGAGTATATCCCTATGATATCTCAATATCATATAAAAATAAAAATAATAAAATAATTAAGAATGGACGAAAATGCGATTGATGATTCATTATATATGTAAATAATCATAGAGAATAATAAATAAGAAATTAATATGATGAAACATGTTTCCATATGTATTGATCATTATATGATAGATTTTAGATGGAAAAGATATATGATCATTCTACTAGACTAGAAGACTGATTTGTAATTAGAATAATAATCCTATAGAATATGATATATCATTATGGATGTAGTGACATGTTATGCATACTGAAGATATTATACAGGAGACAAAGTCATATGATCATTGGATATTGGAGGTATCTAGTATAATTATATATAAACCGGTAAATAAACTAAATGGATTTTAGGTGATATATATAATCGTGAGGCCGATTTGGTTCAAGGAAGATACTTTCCCACCCGTTGTAAGTATTGTTTTTAGGATGATACCTTCTTAAAATTTTCTTATAACTATAATTGATTAGTGGTAATTTGTGTCTCTAAATAATCCCAAACACAACATGGATTATATAGTGACTCTATCCTTTTACAGATATTACGACATGATTTTAGGTATAATAAATAATCTTATTCAAACCATGGACTGTAATATCTATTGTATTTTTAAGAATAGGTTCATAATTAGAAATAATGAATCTAATATAAAGTAATGTTTTATTTAAAAATCGCAATAAGAATCTAGCTTCCATTGAGCTCATACATCTTCAAGCCATAACTTGGGAAATCCATGAAAAAATGGATGAGCTAAAAATATGGGTAATGGAATATACGTCGGATTAAAGAAAAAAACATGTGTTATACGACATTACATCATGAAATAAAAAGCAATGGAACATAAAAAAACCAAAATAAACAGAACACATTCAATATGAGAACATGTAATAATGGAATCATAGGAATGTGGAAACATCATATGTCCAACATTTAGCATGATTCAAGACTAACTACCATGACTATTGAACACAGTGGACAAGGTCCCATAAAGGTATTAGGTTCAATCCCTTTCTAAACTGGACTTCTCATGAGATTATAAATTACCCAATATATTTTAGAGCTATATGTTTTCACCCATTATAAATTTACCATGAATATATGTTCCATATAAAGAAAATTTCATAAGGAATAAACAAAAGGGTTATCCATGGGATGAAATGAGTTTCATAACCATGGCATAGGGAATAAAAAATCGGTGTGTCATAATGGTGTCCATAAAATAATTGATTTAAATCATAAATTAACATTCCAAATGTAATGTAGGAATATATAATGATAAGTGATGTCAAAATGAAGTGAATATAATTCAATATGATTGTTTAAGAATCATTAAAATTGTTCAACTTGAGTGTGTTTTTAAGGAATATATCTAAGATGCATTAAAATATATAAAATAATAATTATTTATATAAAAAAATGAACTAATATAGTTTTTAATAATAAAAAAAGTGATTTTATAAAACAATTGGTTTCTTAAAATAGATTAATGGGTGCACGTGAAAATGGGTAAGAAATTGGGAAGTTCCCTTTAATATGGCTTTCTTTATAGGGAGAAATTTAAAAGGGGGCATTATAAAACATGTATATAAATATCAAAAAATAATAATAAATGATCTAGGTACTATTTTTTATAATGTAAACATATATTTTAGGAGCATTACATAAAAATAATTAATAATTACATTGGGGTAAATAGAGAGTGTGTGTGTAACTCGAAGGGAAAAATGATTGTTTTGAGAGAATCCCTTACCTTATGACTGAAACTATTCTACACTTATACATAATTTCCAATATAATGAAATTAAATTCATTAATAATTTAATTAATTCGTTTTTAAACATATTATTTATTTAGTGTAATTTTATTAATATCATTTATGGCCTTTTTTAGTTATAAGATTAAATTCCATCATTTCGGATTGTTCATTTCCTGGGTGTTAATGTTTCGTTCACTTGTATCCAAGTATAAATGTTCATGTAAAATAGGAATAGTTATCCAAAATTGAAATATATTTCATTAATGAACATCTATAATATTTTATTATCTTATATATTTTTTCCAAATATGTGGACGATTCGTTAGATAAAACATTAATTATAAACATTGGTTAATTTTGTTTGGTGTTCAATCGCCACAAACTAGTTTTTTAACTATTTAGTATTAAGAATATATAGTTGTTCTAAAAAATTATTTATCTTTTAATAAAAATTATATAATTTGGTTTAACTATAATATTTTTGACCACACATAAAGGAGGTATTAGAAGAACAAAAATCATCATCCATGAAGGTAGTGAATTAACACCTCATGTACGATGTTTTCATTTTTAGAATAAAATGGGAAGAGAAAATAATTGGTAGAAAATATAAAATTAACATTATAACATTAAATTATATATATATATATATATTATTTTAGTCATCATGTTACATTAAACAATGGTGGTGATAAAAGGATAAGAAACGAAAGGAAATTGAAAGAGATATAGGGAAGGTTTTACCTCTTGAGTGTCGTCTCCTTGACAACATCCTTAAGGAAATTGAAATTGTTATTTTTCTAAGAATAGAAAGACAAGAATGTTGGAACCATTTTGGTAGTATATTAGGTATAATATAATCATGATTCAACGGTTTTTATCTTTGAGATGTATAGGTGGTGAGGGGTGGTTATTATAGTGGCAGAGAGGGGAGTTATTGATTATTTTATTTATTTATTTATTAGTTCGGATGATGATTATGAATATTAATGAGTTTTTTTATTAAATACCATAAATAGTCAATTTGATTTCAGAATAATTGGTTATTACTTTATCCATACATTATCTATGACTCCAAAATTCATGTTGTTAGTTTATACTGTAAATTACAGTAATTCACTATTCACCTAAAATTCAACTATTTTTGTAAAATCCCAAAATATTTTCCTAAATAATTTTGGGAATGAATAATTATAAAATTGAATTTGTTTTATGAATGTAATTTTATAAACATGTTAAATTAAATTTCAAATTAATTTCTTCATTTGCATGAAAAATACTGATTATGATATTTTACCTGATTTGATGACACTTTGGAAAATTTATTAAAGACACAAAAAATTATATTATAATTACAATACAAGAAAATATTAATTTATGAATACATTTTATGGAAATAAAATATCTTTTAAGTATTTTTATTAATTATAGATGTGAAAATAAGAATTTACACTTGAAAAAAATACAAACACATAAATTATCATTTTTAAAACATTTTATAATTATATATAATATTTCCATTTATAAGATAAGTATATTTTATTAATTAATTAATAGGAGAGGTTACTATTTCATTGGTCGGATTACTAATCCAAATAGTAATATTACTTTTCCAATGGTAAATTTATTTTTCCATCAGTACAGGTTCTTTAATTTCTATAAATACCGGTCATTAAATTAGTTATTCATTTATAAAGTCTGTATTTTGTTTTATATGTGATTTTAGATGATTTATAAGATATAAAATAAATTTAATAAGGAAATTTCATTGATATAATTATGGGTCATTACATTCTTCCCCCTTATGAAATTTCTCCCTCAAAAATTCATTTTCTATACTAAGATAAACCCAAGTGAGGGTACATCTCCCTCATTACACTATCATGTTCCCATGTCACCTATTTGTACTTATGGTTCCACCATAGTACATTAACAAGGTGAGTAGTCTTGTTGCATAGACCTTTATCTCTATGGTCCATGATCTTTATTGATTTCTCTTCATACCAAATTTCATTCTCTAGATATACCACCTCTTGAATCATTACATTGGATGGGTCAGTTATGTACTTCTTCAAGAGAGATACACGGAACCCATAATAAACATGATCCATTTTTTATGAATGTTCAAGATTATAGGCCACTACTCTTATGAGATCAAGGATCTAAAAGCATTCAATATACCAGGGTCTAAGATTACCTTTCCTTATAAACAGCATTACTCTTCTCTAAGTCGATATCCAAAGGAATACTTTGTCTTTACCATTGAATACAAAATCCAATCTTTAGTTTTCTGCATAGATCTTTTCAGACTCTGTGTAAATTTTATATGTTTTTTATGCTTAATTTTTCACTTTTATCCATTGAAGAAGATCAGTTAAATGTAATTTGTTTTCTCCAACTTCATCCAAACAGTTTGTTGTTCATCATCACATCCCATACAGAGCTCTATATAAATCCATCTGAACAATCGAGTAGAAAATGTTATTTTTTGAGAACTCAACCAATGGGATATACTAATCTCATCGACCAGTAAATTCCATTGATAAGCCTCTCAACATTTCCCATGGAATCTAAATATACCTTTCATATTGTCCATTATTTTTGGGATGATAGGTCATGTTGAAATTTAATTCAATACTCAAATCATGTTATAAATTTTTTCATAATTTAGATGTGAACCTTTGATTATGGTTATATACGATTAAAAGTGGAACCCCATACATCCTCAACACATAATTCACAGATAACTTGCCATGTTGTTCCAATGAGAAGTATTCCCTAATGGTAATGATGTGGGATGTATTAGTGAGTTGATCCACCACAAATCCATACCATAGTGTTCACTTTGGTTTTTTAGAAGACTAGTGATAAAGTATAGAGTGACATTATCCCATTTAAATTTTAGTTTAATAAGTTGTTTCATCATCCCAATTGGACCTTTTTTATCACCTTTTTGTTGCCAACATACCAAAACCCCTATGATATACTCCAAATTGTCTTTTCTCATACTATCCCAACAAAAGTGTTCATTAAGACCACATTATATCTAATTACTTGTATGATGGATGGTTAATGGTTAGATATGTGAATTATCAAATAGATCCTTTTTCTGTTTAGTGGAGAATTCATACAAATAATTTTTCCTAACTGAGTTACAACATTATAAGATATGTTCAACTCATGTAGATTCCATTCCATTACAGCTCTCACCTTATTTTCTAGCTTCAGATCATCTCTATGTGCATCCTTGATCTGTTCATGTTTTAATGGGTGGGAAATTATTTCAGAAGGGTAGGTTGTTTTCCCTTCCATTATGTTTTCCAAATACATCCTTTCCATATCAATGAATATAGGGTCTTTCCCAATCTGCATCATGGAAAGAGTAGTATGTTATTTTATTATAAGAGAATTACCTTCTATTTTTCCTTCCCAATATGATCATGGAGAGAGAAATCATATTATTTGATTATATCAAACTATAACATAAGAATCATGTTCAGATTATATTTTTATGATTTATACTTTAATCTCTTATTAGCAGTATATATGTCATAGTTCTCACCATATAGATAGTACAATATTACATTCAAGGTAAAAATAACAACTACAATATCTAGTTTATGTGTCAGGTAGTTCGTCTAATGTATATTCATTTTACTTTAGGCATTGTCTGTCAGATTATCATTTTTTATGAGCACATAACCGATTACATTCTTTGAAAAAACATTTCATATAAATAAACCATCTCCACTTGTTAAAAGTTTGGGTACATGTGTAGTAATTAGCCTCTTCTTAAGCTCTTTAGATCCTTCCTCACATTTTCTATCTAGACTAAAATCACCACTATCCATGTTAACATATTTATAATGATATAAAATCATGATAAATTCTTCAAAAAAACATTGTTATTGCCTAATTAATCCATAAACACTATGAATATCCATTACATATGCTGGTTTGGGCCACTCTTGAATTGTCTTTTTAATAATAGCCAGTAGATATCAATTTTTTGGTGATAACATGACCCAATAATGATATTTCCTAAATCCATAACTCATATTTTATATACATTTCACATAGCATCTCTATTGAAAAAGTCGTTATATCATTATTCAAATGCACCTCATGCACCTCTGTGATCTTGAAGTATATTAAAATATCCTCAAAAAAGACTACCAAACTACTCTCAATGTAATCACCGAACACTCGATTCATTATGTAAATGAATATTTATGGATAATTAGTGAGTTCTAAAGGAATCAATATGAACTCATATTGTCCATACCTTGTTATATATGTAGTATAGTTAATATCTTACTTCTTCATGATTAATTGGTGATACCTCTACTAATGTTCTGCTTTTGATGTATACTTGTACCCATGTTGTTGGTCAAGAAAATAATATATATATATATATATATATATATAAATGGATACATATTATTTAGCATGGTTTTTTTAGGTCAGGAGAATCAATGTATAGGTGTATTGATACGTCCTTCTTCTTGAGGATGAGGACTGTTGCACCCCATGGTGAAGCACTCAGATGAAGGAAACCCATGTCCAGATTCTCTTGTACCTACATATTTAGTTCTTCCCAAATCATGGTGTAAATACTTTAACTTTTATTTTATATATTATGAGATCCACGTATAATTTCATTTGAGAAATCAATATCTCATTCTGTATGAACACTAGCAAATTTTTCAAGCAACATATCAGTGTAACCCCTCAAAATGGGCATGTCTTTGAGCATGATTATATCTTTTTCATAAATCATTTGAGGTAGATATTTTTTCTCATTATATAATAATATCCATAATTGAGATTTTAATTATTAAATATATTCATCAACCACCTTACAAGTGTACAAAATTAAGGGATTCCTCGGGATGTGATGAATGATACCCCTTTCATGACAATTGAAGATTGATTTATATTAAGGTAACAAATCCATTCCCCAAATAGAATCAAACTCCACAAGATGATTTACTATGATGTATTCTAGTTTTTTATATGGAAAAAAATGAATTGGAGTGGATTTATATACTTTGGATATAGAAATTCCTTTTTTTACGATTCTCATAGATAAATAAACCTTCATATATTGAGGTGTAGCTTGATTAGATCAACAAAATATAAAAATTAAGAATGAATTCGTAGAACCAGAATCAAATATTATGCTAAAAATTCCTGAATGAATCAATAGCTTACCTATCACCACATCATTTTCAAGATCCACCTCATCAGAAGTGTAATAGTATTCCATTTTTTGTTTCCTTGGAGGTTGTTGTTGTTATTTTCCACTATCAACCATTATCTTAGGTAAGTGGTCCAAAAAATTACCATATTCCAGGTATTGAAAACACTACACTATAGGATGAGTGTTTATCTTAAAATTATTTCATACCACCTCATTTTTGGGATACATCATATACCATTAGAAATTATATGTTATATTCCACTCTCTTCCACATTTGAAGAATATCCTAGTTCCCCTTATCAAATTTCCAAGATGCTTTATCCAAAAATTTAGATATGTGGAATGCTGGGATTTCGTTACATAATGGGATTTATCTTTTTATCCTCCCATATTAACCCCCACATTCCACTTTTTTATCTTCAGACCAATGGGGCCTTTGAGAATCTTTTTTATCAATTTCAGGCTTAGTGGAACAACGAACAACATCATTATAGTCGTCAAAGTCTTGAATCACCAATTCCTTTCATAAACTCTTCATTAGTACACTAATGAAGTGATTCAATTTAATTTTGGTGTTCATGGAAAAATTGGATGTGTATCATGAAACCCTTTTAATGTTTTCTTCATATGTCGTGATATACTCTTATTCCTTTTTCTCTAGTCTGTGGAACTCCCTTTCCATCTTAAGACAGAATTTTCGGGAAATTTTTTTTTTGAAAAATATTTTCTTTAATGATCCCCATTACATGGAATAAATTTCCCCACATTTACGTCATGTTATAGATTGGTGTCCACCAATGATCAACGTACCCCAGAAATTATATGCCACTAACTCAACATTATCTTCCTTTAACCACAAAAGGTTTTATAATATATTATCAATGGAGTTAATCCATTTTTTCGTGATGAGGGGATAATGAGATCCACTAAACATAAATGGCCTTTGGAATATAATGTGTTTTATCAGAACTTGTACTTTTATAGGATAATGATGGTGATCCACATGATTCAATTTATTATTCCCTACCTGAGACAGCTATGTAAGTACTACCATGAAGTATTGATGGCCCTTTTCCATCAAATTTTTAATTTCAATTGGGAAATCATCACATTTCCTATCATATTGATTGTTTACAAGAGTTATCCAAATTCTACCCTATAATTAAGAAAAATAATGTAAATTTAGTTGGGGATTTAATACTTTTCTAATAATAATATAATATGGAAACATTGAATATAGATGGATAAATATTTTTATGAATAATATATCCAAACTTTTGGTTCCCAATGTTTCAATCTTGTTTATCCATGGTGATAGAATTATCCCTGGGGTTCATAATAAATCATTATAGAGTTAATATCAAAAAAAATTAGACCATACTATAATAAATAATACAGAGACTGTGTTCTTTTACACTTATTATTACATGCTTTCTTTAATATTAATCATAAAATACAAAACAATGATCGCAAAGTCTAGTGTCATTGGTTGATTATGTACATAATTAGAAAACATGAAACCAAAATAAAGAGATATTTTATTTAAATTATATAATGAGATAATAAATTCCTTTGAGATCGTACATATTTAGGGGAGAACCTAGAGAATATATAAACAAATGGATGAGCTAAAAATCATATCAAGGGAATAAAAATTTGATTAAAGCATATAATATGGGTTAAAATTCCTATGATGATGTCATTAAAAGGCATGGAACATGATCAAAAATATGTTATAATAACAAATAGAACATGGGATAATGTAATCATGGATTCATAGTAATTTGGAAAAAACATGCATCATTATGTAATCATTTTTGCAAGATAACTGAGTAACCTATTGCACAAGTAGGACAAAGTCCCATAAAGGAATTAGATTCACTCCATATCCAAACATTACTTCTCCTTAGAAGAAACATTACCCAATTAATTAAAGCTATAGCAGGGTGTACCCGTCATAAAATGTACATTCATTTGTGTTCCACTTTAAGTATCATTCAAATAGAATAAAAATAAGTGTAAAGCATATGATGAAATGGGTATCATAATTATTTCGTAAGGTATAAAAAATAAGTATACCATAATGTTGTCTCTGAATGATGGGATTTAAATAAAAAATGGAAATTGATGGGTTAAATTGGGTATAGATAATTTTTATTGATTTTAAAATGATATGAAAACATGTAAAAATAGTGTTTAAAAAACACTGTAAAGGAGCCACATAATTACGATTTTAAAGAAAGAATTAGATGGTATTTAAAATAGATTAAAGGATAATTATTTGTATAAAATAGAAAATAAATATGATACATTTTATATATAAAACTATGATTTTAGAAAGATATGTGTGGGTGAAAATATATTAATGAATGTACTTGAAAATTGGAAAGGAATTAGGATTTTCCCCTTAATTGGGATTCATTATCAAGAAGAATTGAAAATTGGTACATAAAAAAAATATTTTAATTAAAAGGAAAGATTAAATGATATTGGTGATGTTTTTTAGAAGATACATGTAGAATTTATAAGGAATACAATTAATATTTAATAATTACATAGAAGTAAATAGAGTGAAAGTATAACCAGAAGGGAAAAATGGGAGTTCAGAGAAAATCCCTTACCTTATTTCTGAAACTGTTTAGAACATGTACAAAATATCATAGATAATAAATCTCGACTCATTAGTAATTTAATTCAGAACCTCTTAAACAACTAGTTTATTTATTATTATCTTATTAAGTTGTTTTATGGCCTTTTTATGAGTTATAAGATTCAATTTCATCTTTCAAGAGAGCTCATTTCCTTGGTTTTCATTATTGGTCCACTTGTATACATGTATGAATGATCATGTAAAATGGGGTTAGTTATATTGAATTGTATTTATATGATATTAATGAAATTCATGAAAATAAATGGTCATATATATAATTATTTTTTTAGATATTAGGATGATTTATTAGATAAAACATTAATGACAAACATTAGTTTATTTTTGTGGGTTTTCAATCATCATGGACTACTTTTTTTAAATAATTAATATTATGCATATATAATAGTTATAATATGTTAAATAAGTTGGAATACATATATTATAATCTTTTTTATCTATAAAAATGTTTTTATGTATAGCATTGAAGGAGGTATTAGAAAATGAAAAATCAACCTCCAAAGAGGTGGTGAGTCAACACCTCCGAGATGGTATTTTAGTGACACCAGGAAGACCTAGTTGTGGGTAAGTGATATGGGAGAGTAATTTTAAAGAATATTATAAGTATTTAAGGCTTTAGAGGATTTAGTTGATGATGTAGTGAGGTGTGGAATTTATAGGGGTGGAGTGTGGTGTTTTTTAATTATTTTATTCATTTTTTTGATATATTGGCTCAAGTCAATGAATAGTGTTATTTAATAAGACTAAATACATTAAAAAGTGCATGTGTGTTCAAACTAAGTGGATTTTACCGTATCTACATATCATACATGTGTAAAAACAATTATTTATTTAGTATAAACCAAAAATTACTGTATTTCTCTATTCACCAAAAATTCAACTATAATAGAAAAATCCCAAATAAATCACTCTAACAAATTTTTATTCTATATAATTTAAAAGTGGACTGCACTTGAGGAAACTAATTTTCTAAATTTGTGAAATATAATTTATAATTAAAATAATCCTTTACTCGAAAAATACAAATTTCAATATTTTAAATGATTTTATATCACTTTGAAATGTAAATTTATGTTACATAAAATTATATTATAATCATAAGAGAAATAAAAATTTATTAATGAATATATTTTTTTAGATTTAATTTAATTTTAAATATTTATATTAATTAAAAGATTCAGAAAAAAAAGTTTTCCATTACAAAAATGAAAACACTTAATTTATCATTTAAAAAAATTAACTTATATATGATATTCTCATTTATAAGATAATGAAATTTAATTTATACATTCATAGGTGAGGTTACGATTCAATTGGAAAGATTTGTATTCCTAATTTTCATATTATTATCCAATGGTGTAGTTAATATTCCATCGGTATGGCTTACATAATTTTTAGTAATACCTTTATTTTCATTCATTCGTTATTTATAATGACTTTATTGAGATTTCATTGTGATCTTATATGATTTATACAATATGAAATAATTATAAGAATGGAAAATCATTTATTAAATTGTCGGTCGTTACAGATAAGATACCCACATTAGGATTAATCCTCGTAAAAATACATTGTTTTTTTCTCTTCTTTAATTAATAATTTTAATGATATGTTGTGTGTTTCTTATTTATAAATTGTTACATGAATCATAATATAAAAAGAGGTCTCAATGTTAATTTTGGTAATTATTAGGGAAAATAATAAAAATTCCTCAAACCATAACATATAAAATTTGTATGGTTTATACATATTTTAACATATGAAATAGTGGTATCATAGCTCATAATGTAAGACAAAATAGATCGTATGTGTGCATGTATTATTGAATATCAACATCAATCTCACAATCACACTATATACTTATAGACATCATTCCTTTTCATATTATATAAGGTATCTTATACAATAACATGTGAACCTATATCCAAAAAAAAATATTAAAGTATTCTTTTGGAAATTCGTCATCATTATAACCTGGTGTTTCATCATCTGAAATACCTTTTGAATTCCCATTCGAAATTCCTTTTTTATGAAAATATAAAACACTTCTAGATAATATCTTTTAGGTAATCCCAATACACATTAGGAAAACTAAAATTATAGAAACCCATTGTCCTCTTTATAAATGAAATGAATATGAATTCATGGATTGATAAATGGGAGAAATAGTAAAATCTAGAAATGAATTAATTCTACTCATTCTACAAAGTGATCTGACATGATATTCTTTGAACACATAGATCTCTATACCTATTTCCATTAGTTGTACTAAATATAAGAATCCATTTTTTATATATTACATTATCCAAATAAATATTCTAAAAATTATTCCTTATTTATGTAAATCCAATATAAACAACTCATATAATCTCAATTATCCATGTACGAACTATTGAGGTCAATAAATATATCACATGTCATTAACCCATGTGAATATATACATCATATTCTCCCACATAATAGATTATAAGATGAAATGTACTATAAATTTAATATCATACACATCCTATTATATCTCAATTGAGGGTCCAAATTTCATACTCATTATATGAGAGGAAAATATCTTCTCTGAAAATACCCAACTGATGACATGTTCACTAACATACAAAACCACCCCTAATTAGATTAACTTCAAAAATATCATAATAATGGTATCAATATTTGATGATTTTCATGCTTGTATGTCACTATCATCTATTTAAAATAAATCCCACTATGAAACATGCACCAATAGTATACTAATGACATAGTGTATGAAATTATATGTGGTATATACATTGAGGGTCATCCATTGGAAAAAGATGTTTTGTGCATTCGAGGATTGTTTTTTATCTTAATAAGAAATTCAATTTACAATATCATTACATTTTATCACAACCTATAATACACCATGAAAAAAAAATATTAGTTTTAAATCATAGTTATACATTGATATATTAATATTCTTAATATATTCAGTTAACCTAAAATGTTGAAAGTACATTTTTGGTAAAATAATAAATTTTATATTCTTAATCTCCATCAAAAATATGAAAAAAAATGTAAAAATGGAAATTTAATTCTATCCCAAGTGATAAAATACCTAATCATCCTCTAGTTTGATGAAATTTTCAGGTTTTGTTAGACTCATTTCATTTCTAAATAATTCCGCGCAAATCATTATGAAACCATATAAAAAACTCACCCATTAAACAAATTTGGTAAATAAGATATATGATGTAAGCCATATTGAAAAATGGTTATTCGTGGGAATAATATCCATAAATTTAATCATATTAGACATATTATTATAAATTATTTTATTCATAAAAAATAATGTTTCAATTTTAATACTTTCTTTTGACTATTTATAACTCTTTTTACGATCAGAATCAACGTTTTTATTGGAACTATTATGTAAAAAGTATCATTGAGAACGCATTCATAACTAATGTAAATACTTAAATACTGTATATACTAACTCATATAAATGGTTTTTTATATAATATAATATTTACCTCTTTATGGTTCCTAAATTTCCACAATTATATTTTTATTTTCCATCATACAAAAAAATATTTTTCGATATTATATAGTATTCACTTTGAATTATAATAGGAAATATATTTCATTTATTATATTTCTACATCTCTATCTCTAAAACATAATCTCACTAGCGTCTAATTAACTATAGTTTCTTACAAATATCATTTCAATATTCACAAAATCCTTTGTGTATGTATATATTAAGATTTTGGGTGTAAAATTCCACTAAACACACTCAAACCCTGCCCAAATGCTGGAATGGAAGGCCGTATCCCCCTAGGGATAACCACAAATAAAGCCTGATTTTTTCAGTATATGGCCAGAAATTACAATTGGAATGAAGCCCATTACAAGGGCCAAAGACCCAGTGTATCATCTTGCATGCATCATATAGTCTGCATCACCAAGATTGTTTCATGCTTGCATCTCCAACTTCCTGCATCACCATGTGCTATAGTATTGAAACAGAACCTATAGAAATTCTCTTCCACCCAAATTTGAACCTGTTTATGATGTTGGATTAATGGTTCATTTATCTCTGAGGTAAGCCTTCAACTACACAAACGCCTTTTTTAGGAAAAAAATATTATTTAATTTTAGTATAAATTTTTATACAATAAATGCATGTATCCATATCATATATGGTATTCTATGTGAATGGAAATTTTTTTGAAAAAATATTGTTTTTTAAAATATTACACTAAAGTTAGGTGGACCTAATCCCAATAATTTTAACAAACATCTAGAAAAAAAACCTAAATTTATCTATCTTCTTCCAAAAATTATAGAATTAGATGAATCATATACCATGTGTATTTAATCAACATTATCATATTATTCAGAACAAATAATTATTTTTTATCAACCTGTATTTTCATATAAGTGAAATGATATACAAGTATATATAATTATTTCTGATAGAAAATCCAAAGTATTTCATGCATGTATACTTTATGTGTTAATGTGGACCTTATTTACCATGTTTGGAGGTCACAGTGACATTTCCTATTATATCTCATAAAACACATTTGTCGAGAGGATGGAAGTTTGGACAGACAACTACCATTTAAGGGGGATTGTTACATACAATGGGATTCCCATATAGATTTAAGACATATTCTTGAATCATTCCCTAATTCTAGTTTGGGACTGGTTACTGAAGTACCAGTGATCTAATTGAGACTGTGTTTTTGATGTAATCCTTTATACATATGTCAGGTTCGACATAATTATATTAATAAATTTTTATCCATTTCTTTTCAAATTAACTAGTTTGGATCTCTAGAGTTTATTTCCATCCATGGTGGTGGTTTGTATTTTTAGAGTTGGTATTGAACCTAGAAAGGTCATTCTATGTATATTTTGAAAGTGTTCATAATAAACAACTTATTTTTAAAGAATTATTAGGAGTTACACATGAATGAGAGGCCTTCAATGGGGGAACATTCAACATTATAATGGTAATATCCTTATATATCTCTAATACCATGTGATTCATTAATGGTATAGGAAATCTGAGAGATCAGAATAGTAGTCACATTTCATTAGAGAGTACCATTATATTTTAAAGAAGGAATTACACAATATGGCTATATATAAAATATTCATGCGTTATAAAATGGGTGAAAATACAAAATAAGGTGGGGATTTTTCATGGAATTATTTAAGGTACCTAGCCAAGTAGGCAGGATTTGTATGGTTATGTTATTCGGAATACTCCTAGCAAGATTCCTGTGTTTATAGAACCATGTGAATGATATCAATTCATGGAGAGTAGGTTTGGGTTTGAGATTAAACCGAAGAGGAATGTGAAATTTCTAGAACCATGAGGGTAAACCCAAATAATAGAGATTAGGGTTTGGTTGGGTATTAAACCTAGGAGGATCCCAAATTTGTGGAACCATGAAAGGAATCTCAACTCATATAGATGAAATTATTTAACCATGAGGTTTATCTTTACTCTTGATGATTTATGATTTTTATGGGGTTTATACATAGGAGGTTTTTTAAATTTCTAGAACCATGAGGAGTATCTGGATTGTCGGTGATTTTATATTTTAATGGGGTTTATAAGAAGGAGGACACCAATGATTTCAGGTCCTTGGGAATCGTCTCAACTAATGGTTATTTATTTTGGTTGGGGCTTACACCTTGGAGGATTCTCTTGTTTCTGGAACCATGAGGATGATT
Source organism: Viscum album (assembly GCA_963277665.1). Classification (NCBI taxonomy): domain Eukaryota; kingdom Viridiplantae; phylum Streptophyta; class Magnoliopsida; order Santalales; family Viscaceae; genus Viscum; species Viscum album. Next base: position 1,981,022,337 of record OY728142.1, on the reverse strand, counting down.
GTGAATCATGGGTATTTGGATGATTTTTTGGGAGATAAACTAAGGAGGAATATAATATTCCAAAATCCAGGATGAGTATATCGACTCATGGTGATTTAGAGTTTTGGATGGAGCCTACGCCTAGGAATATGCATATGTTTCTGGAAGCATGAGGAGGATATCGACTCACAGTTATTTGGAGGTCTGGATAGAGCCTACACATTGAAGGATGGATGTATTTCAGGTACCATGGAATTTATTCCTAAGCATGTTGTTTTATAGGATTGTTTTGTACTTACACCTAGGATGATTTCCATGATTCCATAAATACATGTAGGATATCCAATCATGGTTATTTGGATGTTTGGTTTGGGTTTACGCCTTAGAGAATACTCATATTTATGGAATCATGGGGATTATCTCAAATCATGGTGATATAGAGAATTGGATTGGTATTACTCTTAAGAGCATGCCCGTTTTTTGTAATCATTAGTATAATATCATCTCATGTTCATTTTTAATGAGAGGTGGTATTGTATGTGATTCAACCCAAAATGTCCTCATCATGACCCTAAAAGTTCATTTTGTGACTCTCTATTATACATGGGTGTTAATAAATGTTGTTATGGGACTAAATTAATGGTCCAGGTCAACAACCTAGCAGGAATCATGAGAGATTGTGTGTGGACAAATCCCCCATGGAATATACCAGTGATCATAAAGGGTTTTATGAATGGTCACATAGGGAAAACGAGATAGCATTTTCACACATTGTCATGTCCATATATGGGTCTTCTCATAGTAACTATGACTATGACATATTTATAGGGTTGGTCACATAGGGTCATTCATATAGTTTCTATTCATGGGTGGTCTGTTTATGAATTTTTATAGGTTTCATTTCATAGCACTGGAATCATTGGACCGACTTTATTGGACTTCACAGTGTTACTTCTTCACTGAGCGGTAGGGAATAAAATGACACCTAAATGAAAAAATGTCCTAGGGTCGACATAACATATAGAATTATATAAGATTTGACAGACTTGCAGAGGTATCTTATTATATATGGAATTCATAATATTTCCTATCAATGTTCCTCCATAGTTTGAAACTCAAGAATTTTACATGAGTGGTTCTAGGATATATATTCTAGTCTCAGTCGCAATAATTCATCTATAAATTGTAATTTTTCATGATATCCCATACCTAAATAAATTATTGGTATTTATATATATAATTAAATAACTAATTTCGTAAAATATTTTTCCATAGAGCAACATGTTCCCTCATACCATTATATTTCACAATTTGAGATACTGAAATTCACCGCCTAAAACCACAATGGATAATGGAACACTTGTGAATAATGGTTCCAAAATTTATAATCATTGAATACATAAACTTATTGGATCTATGAACTGATATAATCCATATGATGATGAATCATTATGTGGTCCGAAAAAATCTCTATAAGGGGTGTCATTATTAATCTATTTTTTTCAAAGCTAAAATGAAACTTCCTTTTGAGCTGTCATAATTGTTGATCTATAAGTCTGTTTGGGATCTATGAGTAGTCAAATTGAATATTGTAAAGTTAAAAACACCCCATTATATGTTTTCTACACCATGTCATGGTTTTCTCATATTCATAATAAAATGTTTCTATAGTACCCACAAAAACTGTTTTTAAAGAGGAAACACCAATTTATTTTTAATTTTTTAAATCCACAACTTACTTATAGAGCTGTGTTCTCACCACCTATGCATAATTGTTTGAAATATTTCTATGTAATATGTATCCAATGGTGTGTGAGTAGTTTTTTAGGCATAGGGAATTTTAATCTTCTTCTTCTTCCGGCATAGAGACAAGTTTTTACTAATACTCAACATGTACTATCTATATGAGGATAATGTATTTGGTTATGTTGAAAATTGTGTAGAGTGAATTGTTTTTTGTTTCAAAAATATATTTATAGACCCATAAAAGCATGATAACATAATTATCATTAAAATATTTTAAATAAAAACTAATTGATTCATCTCATCATTGAAAACTACACTCTCTTTAAATTCTTTCCATTATTTTGAACTTATGTATAATTATAACATTTTAAAATAGTACATATGGTAACATATTTTATTTAAAATATTATAATATATATCTATAGAACATTTACATAACATGTACCTTTCATAAAGTGTTTAAAACCCTTAATTAATTCTAAATAGTTTAATATTATGGAAATAATTTCCTTTCTTCTCGATAACTCTATAAGTCAATAGAAATTATTTGATACATAAAGAAACAATGTGGGAATTTACTAATAAATTTTATTCATTTTGTATTATATTTAACCTAATTTTATCATTAATAAAATACTATAACATATAAATCACATATCCTACACCATTTATTATCAACACATAGTTTCAATAGAGAAAAAAATTATTTATAAATTTATATTTTCAAAATATTTATACTACATACATTTTAACATCCCATGTAAATAAATAATATGTCATTTTAATATTTATTAATGTTTTTGAATTAAATATTATTTTTACTTTAAATGGTGATTCAATGTCTGATCTAGTACTCAACATGCAACAACGTGTTTCCTTGAAATCTTATGTAGCACACAACTTTGAGTTATACCAAAAAATAATATTATAATATTATAATTTGAAGTTCTAGTTAACACATAGCCGTTGTTTTGGAGGGAATAAACAAAACTAACTAAAATATTATTTCAGTGATTGATAAATGTTTTTACATTTATTCAATGAAATTTTAGAGGCAAAAAATGTGAATGAATCCAATTTTAAGCATAAATACTCTAATATTTATAAAAGGTCGACTTACCGCATTTTGAGGGTGAACCGTTTATAAATATTTTTTTGCCACTTTAATATATTTAATTTGAAAAAATAATATTCTTATATAAAATTGGGACATAAAAATTTACATTGGATGAAATTTTGTTATTTATTTTGACATTGTTCATTTCTTTTTATGAATAGTGAAAAATACTGCATTTTAATTCAAATCCGCCTTGTAATATAATTTAATTATATGGATAAATTATCTTATTCTCTATTTGTAAATAATAATTAGATTATATTTTTATAATTTTATCAAATTTTTGTCTTTGGAAGTAATTTTACTTTGAAATTGGACATAAAGAAGTGTCAGTTTGTTGAATGTTATTATTTCTCAAAAACACGCTTTTTTTGTTTTGACAACGGGAATTAGTTATAAATTTATATATGACACTTATATGTTTTGAAACAGGAAAAATGGATTCCATTATTTTAATAAAGAGGTCCAAATTTTTTTAATAGGTAAATTTTATTTTTAAACATTTGGAATATTATTTCAGTAAATATTTTATTTACCATTGTTAAAAGATAAATTTGGTAAACATGGGTAAACAAATATTATTACAATACTATTAAATTACCCAAACATGTGTTTTAATCCGATTATTTGATACATTTATGACCATGGGAATCCTTGGGTCAACTTTGGGACTCCATGGATCAAAATGGGAGTGATAATGACATTTTATATTAATTAATTTAAAGTAAAGGAAAAAATGACATAAACAAATATCATTTAGTAAATAAATTTTTACATGGGGTTATATAAGTTATATTTTTTAATATAAATATTAATTTGGAGTTTAAAATTATTACCTACATCATGGTATTTTATTTATAACTTTTAGACTTAAAATAAATAAAATTATGTATGGCATAATGATGATGCACTTATTACTTTATTAATGAATGATTTAAATAATTATGATTATAAAATTTATAAAACAATAAAAACCCTGTAAAATTATTATTTGATGATTTTATTAAGAACAAAAGTCATCTTATCTTAAAATTTAATGTGCTCTGGGCCTTTTCAAACTGAACATCAGTTTATAATAAAATAATGATTCAAAACATTCCTAAAGAGCCCCTCCTCCCCCTTATAAAAAGTCATCACCTATAACGCATTACTGATAACTCTAAAGCCCCATGTATTGTCCAAAATCTTCCAAATTAATATCCCTACATCTATTTATTCCTCCTATAATCTATCTTCTAGGATGAAGGAAATTCAAGTAAACCTTTTGTTTCAAACCAAATGGGGATACCTAATTTAATGGTAATATCTTCTCTTAAGTTATTTTCTATTATTTTACTTCACAAACCCCCTAAATTATCTTTATTACAATCTTTTATAACAAACCCAGTATCCTAAATATACTATGTTTTTGTTATGAGATGTATTCTAACTACACTTCCTCACACCTCCATCTAATGGATAAGAACATATTGTTTCTGTGGAAGGCGAACTATTGCCTCACGAAACGATGATTGTTCAAATATCTCCAACATCCTATCATGGTAGCCATTATTATAGAAATATATTTATATATAATATATATTATGTTTATGTTTTCTATATTCTTCTATATTTTTCATTTATATAATACCTTTATGATTTCCATAATGGGTAAATACGAAAATTTCATTTGAGGAAGTCCAGACTATCACCCCATCAAAGTGATATGACTCTTTCATGCTATATGTGGGATGTATAAAAGATAGAGATAATGAAATTATATATGATATTATACTGGAATTATAATATATCTATGTATCATTATTATTTTCATTTCATTAAAATACGAAATAGAAATGAAATTAGCATTCATTCGTACGTACAAGTTACTATCTCCATGAACGGTGCATTTCATTTCTTATCTTCAAATGTTATGTACTATTATAAATACATATATATGCTGAATATATATGATATATATGATATATATGATATCTAAATCATTAATATCATTCTGTATATAATCTGATTTTTACAACATGTACAGCTTGTAATTACAAGATGTTCATTTTTGACTGAAGTACAAAATGTCAACAAAATGACCGTCATTAACATAAATGATTATGTAATTATTATAACGTGTTAAAAAGTAAAATAAGAGGAATAAAACACCTGAAAATTTATCAGAAGAAAGTATAAATTAAATTTAGTTTATTATTCAAGAGAATAATGAACAAACCAGTCATGTCAGAAACGAGGTAAAGGGTTTTCCTCTCACTTTTTTATTCTCGTGAGATTCATTCCATACATGACACTATTTAATTTTTTGTGATGTATGTACTGACCATGGTTGTATTATTTGTGTAATATATTTTAATTTATGGGAATTTACATCTTCGTTGAATTATCCTCCTTTCATGGGGTGTGTTTTTTGTTTGTTTCTGAATCGTTAAAGGAACTCCATAAAACCAATTTCAATTCTTTGGGTGAAATTTCTACTTCATGATTATGTCGTGATAGAAATATGTTTGAATGAACTATGATTTTATTAAACATAATATCCACTTATATTGGTTGTAATATTATTTTTCACACATCATTATTTCATTGATTTGTCCTCAATCAAATGATATGATCCTTGTAAGAGACTTTGTATCAATTTACATTCCATTAAGACTTACTTTTTATTATACAACAATTCACTTTTATATGGTGTATATACTACCCTTTGATATATTATATCATGAATCTCAATAAACACATGATATTATAAACATTATTTAAATATATTCTAAAATTATATTTATTCAAGTGTTTTCTCAAGTGGTAAGGGACTCGTTAACAAAATAATAGTTTTAAATGTTTTAATGATTTATTCTTCTTAATATTTCTCAATAATGTTCATGTTTTTAAAATGGTTTTTTGGATTTATTTATGAGGAAATTTATGTTTTAAAATGTAAATTATTTTAATAGTTTCAAAGTTTTATGGGACACATTGATTAAAAATCACTTTATTAAATATTTTAAATGGTTTTGAAAATGGTTTTGACATAGCATTGATTTTTCAATATACTGAAATGATATATTGTGATGTGGAAATGATATATTTTTTTTATTCATATGTTATGTGTTATGATTATGTTATGGTTCTTGGGAGTTTTTTTACGTATACTGGTGGTTCCGTGATAAACCTAGGGCAGGTGAGCACGAGATAGCTCTCCAATGCATTGGGTAATCTGACAGAGGTAAACATTAGTGTTTCTTCTAATAGATTTAGGGAATATACTATGATGGGTATTCCATACAAAAATCCCAATGTGGATTTGATATATACAACATAAGTAAGATATTTAGTCCATAAGTTACCTTTATGATTTATTATTTCCAACTGTTATTCGTAAAACATGTGATTTTGGGTGGTATGTTAATGATTGAAAAGTATGATTTCATTGATTTGTATATATTGAAGGACTAAGGTTTTATTTAATTTTTTTATAACCCATAATGAGCTTTTATGATCATCCTATGTTTTTAATTGTTTTACATAGGACTTAATGATGAATAGGGTCAGGGATGGGATCAGGGGAAAATCATGTCGTCTAAAACATGGAACTAGACATGTTTCTTTTTTAAGGGCTTTTATTTTATGAAAAAAATGGAAACTTTGTAGAAGTGTAAAATTTGTAATTTTTTGAGATGTAATATAATTATTATGGCCTAATTCTCTGAAACTCAAAACCTGAAAAGATCATCAATGTGAATTCTTGATTAAACTCAAGATTACGTAATGTTTAACGATGAGTCCTTATAGTTAGTAACAAAGTTCGGTTTAGAGAACTTTAGGGATTAAAATTTTTCATTAAACGCTTGGTTTGTACCTATTTCTATTATTTCAGTTAAATCCTTATTTTATATTTTTTTTGATCAAGGAAAAAAAGTTACAAATGGAAGGATGAGGATCTCAAACAATATTCATATATCTTCCTGGTGAAATACTTGCAATACTTAATGAAAATTCATGTTCAGATTCTTGTGAATCTTTTTCTAGCATAGAACTCAATTGAAGAAGTTTTTTGAGATATCAAACTCCTCCACTATACGTCGATATCATTGTGGATCATGGGTTGTATTTAATAAAATCATATTTTAACCATATTATCGTATTTTAAATAAAAGTAAATATTATCAAAGAATTTTTTAATATATTACCTTATTAAAATATTATGAGGTTTATTATGATTTTGATAATGGTGCTAAATAAAAAGAGCCTTGCGCAACCTATTTATATTTTCTTATACAATATAGTCTCTCGGTACATACTTATGGTATTTTAATAGGACTGTTTATTGAATGTTTTAACTCAAACTCGGTCTGACTATTTTATAAATATCATGTTTTATCAGATGTTTTGAAATTATATGTCATGCATTATTATTTACTAAAAACATTTTTCTGCGAACACCCATATTACCCAAGTTATACAAGGTCTACATGTATGAAGGAAGCACTTAATTTTGAAGGATCTCTAAATAAATTTTACAATTCATGGACCTTATACCTACGTGAATAAGATGACGATGAAACCATATGGACTCTGTGATGAAGTTATGATTTTTTTTAATATTAGGATTAGTTTTATTTTATCATTTGGAGGTGAAATAAAAAAATGGAAAATATATATAAGGCATCATGAATTAAGATGTTGAGGTCTTAATGTGTTGGGCTGAAAATGAAATGTATTAGAAAACCTTTAAGTTTAAAATATGTTAGGGTTATTTTTGTATTTTATAAAAAGTACAACACGTAGACTGTGTGACAACCCATCGCATTGGAAAAAGCATCAGGAATCGAACCCACATCCAAAGTGTGATGGGGATTTATCACCTACCATTGGACTACGTGATGTACCTGGTTATTATGACTTATTAATTTTGGTTAAATGGTTTTATTGACCATGGATAAGTTTATTTTGGGAACATATGTTTTCTAAAATGGATATCTTTAATATTGGAATATGATTTGGTGATTACCTGATAACGGTTATTTTGGAAGACGTTATCTCTTTTGGGAACACAATATTCTTAATAAAAATAGAACACTACGGGATCTCATTTGTGGAGTAATGGTTGAAATTTTATTTTGGAAGTATATATGTTTTATTGTGGACTTATGTAGATTTGGGTAATTTATGTAAATGATTATCCTATCAGAGAGAATATTTTATTTTCTTAATTAAACATCAGTATGATACATTATGAGTAGATTATGTTATTTTAAGATAAATGTTAAGATTTATCATGGAATACAATATTATCACATCCTTCTAAATTTTGGGTTTGAAACTTAGTTTGAATTATTTGGAATAATCTTAAGGAAAATTGTGTGTTGAATGGTGTTTCTTGTACATTGGGTACTGTTTGTTCAATTTTTGAGATTAAGAGTAATATAACTTTTCTATATAAGATTATACTTTTTGAGGATTGTCTGATCCTATAGTTAGATTTTTTTTTGGTTAATGTCTAAATACCAGGAAAATATATAGTTCTTCTTTTGTGGATTATTTAATTCTATAAGAAGTTGATATTATCTCTTCAGGTGTGACCATGCTGTCATGAATACTCATTATTTGGAGAAAAGTTGAGTTTGTGGTAGGAATTTAGTAAAGGATGAAGGCCTAAATGACAAGTTGGTATATTTCCTTATGTTTTTAGTTAAGATCATAATTTAATTCCTCAATGATATGAAAAGTGAAATAAATTAGAATTGTTTTCTGTTAACTATTTTTTCTTGGTGAATAAATTACTGTTTAACCCAACAGATTTTTGTGGTTTTCTGAGGGATAATATTCTCCTAATCATGTTTTCTATCACTCTCTATTAGAACATGACACTTAGTTTCTTCTACATATCTATGTTTTCATGGAATCCAAGTATGGGTTATCTCGGGTGACCATTTTACTTCACATTCTTTATTTAAAATTGATATTTTTATTGAATCATTTTGATGAAAGGCTTTTAATGTTGTTTCTGAGCCCATTTTTAAAATTGTGAGGAGGCAATTCCCAAAAGGGGGGAAGGATGTAACATCCCATGTAAATAAAAAATATATAATCATCATATTTATTAATATTTGTGAAGTACATATTAATATTACTTTAAAAGGGGATGCTATATATGATATCATACTCAACACGCAACAACAGGTTTGTTGGAAATATTATGTAGCACATAACATTGAGTTATACCGAAAAATAATGTAATATTATTATTATTTTAAATGGTAGTTTACTCATAGCCATTTTATTGGAGGGAATTAATAGAACCAACTAAAATATTGTTACAAAAGATTGTTAAAAGTTTTTACAATTATCTATTTAAAGTTAAAGGCTCAAAATGTGAATGAGTTTAATTTTACGCATAAAATTTCTAATATTCATTAAAAGTTCGATTTACCACCATTTGATGGTGAACCATTTTTAAATTTAGTTTTTGAAATTTTTATATATTTTATTTGACAAAATAATATTACTATTTATAATTTGGACATCAAAATTTAATTTTAATGATATTTTGGTGTTTTTCTGATAATTTTCATTTTTTTGAATATTGAAAAATACTGTATTTTAATTCAAAACATCGTTTTAATCAAATTTATTTATATAGATATATTTTATTTTTAATTGTTTTTAAAGTTTAATTACATTATATTTTTACGATTTAATTCAATTTTGGTTATTGGAAGTAATTTCACTTCGAAATTTGAGATAAACAAGTATTAATCTTTTGAGAGTCATTATTTCTTAAAAACTCGCTTTTTTGATTTGACAAAAAGAATTAATTTTAAATTAACTAATTCAACTGATTTGTTTTTAATTTAGAAAAATTGATTCCATATTTGGAATCATGTGGTCCAAATTGTGTTAATATATAAATTTTATTTTTATACATTAGGAATATTTACTTCAGTAAATATTTTATTTACGAATGGTTAAAAGGTAAATCTTGTAAATAAGGGTAAACAGATATTAATATAAAAATATTAAATTAACCTAACATGTGTCCTAATCCTATTTTTGGATACATTTCCGACCATGGTAATCCTTGGGTCGATTTTGGGACCCCATGGAGCCACTCGAGAGTGATAATTACACTTTATATTAATTAATTTAATGTAAAGGCAAAAATGACATAAACATATATCCTTTAGAAAATAAATTTTTACATGGGGTTATATAAGTCATCCCTTAGATTATAAATATTAATTTTAAAGATAAAAATATTTCATATATCATGGTATTTTATTTATAATTTTTAAACTTAAAATTAATAAAATTTCTTTTGACACAATGATGATGCAGTTATTACCTTATTAATAAATGATTTAAATAATTGAGATTATAAAATTTAAAAAACTATCCAAAAACATCCCAATTATTATTTGATGATTTGAGTTCAAACAAGAGCCATCTTATCATTCAATTTAATTTTTTTGGTCCTTTTAAAACTGAAAATAAGTTTATAATAAAATGATGTTATCAAACATTCCTAAAGAGCACCTCCTCCCCCTTAAAAAAATCCATCACATCTAACCCATTACTCAAACCTCTCAAGAACCATGGTTCATAAAAAATCTTCGGAATTAATATCCCTATGTCCCTCTCTTCATCATAGAAGCCTTCCCCTTGATGGAAGGCAATTCAAGTAATTGTATTTGTTCAAACCAAAGAGAGATACCTGATTTAAAGGTAATGTCTTCTCTTATATTCTTTTTTATTATTTTAATTATCATAACCCCTAAACTCTATTAATTTATTTATTTTATAAAAAAATATATTATATATTATAGGTTGTTTTTATGATATGATTTTTAACTACACTTTTACACACCTCTATCTAATGGATACGAACATACTATTTCTGTTGAAGTTGAACTACTGCCTCACGAAATGATGTCTGTTCAAATATCTCCTACTTCCTATCGTGGTGGACATTATGATTAAACTATATTTATATATGATATATATTATGTTTATGTTTTCTATATTATTCTTTATTTTTCATTTATAGAATACCTTTATGGTTTCCATAATGGGTAAATACGATAATTTCATTTGAGGAAGTGAGCGCTGCCACCCCCTCAATGTGATAGGACTCATCCCTTCCATACGTAGGAAGTATAAATTATGGGGATAATGAAATTATATATTATATTATACTGGAATTATAATATAATAATGTATCATTATGTTTTCATTCAATTAAAATATGAAATAGAAATGAAAGTAGTGTTCTTGCATACGTACGACTTACCGTCTCCATGAATGGTGCATTTCATTTCATATCTCCAAATGTTATGTAATGTTACAAATACATATATATTATGAAGATATATTATATATATGTTACCTAAATCATGAATATCATTCTGGATGTAATATAATTTTGACAACATGTACAACTTTTAATTATAAGAAGTTCATTTTGGACTCAATTACAAAATATAAACAAAATAATCGTCATTAACATAAATGATTATGTAATGCTTATAACATGGTAATATGTAATATAAGAAGAATAATAAACTTGAAAAAGATTCTGAATCTTGTATAAATTTACCTTAGTTTATTATTCGGGAGATTAAATAATGAACAAGTCAAGTCGTACACGAGGTAAGGGGTTTTCATCTCACTTTTTATTCCCATGAGATTCATGCTATATTTGACACTATTTCCTTTCGTGTGGTGTATGTACTACCCATGATTGTATTAGTTGTGTAATATAATTTAATTTATGGGTATTTACATCTTCATTGTATGATCCTTCTTTCATGGTTTGTGTTTTTCGTATGTTACCAAATCGGTAAGGGAACTCCTTAAACCCAATTTCAATTATTTGGGTTAAATTTATAATTCATGATTATGTCGTGCTATAAATATGTGTGAATTGCCTATTATTGTTTTATAGTTAATATCCCATTAATTTTGTTGCATTATTATTTTTTACATATCATTATTTCATTGATTTTTCGTTAATCTAAGGATATGATCTTTCTAAGGGACTTTGTCCAAATTTACATTCCGTTGAGACTTATTTATTGTTACACTAAAACTCACTTTTATATGGTGTATAAACTTCCCTTTGAGATATTATATCATGAATCTCCTTTCCTCTATGATGTTATATCCATTGTTTAATTTTATACTACAATTATTTTTATTCAAGTATTTTATCATGTGGTATGGGACTAGATAACTAAAATATTATTTTAAATTTGTTAATGATTTATTCTTATAAAAATATCTCATTAATGATCATGTTGAAAAAATTTTATTTATGTTATATTTATATGGACAATAATGTTTTAAAATTTTAATTCATTCAAATGTTTCAAAGTGGTATGGGACATATTGATTCAAAAATATCTTTATTAAATATTTTAAATGATTTTTAAAATAGGTTTGATAAATCATTTATTTGTAAATATCATGAAATGATATATTTTGATGTGGAAATGTTACCATTACCTTATGATTATGTTATGTTTTATGATTATGTTATCATTCTTTGTAATTTTTTTACATATATGGGTGGTTCCATGATAATCCTAAGGCGGGTAATCCCGAGACAGCTCTCCAATGCATTGGGTAACATAATAGAGGTAAGCCTTAATGTTTCTCTTATGATTTAGGGAATATACTGTGATGGGCATTCCGACTGTAACTCTCTATGTAGATCTAAATTCTACAATGTCAATATATTATATTTTCTATAAGTTACCTTTATGATTTATGATTTCCATGTGTTATTAATAAAACTTGTGATTTTGGGTGGTATGATAAAGATTGAAAAATATGATTTTATTTTTATTGTATGAATTGATTGAATAATGTATTCTATCCATGTTTTTTAAAACCTAAAGAGATTTTTTTTCTCATCCCATTTTTGAACAATTTTTTCATAGTACTAAATATGAATAGGGTTAAGGATGGGATCAAGGAAAAGTCATGTTGTCTAAAACATGTAACTTGATATGTTTCTTTTTTTAAGTGTTCTTATTTTATGAAAAAATGGAAATTTAGTATTTGTGTCTACTTTGATATTTTTTGAGATGTAATATAATTGTTATGGAATAATTCTCTAAAACTCAAAACCGGAAAATATCCTCCATGTGAATTGTTGATTTAACTCAAGATTGCGTAAAGTTTAAGGACGAGTTCTGGCCTGATTCTCTAAAACTCTAAAACTGAAAAGATCCTCAATGTGAATTCTTGATTTATCCCAAGATTATGTAATGTTTAAGGATGTGTCTTTATATACATAGATTTATTTATTTAACCGTAATGATTCTTAATTAGTCTTGTACTCAATTATTTTATGATTCACATGTGATAAATGATCAATTTAGTGAATTAATTGAATGGATGATTACTCATGAAGGGTTTACTCTGGTAAATTTAATTTCCATTATATAAATAACATTACATAACTTAGTATTCTTGTAATTAGTTTAAATTAAGATTATACTTTCTACTGATTTATATCAATATCATATTTCTTAATGATGATGCTTCTCATCTACAATAGATGATTTTTTCTAATTAATATCATATTTTAAATATATTTAATAAAGAATTTCATTATATGTGCTCCCTCTAAAATGATCAGCCCTTTTCAACTCATCGAACCCATTAGTGGGATAAGATACATATTTCACTAATAAATGAGTATAATTTCACATTACTCTAACCACGACGTTTTTAAGGTATTCAATCAATCCAACAATATTAAACATTAAACCTAGATGGTTGAGTATAAAACTCATTGAAATATCCTACATATATAAAATCTCAACACTATTTATCTAATATCATTCCAAATGGTTTTATAGTTTTTTGTAACCAAAAAAAAATAATATGAACATAAAACTGGTTCTATTATGGTCACTTTTTTACTTTCGTTCCTAACATAAAAAAATTTTGGGGAACCATTATTAGGTAAAACCTAATCAGTTGTATGGTCGAGGTGTTCATTAGTTTAATAATTTTAAGAATCTAACTCTTTTTATTTATTATTGGGATTTCATTATCACCATAAATTATCATTATATTTCATCTATATGTTTCTATACTTATAATTTTTTAATTTTTCAAATCATATTCCCACTAAAAAATCAATATCTTCATAATTGATTGACTTTTGAATATTTACCCAACCCATTGATTCTATTATAAACCCAACTTGTAATTAAATTATAATAATTCATACCCAAATGTATCCAATGAATAAGTTATACGAATTCCTTTCATATAATTCCTTAAAATTATATGAAATAAAAAATTCCCATTGTCTTAAGCCTGAAGCCACAAATATTTACCTACCACTTTTTTAGTCAAGTAATAATCTTATAGGCTAGTTAGATGTCAAACCAAATTTACCACTTCCCAAAGATAATTTTAATAATATTTTTCTCAATTAAATGCTAATTCAATCACCTAACATGCATGCATCATAATTAAATACTAAATTCAATCTCATAACTCAACAAAACCCAAATTCAATTTAAAAGATGACAAAACCAATTATAATACATAGTATATATCTCTTAATATTAAATTATTGACATTTTTAATAATTTTTACTACTTAATCTACATCTTTCATATACAAATAATATAATAATTATATCTACAAATAAAAATAAAATAATAAATCAATAAATCAATAATTTATAAATTTCTGAAAGAGATGTACTATTCATGAATAATTTGATTTTTTATGTATATAATTAAATAGAAACTATGGTTATTCAATAATTAAATAGATATAAATTCATTAAATTTATTTCTATATAATGAACCATTTCAAATAATTCATTATGCAGATTTTTTAATTTAATAAATGATATTACAATAACATTAAACACATTATATATCAGTTTCTATTATGAAATAATTTACCTAAAAACAATATCACAAATTTATATTATTTATACATTGATAATATCAAAACCACTTTTTTATTGTTTAAAAAATTTTACAATGGAGGATTTAACTAAATCAATTAAAATTAATTAATAATTAAAATTTTATTTTTTAAAATATATACCCATATATATATATGACTTATTTCATTATTTATAAAGCCTTTATATACTTCCCTTAAAATTTCAATATAAACACTATATATCAAAATTATAATCCTCCATTAATGTCATGAAAAATGTAATTTAATATAGATATTTAATATGAATCAATTTATTTAAATAATGTTTTGAAAACACTGTAACAATTAATTGTAATTAATTTATAATTAATTACTATATAAACAATGTTAAAAATCAATTAAATATCCAAATATACATATTTTAATAATGTTTATTTATAAATTTTGGTGTCCAATTCATAATTTAAATATAAAGAAACCTATTTTTTCAAAAATATCATTTTTAAGGATATATGATATATCGTATGTACAAAAACTTAATATTTTTTAGTATATATCTTCTTAAATTTATTCAATTAATTCGATAAATAACATTTCACTCAAAACCAAGATTAAAAAAATGGTGATTAAATATTAAAATGACCTTTGAAATAGTGTTGTGACCATTTGGAATAGTAATGAGAGAACTATGAATAGTATTATAACCATTAGAATAACAAACAAACCTATGATATTTTAAATAAAAATTATGTATCCCATAAATGAAAATATGATATATTTTTATCATCAAATAAGTAAACAAATTCATATAAATGATAAATTATGTATTGGTATTTTATTAATAATATAATGATTTAAAAGAAAAATTATTTTAAAATAGATTCATAAATTAATATTTTTATATATTCTAATTATTATATAATTTTAGTAGACCTTAATTAATTTTTGAATGTGTCATAAAATCAGTTATAATATTAAAATCTGTATTTTTGGAGTAAATCATGAATTTAATAAAAAATTTAAATTTTCATTTTTATAAAATTAATTTATAAAATAGAATCCATTTTTAAATTCAAAATTTTGAAATATGGTTAGGGTATATTTTTAAGATTTTTCTAAAATAATTGACTTTTTTATGACTAGTCAAAATTCAGTTTTTTGTACAATTTTCCTTTTCAACATCATTAAGAAATTATTATGATTTAAAAATTTATTAAACATATGTAATTAATAAATTATGATATTACAATAAAATTATTTGTACAAAAAATATTTAATAACAATAAAATTATGTCTTATTTCATGATAACTATAAAAATCATTATCAATTTTGACGCAATGCCCGTAGAGATTTGGAAAAGTTTAATATAGTTTTCTATAGATAATAATAGAGTGATAAAAATTATTTTAAAAATTATTATTTATTATTGAGTTTTTGGATGGTTTTTTATAATTATGGGCTTATAGAACATGAACCTTGACCAAATTGTTGTGCAATGCTTATGCAAGGTAATAAAAGACACATTAACATATTAAAGAATTAGACTTGTCGTGGATATGAGTAAATAAATATAATTAATGAATATAAATGATTATATTGAAACTGATTAATTAATTTTCTTGAATGGAATTTATTTTTATATTTATATATGAAATAATTCATATTTGTGATTATTAAACAATGAAGTAGTTCTTGTGCAAGCAGAATAAATGTCAATAAATGAATTTAATTAAAAATATATAAACCATTAATTGACCCAAAACGCCTATAAATTTTATTTTGTGGTTGTATATCTAATTTTTCTTCCAAGGGTCTAAATAATGACCATTAATAGAAACATGAATATTATAGAGACCCTTATAACATTTTATAAAATAATATGTTAACTTCTTCACACTGTAGTTTTTAATGAGTATAATATTTTAATATAGGGATTTATAAAATATATATTCAAACATAAATTTTAAATTTAAATCTCTGAAATTTATCTTTTTCATGGAATTATATTTTTTATTTTTAGGGATTTAATAATTTCCTTAATGTCTTGCACTACAATGATGCAGTAATTATTTAATTAATAAAAAAATAAAATAAAAGATATTAAAAAAATAAATACAAATTTAGATTTTTAACATAATTAATGAATTATATATATGAACATGATATTTATAGGATATAATAAAGTATTCTGTTATAATTTAAGACATTTTATTTATGTTTTAAAATTCTTATTATTCAATAGTTTTAAATATGATAAAAATTCTATTTCTTGAATAAAATATTATATTAACTTATTTATCTATCAAGAAAATCATGATTTTGGACAAATATGATAATATATGGTCGAAAATATAATATCCTTTGATTTTTAGTCGTTTTGTAAGTCTTTATCCATCTATTATAATTATTATATTTTAATATTTTTAGTAGTTCATAAATTACTCATCACCTCAATAATAAAAGGATACTAATTACACAACATAATTTGATCACCATGATCCTCATAGCTTGACCATGTTCTAATAATTCCTCCTATAAAAAATTTTATCAATGTTTTGGAGGTCATGGTAATCCATAAAGAAAAAATATAGATTCTGTAAGAATAGATCTAAACAAAGTTCGTTGAAGAAGACGAAATCATTTTTACCAACTCAGACAAATTCATTTCATCTTTTCATTCCAATTGTTGTGTTGTCTTTCATAGAAAATAATAAATTATTTATAATATATATTCGGAGATTTTATATTTATTATTAAACTACCATATTGTATATTTTATCCATCTTAGGAAAAATGAAAGCAACATGTATGAATACGTACAGCTTACCATCTCCACGTAGAGATGTAATTTGTTTTCTAGGTTAATCATTAAATAATTGATCTAAAAATGAATTTAAGGAATATATGTCATATTTTTTACCTTATTTTTATTCTGGATATGTTTTCTCTATGCCCTATATAAGAGAACCATGACATTCAAGACAAAATAAGCAAGATTAATCATGGGAATTAACACCCAAATCGGTTAAAGTAAAGAATGTATTATTAATAAGATAGTGGTAAAATGTTGTAATGGTATAATATATTATAGAATAAATATTAATATGATTCTTTTTTAGGTTAGAAATATTTTTAATATCATTATACCCAAGTTTCGTACATGTTTGTAGAAAGTCATACAAAACATAAGGTGTTCCTCGTCTAACTTTTATTTTAGTGAGATATTCCACATTAACCTCTTGTTTATTATTTATGGAGTATGTATAGTACCATTTCATATATAATATCAATAATATATTTTTCTTAATTATATTTAATGTTTCATTTTATGTTTATTAATTTTCTAGGGAATATTCATCAATTTATTACAAAGTGTGAAGGATTCTCTCTGATCCTTCATTTTTTTCCTCCGAGTTATGATATGTATATATATATATATATATATATCTTTACACCAATTTATTTCACTATATAAATCCTCTAAATTATATGTGCATGTTAAAAAACCATTGATTCTAGATCAATTCAGCCTTTTTTAGTGGGAAAATAGATTTTCTTAAAAGGTTCCATTTTTAATTCCCCGTGACAAGTATGTTCGATTAATGGGGACTTCCCAATTTATTAACCATTTTCATGTACACCACATAATTTATTTTAAACAAACATTATTTTTCTTAAACAAATACAGTTATCAAGAAAAAATGTTTTAGGCCATTTCTAGTTGTACAGAAACAATTATTCCATTACCCACTAGAAGACACATTTATATTTTTCCTTAAACTTTACAAAAGTGGATATTTTCTAAAGATTCTCAAATACTCATTTAAATGATTATTTATTTTAAATTATTTATTATTTTATTAAAACATGCCTAAAATGTGTGTATTTTTCATCTTTCATGATTCCTTAATTCCTTGAGTAATCATTTACATGTTTACCATGTTATTTTCAAGGAAAATGTTTTTTATTTATAAAATATTTTTTCATTAAAATTAAAAGATATCAATGTATAGTTTTATTTCTCTCAATAAATTATCATTAATATTATCAGATTATTTTCATCAATGATTACGATTCAAATATGTCAAAGTGGTATGAGACACTTATATTTAATGGTATCATTTAAAATTATTATCCTATATATGATAAATTATTTGGGCTTGTATGACATGGTTATGGGTCAATTAATGAAAAACCTATGTGTTGGGGTCCACCTAATGAAATCCCTACAGGTGGGGATTAGTATCAGATAGCCCTTAGACGCATTGGTAGTCTCTAGAGTTAAAATCTGTTGGCGGGAATTTATTTTTTTGTTTCTATGAAAAATCAGATGGGTTTCTACCAAAATACTTAAAATATATTGAGGGTATAGTGGTTGATGTTCCAGATACATGAAGTCCAATAATTAACAATTCCCTAAATTTAGAATTTAATTATTATTATCTAGAGGATTTTCAATTTTAAAAATTTTGTGTATGAATTTGTATTCTCGAATTAATGATTTCCATGTGTTTTTTTCATTAGTTACACTTCCATATTGATTATAATTATTTATTCAAGTTTTCATCCACTACACATAACCCAGAATGATTATTTAATATAACCCTTCTATTTTCATTCCCTATATGATGAAGAAAATATCATTCAAGGGTAATTTTGGGATTCATTTTAATATTTATTTATGTAGTATATTTTCTCTTCTTTTACAACTATAAAATTGGGTATTTGTATGTATGTAGTTAATCAAGATTACTACACAGATCGATCATTTTTTATGTTATCTCTAATTTTTATGCCATTATAGTAAAACAATCGACATCTCTGGGCTATTGGGGTGCGGGTTCATATAGTTGGTATCATATAGTGTTTTATATAAACCGTGGGAACTAGATTTATGATATAATAGATTATTTAACAAAAATAATATAAATAATTTGATGAAAACTATAAGAGAACATCCCAAATTATCCATGTTAATGATATTATATAAGTATAAATTTTCAATTTATATTATATATTTCACTAGTTTTGTAATTATTCATTATGTATCATTATGATATTATTAAATCTCATGTATTTAGTTATTTAGAAATGGAACCCCATAAAAGAAATGGGAAACTCACCAATGCACATGATCCAAAGAGTATGGGGTATCAATGCCTTTATGGTATTATGCTAATCTTTCTAAGGGAATATGTCTCTAAAAGATTATCATCATATGAGTACACACCATTAGGTTCTAATGAGAAAAATAAATAATTATCTAACTCTTATATATTTGGATGGAAGTATGAGAATAAGAGTATAGCTATGAAAACATTGAATAAAATATATTATATAAAGAAGTATTTTACATCTTGTGATAGTTGTGGAACGAAACAATATGTTACTTGCATAAAAGGATTGGGATTTTTCTATAAGCGTGGAGTAAAATTCCACCATGATGTGTATTGAATGGTTAACAAAAAGGATTCCAATATCCAATTCTTCAACTACAAAAGATATGGTACACTATGAAAATCAATGTCTCAAGCATCGAAATAATATAACACAATAGGGAATAATGGATCATGTTTAATATTATGACACTACCATAGAAGAGGATGAATAATTAATTTCATATGTTTGGATTTTGGTTATGAGTAATTTATCATTAATTCACTTCTTATATGAATAATGAGATAAAAAAATATTATACTAAATACATCTTATTTATGTAATTTGAATCATTTGATTAATATCAGAAGAAATCAAGAGAAGTGTTTATTTAATAAGTTGATGACTGCATAAATCTATCCTTAAATATGTTCTTTATGTCCATATTACTATAAATAGAAGTTCATGTGGTATTATTTGAGAAAATCAAGCTGGATTGTGATCTGATGGTTTATGTTATGCTGAATTTCTAGATGTTTTAATTTAAATAAGATATTTGAAAACATGATATTTTACACTTGGAATAATGTTTATTTCGTAATGTTTTAAAAGATATTAATGTATTACAATTTTTGATATGTGACAATAAGATCAAAATTATTTGGGAAAATATTATGTATAGTTTATTTTGTATATTTATTGATATTTATACTATTTTTATGGCCTTTGATTTGAGAAATATGTATTTTCGATGAGTCATAAGTTTATCTACACATGGAATGGAATAAGGATATATCTTGTCATGGTTAAATTACCAATGATAACCATTTATGTTTCAGTAAATATTTAATGGGTGAAGGAATTACTTATTGAACTTATTCTTCATTAAATGAGATTCGGGCAGAAAAAGTATTATTGAATCTCCCCCTATGGCTATACGAAATGATGTGAAAATATATTGAAGTAGAACAAAATGATGAGAATATGATTATGAAACTGAAATAAATCATTTAAGTGATTATTTATATATTTAAATAATATGTCAAAATTAGGAAAAGTATTTTGAATCAAAAAATTTATCGATTTACTATTATATATGATAAATCGATGTCCTTTAAACTGATAACACATTTATGGTTTTGTGTTGGTTAATTGTCTATTATCCATGATTTCAATGACTCTCCATCAGAACATGATAGTTATATTTCAATGTCATGTAAATATTTTCATTTCTCTCTAATGTTATTTGATTTTAATAAATAATTTTAGTTTTCCTTCTCTTTTCCCATTCCCTCTTACAATTCGGATGTTTTATTAACCATATTTACAACCTAAGATTTCCAAAAAGTAATTTTCAAATTTAAAACACTCAATTTTAAGTTCAATTTCATATTTTGAGGATTAAATTTATTGAAGGAGGGGAGAATATAACACTCCATCATTTTATGGTATGTATCTTCTTAAATTAATTAAATCCATTCGATAGCTTGTGTTTCACAAAACACTTACCTTAAAAGAACAATGATGAAATATTAACATGAATATTGAAATTGAATTGTGACCATTAGGAATATTAATATGACCATTATTAAAAGTAATGTTACAATTTAATTTTAAAGACACATATGAAATTATAAAAAAAATTGTATCTCATAAATCAAAATATGATATATTAATATAATTGAAGAAGTGAATAAATGTTTTAAAAATGTAAAATTAAGATTATTTATTTTATATTTAATATAATTATTTAAAAAAAATTAAAATATATTTATAAATTAATATTTTTTCTCTTAGGATTAATATATAATGTATGAGACCTTAATTGATTTTTGAAAATATCATAAAATCGGTTGTCTTATTAAAATATTTTTATTTTGACTAAAAATGATTATAATTAAAAATTAAGACATTCATATTTAGATAAAAACATTATTAAAATTGCATCCTTTTTTTAAATATAGATATCGAAATATTGTTAGGGTGAAATTTTTAAATTTATCTAAAATAGCTGAATTTTGTATGACTAGTAGAAAACTATATTTTTTTAAAATACCTTTTTTTGTAACATCATCAAGATGTAGTTATAATAAAAAATTATTTAACTTATGTAATTAAGAAATTATGATTTTATAACATAATTATTTTATAAATTATAATTTAGAACATGTAAATTAAAATTTATTTCATGAAATGTATAAAATCATTATCTTTGTTGTCTTAGTTCATGTATAGTGTTTTAAAAGTCAACTAAAATTCCACAAAGATAATAATTTACTACTAACAAAATATTCCCATGTTTTTTACATAATTAATATGTATAATTCATTTTATGGCATAATTTTTTTAAATTGTAGTGTTATATAACATAGCTCTTATCTAAATTCATTTACAATGATTGTGCATGGAAAAGAAGAAAAATTTAAAAAAAATAATGAAGTTATCTTAGAATGGATATGTTTAAATAAACATAATGGAAAAATATAAGTGATTATCCGGAACCTATTAATTTATTTTCATTATAGAAATTTTTATTAATTTTTATATATTTAAAAATTAACTATAATTTCCAACGAGTCTGTACCCTTGTTTTAGAGGCTCTTTCTTGGAATCCAAAAGACCCAGGCTCTAATCTGGGTCGAGGATGAATTCAAGACTACATTAGCAGGGTACTGTATAAGTATTGTAGCAGTGATGGACTATAGTAGTGTTGACACTGTAGCTATGGTGGGTACTATAGCAGGAACTATAGTGGTGGTGGTATTGTAGCAGGCATTGTAGCAGCCACGGTACTATAGCAGTACTATTTACTAGATGGCCATTGTGGATAAAAAATAGGCTTTAAGGCCTTGTATTAAATCAACATGGTCTTTGGACTTTTGGATATTTAATGGTTCCCCCTCTACCTGGTTAAAAAGATGTATTTTATTTAATAATAAAAATGAGGATTCGGCATGAGCCTTTAAAAAAATGTCTTTAGTTATTTTGCAACGTTGATGTAGTGCTTGTGAAAGTAGATGAAAAATCAATAAAATTATTTGAAATATAAGTATAATTAAACATTAATAACTAAAAAACTTTTATAAGTATTATTATTTGGTCATATATCTACCATTTGATTCCAAGGGTCAAAATAATGATAATTTGGAGCCACCTGGTTATGATTAAGACCCTAACAATATTTTGTTAAAAATGAAGTCATGTTGTTGACACTATAGTTTTAATTATTAAAATATTTTAATATATGTTTTCCTGGAATATATATTCTACCATAAATATTTAATTGAATGCTAATAAATTAATATTCATCATATTAATTGATTTTTATTTTTTATTGATGAAATAATTACCTTAATGGATTGCACAACGATGATGCAATAATTATTTAATCAGTGAGAAAATCATATTAATGACATTAAAAAATAAAATTAATTTAATTTATGACATTTAAGGTAGTCCATAAAATATATAAATAAATATTATATGACTAGGATATAATATTTTTTTTCAAAATTTGATATGATTTTTGATCTTAATGTTATATTAATGAATACTGTTAAATTTGGAAAAAATTTATATTTAGTAAATAAATTATTTTTATAAATTACATTAAAAAAATATTGGGTGAGGACAAATATGATAATATTTTTCTGAAAATTTGATCTCTATAATGTTTTATCCCATTTTTATGTATTTACTCCAATATTGGACTTATTATGTTTTAATATTGTTTTCCATTCATTAATAATCCCTCACCTCACTTGTAAAAGGAGTCTCTTTCCTTCAATTAATTTCATCAACATGAGCCTCTAAACTCACTATGTACTACACATTAATCCTCAAAATATCCTTATCCATGTTTTGGAGGTCCTAGTTATCCCAAAATACATTACCAAGACCCCTTAAGAGGAGACATAATGGAAGTCCGATAAAGATGTGGTAATCTATTTTTCTAACTAATTCAAATTATTTTTTTCTTTTACAACCTCTTGTTATATTTTTACCTTTTGAAATTATAAATACAGTATCATATATATAGTGATATGTTATTATTAATATTAAACAACCATATTCTACCTTTTATCTATCTTATAAAAAATAAAGTATTGCACATGCATATATTCAACTTACCATCTCCACACATTGGTTGAGTTAATTATATATGTTGAACAATAAATAATGGATTAAAAATTATTTAATTATTAAATATAATATTTTAAACATTAATTTTATTTTATTTATTTTGGATATATATCCTATGTAAGATAATCTTGACATTGAGGATAAAATAGGCTTGATAAAACATTGAAATTAACACATAATGAATAAAATGTTTTCAATCAGACAGTGGAACAATGTTTTAATGGGATCATATATGATATCATAAATATTAAAATTATTGTGTTATATGTTGAAAATATTTTTAAACCCATTACATAATAGTTTTAGACATATTTGAATGAAGTCAAACATTAGGTAAGGGGTTTCTCATATCACTTTTATTTTTTTGAGTAATTCCTCATTCACTGATTATTTATAATGCCAAGTGTATGTATACATCCATATGAAAAATAATATCATGAATATATTTCGCTTTCATGAATTCAATTTTTCATTTTATTGTTTTTAATTTCCTGGGGCATATGATTTGATTGATAATAAAGTGGTAAGGATTCTCTCTGAACCTCTATTTTTTCCATTGGGTTATGATTTCTATTTATTTACGCAAATTTATTTATTTGTTTTCCTATTATAAATTATGTTTATATGTAAGAAACATATATACCCAGATAAATTAATCCATTTTTTATTTTTCAATATGTCTTCTTAAAATATTCCATTTTCAATTCCTCCTGACAAGAAAACTTGGTTAAAGGGAACATTCAAATTTATTACTCCTCTTCATGTAACCTCTGAAATCTATTTTAAAAACCAATATTTGTATAAAATCTCTCATGTTATAATGAAAAACTATTTTAGTGTATTTATATCTTTATTAAAATATTTATTTTTTTCATACTTTAAAGACTTTTTTATATTTTTCCAAAATTCATTTTAAAGGGGCGAATTTCTAATGTTTCATAAATAATATTTTAAATTATTATGTCATTAAAAATGTAAAAAAAAAATTTTAAACATGTATTTAATGAAAATATTTTTTAGCTTCCACGAATCCTTAATTACTTGAAGAATCCATTACATGTTTACAAGGTTATTTACAAAGTAAATTATTTCTTTTAAAATTAATCAACACTTTTAAATTAAATTATTTCAATTGAAATTGGTATTTTTGCAACAAATATATCATTTTTTTTATTATATTAATTTCAAATATGATTATGATTCAAATATTTCATAGTGGTGCGGGAAATTTAAAATTAAATATTTCATTAAACCGATTGTTTGATATATGAAGAATGTTATGGACTGGTATGACTCATGATTAGGACATTTTAATGAAAGCCCTACAAGTTGGTGATTGGTTAATGCATGATATATGGGTGGGACCCCGTCGTAGATATCACCACGATTCATTACAAGTCACATGATATAAAATCAATTAGTGATACACCATTTATGTTTTTTCTAAGAATAATCAGACAAGTTTCTGCCCATAAATGAAAATTATCTCGATGATATACTAGATCATGTTCTAGATACTTGAAGTCCAATAATTAAAAATTCTATACATTTCGAATTTAGGTATTATTATTAGTAGTATTTTATCTATGAAAAAATATCTCATTTTATTTTCATTCTCAGTTTATCAATGGGCATGTTTTTTCTAGTTATCTACCTTGTTGTACTAATTGTACATATTGATTCATGTTATCTTAAGATGTACCTCATCCCGTACTCAGCAGTCTAACCCATCCATTTTTTTCATTCCCTAGGTTATGGAGATGATATCAAATATTGACTTTTTAAAGATTCATTTTATTGGATTTTGATTTTTATTATATTTTCTTTTCTTTTCCATTGTAAAACTGGTTCTTTGTATTTATCATGTTAATCCAGAAGACAAAATTGGTCAATACAAGGTTATGTGATAGATTTTATCTATTATATTATTATAAAATAACAACTTCCTCTAGGATACTATGGTCATGGTTGTTATAGTATTCTATGATATTCTATGTGTGGAACAGACTGTCAGTGCTATTGTTCACAATCTATGATAAATTTTGTATGTATTTAGTTGGGATAAAATAGTGTTTCATTTTGATCCCTATAACCAAATTATGTGTTATTTATGATAACATGTAATCAATATTTTTAATATTCATAAACTACTTATCACATCATGGTTGTTCTTTTTCTTAACGTAGTTTGTTATAATGTATTATGAGTAGTTTTTGCACTAAAAGGTCATACAAGTTCCCCACTATAACAAGAACCCAGAAGTGTTAAGACACTATTCTAAATTATATGTTATATAGCAGAAATATATCATTTGAAGGATACAAATGAAACATGCTATCAGGCATGCAAACTCATTGGACATTGAGAAAACATCAAACGGTGTATGACCATGGATATTTATAGTGTAGGTTATTTTGTGAATTGGGCCCACCAGTATAAAAACTACATTTACATGTGTCATTGGATTTTACTATTTTCTAACATCTATAAAAACCCTTTGACTATAATATTATTATTAATGAATATTATGAGATGTTTAATTGTATTTATTGAGGATAATTAAGATTTCATATGAGCACAAAGAGGTAGGATATGTTATGTATGTCACGAGTAGTATTTCATGAATTAATACTATGAAAAATGATTTTTCCCTTCTACTCTTTAATGGAATCTAATATGTCATGGCCATTGATGGAAATTATATAGCCTAAGTCAATCCATGACCATTATGTTCTTTATGCTAGTATGATTTCCTGAAACTCAAAGAAAGATATTTTTATCACATAGTTTGATTACAATAGCTTTCAACCTACATGATCAGAGATATCATTATTAAGGGATTACAATATAGAGTAAGAATATGTATGAGGTATTATGTCATTGTGGCATTAAATTATTTCTCTATGGATTCTTTAGTGTAGTAATATAATATTTACTTATATTTTAGCTACTTTGTAAAATGCCACTATGAAAGTGGCCTAGAGGGTCACAAACCATGTATATCCATAATCTCAGTTAAATAATATTTCATTATTTATCATTTAATAGGTTGAAAAAAATATTATTACATCATGTGGTTTAATAATTTTTCATGTATTATTGATCATATATATTCTTTCACAAGTTATTCTAGATGATATAATGTGAAAATATTATTTAATAAACATTGTTTACTTCTATTTAGTGCATATAATATTTTTTTCTTTATTGGCGAGTAGTGTAGTTGTATTTATTTAATAAATAAATAGACATAATTCAATGTCATATTAATATTGTGAAGTAATGACATACTGAGATTAATGGTCTGTTGGGAAATAATATAAACTCTAAATTATCTCAATAAATAATATTTAATTTTTATTCACAAGTTAAGTGTCAGTCAAGAAATATTATTATCATTATTATTATAGATATCGGGTTCCGTAAGGAATTATATAAATAATAAATGGAACCTGTCATATTATTTTTATGTTTAATACTATAGGTATAAAAACCCAGATATATAATTTTCAAATTGAGAAAATTCATTTGTTTAGTTTTTTCACAATGATTTTGGATATTCCTCCCATGTACTAGATATATCATTTCTCTAATAACACTTTAATGAATGGAGAGCTATCTTCCTCCACCTCCCACTCTCAATTCTAGAGTGATTCGGAAAAATTATTTGGAATTGTTTCTCATGGAGATAAATTGGTGATGACACAATATATATAGTATCTTCAACTGTGGAACTCTGGTATTCCTACGGTGATGTTCAAGTATTTATGGAACACATTTTAATCACAACTATAGGGAATCTTCACTTGATTCTTATGAATGTAATAATAGTACATAAATGATCTGTTTTCAAATACATCAATGATGAAATATTTCTAAAAAAATAATTATTTAATTGATTAAATTTGTTATATATAATATTTGACGGTCATATGATGCGTTTTTGTGTTCTATCCATTGTGTAGTTTTCTTTGATTAAAATCTATTGGCCATGCTGTTTATCATTGTGTAAATCTAGAATTGATCATCTATCATGAATAAAATAAAATTTTGGCATGACCCAGGTCACACTTTTTTTGTGATTGAAACCTGTAAGTGGTATCAGAGAGGTCACATAATTATTTATAATTATTTAAATATCACTAGATAATTTATACATTTCCTATTTTTTTTTAAATTCAATTTTAATATTTGATTTAATCTGAATTTAGATATTTTATTCTTCCCCTTTAATTTCACATATGTATAATAAAATTGATGAATTTTAATAATGGAATAAAATTTAATAATAATAAAGAGTTGTTATGGATTCTTGATGGATAATGGAAGAGTACACAACATTTACAAGTGTTTATTGAAAAAGGAATTAATCTGTAATCAATTCAACCCATGTGCATTGATTTCATGCGGTGAATTTTATTTCTTACACCATGTGTTGATTGGACCAGCCTTGTGCATGATAAGCTGAAGTACAAGAAATGTATCCCATGTACAAAACATGTGGTCCTTTATGTCACAAATGGGATGTGTTTTCCATACATATCCTACCTAACTAATGAATGTGTAATTCAGAGACCACACATAATGTATCCCTTTGTAGACATTGTGTGCTCTATTTTTTATAAGCACAGTTTATACAATGAGTCCCATTGTGTGTGCCTCAGATATACCATAAGATATGTACAATCAATGTAACACATTTATACAAGCCTCCACTTATAAAAAATTAAATGGAATTAAAATTTATTTAATATATGGTATAAACCATATTAAAATGATCATGTGTTTGGTAATTAAGTTGATAAGAAAATCCATTTGATTGTTTTTAATATATATATATATATTTATTTATTTATGTATATATATATAAAAATGTTTTATGGATTTCTATGTAATGTTTAGATCTTCATGTCATGTGAGAGTCATATGAAAAATATTATTGTACATGAATTTAATCATAACATGCTATAGAAAAATCATGTTATTCGTGTAATCATTATATTGATAGTACACTTCCTGAAACTACTTGAAAGGTCGTGTAATGCATATTTCACAAGAGTAAACAATTTATGAGTACAATAATTGTTTGGTAGATTTATATGGGTATTCACCATGTTTCCTCCATGTTAAATTTATGTATATAGTTAATTTTAAATAAATTAATATATTTTGTATAACATTGATATGTATGAGTACCTAGATGAAATATGGATGATAATTATTATAAAAGAAATGATTAATTAATGATGAAATTTAAATTTTCAAGTGAAATTTATATTTATTAAGAAAAATTAGAAATTGAATTCTAGTTTCATCAAATAATAAATTTTTTGTATAATTTGGATGATCATGAGGATAGACCAAACCATTTTATGTTTTCGGTTTCATTTAATTTATTATTAAAATAAATTTTTGGACTTCATTTCATCTATCATATCATTATGTACTGGCCATCGTGCCCATGACTTATTTTATATAATTACATTTCCAACACCTTTGTGTAATTAAAATCATTTTTCATTGATGGAGGTCTCATGATTGTGGTGGATGATCAATTTAGAGTCGAGTCAAACTCAATCCAATATAGATACATAGGTGGAATGGTGGAGAGCTTCAACATAAACCATAATTGGTTCATGGTGTTTTTCCCATAGATCAAAGGCTAGTTTATCATCCTCTATATAAACTAACCACTAGTAAAATTTCTTCATCACAACACATTATTATATTATTTCTTTCAATTGGAATGGTTTTTTCATTATGGATGTTTTCTCTCGACCACATGAATTAATGATTTAACAAACATGCAATATAGAAATAACTTGAATTGGATTATTTGTAATTATTATCTAAGGAATTGTTTATCACATAAGTAAATCCACTTAATATTAACAACCATGTAATAAATAAATAAATATTTTATTTCTATATAAATGGATAAAATCCCATAATAATATAAATTAATTCGGCATAGCCTTCTACTACATTAGTTAAAATCAAACCATAGATCAATAAGCTTAACCATCCAATGATGTGATGATTTAAATTATCAATGAATTATAACATGAATATTTTGGTTTAATTAACGTAGTTCACATAAATTATTGACCACCAAAGTAGGACATTGTGTAACTATGTGGTAAGTGTTGATAAAATCTAATTTAAGGATTTCCGGTTTGGGGAGTCTACTCAATAGATCGAGGAATTGTGACTTAATGTAGTTGTCATATAGAGTGCCTACCTAAAACACTTTCAGTTCTTGGACAACCAAATTTGGGGTGAAGTAAAGGATAATATGGATCTGTTTCACTATAATTTCCAAGCAACAGGATATTAAGAAGCCAATTGTGAAGGATATTTAATTTCGATAAAATAGTGGACTATTACTATTCAAAAAACTTATTTATTTGTCTAAATTTTACCATATAAAGTATTAAAATTATTCTCATCTTGTTTTTAGATTCATCATTAAAATTAATTCATATAAATCGCTATGATATATACATGATAAATATAAAATTATCACTATTAAAAATTCCCAATAGTATAATGAGTGTTGTCACATTATCATTCCCATGAAATGAAATTATATGTGCTGGAAGAACCTATTCCTAAATCCCATGGTAATGAGGATAATAAGGAAGACTTGTATCTTGATGAAAAAAATAAAATAATTCTTCAAATGTTTAATTTATTATTCTATTATTCAGTACTAATGACCTTTTGAATCAACATGAGGACATGGAAGTGTATAGCATGATATATCACCATAATGATCTCTATCAAGAGATTTTTAGGGATGCTAGATTTGAAAACTCTAATTCATTTTTTACAACTAATAGTAGAGAGTCTATTCTAGATGGGACACATATAGCCAAACATATTAGATACATTTAATGCTTAGACATCATAGGGTTTAAATTCACAGATGAGTTGCATAAAGATATCATCATTTCATCATTTCCCAGGTCCTTAAAAGGTATTATTATTAATTAAAATATTAATAATAATAATAAGATTCCTTCATAACATCTTACATTAATTATCCATGTGGATAATGACATGGTTCATGATAAATCCACATTCCTTATACTGAATAACAAAAATAATAACAAGGAAAAGGGGACCAAGACGTAAAACAATTCAAAATATACTGAGCACTATGCATCCAATAAAAGGATAAACTATAGTTTTGGCATGGAAAAAGATTCAGTACATTTTTTATCTGGTATGATAGCCTACTAGAAGTGGAACTACAACCAAAATAAAGGGGAAGAAAAAGGTGTGCTTGTTAATGAATGTAATCATTCAACATCTACACATAAGGTATTATATACAAATTTTGGTTCTAAAATCTATATCCAAATATAGGAACCACGTAGATTCCAAATTATTGATATATGACATGTGGATTTGAGAGCTTCTAATGGTGAGAGGATGGAATATCTACCCATTAGTGACTACAACCTTTCATTAATGACGAGAAGTATTTTTTTGTTAAAAATGTATTTATTATATACCAATTATTACCATGAACATGATTTTCATATAATTCATTGAGGTTAATGGTTTTTTTTCATGTGTGTAAATAAAAGTTGTTTCTTTTATAAAGATAACATATTCGATATTAAGGACAATATACATAACAAACTTTTTCTATTAAATTTAATAAAATATGTATTGTAAATTGATAGCGAATAATATTCATGTGACTCATATAACACTTATCTATGAAATATCTATTTAGGTCATGTAAATGAGATGGATTAAAAAAAAATCTATCAAGATAGCTATTTAGACTCTTTTTACATAAAAAATTATAAGATATCATTCCATTTTATGAAGTTAAAAGACCAAACCACCCTTTGGTGGATACGGTGAGAGGTCCATAGATCTTATACAATTGGTAAACACTGTTCTGTGTTGTCCATTTCAAGTAGAAGCTATAGGTGGAATGTTTTACATCATAAATATTACCTATGAATTGAGTATATATGTATATTTCTACATGATTAATTATAAGTCATTTTCCATTGATAAATTCAAATAATTAAATAATAAAGTGGATAATCAACTTATAAATAAGATAAAGAAGCTTTAACTGAATCAATGTGATGAATATATTAACTAAGGGTGCAATGATTATATATGGGAATTTTGGATTCTATATCAATTAAATCAATATGAAACACTATAGTAGAAAGGGGTTAGTTAATGGATGAATTTTACATTATTATACATAGTGAGGTGGATGATGAGTCATGTTGATATTCAATTATCATTTTGGGGATATGTATTACAAACTGTGGGATATACATTAAACCAGGTGCAAACTAAAGTATAAAATATAATTCCCTAAGTTTATGGAGTGGAATAAAACATGTTTAGTCCCATAAATTAGTATGGGGTTGTATGGTGTTTGTTTAGGACTTCTCATTTAACAAACTGGCTCCCCCAAAAACAATGTGTGTCTTTATTGGGTATCCTAATAAAACAAAGAGATAATACTGAAAAAAACCCATGGAAAAAATTAAATATTGGTAGAAAACAATTATTTTTTTATAGGGATAACATCCTCAAAATTTATAATGGGATAAATATTGACTTCTATAATATTGATTCTTATGATACACAAGAGTCTGTACTTGAAAAGATTCCATTGGTCCACACCTAAGAACATGTTCATCAAAAAAAAATTAGTGTGTAGGGGAATAAGAAAGGTAAGATAATAAGAAAGATATTCTTTTCTATTAATAAAATATGTTGGCTCATTATTGGTTGAAAATTATGAACCTATCTTATACAAATAGGAAGTAAAGATCTCATATAAGCAAGGATAGTGGATAAAGGGTTCAAAAAACGTCGAGGAATAGACTACAATGAATCCTTTTTACTAGGTAACATGTTTAAGGGAATAAAAATTATACATTATATAAATGTTTACCATAAAAATTAATTTTAAAAGATAGATTTAAAAACATATTTTCTTAAGGGAAAACTTTAAAAATATGTCTTCATGAAATAGCCATAAGTTTTTATTACTCTATGTGATGCCAAAAATATTTACAATTAGCAGAAATCCATTTATGTATTGAATCAAGCATTCTCTTCATGTAGAATTTGATTTGATGAATATATAATAGAATATGGTTTCATTATTAATTAATGTGAGACATATGTTTATAATAGGATGATTTATAATTCTTTAATTATCCATGTAGTATATTTTTATGATATATTACTTATTAGAAACATCGTACCAGTCATACAGTTTGTTATGTGCTGGTTGAACTAGAGTTTCTCTATAATTCAATTAAGTGAAACAACCAATATTGAAGGGATAAAGATAATTTGTGATATATCCAAGAGTATTATTGGTCAAAGTCAACGTACTTATACTGACTGTATACTAAATAGATTTATTAATGAAAAAAATGAGGGGATGAGTTGAATTGTCACATGGTATACATATTTCTAATAGAATATTTCCTCTGACAAATCTAGAAAAAACAGAAATGTGTAAGATCACATATAATTCGTGATAGGATCAATCGTGTATCCCTTGTTATGTAATTGAATTGATGTTACCTATTCATTTTCATGTTTGTACAGTACCAAACAGATCTAGGAGAACAACATTGGTCTACTATTAAGGCTACCCAACAATACCTAAGAAAACTAAGGATGTGTACCTGGTGTATGGAGATGAAGGGGAGATGGTAATGAATGGTTATACTAATGATAATTTTTAGATATATCAGAATGATCTATTGTCATAGTTAGTATATGTTTTTTTGACACAATAGAGAATTTGTGAGCTGTAAATGTTCAAAGAAGATAGTTGTTTTTGATTCTATTGTGGAGTCTGAGTATATAGTTTCCATTTATGTAGACAAAGAATCCTTTTGGATATGTAACATTTTTACAAGATCTTGATTTGGTACATAACATTAATTATCCTATCACATTTTATTGTTTTTAATACTAAATGGGTGGCTCTTGTAAAATAACAAAGTTCACACCAATAGAAAAAATCATATTCTCTTGATGTATAACCTATTCAGGGATTTTTATTAGTGGGGATATTTTTAAATATGAATATTACCCATGGAAGAGAATGTGGGGGACCCCATTACTAAAGGGCTATATCAACACACGAATGATTATCATTTGTGATCTAGAAAACTAAAGGTTGTTAGCAGTTGGATCTAGGGAAAGTCGGAGTCTATTGAAGTAGGTTCCATAGAACTAACTTATTTTAACATTATGATGACATGTGTTCAACTTATAGAATATTAATATACTACTTATCATATAATTATTGTTCTTCGACATCACATAGTATACGATAATTTCCTAAGAGTATCATTCTCACTAAAAGATTTTTATAATTCCCCACAATGTTGAAAACCTAGATGTGAAACGAACTATTTATTAAATATATTTTCTATATCTAGATGATAACATTTTGAGGACACAAATGATTATGGAAATTAGTGGTGGATACTCATAGGAAATTGTGTAGAATTCTCATGGTGTACATTCTTTGTAATATCCAGCGTAGGATATAATGAGTATGAGACCCTCCAGTAGGAAATACACATTTATAAGTGTCATTGGATGATCCTATATATGGATGTATGTATTGATCATTATACAATAATATTGTTATTACTGTGTATTATTAGTGAAGTACTATGATGTATTGATGAAATATATGATGAAATATTTTAGTGATGAGGTAGGACACATTGGATGCGTCATGATTTGTATTTCATTAATGAATAATGTGATAAATGATTAGTCCCTTATATTTTTAAGCATTAGTTTATATCTAAAGCCCATTGATGGAAATGAAATAGACTAAATAATTCATCGACTATGGTGTTTTATAGGAAATATTAGTTTCTAGAAAGTCAAAGAATGACACATGAACCATATTGGTTGATAACACCATCTTGAAACTGTTTTGATTAAAGATATCACTATAAAGGTATTAGGTTAAAAAGTATGAATCCGTATGTGGTATTATGTCATTGTGGAATTAACATCATTATCAATGAGTTTCTTGGGATGTTCTTACATTGTAACCTTGGAATATTGGCTACCTCGCCTAATTCCACTAAGAAATACGCCTTCAGTGTCACACCCCAAGTGTATCAATAGTCTCAGTTAAATATTGTATTATTATATATTATTTAATGGGATGAATAAATATTATTCCCACACATGTTTTAATTATAATTCATGTATGCTTGATCAAATATATTGTATCACTAGTTATTCGAGTGTATATAATGTGATCATAATATTTTATAAATAGTTATATTCTATTTAGTGAATATAATATATATTTTTGGTAAATAATATAGTGATATTTATTTAATAAATAAATAATAATTATTCCAGGATCGATAAATATTGTGGAGGAATGGAATATTTAGATTAATGGTTTGTTGATAAGTAATATATATTTAGTATTGTTTAAATCAATACTATTTAATTTTAATTCTCATTTGAAGAATATGCTGAGAAATATTATTATTTATATTTTTATTGACATGGGATTCCATAATGGATAAAATAAATAATATGGGGAACTAGTGAAACTACTTTTATTTCTATCCATGGAGATATATAAACACAATTATATTATTTTAAAATAGACCCCATTCATTTGTTTGTATGTACACAAAAAATTTGGATAATCCACTCAATCCTTAGGGATATCCATTATCCAAGAACACTCTAATGAATGGAGAGTGACCTTCCAAAACCTCCCACTCTCATGTATAAAGAGATCAAGGAGAAAATTTTGGAATCGATTTTTAGGGAGTTCAAATGTGGATGATGCATTCTATAAAATCTATTGATAAATCACAAATAGATTTATACTGAGATGATCATAGTTATGTGTAACAAGTGTGGATCACCACTAGAGGGAATCTACACAAGATTCCTACAAACTCAATGATTATAAACTACATATTCTTGGTAAAATCCATAAATGATGAAATAATTCCAATAACACAATTATTTAATTAATAAAATTAATTAAAAATAATCTATAATGATCATGTTATTCGTTCTGAAATTATATCCCTTGTAAATTTATCTTTTATTCAATTCCATTGATTGTGATGATTATCATTTCCAAAATCAATGATTAAACATTGAGCATGACAAAAAGGAATGATGGGAACAATCCATGTCACACTACCATTAGGCGTGGAACCTAAAAATAGCATGGAGACCTAATGTAAAAATAATTACTACCTACAAAAATACATTACTTACGATATAACTCTAATATATATATTACAAGGTACTGCAATATCCTATATGGGAATAACTCCACAATATGTTATGATCATATCCATCGATAAAACATCTCCATATCTTAAATTATGTTTGTAGTGACCTACAATGCATTAACATAATGTGTCTAGAGCCTTTTTATGAATAACTTAGGGGACATATATATATCAAATTTGGTGGTAGGCCTATGTAGAAGTAATGTCATTTTCCTATAACATTCATAATAATAATGCCTACATAATGAAAATACCATGGGGAAGGATATTTTATACTATGATATGTGGGTTACATAAGATAAATACATTAGATATCCAATGTAGTAAAATTTAATGTTGTGATATTCCTTTTATCCATTAAATCAATCATATTCTATTTTAGTCAATGATATCTCTTTTGTGATCCGAGGCTTTTTTTTATAGAACCCATATTATCTCTATCATCTAATATGTCATTTTATATAATAAAATATGAAATAATAATTGTTTAAAGTTTACACAATCCATGATATAATGATATCCCCTAATGTACCATGTAATATAAACATATCCTTTTATATTAGATATCATATAATGAAGAATGGTTCATTTTCAATTCAACATTTTATGATATCAAAAAATATATGAAAATTTAAAAATAGAATATTAATTTATAATATAATTTCCTAAATTAAATAAAATTTTAATTATTTTATACCCCTAATGATTTTAACAATATATTTATTCACCTAAACTATATAAAAAATTTGAACAGAAACCTCTAATTCCATGATCACCATGTATTAAATGAGAAACCATTAGGTAACTAAAATAAATAACTATTGTGTATCGTTCATGAAATACTTAATTTTATAAGATCTTCAATAACTATGGGTAATAAATATCAGTTTGGAGAAATAAAAAGAATCAACCATCTAAAGGGTATCCGTGGGTTGATATTGAATCACTTTATTCTAAATTTGGACCCTTTCATCACACATTACATGCTAGTGCCTCCCGGAAGAAAAGGGTGGTAATGGATGAGAGATTTAAGATACAAAAAGAATAATATTGACCCATTTAACATAATCATTCATCTATCCCAAGGACGTGGATCACTTTTACAAACCTCAAGGATAATGATTGAAT
The DNA here is from genome assembly GCA_963277665.1 of Viscum album. Taxonomy (NCBI): domain Eukaryota; kingdom Viridiplantae; phylum Streptophyta; class Magnoliopsida; order Santalales; family Viscaceae; genus Viscum; species Viscum album. The sequence continues at coordinate 1,980,984,611 of OY728142.1, read as the reverse complement.
TCCATGAATTTACTCATTCATTGTAACCGTTGAGTAAATTGATTTTCACTTTTTATATATCAGTTAGTTGAATCCACCTATCAAACCAAGTGTTTCATAATATTAATTATTCAATAATTGATAAACTATAGGAAGTAAATTTTACTTCTTGTTTATTAATATTTTACTTCCATGCAATATTAGTTTTTTTGATATAATTATATTATAACAAAAGACATTACAAAACCATAACATATAAAATGTATTTTGTTTTTACATGTATTTCTATAAAAATGTCTATATCATCCCTAATGAAAAATTATAAAACACATAATATATATGAACGAAATATGGTATATATTCTTCAATATCCCAAACATTCAATATTTTACCTTAATATGGTGAGAAATTTGAAGTAACACTACTAATGAGATGACCACTACAATGTTCACGTATAACACCCAAATCCACCGAAGAGTTTGATAATGATTTACAATGAGAAAAAAATGAAAACCTCCAAAAGGATAGTGACATCATTCTATATGGGCTACCTATGATATAATTAGAATTTAGATGGAGACAAGTGATCCAAAATTATACTCTCTCCTGAACCAACCAACTGGGACCCACATAGCTTGTCGTAAGTTGAGTGTGACACCCCAAGACTACCTCCAATAGACCAAAGGCATGTGAGAAGAAGTTTCTACTAATAAGACAAAAATGGGAGGCCTTATACTAAGTACGTATACGCAAATAGAAAACAACCCCATAAAATAGTGAAGAGATATAATAAATATCATAAAAATATTGATTATAAATCATTCATTAAAAAACCACTTGGAAATAAATATATCAGAGTAAACTATAATAATTAAAATTAAGGGGTAAAAATAAATTCCCAAAAAAATATAAAGGATAAAAAAGTTACAACCACTATAAATAGTAGAGATCTCAACTCGAAATCCAAGGGCATGTACACAAAACACAGTAAGACTCTATATATACTACTAATCTCCACAGACACATAGTCCACCATTTTTACTCATAATCTATATGTTGACTACATAGGACTCAACATTTGTCAGAATATCACATGTATTGTTATGTGTATTCACACCAAATAGTAATCCTAGAAAACCAGGAAAGAGAATAAATAAAAATGGTCACGTAATCCCATTGAGCAAGAGGATATAAATAACCAACATCAGATCTGATAATAATAAAAACCATTAGAGAGGAAAAGTGTATATCCATCTCCACATCCCTCTAAGAATGAAGAGCGTTCCCACCGTTCAGAACCTCCATCATTGATTCCAAAACAACCTATTTAGCTATATATGTAACAGAGTTTAGCTCCCAATACTCACCCATGTTTTTCACAAACCAAGGGTGATCTATCTCTGAGAAATAAATATCTCATAACCTCCCAACAAAACTATCTAAATGGATCACACCTCATCGTTTTACTCTTTATTCATGGGAATGATATCTCCAATGGAAGACCAAATCCCCACAGGAACCCGAATAAGTAGTGTTCCACCTGTAGAAGGAAGACTCACACCCTATGTAATATAGGTGTTAAATATATATGTGTAAAGAATATGGGGACCATCACTTTACGATAACTGGGTATTTACATCCTTGGAAACAATATATTTATCTATCCCAATCACTATCACTACAGAAGCATCGCTGAATGAATTTTCTTTGGTACATCGCCTTAAAAAAGAGCCCTACTATCGAAATAAAGTACACCATAACATTATATGTGGAAACTAAGAAACATAGGCTGCTCATAATTCCAAATAAGAGTCCCCAAAACGGAGACACATAAGGTTGGATTCACAAAAAAATACAAGATGTGTACATAGGGCCACACTACATGTTTTCTTGCATGGACCCCTTAGTTGTGTCCTCATCGAGGCATGACATGGTAACCCATGTTAATCTAAACTACGTGTCTTGCCTACTTGAGGGTATTCCTATGTACTACAACCAAATTCCTTATAATCCATCTTCTTTATGTTTAAACCATCCCCTTCCAAAGTACATTGGGAGTGTACCCAAGGCACCTGAATTTTCAGTCCATCTACACATACATGAAAACTATTTTTCGGTTCAATACATGTCTAACCACACGAGGTCTGGGGTGTGTGTGATTGTCACATGGATTGGATGTCAACTAGTGTCACATTGTGTGTGGGTCTATCCACTTTGAATGGGATATTTTTCTCACCCCAAAAAAACCAATAAACGGTAGCTAGGGGACTAAAATGATTGTGTTCCTTGAATAGACATTGTGTATACCAATAATATAAAAAACATAAAGAATCTATCACATGTCTCACCCACACAAATTATTATACTAATTCATCATTAAATCACGTTGGGGACTACATATTTAGGGATTCCTATGCTCGATTTTTCAGCGGTTCTTCGATTTTGGCCACCCAAGCCTTGTGTAGACCAATCTCGTCACACCACGCCACATCATCACCTCACCCATAGAGAAAAACCCACGATTAGACCTTAAATTCAAGATAAAATTTCCATTATCACGAATTTTACCATTATCTTCCTCCAAACCACAAATTTATAAATCAGTCATGAATCCTCCATGATTCCAGGGTTTTGGTCACCCTCAAATATGGGGTAACAATGTCAAACTGCAGCCTCATGAGTCGACAATGAAGAATTATGGAATGGGAAAACACATTAACGATGGTAAAATCATCATTGGATGATATGAATCAAGCCAATCCTCACATGATTCAAAAAACCATCTAAGAATAAACATAAATGAAATATAAAATAAATTGGATCAAGTGTATTTTTTCAACAAGGGGATCATGAAATGTGTGGAAATTACTGAAAACATAATTAAATATTGATTCAATTCTCATGAAATTACACCAATCATGTAAATGAAAATGATAGAATTCCAAAAAATGGTTTTTAGAGATCATTGGAGAATAAAACATCCTCTAGAAATGAATATCTCAGTATGTTCTTTCTTCGCCACACAATTCCCCTAGATCATTCACTATCAATGCTAGGATTTAATCATTCAATGATAACAAGGATCTCCTCCTCTCTATTCTCCAATTTTTATTATGATAACCCAGTAAATTTTCAATAAAGGGGTATTTATATAGAGGTTTGGGTTTTTTTATCATTAGAAAAGATAAATAATTTTCTATCTTTCTTTTATTTAGCTCATCAACAATGGTTTCCCATGACCTGAATCTTGATGATGACATACATCGGGTCATGCCACGGGTAATTCAAATGGAATAAGAAAAATTTTGGTCTCGGATTTCACTTTTGATGTAAAAATCAATTTGAAAATTGTTGATTCAAATTTGACATGAATGAGTTCTTTAATATATATTAATACTTTTAATATATTAATGTTAGGGCCCTATGAAACCCAAACATACCACCAAATCCTTGGTAAAATAAATAATATATATATATATATATTAAAAGTGATAATAAAAAAATGATGGTTGTTACATTATCCCCTTACTCAGTATTTTATCCCCAAAAATTACGAGTTACACAAAAGGTTGGGGGTACTATGCCTTCATCATTGGTTCAAACTCCCATAAGCTCTCTTAAATGAATCAAGGGTTCCAAAGAAGTCCAAAAAATTGAATGGTCTAGCCATGGGTGATCATATTTTACTAATCCTGGATCACCATCAGGTACCCTAAAATGGTTGCACTATTCTTGATATTTGGCCTACCCAATTTAATAATGTGTGTAGGTTCATGAAAATATCTGCTCAACTATGAAACATAGAAGAAATCATGCACTTGGTCTAATTAAGGGTGTAAGGAAAAGAGTTAAACATATTTTCCAACCCTCCATAGGATCTTGAATTCCTTGATGATCCTCAAAGAGATCTTAATGCCCAGAAAAAACTATTTAAACCTCATTATGGGAAGACTCTCAAGAAAACATGGTCTCCCTATAATAGCTTCACAATCCTATGATGTCGATTATCATTATAATTATATTGTCTCTAATCTACCATCATATTCTCACTAATGACATTAAATCTCCTTATTTTTTGCTGCACAATATATGTTCCAACAAAATATATATCACAAATCTATATCCTAAAAATTGAGACCTACAAGAGCCCCCATACAATTACCAAAATGTAGTTATGATGGGAGTACATTGATAGTTGTTTTTATAAGAAAATACTACAAAACAGTAACTATTGGAATAAACTTTAATGCATGGATAGTATTCTCAGAATAACCATTCATATGTGTTAGAAACATTTTGATAGTCTCAAATTAGGCCTGAAAATCATCGCACAATCCTCTCCAAAACCATGGTGTGAACCAAGCATCATAGTCGGAGATGATCATTGAGGGTACCCCATGAAGAGGGAAAATATCCCACACATACAACTACCCCCAACTCTAAACCAATATCTACTCCATAGTTTCATGAAAGTGTTCCAAATTACTAATTAAGTCTACAATAAACCATATTGAGACACAGTCTCTATATATCTATAGAAAACCATCACAAAATCCATTGATATTCCATTTCACTTATATTCAAGGATATTGATGTGTTGATTCAAACCAATGGGAATGAAATGTTTAGCCTTTGACTGCATACATGCGATACACTTGGTGATAAACTTAGTGATGAACCACCTCATTATAGGCGACCAATTACGTTGATGTAGGTCCCCATTCATTATCACCCCACTTGGATATAAAACCAGAGATGAATAGTGAAACTCCCTCAAATCATACGCACATAACATGATTGGAAGGATCATCTATTTCATGAAAAGAATAGAATTCTCCCTTCTTTATAAAATCAATACTGTATACCTTTGAAAAAATATGGTACTCTATTACCTGATAGTAAATATATCTTAGATGAGCCTCTATTTGTCCCAATAGAGGTGGTTGAGTCACTACCATTGACTGAAGATAGGATTACCCCTCCAAAAGGATCTATTGAAATGATTTGAAAAGATTAGATGTCGCCTTGAACAAGAAAGAATGAGAATTACAAGTGATAAAATTAGCAACCAAATTCTTCTAAACAAGATTATAAAAATTATAAAAGTCACATTCCTACAAGAACTCCCACAAAAACCTCTATCTTAGTGTGGGATCTCACTATGTGAAGATGTATATGATAATATTATGATCTAAGTAAACAAAATTACTTATTCCTAGAAAATAATCCCTCAACATATTTAGATTGAAGATAAATGATTGAAATTACATGTCATGGGTCACAAATTTTATCTCACTGGGTATCAACAATATAGACCCATAATTGATCACTATTACCTCTGCATAAACACATAACTGATACTAGGTCTATATGAATCGCAAAACATGATGTACTCAATGCCCTCCACTTGTAGCCTCAAAAATGGATCACTAGTCATCCTCATCCTCATCTTCTCAAAGGCTCGATGATTCTTCTCAGTCTAGGTAGAATGATTCCATTTCCACATCAAGGAAGTAAAAAGGGATGATACCCTATAAAATACATTCATCAAACATTGATAGTACCTCACCAAACTATGAAAAGTACACATATATGACATGTTTTAGTTGGAGCCTAAGAAATAACTGAATTTATCTTCAATAGATAAATATCTAAACTAGACAAATAGATAAAATATCCCATTAATTAAACCTATCAAATTTAAAACTAACACTTTGGGAGATTTCTATAAAGCTGTTTGTCACATAGTTTGTCTCGGAAATCCTAAAATTCTCTCCATGATCCTCTTCTAACCTAGATTAAAGGAATATACACTAAAATAAGATATATTAAATGTTTTAATTTTGAAGGGTCATTAACCCATAACAACTATTCAATGAAAATGAATTATTAATGATAGAATATTTATTTTTTAACAAAATTCATCATTCTCGCTGGATTATATGTTATGCTACAAATAAAATTTATGTGAATTCACCTAGGCTGGGGAAAAAATTTGTATAAATGGTTAATATTGATGGAATGCTATATTTGATTCTATTATTCATTGTGTAGTATGTATTTAAGATAAGAAATATTTTATGTCTCAAATACATTCAATGAAAAACATTTTTTGTTGGAATTAATTATTTTGTAGTTATTTTTTAATTAAATTTTACCCCTTATTATTCTCCCTAAAATTTCCCTCATTCTCCAAAACCACCCATAGTGAACACTAGTGACCCCCCTGACATAATATATTGTAGCTAATGTTTTCAAGATTTGTGCTAGAATCAGCTTGTTATGGATTCCTCATTTCCTCATTTTCATTATTTTATGTTTGTTTTTAATTTCAAAATACATGATTTAGTCTGGGGAACCCCTAGGTTAATAAATTTATTTTATTTTCATGGTTTATATTGTAGTTAGAATTGCTGTAAATTTCTTATTCCCTATTTGTATGTTACTTGAGTCGTCACGAGTTATTTCAATCGATTTTTTCTTATTTTTTTGTTGATAAAATTTTGATAAATGTATGTTTGTTGGTCTATATATATTAACATGTGAATATATTTATATATACATATATATGTTTCTGTGTTTTTTTTAAAAAAAATAATTTTTTTTGTATATGTATATGTAGGTCTGTATGTATGTTTGAATCTATGTCGATATATATTTGATATGGATATTTTTCTAAAATGTTTTTGAATATATTTGATGTATTTAAATTAATTAATAACTCTCATAATATATATATATATATATATATATCCTTCTCAATATACACGAATAAATGTTTTAAAAAAAGTGTGTGTTTTTTATATATTTACACACATTCATGAATTTAAGGATATGAATATATATATATATATTTATTTATTTATATTTATATATTTATATATATGTGTGTGTTTTCATAAAATAAGTAAATATATACACACACACACACACAAACATATATATATACATTTCAAATTAAGTTTATAAGGTTTTTGATATATATATATATATATATATATTGATTTGATATGTATATTTGTTTAAAAAACATGTAAAAATATATTTTATTATTAAATAATGGCATATATATATTAACATATTAATATATATATTTTAATGTTTTAAAAAAACGTGAATGGTTTATTATATATATATATATATTTGTTTATATAGATTTGATATGTGTATTTGTGTAAAAAAAGAGTTTGACTTCATTGGATGTATTTATATTACATTCTAAATCATGATAAATATATGTAGTATTTATTAGAAATGTATACTTTACCTAAATATTTATTAATAATAATTAAATAAATTATAATAATTAACAATTAATTTGTCGATATTATTAATAAATAGTAAATGTTAGTTTTAATTATAAAAGATTATTAATTGTAATAATTATTAAAATAAAAATAGGAATTGCTAGTAATTGTAAAATATTAGTACTATTTATTATAAATGTTGTTATAAATAAAATATATTTACTATTCTTTTATAAATAATTTTTTCAATGAGTAAAAATTAATATATATTTGTAAGAAATACTAAAAAATTTGGCATACCTTAAAAAAATATAAAAATATAAAAAACTTTTACAAATTCACAATATTTTATTTTAATGTTGTATAAATTAAAAATTATATGACAATAATATAAATATATATATGTTTATATATATATAATATTTATAAAATATTAAATTTTTACCCTCACGTGCGATGTTACCAAACACCCGATGTGCCCAAATGTTATATTACACACAGCATAAACCGAATATAATAGTGGACTTATATTTCTGATATGATACATCATTATAGAGATAGCTCAATATTATGTTAAAAATTATAATAAAAATATTCAATTAATTAACATTTTATGCGATGTTACCAAACTCTCAATTCACAAAAATGTTTTGTCACCTCTGAGAAAAACCACATCTCAAACCTATGGATGGTGTCTGATTTTTCATACGAGACATAGTTTTGGAGACAGATAAATATTTTATCAAATATTATAATAAAAATAATATTTTAATTACCATTTCATATATTTTTACTAAACACTTTTTGCATAAATATTTTATGGTGTGCCTATGATAAACCCATCATCGCTGATATAATGATGTTCTTAGATTTTTGATACAATACACCATTATGTAGGTAATTAAATTTTTTGCCAGAACTATAATAAAAAAATAAATTGAATTAACATTGGGTGTAATGTTTCTAAAATATCAAAGTGCACAAATTTTACATCACATCTAGGGTAGAACCACATATCGAAAGTAACTATAGTCTCCGATTTTTCATATGATACATAGTTTAAGAGAGACACAAATTTTTGATACAAAATTATAATAATATTATTCAATGAATTACCCCATCATGAAATGTAACAAAAAGAGGATGTACAAAACTTTTATATCACACCTTGGTTAAACCCAACATTCCAGATCCAATGGTGGTCTTTGGTTTTGAATATGATAAAAATTTATTAAATTAAATCAATTGATTTTAAAAAATCATAATAAAAATATTAAATTAATTCTCATTATAATAAATTTATTAAAACTCTCAACGTTAAAAAATAATATATGCCAGTATGGGCCTCCCACTCGAGTGAGGCCATTCTCGGGATGGGCCACTATCGGGCCGGGCCGCCGACTCAGGTCGGGCAGCCCTCTCGGGCTAGGCTGGACTCTTAGGTCGGGTGGGACTCACGGACCGTGTTGGACCCCAGTCCAGACCCGGGTCTGGTCGGGTTGGTCTAACTGGGTCGGACCGGACCCAGAACCGTTTGATCTGATTACACCTTTTTTCTCATATCTTGGGCTACGAGTGTCTGATCAACAAACCATCTATGGAGATAGAAAGATTTGAGTGAGATAGTTCTTTTGGCGTACCCCAATTGAGGTTTCAACACAGTTGGGGTATGACAGTGTTAGTTTGAACCTAAAATCTATCTATGCCCCTAGAACGGAAATGCCAATAACTCAGAGATCGGGCGTCTGATTGATGTGTCGTCTGTTGTGTTGAGACCCCTAATACGTGGCAGTCCTTTGTGATACTTCTACATCAGAATTGGTGACACTTGAAATGTCGGACAGTAGCTCATGGAGCGGATCCTTCCAGTGATGAGCATATAGTGTTCGTAGACCTAGTTGTTGGTCGAGACGTGATGACTTCTTGACCTATTCAATTCAGAGTGACTCGACTATCCCAGTGGGGAGTGCCTATTTGTGACAATACAGAACCATGGCAGAGAAGTGCCTCTGTGTGAGCGCAAAATACCCACAATACTCGACAGTAGGAGTACCTATTTAGGCTATTAGGGGGACTACTTCTATGTGACGCGGAAGACCCATAGGAGGAAGCGTCTCAGTGTGATGAAGCTGGCCCATGATACTCAATAGAAGGAGTACCTATGCAGTGTATGGATAGTGGAAAGTGCCTCTGTGTGACGCGGCAGGCCAACTGTACTCGATAGTGGAGGAGTATGCCGTTAGTCGTGGTTTCCATAATAAAAATCCTGGTTTGAGCTGAGTCTTTGACTTTTGTGTTTCCTAATGATTGATATGGGTTACTAGATAACTTGGGTATATCTATTAGAATATACTAAGTTATGGGTATCTGTTGATTTCATACTTTTTTGTTTATCCCTATTGGATTTAGTGATACCATGAGGGTATCTGGGTCTCTACTGAGTGTTGTTATACTCACCCCTACATGGGCTATTCCCACACCACATTGTGTTGGATGCAGACGACAGACATCGCTGACTGAGGCAGAGAGTAGCGTGACTGGACGGTACCCGGATGTGGACTGCTCGACATTATGGTGCACAGATCGGACGAAGAGATGTGGAGTGTTGAGGAGGCCATCTATACCTACCCTTCAAGTATGAACCCTGGAGGACAACCCAGTAGCTACATTACTTTTCATCAGTTGTACTTGATTTCAGTTGTACTTTCTTTCCAGTTGTACTTGTACTTCAATGTTGGTCTTGTATTTTCATCCCCTTTTACATTCCAGCACTTCTTTGTATACAGTTTTACATAGTGCATGCTTCCAGTTATGTACTATGATTTTTTTTACAGTTATAAAGGCAATGCTTTCCTATTTTATGAAATTATGCCTTTTGTGCTAGCCTCCATCCCCTGGCCTATGGAAGGCGGGCAAGGGGTAGTCACGTTTTGGGCCCCAGGGGACAGGTCTTGACAAAAATGTATCTTAATATTTTTTTATATTTCTTTATAAAAGATGATAATAATTTATTTTACATATACTACACTCGATCTATGATGAATTTATACCATCATTATTCTTTATATGTACGTTTTATGATCAATTTTGTGCAACGAATGTATTAAAATTAATGTTCTTGATTTGTTTTTAGTCAATAAATTTCTTATGTAATATCTCTTTTCCTATGATCATTGGATATTAAATATCAAATCAATATATACATAATTTTCCATGGATATACTTATTAAATAAAATGATTAGATTTCCACACACAAATATTTACATTGAAATTTATTTTATTTATTAAGGAAATATTTTTAAATATGTATTCTTTACTATATATATACATTTATTGAAAATACATATTGATTATGAATTAAATTTGTTATTATAATTATGATTATTTAATATGATGTGAACATATCAGTGGGTATGAGTTATACATATCCCTGTCATGAATTGGTATTCTCATGAGAAGAATTTCTTGGGAAATATTTTTAAAATTGGATTCTAGTGTATATGTATAGATCGATTTAAAAAATTCTTTAGAAGGGTCTTGAAATTATATGTTTTAGGATGCCCAAGATCATGAAGTCCAATTATAAATAATTTAATTAACTGTTATTATATTTTAATATAAATTATATTATAAAATTATATTATCATTGGATGCATTTCAATATATGTGTATTGATTAAATGGAATTAGTTTTTGATATCTACCTTTCCATATTGATAATGACATATCCATTTATGAGAGAGATGTCATTTAATATGTGAAATAAGTTTTTAGTTATTTATATTGGAATAATTATGAATCTAGAATAAATATTCAAATGGAATTCATGTTTTTTATTTACATTATAATGATTAGGATTATTTATTAAGGGGATCATTCATTATACTAAAACCTTATAGGGAATTTGAGCTCATCCATGTTTTTACCATTCCCATGAATCCATGAAGTGTACTAAGAATCATAAAAAATCATATTATATAGGGAATAATGAAATTATAAAATAATATGTATTAATTTTTATTTTCAAATTTAATATGAGAATTATATAAATATGTAGTTTACCAAAATGAATAAACTGTTTGGTAATTCGACATTTGATTCCACATATAATATTCCAATATAATAAAAAACACACAATATTTAGGAAAATGTGGATGTTTGGTTACAATAATGTTGAAATATGGACATATAAATGGACAAAGATAAGTGAAAAAAGAAAATTTCCCAAAATTTATTGGTTTAACCATTCATAGTAGACTTGTTTTATCCTTAACTATAGTGACTCATTTTTTATGATTTACTATTTATAATGAATTAAATGAATATTTAATCATTAATTTGATGACAATTTATGTTCTATATATTTATCTATTTAATCTAATAAAAAATCTACGATTTTTAAAAAATAAATTTGAAATATACATTCATAACCAGATGAAAACAGCTTTCTTGACTGAATATTTTATTAACAATATAATGTTTTCCTACCAAAATCCACATAAAATCAATTTAAATAACTATAATTTTATTATTAATAATATTAAAAACAAATTTTCCATTTATATACATTTAATGGAAAAATATTACTTTTTAAATGAATTAAATGAAAACAAATTTTTCAATTAAAATCAGTATTTTACACTATTCATAAAAAAATTTATCATTTAAAAAATATTAAATATAAAAAAATATAATTTTGATATTTTGATTTACAAAATGATGCTAATATTTTCAAATAAAATGGCTAATTGTGCCAAAGTAGTATTTATAAAATATTATCACAAAATCTATTAAACATATTTATGAGGAGATAGTTGTTTTTCAAATCATATAATGTCTATTGAGAGACATTTAAATTATATAAAAACATGAAACATATTTTTTTAAAAAAAATAAACTTATTACAATACATTAAACTAATTTAATCGAATGTGTATAAAGTTATAATATATTTCTATTCATTTAGACTCGTTGATTCAATTATCATAATCAATGGAATAAAAAAATTTATTTTAAAAATAACATTGAAAAATATCAGGTTGTTTAATTATTCCACCCATTAAATTATTTTTAAAATATAATTTTATATAAATTTGATATGGAAATTTATGATATATTTTTTTCATCACATCACAAGGTTTGAAAGTTTATTTAGAAAATTTATCATTCGTTTAGAAAACTTTAGCCATCATTGTAGACATGTCCTATATAACATTATCTATATGATCCCAAATTTGTACAATTTTTCCTTCATTAGAATTACTATTATTCAACATTATGACCTCGATGATCAGTGAATGTGATTTATTATGCATTAACATCCTTGAGAGTGATACACGAAATAGATTTTATACTAAAAATAGGTTCATTTGATGCTATAAGCGATAAGAAACCTACACAACAATATTATGAATATAATAATGGGAAGTATAACTATTTCTTATCATTACCTTTTTGTAAAATCTCATTACCTATTTCCAAGGAGAAATTAATAGTAATACCTTCTCATTAAATTTAAATCATATATTTGACCAATGATTTTAATTATAAAATTTTGATCAAATATGATCAATGATAATGTGTTAATGATTAGATATGAATTTATCTACCATTCCCTCATCTATACCAGGTACCAATATATTTAATTTCTAAAATTCATTAGTGAATGTTTTAGTTTTATACATCATCACATAAGGCCATTTATAATGTTTTATCTGAATTCTCAAGTGAATGGTATAGTTAAAATAGAACTTTACCACAGGAAGGTGTTGATCCCAAAAACAATTGAAATCCAGATAATAAAACATCATAATATTATTAAGGTATTGAATGGTTTTATAAAAACAAAAATTAATCTAATAATAAGAATGATTATTAAATATAAAATATCAATGAATAGAAAACAAAATATTCTTCCATAAAATTTTTGTAATCCTTAAATCTGGATTGAAACCAATTGAATATAGAATTCCATGAAACCCTACCAATATAATAATGCATATTATTAAAGTAATATAAAGAGTGAAATATTCTCTGATAGAAAAAAATTGTTCTTTCTGATTATGCTAACCGATTATACCCAAAATATTATTATTCCATTGGAAATTTTGAGTAGTCCTATAACAAAATATTTAGAGATGTTTTCCCACATACATTATAGTATGGTTAATCATTCAAACATACAAGTATTATTCTATATCAAATTCATCACATGTTTACATACCTCGAACTCAGATACATACAATTAGATATATATCCTCATATTTTCCATCAATATATATTGTTATATTTATCTATATTGATACACACTTTATTAATGAGATGTAATGATAAACTATGAGAATCATTAAATTTATCCTTCATCAATTATTGTATTTTCATGACACACACATAGTTCTGAAAACTACTCATTCTATTTCAATCATTGTTAACCAAGAAAATTTTTCTCAACATATTTTCCATATCTACATCATCCTTTTGTAATAAATTTATTTTTACAAGTATTGATGGTCATACAATCATTTTTGAAATAAAATATTTTTCCACATGATTTATGATATTACAATTCTTCTTATTTAAATCCATAATTATTAGATATGATATGATACTTCTCATATATAAAAAATCATGACACCTTCAATTCAATTAATCTTCCACATTGTTCTCCTTCTGTATGTTTCAATGTATTAATAAATCACAACATCTAATAAAATACAAACATCTTCTCTAGTTCATATTGAAATCCCTATGAGTGAATATATACTTCCAAAAGATTAAATAATACATATATCAATACTTTTTCTGAAAATATAATACCTCCATATCATAAGTGAAAATTTACCACACCTATCTCCAAATCATGTCATCGGTAATGGTAGTCATGTACAATAAATTTTGGTTTGGAAAATTATATCTACCTATCATTCTACATTAGGATAAATCTTATTCCATCCCTTGAAGATTCACTATAGATAAAAAAATTCAACATTTTTGCTACTGTATGAATTAGAGATCTGAAAACCCATCTCTTCATTTCCTCAATTGTTTCCTCGTATACTTCCACCCAATGAACATGGAACCCATAATAGGTATACTGGTGATTGTATTACATAACCTTGAGAAATTTTACACAATGTCATAATAATATTCATTTAGTCTATGAAAACAATGGATCTAAGTCACAAAGGTTGTCCTATTCCAATGTTCTATAACAATTTTCTTTGATAGATCCACAGATATATTATTTATTGTGATTACAAAACACATAAATGAAACATTTTATTTCAAAAATTCACACCTGGTAATTTTTTCATACATGTAATCATTCCATAGGGAATATATAAAATATTCAATTTATCTTCATACTCTTCCATTATATTTGAATATATAAGTATATTTTCTATAGTGAATTGTACAAATTGATTAGGGATATCCCAAAATATACTATTCATTAAATCAATGATGATTAAAGGGGAAGTATAAATTCCAAAAATAATCAACAATAAATTAATACATTTGTTAAATATTCTGAAATGGGGTCTTTGATATATCCTCCTTTATGACCCATAATAATGATATCCAAAATGGTTTTATTCTTTAAAAAGTTTTTATAACTATGTAATTTTTTAAAAAATTCGTTTTTAGAGTATAGGAAATGTTTTTGTGATTGTGATCCATTAATGTTCCTAGTAATCAATAAAAAGGCTCATTTATCCATAATTGTAATTATCAAGAATTACACATACACCCAATGGTGATGCACATGGATGAGTAAATCCCAATATAAATATTATCCTATAGTTTCTTCTTCAATTCCAAAAATACATCCATGTCCACCATATATGGATCCACTGACTGAGTTATAGATATATATATGATTTCAATTGAAAATTAATCTTCATGATTCAAGGGTATACTAATAAACACATATAGATATAAATATACAAACGCTAAATAAATTGGAATATCAGTGATACAATGTTCTCCTCACCCTTAAAAGATAGACATCCATTTTAAAATGAATCAATTACCATATAATGAATTTTATTTCCATCAAATGTTTTTATTAATCAAAACATTGGAAGAGTATAAAATTGTGATATGGAATATCAGCAATGAATTCATTTCCATGAAAATTTATTTTGGGTTTTCTTAAATAATCAAATCCATGATGATGAAAACATAAAATTCAACTAGAGGGAGAATAACAGGATTTTTCAAATAAATATTCCCATTAATATCAGAGGAGAGTAATAGGCTTGATATTTTATTACCATAGAATTTTTTTTTATTCTGGAAAAATTAATTATCTAATCATTGAGATAGTATTGTGACGAAATTTGTAAATTCATCAGATATAAAGGAGTAGATTGATCCAGAATCAAATAAAGGATTAGTAGTTATAGAATGGATGGAATGTGTAACCATCACTACGTTTTTTCCATATCCCTAACATGAAATTATGATCACATGATGATTTTATTTTTAAGTAATAAATAATATGATGACATTGATAATCATCATTAACAGTTTTATTTGATCTTTATTTATAATAATTACAAACTACGTGAATTTGAAACATTTTGGTTTTTATAGTGCATTATGTGGAACTATTTTTCCATTATTATTTAACATATTTTTTCCATCACCTCAGAATGTTGATTTATTGATGGCCATTATTTCCTCACATAAAACATTTCCCAATACCCTTAAGAAAATTTATTCTATGTTTCCTTCCCTATATAAACCATTAAGTAAATATCATTTTTTTCTGTATAGATTTTAAAATTTTCATTGGATTCTATATTTCATTTCTTATCCAATTATTCAGATAAATTTGCATCCCCAATATTAATCTCCACCATAATAAAACACCAAATTAATTCATCATAGATATTGATGTTTATAATTGATAATTCTTATTAGGGAATTGGTTTTAATCAAATGAATAATTTATCAACATTTCTCTCATGTTGGATAATAATAATGGAAGTAAACCTACCATCTCTTATAAAATTCTACTCATAGGTACTGAATGGTTCATCATCATTATATTTTTTCTCATGTAATTCCATTTTCCATCCAGAATGGGGAGTACATTGCATATAATTACGTAAATATAATCCCCTAAATTCATTCTAATAAATGGTGTAAATTAATAATTATTGCCTTATGTTATTGATATGGATCCCCCACTGGTATTTTATTAAAACAAACTGATAAATAACTAAATTTTATTTTTTAATTTCAGAACAATTGAAAATGGAAAATAAATTTACAGAGATACTTGTCTCACTCTCAGAAACTAGTTCATTAGTATACCTACTTAGGGATGTTGTATATTATAATATGATGGTCTCTATAGAATTTTTACCTTCATTTCTTATTTGGTAGATTGGTATTATTATAGTCTATAGAAACCTTTCTATGAATAGAAACAATATTCTTAATTCCACAAACACGGACATTTGGTTTCTTATGAATAAATTTATATAATTTTACATCACATTTAGCCTCATTATTATTTAATTAATTTATATCCATTGACAAAATCCAAAAACAAATTGAGTGTGAGAAATTATAACAATAGAGGGAAATAACATAATCAAATAAATCATTTATATTATGTCAAATCAAGACACCATCTTTTATGTATAATAATCCTTATTCATAAATTAGGTGATTTATAGACGGCATATATTCAAAACCTGTATTATGGTTCATAATGAAAATTTGAGTTGTCCATGAATATCACTCAAGACTTTCAAACCAGTCAAATCAAAAGGTTACACATATTGTAACACCCTGACCCATGTTACCTAGAGTCCTTGCATTATTAAATAACATTATCATGATACAAGGAATACTGTCTTGAAATATTGGTCAATTTAGTATCCATAGAAGTACTAGATACATACATAAGTTTTACATTACATAATTAAATAATGAAAAAAAATGATATCCCCTTTTATCACACTCATATTTTTGGTCTATCCATGCAGGTTAATCATAATATACATCGTCACATCCTGGGAAAAAAGGAAAACATAATAAATGGGTCAGTTCAGATGCTCAATATGGATAACAATATAGAAAAAACTATCATAAATAAGCATGAACATTTAAGGTAATTCATAAGAATAAAAAAATCCTTTTTAAACTTATATTATTGCATAATATGGAAAAGATAAATGAAATAATTTAATTTAATTATTCACATGGATATTCTAGTAGTTGAATAATCGCATGCAATATCAATATCCAATTTTATAATAAATAAAAGCATAATGTTGGACATTATAACAACATTGTCAGGGCCTCATGGCAAGACTAAATATAATATTTTTTCAATGCCTTTTTTCCAATACAATAGTTTGTCTCATGAGACATACCAATAAATCTAGGACCTAAAGTGGGCTCCACCCGTCACTTATTAAGTCCAATGAATTCCTTATAAGAAAATGTAGAAACATAACATAAACATTTGTATTAAAACTAGTATATGAAATGTTAATACATTAACCATAAACCATGAATGTTAATAAAAATAACACATAAATAGTAAAAAAATATCACAAAACCTTGAATATAATATGGAAGATTCTATCATAAATAACACCTTCAAACAAGTGTAAAATACATCATAGATTTTTCACATAGACTAAGTGAAAACTTTTTGAGAGAAATATATCTTTATATTTTGAAATCATTTAAAATTAAATTAATTATTAAAGAAAAAAATTGTATTAAAAATATTATCATAAGCTTGTAAGGGACACTTTTAAGGTGTTATAATGGTGGAAAATAGTCGCACCCACCGTATCAGTTACAAAACATTGTTTCCAAAATTTTGTCAAAAAGGTCGTAAAGGACCTTGTTTGGAATACGATGGAATGATTCCTTTATAATTTGTTTTTAAATGTCAAAAAGGGTATAAATGACATTCACCTATAGTCTAGGAAATAAAAATATTTTTCAAATACATTTTTAAGAATCACATATGTGGATGATAAAGAAGTCCCAGTACATACTCATGTATAAACAACCTTGGATAATAAAGAGATTGTAAAAATTAACCCTTACATTGTTATTTTCCATGACCAAGGGTATATTAACCACATTTATAGTAGTTAAATCATTGTTATTAAATTATACAAGAACCAAATCCATAAATATTATTTCATATATGATATTATAATATGTCATTGTTAATAGTATTTTAGTCGTACCATTGTTTCAGGTTTTAACTGATTAATTTTACATTATATTTTTTGTTACATAAGTCATCATAATAATGGATAGGATTTATTTTATTCATATAAATATTTACATTAATTTTTTTAAAATTATTTTCAATCATAAAAATAAAATTATTCTTGAATGATTACGATGGGGAATGAATATCATCATGTCCGTGGAGACGGTAATCCGTACGTATGAACGAGTGAAAATATCATTATATTGATGGTGAAATGGTATGTAATTAGAGGGTATATAATATATAAAGAATAAATTAAATGTTATATTTATTATTTACATCATTTATAGTACTTATTATACCAATCTAAATAATGAAGTGTTGAATAAAAAACTACACCATAATGTAGAGATGTTAAGCCGTACATATGCACGTATGGTGACTTTCTTATTCATAGTATTGATAGAATAATGAATATTGGTGTACCATATTTACAATAAAATCATAGTATATAGATGTTACTGGAGTTTTTATAATGGTATGTAAACAAAAAAATAAAGAGGATGTGGAAAAATTACATAACATTGAAAAAGGTTGAGAAATTATTACCTCTTCTCTGGGTGTTTCTTTTTGAGTTGATCAAAAGGTCTCCATTGATTGGATTTATGATAAATTTAAGTCCTCTAGGTATAATTGGGGGTATTTTGGAGGATATTTGAGAAGGTTTAGTCAGATCCAAATTTCACCCGAGGTGTTATTTTTAGAGAACGAGAAGTACCCTTTTATAATATAGGTGAGGGTCACTTTAGGAAAAGATTAAAATATTATATTATTATACAATCCTATTAGTTTTATAATTGCTCCAAAAGGATGTATTTCTAGGATAATATGGTTATGGGTATAAGAACTCTCAACAAATAGGTTTTATTGTTGTTTATGTGACCATATTAACCATTACTTTTAAATATAACTCTTAGATAAATAGTTTGACATTTACGATTTCTCCTCGTATTTTTATATTATATGGTTAATAAACATACTATAAAAAGGAATGAGATCCACAAGTGGTTAATCAATAATATATCTATCCTTATATATGCCTTTTGTTTTATCCTTATATTTTTAGGAATATTATATAAATTAACTATATAGTATTTGTTTTAAAAACACATTTATGTTAATTTTAAAACTATTTGGTATTTTGTTTTTGTGAAAGTCATTACAACTTTATCACATCAAAATATTTATTTGATCAACCACAAAATGTCATATTAAGATATAATATTATTTTAATTCATCAAAACTTTCAATTTATATTTATTTCGATGTTTATAATATCAATTATTTTAATCATTCATTAATAATGTAATTATTCCAAAATCATTGTGTCATAAATAAGTTTAAATATTTAATGTCAATGAATTATAAATCAAATGTGATTATGTAGGAAATAATTATATATTTACAATGAATATTCATATTAGAAATTATCTTCTGTATAATCATATATTAAAAATGATTTAGTTATTAAACATTGATTTTATCAATTTTAACCATTCATTAAATAGAATAATAATTAATTTCATAATCTAATCAAAGTGGTCCAAAATGATAATTTTCTACTAATAAAGTTAATATTGGGGGAAATACACTTATCCAATATAATTAGGACATTTCTTAGGTAATTATAGTATCATTATTACCATTAATTACGCTATTTACATTTATCAGGGGTAAATAAAATTCAAAAGTGACTACTCACCAATAATTATTTTCATCTTATTGAACCAAATTTGACTTAATTATGTCAATTGTGTCTCATGGAATTTTTAAAATAAATTCACAGAAGAGGTAAAATTACGTTTTATGTAAATTTTCAAATGTTCTTAGAAGGAGGGTAAAAGACCTTAAAAACTCAATAAAACATTATATATCTAATTTAATTATAAAAAGACTCCATTGATTTAAATTGAACTTATATCGGTATTATGTATCTATTTTTACCTAAAATAAAATTAATTAAAATAAATAATTATTAAATAAAATGTTGGTTTTAATCAATAACTCAATTGTTTTCACTATTCATAAAAAATCGAATGTTTTTAAAAAACGCCAAAAATTCACCCGGATATTATTTTGATATTCTAAATTAAAAAATGAAGTCCATTTTGAAATATAAAATTTATAAAATCTAAAAAAGTGGGTATTAATATTCATAACGGTTAGTTTGATTTGTAGTGGAGTGAAACAACTCGATGTTGCATAGAGTGAATGTTATTGTATTATTCCTAATGAAACGTACCGCAGAAGCATAGGTTTTTACATTCTTCCCTCTTTCAAATAATTTCGCCCCCAAAATTTCTACAATATTAACGCATAAAATGATTCAGGTGGTTCTTCATGATAAGTTCCTTAGGATACCATGGTGTGTATTCCACTTTATGGTTTCTAT
Organism: Viscum album; assembly: GCA_963277665.1. Classification (NCBI taxonomy): domain Eukaryota; kingdom Viridiplantae; phylum Streptophyta; class Magnoliopsida; order Santalales; family Viscaceae; genus Viscum; species Viscum album. The sequence continues at coordinate 1,980,963,736 of OY728142.1, read as the reverse complement.
ATAGAACATCTACCAGACGAGTCGTCCGGTTTCTCAACACTTGTTCTCTTGTCTCAAGAATCATGAGAGACTCTTCACAATAAGATTGATCTGGTTCTAGTTCTATTTCTTCATTGTTGAGTACATGCATTGGGTTAGGGGTGTATTTTCTGAATAGTGATACGTGGAACACATCATGAACATTTAAGAGACTAGGAGGCATTTACATATAGTAAACTACAACTCCAATTATTACTAAATTTTCAAAAGGTCTTATGTACCTGAGACATAATTTACCATTCTTTCTGAATCTTACAACACCATTCAATAGAGATACCATTAAAGAAAAAAGATCTTCTATATGAAATTAAAAATCCTTCCTTTGGTTATCGGAACATATATTTTTCCTACTTTTAGCTGCTTTTATGTAGGTTTGGATTATCTGAACCTTTTCCATTGTTTCCTCAACATTTTCTAGGCCTACAAGTTTTCTTTCACAAACAACATCCCAAAAAGATGGTGTACTACATCTCTTTCAATATAATGCTTCATATGGTGCCATATCAACACTTGAATGAAAGAAATTGTTATAAGAAAATTCTACCATAGTTAAATACGTATCCCACATACCTTGAAAGATATATGAGAAATGTATCACCCAAATATTTCGTAGCACGTTAACTCTTAAAATAAATTCAATAACTTTCACTACACGCAACAACGAGTTCAAGCGCACCACGACTTACCAAACTAGCCATTCGAAAGTTTTTATGAATAGTATTAACTGAATTTTGAACATTATATAATACTTATAATATTTGAATCCATATTATGAGTTTCATAGACATAATGTAAGAACAAATTCATTTTTTTCAGATAAAAGAAGTATTTTTTTAAAAATGCAATTTTTCTGCCTTTTAATGGTAATCCATTTTTAAATCCAATATTTGAAACTTTTATATATTAAATTTGTCAAAATAAACATCAAATTTAGAATCAGGACCTAAAAAATTAGTTTTAATAAATTTCGGGTGTTTTTCTAATAACTATCAAATTTGATGAACAGTGAAAAATACTATTTTTTAACTGAAAAATACTTTTTAAATCAAAGTAAAATATATTGTTCAATTTTAAATTTTAATGGGTTTTAAGTATAATTAGATTATATTTTTACCATTTAATCCTATTCTGGACATTTTTAGTAATTTCACTTGGAAATTGATCATAAACAGGTATCAATCTTTTGATAGTTATTATTTCTTAAAAACACGCTTTTTTATTTTGACAATAGGAATTAATTATAAATTAATAAATAAAACTTATATGTTTTTAATTTGGTAAAATGGAATTCATTTTTGTATTTGAAATATCAAAATTATATTAGATTGATTTTTTGGTATTTTTCTAAAAACATTCAATTTTTTATGAATAGTGAAAAACACTCAGTTATTGGTTAAAACTAACATTTAATTTTATTATTTTATTAAATTTATTTAAATTTATTTTAGGAAAAAATAGATACATGATACCTATATATGTTTAATGTAATTCATTGGAGCCATTTTATAATAAGTTTAGATATATAAAATTTTATTGAACTTTTTACCGTATTTTCTCACCTCCTAGGAGCCTATGCAAATTTGCATAAAACATTATTTTACCGCTTCTATGAGTTGAATTTTGAAAATATAAGAGACATACATTATATCAATAAGTAAAATGTGGTTTAATAAGATGAAATTAATTTTGGGTGAATAGTAATTGTTATCTTTAATTTACGACGGTTAAAATTAAATAGGGTAATTAAGGGTAAACATTATATTATTATTACCCTAACACATGTCATTATTCTATTGGATATGTATATCTCTAAGAAAAATAACTTTTTGAATAAAATATTATCATTTAGATCCACATTGATTAGATTAGGACATTTATTATTATTTAATTCAAAGAAGAGTTACAAGTGTTAAATTCAATATTTAATAACAAAAAAAAATTTAATATAGGGATACACATAACATAAATTTGAATATAAATATTTATTAGAGAGATAAAAGTATTTCAAACATAAGGGTATTTTATTTATATTTTTTTGATATTATATAATTTTATATACTTATGACACAATGATGATGGAGTAATTACCTAATTAATAAAATATTAAAATAATTGATATTATAAATATCCTAATAATTTTAATTTGATACTTTTTATGAAATAAAAAAATTTTATAGAATAATATTGCTTATTAGGGTGGGTTAGATGAATTTTTTTTTGAAGTTATAATGCTGTTATAAATTTATAAAAAACAAAATAAAAAATAGTTTCAAAATCGACAAAAAAGAGTTTCTAAAACAAATATAATTTTATTAATTGATATTATATTCCTAAAAATATATGGTTCAGAAAAAAGACTTATAAAATTATAGGTTTATCATTAATGAACCACTTGGGGTTATCTTGGATGTATATAGTATGTTTATTAACATTTTTAATATAAAAATACAAAGAGACATGGTTAATGTAATTTTTTTTACTAATAGTCATATATGAATGATAAGGTTAATATATTTAGATAAACCTATATAAAATCTATTGGTTGAAATTATTTCGACCCATACCCACTGCAGACTCTAAATAAGTCACTTTATAGTCATTATAAACTGAAAATGAATTTATTATAAAATAATATTTTATGTTTTTTCTAAGGTGCCCCTCACCCCTCTTATAAAAGGACACTTCCCCTTCCATAATATTCACACCAAAAAAGCCATTGGACTCGCCCTAAACCTACACAAATAATCTATAAACATCGCACAATTCATCTTAAAGGTGTTCCTTCAGTCAAAAATCCAACCTATGGAGTCCTTTTGATCAATTCAAAAGGAAGAACCCGAAGAAGAGGTATTAATTTCACCACCCTCTTTCATGTTCTTTTCGTCTTCCATTTCATTTTTCCTAATTGTTTCCATTATAAAATAATAACTTCGGTATCATATATATACTGTTATGTTATTATAAAAATGTTAGAACCATATTTTTTATTTTTATCCATCCAATGAATGCAATGTTACCACATGTGTGTACGTACAGCTTACTGTCTCCACGTCGTGGTGTAGTTTGTTATTCAAACATTTCATCATTTGGATGGATATAATAATTAGTATAAATGATTTAATAAAAATTATAACATAATAATTATTATTTATATATGATATATCAGACAATTATATAGTATTTAAATATCAAAATAGTGATATTGTCGCTCGTGTGTACGTATGGATTACCATTTCCACGACGTGATGAGATTCATTACCACGTTCACCATTCAACGATGATTATAAAAATACATATTATTAATATGTATGTAATATATGACAAAATAATACTACTGGAGATATAGATATATATATATATATGTATGTATGTATGTATATACTTACATATATCTTATTCACTTCTATTCAGTATTATATGAAAATAGAAACAACGTTTAGGCATACGTACGGCCTACCATATCCATAAATGGTGTTTTCCATTTCATATATCTATCTATTATAAATATTTATATTCTAAATATATATGATATAAAAATCCCAGATTATATTCTTAATTTTTTTAAATCGTTATCTAAATGATACAATCAAAAATAACATGTTAAAACACGTACGATAAGGAAAGAAAATATTACCAGAACGTTAATTTAACATGAAAATCATTATTAAATGGGTAGTATAAAGTCATAAATGAATCATTTATGATATAATAAATATTAATATGGTTCTGGTATAATTTAATAACATACAATAGTCATTATACAGGTGGGTAAATGTCCCCTCGACAAAAGGAAAGTGCAAGGTAAGGGGTTTCTTATATCACTTTTAATTCTGTGAGATTTCCATTGTTCACCACTTATTTATTGTATGTGGTGTATTGTGTATGGACATTTGATATATAATATCATGATTCTCTCTATATTCATGATATTATGTGATTTATTTGGTGGTTATTTACAATTTTTCATATGACTCGACTAATTACAACGTGGTAAGGGTTAATTTCACAATCCCTTTTTTATCGGAGGTTGTTTTTAAATAAGTATCTACTGAGACATATTTATTATCCATATGCATGTTTCATAAAATAGTTTTCAAACGGATGCTTTTTATGTTAATTTTTACTAAAACGTCATTTTAAAAGTTTTAATGATTATGTATTCTAATCCATTATCATTAATGTCCATGTTTTTAAAAAGGTTTTAAGGATTTCTTTAAATAGACATGAATACGTTAAAATATTAATTAATTTCAAATGATTTAGAGTGGATTGAGACACATTAAATCAAAAATTTCATTAAATGTTTTCCTTTCTAAATTGCGTGACTTTGAAATGTTTTGATGAAAAAGGGATATTTCTCTCAAAGAGTTTTACAAATCATTTTAATATATGTCCAAATTCGTGAATGGATTTTAAACATGTTTGAAGTTGATTTATTACGATAAAAATATTCCATATTCTATTGAAGTATTTTTTATATGTTTAATTGTGTATTTGTTATACCATTAATGTTTTATGGGTAATGTATTGGCTTTTTGTATTTTAATTTTAATATAAATGTTAATGTTATATTTAAACCTTTTCATATGAGGAATTCATTGGACTTAGTAAGGGATGGGTGGAGCCCGCTATAGAACCTCGATGCATCGCTAGGTCTCATGAGACAAACAAGTGTTTTCGCACAAGGGTTTGATAAAATATTATTTTTTGTCTTGGTACAAGGCCTAGACTATGTGGTTATGAACATCTTTCATTTTGTACTCCATTATTATGTAAGTGGTTATTGATATTTCATGTGATTATTCGACAAGAAGAATATCTATGTGAATAATTAAATGGAATTATTTGATTATATCTTTTCTATATATTGTTGATAGTCATGTTTAAAAGGATTTTGTTTTATTCATACATTATCTAAAATTTTTATGCTTATTTATGAAAGTTTCTGCTATATTGTTATCCCTACTGAGCATATAAGGTCACCCCTTTCTATGTTTTATTTTTCTTTTGATGTGAAGAATTATTTTATGACTGACAAACATGTATAGACTGAGAGGATATGAATGTGGTCTATGGAGTCTATATTGTTGTAGTATTTGACTTTATGATGTCATGTGAGACTTATGAATGTATCTAGTGATTCCAAGGATATTAAACTAATCGGTTTTCTAAGACTTGATCTTTTTTTATCATGAAAATGTTATTTAATAATGAGCCATCTCAGGTAACTAGGGAAAAGGTGTTATAGTTGGTATCAGAGAAAGTTTACTACAGACCTTGGAAGCAAGATTTAGATAAACTTTTATTAGAGCACATAGCCCTAAGATAGAATTTGAGGATTAGTATATAATAACTTTCTAGAATTTTCTTATTTTAGTGATATTGTTAGTTTTCCGAGCAATACGTCCCTGTCTGGAAATGAGCAGGTAGAGGCAGCTCTGGCAGAGATGTACCTAGGGGAGAAACCTGAAAACACCACATTGAGCTAGACTCGAATGAGAACTAGTGCACGAAAATGGCCCTTTTGGAACTCTTGTTTACAACACCCCCGAGGGATATTCTTAGTATAGTTCTCAAATTCTTTACAGACCATTTTGAAGGGTTTATGATTATATACTTCCTCAAAAAAACATTTTTATGATTATGGATTATATCAATAAACTGTTCAATTTATTTTAATTGTTTTACAAGTTTGGATATCTGTAATGAGATTCATAAAATGATCTAGTTTGTGGAATTGTTTGAAAATGGTTCCCTATAGAATGAATGAGAATTCCAACAACAAGAATAATCCCAAGAGTATGAATGATCATATCTTTCATAGTATTAAACCAAAATTAATAGAGAAATATTCTCCTACATATTATCATAATATAAAGAAATAATATCATGTGTTAATAAGATAAGTAGAGAATACTCTGAGACCTATGGATTTAAAGGGAAGAAAGAGAACCAAAGGATAGAAGAGAGAAAGATGGATAAAGGGAAGAGGGGAGAAAAAGATTTTCCCATATGACATAACTGTGGAAAGAATAGCCATGGTAAATTATTGAAGAGAATGTGAGTTTGATATAAGTGTAGAGAAAATGGACACCATGTACATGACTGCAAGGGTAGAAAAAAGCTTTCAAATGTACAATGCTTCATCTACAAGGAGTTGAGACACTACACAAATCAATTTACAAATCAACAGAGTATGCCCAAAATGATGCTATTAGATAATAATCATGTTATGATACAACCACAAATGAAGAGGAATGATTAATATTCTTAGGTTGTTATTATATAATTAGGTCATTTCAGTGTTATATCGATGATGTACTAGTTATATGAATTAATGAAATTAATAAGGATTGAACTGCAGTACGATTTCAATAAGGATTTGAGTTTACATGGTACTATGAAAAGTGAATCAACAAAAAGTTAAACATTATTTTGGAAAATAAATGGATGGAGGAAAGATAACCCTTAATATGGTCCTGATACTGAGATAGTAATTTTGGAATAAGAGATTGTTGATTTGGATAAATTATATTCGATATTATTGACTACCCTGAAACTAATTAATTGCCCATTTATTCCATTTTTGTTGGAGTATACAATAATTTTGGATATAAGGAGTATATCCAGTATTCTATAAGGAATAATAGAGCATGAATATAATAAATAAATTTTATTGTAATTCATGGTATTACCATGTTTAAAAAATACATGATGAAGGTATTCACATGTTATTACGTGGGAAGAAGGATCTTCATTGTGTTTACATTCCTTATAAATTTTGGAATGTGATTTGGGATAGAAGAATTTTAGATAAGTCTAATGTTTGGAATTGATTAAGTTTGAAAGGATATTTTTGGATTTCATAAATGGAAAACACACAGACTATGTGACAACACGTCGCATCAAACTAAGATGTGGGAATTGAACCCACAACCATAGTGCGATTGGGATTTAACACCTACCACTGGACTATAGGAAGTCCTTGGATTGTATAATGTAGATTATTTTTTAAAAAAATGGTTTTATATGTGAATTATAAATTAATTATTCTTGGAACCCTATACGATTAGGATAAATAGAATATATTTTTTTGAAATCATTTAGAGTAAAAGATGAGTTTGAGGTAGTAATTAGTTGATGGATGAAACTATACTTGTCAAGTATATATATACATATATATCATCCCTCTTATTCTATAGATAAATTAATACTTAATATTTATGGAAGGAATCTTAAAACCAAAAATGTGTTATCCTAATACTATATGTTTTGTTGAACTGATAGTATTTTAAATCATCATAGATTGATGGATTTGAGGCCCTCAAGTTTACACCTGTTTGTGATTGATGTCCTCAATAACTTCTTTTAAATATTTACATTTTCCTCCAATTATGTGTCTTTAATTTCCACCAATGTTCTCCTAATCAAGAACATAATTTGGTGGTGACCCTTTAATTTTCTGTTTCCTCTTATTAAGACAAAATTTTATTAACCCAATTTCTAATGTGGGATTTCCACTAAGGTGTTTTTCTATTCTTAATCATCAATTATCGAAGAACAATTTAAAATTGTGAGGATGCAATTTATTGAATGAGGGGTGAATGAAACACCCTAATAATTCGTAGCATGTTATCTCTTAAAAATAATTCAATAACTTGCACTACACGTAACACCATGTTCAAGAACATAATGACTTACCAAACTAGCTGTTCAAAAGCATTTATAAATCATATTAACTGAATTTTGAACTTTATCTAATCCTTATAATTTTAGAGTCAAATTATTAGTTTCTTAGACATAATGTAAGAACAAATTCATTTTTTACAGAAAAGGGAAGTATTTTTCAAAAATATGAAATTTTGCGGCCTTTTAGTGGCGATCCCTTTTTAAATCCAATATTTGAAAATTCAATATGTTAAATTTGACAATATAAACATATTCTTTAGAATCGGGACACAAAAATTTAGTTTCAACAAATTTTTTGTGTTTTTCTAATAACTTTCATATTTGGTTAAATAATGAAAAATAATATATTTTAACTGAAAAAAAAAATTTAATCAAAATAATTTACAGTGTTCAATTATAAATTTTAATGTTTTGGAAGTATAGTTAGATTATTTTTTTTCATTTAATCCAATGCACGTCATTTTAAGTAATTTCTTTTTGAAATTGAACATAAACAAGTATCCATCTTTTGATAGTTATTATTTCATAAAAACATGTTTTTTGTTTTTGAAAATAGGAATTAATTTTAAATTTCTATAGGAAACTAATTTTTTTTAATTTGAAAAAATGAATTTCATTTTTGGATTCGGAATATCGAAATTATATGAGGGTGAATTTATGGTATTTTTCTGAAACATTCAATTTTTGATAAATAGTGAAAAACAGAGAGTTATTTGTTAAAATCGAATTTTTATTTAAATATTTTATTTAATTTATTTTAAATTATTTTACGTCAAAATTGATACATAATACCTATATATTTTCAATGTAATTCATTAGACTCATTTTATAATATGTTTAAATATATAAAATTTTATTGGACTTTTTTCCGTCTTTTACCCACCTCCTATGAGCTTTTGCAAATTTGCAAAAAAATATAATATTACTACTTCTATGATTTGAATTTCAAAAATCCGAGAGACCTTGTTTATATTAGTAAGTAAAATGTGTTTCAATATGATGAAAATATTTTATGGTGAATAGAAACTTTTTTACTTTTATTTACCACGGTTAAAAGTAAATAGGGTAATTAAGGGTAAAAAATATATTATTATTACCCTAAAACATGTCCTAATTTTATTTGATAAGTATATATCGACCCAAAAACCATAGAAATAAAATATGGTAATTTTGGTCCACTTTGATTAGATAGGATATTTATTATTATTTAATTCAAAGAAGTGTTAAAAGTGTTAAATTCAAAGATTAATAACTAAGAAATTTTAATATTGGGTTTCACATAAGATAAATATGACTATTAGTATCAAATAGAAATATAAAATGATTTCCTACATAATTGTATTTTATTTATATTTTTTAGACATTAAATGTTTTATTTTATTTATCACACAATGATGATGCAGTAATTACCTAATTTCTGAAATATTAAAATAATTAATATTATAAATATCCAAATAAATGTAATTTGAAACTTTTTATGAATTATACATATTTAATACGTTAATATTACATATTGGGGTTGGTTAGATGAATTTTTTTCGAAGTAATAATGTTGTTATGAATTTAGGAAAAACAAAATACTAAATTGTGTCAAGATTGATATAAAAGTGTTTTTAAAACAAATATTATATTATTAATTAATATTCTATTCATAAACATCTAATGATCATCCAAAATAGATATATAATTATAGGTGTATCATTAATGAACCACATGGGGTATGCTTAGATGTATATATTATGTTTATTAAGCATATAATTTTAAAATACAAAAAGACATGGTAAATTTTAAACATTATAACTAAGAGTTAAATATAAATGATAAAGTTAAAATAGTGACCTAAACCTCTATAAAATATTTTTGTTGAACTTTTATCAACCCATCCCAACCCTAGACTCTAAATAATCCACTTTGGAGCCATTATATAACAAATATAAATTTATTATAAAATAATAATTGATGTTTTTCCTAAGGTGTTGCTCACCCCTCTTATAAAAGAGCACTTCCCCATCTCTCAAATGCACACCATCAAAGCCATTTTCCTCGGCAAACCACTACCCAATTATCCTCTAAAATTCCATCACTTAATCCTAGACACCTTACTTTAGTCAGAAAGCCAACTTAAGGTGTACTTTTGATCAAATCAAAAGGAAGAACCCGAAGTAGAGGTAATAATTTCACCACCCTCTTTCATGTTCATATCTTCTTCCACTACTTCTTTCCTTATTGTTTCCATTATAAAATAATAACTCTGATATCCTCTATATACTATGATGTTTTTATAAAAATTATACAACCATATTCGTTATTTTTTTACATCCAATAAATGAAATGTTACCACATGTGCATACGTACGGCTTACCATCTCAATGTCGTGGTGTAGTTTGTTATTCAAACATTTAATCTTCTGGATGGGTATAATAATGAGTATAAATGATGTAAATAATAAATATAACATTATAATTATTCTGTATATGTGATATATTCTCATATTATATATGATTTTAATATCAAAAGAATGATATTGTCGCTCTTGCATACGTATGGATTACCGTCTCTACAACGCGCTGAGATTCATTTCTGCGTTCACTATTCAACAATGATTATAAAAATATATACTATTAATAAGTATGTAATATATGACATAATAATTCTAATGGATATATATATATATATATGTATGTATGTATGTATATACATTCATATATCTTATTCACTTTCGTTCAATATGATATGAAAAGAGAAACAATGTTTATGAATACGTACGGCCTACCGTCTGCATAAACGGTGTTTTCCATTTCATATTTCTATCTATTATAAATATTTATATTCTAAATATATATTATATATAAGTAATTTTTTATATTCTAGAATTATTTAAATCATGATCTAAATGATATGATCAAGAATAACAAGTTAAAACATGTTCGATAATGAAAGAAATTATTACCTGAAACTTCTTTTAACTTGAAAATAATTATTAAATTTATAGTATAAAGTCATAAATGAATCATGTATGATATAATAAATATGAATATGGTTCTTTTATAATAGAATAACATACAATGGTAATTATACATGTGGTTAAACATACCCTCGATGAATATAAAGTGCAAGGTAAGGGGTTTCTTATATCACTTTTAATTCCGTGAGATTTCAATTGTTCGCCACTTATTTATTTCAAGTGGTGTATTTGGAACTACCATTTGATATATAATATCATTATTCTCTCTTTATTCCTAATATTTTCTGATTCATTTGGTGGTTATTGAATATTTTTCATACGAATTGATTTATTACAACGAGGTCAGGGTTAATTTTACAATCTCTTTATTATCCGAGGAAGTTTTTACGTAAGTATCTAGAGGGAAATATTTATTATCCATGTACATGTTTCATATAATAGTTTTCAAAGGGATTATATTTAAGGTAGTTTTTAATAAAACATAATTTAAAATGTTATAAATATTTATTCTTCTAAACCATTCTCATTAATGTCTATTTTTTTAAAATGGATTTAAGGATTTATTTAAATGGACATGAATGTTTTGAAATGTTAATTACTTTCAAATGTTTCAAAGTGGTATGGAACACTTTGAATCTAAAATTTCCTTAAATGTCTTCCTTTCTAAATTGTTTGACTGTTATGACCCGACCCTACCCAAGCTCGATCCGCAACTACCCCAAGCTCGCCTCCATAGACCAGGGGCTAGCAACAAGCACTGAAGGCTAATCAACTCATGGAGGCATTTCCATGAGTACCTGTACACACACACACATAGCCCACCCAATACATAAGTTTAGAGTAAAAGGAAAAGTAAAGTACTAACTTCTATAAATAAAATACAATGTGCAACGACCTCTAAACAGTAAAAAGTAAAAGCTGAATGTAAAAAAAAGAGAGGAAAAAACATGCTTCCAACCAGAAAAGTGCCACAACCCGGCAACAGGTGAACAAATGTCAAAAGCTGGGAGAGTCCCACAGCTGAAATCCAACAACGACCATCTCATGCGGTCCAAGATCCCAAACTCTTATGCTCCACTAAGGTCATGACCAACATGTCTGTCCACTACAAGGGGACACAAACTGCGGGAAATGCCCAAGTAGGGGTGAGTATAAAAATACTTAGTAGAAGGCGTTGAAGGCTTGAGGGAGCACCAAAAGTGGTACTGAAAAGGTGAGCAGTAGATCGAACAGGGAAAATTAAAGGTGTACAACAGATAGTGCAGTAAAGAGTACAACTCAACCCAACAAGATGAGGGAAGTAGACTCGTCCAAACACAAGGATCCAGAAAAGGTGAGATGGTGAAATTCCCATCGAGCCTTCACTACCTATAGTAGGAGAGTAGACTCGTCCAAAAACAATAATATAGAAATGGAAATCACGTGGAATACCATATTTTTCTTCACCTATCCTGGAAGTTCAGTAAACAAAACGCAAGAAGTGGGGACTGGAACAAGGTATACATATATATTTTCTCTATCAAGAAACCCGAACAAGATCGTAAGGGGATCTTCATCCTGTAGCTCGTCCCAAGAAAGTGAGTAGCTGATAGTCTCATAAGTAAACACCATCGATGCCCAGGATCTGACATGTCTGCCCCGAACTACAAGTCAAGGGCCTCAATTCACCACACCTTGACACTATCCGCTTTGGGAGGCACTGAATCACCCGCACGGTTTTAGGTCGCGTCTCATGGACGCGTCTCGGTGGGGAAAGCACCCCTCGTACTTGATAGTTCTGGGGAACCTCAAACCACACCACCTCACTGCCCCACAGTCAATAGGTCTCCTCAAAGTCGACAGGTGACCCCTTACCCCGCCCCACTAGAGGGTAATCCTTGGAAGTCTACGGGTTCTCACTGGAGCGAGACCCGGAAAAATTCAACTGGTGCCACACCGCCCAGTCGCGTAAAAGTGGAATCCATTGGAGGGAGACCCGGAAAAAGTCATCGATGAGTCCTAATTCCCAGTCCCGTAAAAGGGTTCTCCACTTGAGGGAGGCTCCGAACCGTCATCAGAGACCACTTTGTAGACCAGCTGGAGGTAAACCTGTCATCAGGAACCACTTCCCAGCCCCACTATAGGTAAACCCAGAACCACTCTGGCCATCTCTGCTAGATGGTAAAACGCTGGCCATCCCTGTTAGATGGTAACCCATTGGCCATCCCTCCTGAATGGTAACCCACTGACCATCCCTGCTGGATGGTAACCCACTAGCCATCCCTGCTTGATGGTACCTCACCGGCCAGCCCTTCTGGAAACAACCTTCTGGCCATCCATGCTGGAAACAACCTCCTGGGTAGAGGATTGGTGCTCGTGTAAAGTATTGGTCACACCGAATCCACAAGAACTCTACCAAGGAACACGAAGAAACTCTTCCACCAAACCATCGAGAACAGAACCAGGGGAAAACCACTCAACCCTACTGGTCAAACAAATGAGAACGGAACCGAGGGGAAACTCGACCCGACTGGTCAAACAAATGAGAACAGAACCAGGGTGAAACTCAACTCGTCTGGTCAAACAAACTAGAACAGAGGGACCCTCTATGTCATGGGAGGTCAAGGGTATGCAAAGAAGAACAGGACACACACATGGGGCCCACATAACGTGTTGCCCCAAGTCAACTCCAACCAAGAACAAAAACATTCTCAGGTACAAACAACAACATGAACCTCCAAGTGTTCTCATATACACCCAGAGTATACCACATTTTCATCCCAAAGGCTATCGTGCATACGACACTCAACGTCAACGCGAAGGGCGTAAATATAACTACTCAAACTTGCTACCTAAATGGCTCAGGCATGACCAACCACATCTCTTCAACAATTACTTCAATCACACTGGAGTGCATGCGATCGCACACATATGGTTATCTGCAAACACCATAGAAGGAACCACCACTGGCACACCTTTCATATCTTTACATTTAATAAGATCTCTTAAGAGACTCTGCTTGCCTGAGCAGATTACACCATTGTAATCCTCATAGAAAAACACACAAGATAGGCTATAAATTCGCCTCCAACGGATATCCGACGTAAATGTCGTTTGACACCACTTTACGCCCGAACGGCGTCTCGTGGTCCCGAGCCTCGGCCCCGAAAATAGTCGGGCACATCACACCATTGTGATATCCTCGAAAAGACATGTCAAATTGACTGGTCACTTGAGTGGAATGGATATCCAGAGAAAAAGATCTATTCTGACATACCAAACATGAGAGGTGCTGCGTGGGACCCGCATCCTGGCCCTAAAACTCTACCAATAGATTGCACCGTTGCGATTCTCTCGGAAAAGTACACAAGATGGACTATTCAATTTTCAACAACAGATACTCGGTGATAAAGCCGTAAATCCCCGCCAACTCCCAAAACGGCCCTCGCAGGGCCCACACCTCTTTTCGGAATTAAAGTGAGTGGATTGCGCCAATGAAATGCCCATGGAAAAACACCCAGAAATGACTGCCCGCACGCCCCGGACGGATGTCCGATGAAAAAGTTACAAAAGGCTGCTCGCAGCTCAAAAGACAGGTCATGGGGCCCATGCCACAACTCCTGTTTGAACACCTGAATCCACCTTGTAAAACTCCGCCCTGGAACTAGGGTCCCAATGCCGCTGATAGTGCTCAAATTGGACATCAGATGTGTCCGCGCCGACCAAAAAAAAACCCCCAAAAAATGACAATATACATAAAGGCGTGTCACACCTCCGATGCCCCTCATTTTGGGAATTAAACACCCCAAAACCATCTCAATTTGTTCTTCTTGATTACAAGAAGGCACTGCCGCAGACAACACACAAAATGTACACCTGTAATGAAAATTACAGGTGTCTGAAGAGGGGACGAATCCCCTTGGGCTGGACCGGCCTGGGCCGGCCCGCGCCGGCCTACCCGGCGCTGACCCGCGGTCCACCTGCAGACAGGCCCTCGCGGGGCCGGTCATCTTGCCACGTGAAGACACATGGGACATGGGTCTTTGTTCCCCTGCAGGGTCGCTTTACGGGACCCCAGTCCACCCGAGCACCGAGGTTTCTTGATCCGCCTCCCCAATCATACCGACGCCGCTTGCCCGGCCACCTCCGCTGAAGGGAGCCCGCACCGCCGCTCTTGGATCCCACAGCCGACCGCCCCGCTGAAGCCTCCGCTAACCACCGCTCCGCCGAACCACTTGAAGGAGCTACCGCCGCCTGATGCTCACCGGACCACCGCCAGAACCCCCAAATCCGGCCGGAAAAACTCCAAAACCACCGAAAAACATCAACATACTACCCTGGCCTTGCCAGGACATGGATTTTCTATCAGAAAAGACCATTGGGTACCACAACCATGTAGAGGAAGAGAGATTGGTGCTGAGAGAGACTCCTTGGTTGAGCCTTCTTCCACCAGAGAAAATGAGGAAGGGAATGAGGGGGGTTAGTTTTAGGTAGAGAAAATTAATTTAAAAGTTTTAATTAATTTAACTCCCAAATTAACCTGCATCTGAAACATTCGACAGTGTCGAGGATAAGCCTCCCCTAGGGTAAAAATAACCTCCCGAGCACCACAGCGGTCTCGGAATTTTAATCTGATCCTTTGTTCGAATGTTATAAAACTTAATGCTTGAGGCCACTAAATTACAAAAATGCCCCTAGCAGCATTTATTTACAGAATGCCCACACCCACGAATCTTACACCTCTCCTAGGGTAAACGGCATACTCCTGACTCAACGGTGCCATCAGTTTTCCAATCCGAGCTACTGTTTAAGAGACACATGAGTTTTACCATTAAATGAATAAATTAAATATTTTATTTATCCATTTAACATTCTTTTAACGAGCGAGGGGTCCCAACATCCAGTACCGACATATTTTATGTCATTAATGGGGTAAAAACCCCATTTAGGACCCATCTACACTCTCATATTTAGGATCTGAAATGATGTTTAGGAGTTGTAACATTTATTTGGTTTGCCCATTGTGAACGCATTGAAAATTTAATTCTGTCCACACCGGGGCTCCGAATTGCACGCCGTCTGAAGGCGTTGCTCTGGAATAACATCAAGAATATCACAAATTATTTTATAGCAAAAAACGGGTTCTTAAATTGACATTTCAATGTTTTCATGAAAAAGTTATATTTCTCTCAAAAAGTTTTACAAATCATTTTAATCTATGTCAAAATCTTTTAATGGATTTTAAACATGTATGAAGTTGTTTTATTATGATATAAATCATCGATAATGTATTGATGGTTTTGTGATTTGTTTTAGTATGGATCTGTTACACCATTCAGTGGTTATGTGTAAAGTATTGACATTTCGTATGCCGGTTTTAATACGAATGATTATGTTATGTTTAAACCATTTCATATGAGGAATGAATTGGACTTAGTAAGTGAAGGGTAGAGCCATCTATAGCTCATAGATGCATCGGTAAGTCTAATGAGACAAACTAGTGTCTTGGAACAAGGCCATGACAAAAATCTTATTTGTAGTCTTGGCACAAGGCCTTGACTATGTTGTTTTGAAAGTCTGGAATTATGAAATATATTATTATGAAGGTGGTTATTGATATTGCATGTGACTATTAGACTAGTAGAATATCAATGTGAATGAATAAATGAAATTTTTTGATTTTATCTTTTCCATATATTGATGAAGTTCATATTTAAAAGTCTTTTGTTTTAGTTATAAATTGCCTTAAATGTTTATGCTTATTTATGAAGGTTTATGCTATATTTTTATCCTTAATGAGAATTTGTGATCACCACTTTCTATGTTTTATTTTTCCCCGGATGTGAAAAAGTATTTTATGACTGACCTTCAGGGATAGTATGACGGGATATGAGTGTGGTCTATGGAGAATATGTTGTTGTAGTTTTTCACCTTATGATGTAATGTAAGACTTATGAATGAATCTAGTGTTTCCAAGGCTACTAACCAAATCTGTCTATCGAGACTTGATCTTTTGTGATCATGCCAATGTTATGTAATAATGCACTGACTCTATGTAATTGGGGTCAGGAAATTACAAGAATGATATCAACATTTCTTATATAGTTTGAATAGCTCATTCTAATTTTCCATCACTTTGAGGGCGGTAGGAAGTGATCAAACTAAGTTCACTATCCAAGACATTCCGATGAATTTTCCAGAAACATAATGTAAAATGGGGATCAAGATTAGAAAAAATTGATATGGGTACATAATTATGTCTTAAAAATCATTAATATATTGTATTTCAAAACATACAACTGGTAAATCTTCTATAATAGCATGAAAATGTGCTGAATTGCTATGAAGTTCAACAACGACCCGAGTTATAGTGTATAGTGAAATCATAATCATTGTAGTAGTTCATGCCAACATCATTTCCTAATGTTGAGTTTTTTATGTGTGAAAAAATACATCAAACTCTTATGATCAGTATATATCTCACATTTTTCATCATAGAGATAGTTTCACCATATCTTCAAAGAAAATATTACAGCTAATAACTTGTCATGATGAGTAGGAATGTTTTGTTCATGAATTTTCAGCTACGTGATGTATAGAAAGTAACTCTATCATTCTACATAAGGACATAATCATTTCATTTCTCTGAAGCATCACTATAAATAACAAACCCATCATTCCCTGATGGTAGAGTCAATATTAGAGCATTAACTAATTTTTTCTTCTGTTCATAAAAAAATTATTCATACTCTTTTGTGAAAACAAATTTAACCCCTTTATATGTGATCAATGAAAATGTGTTATCCAATTGGAAAAGATTATTGATGAAATGCAGTTAATAACCAGCTAAACCAATAAAACATTGTACCTCAGTTATACTTATCAATGATGTTCATTCTTGTATGGATATTGTGTTATAAGGATCAACAGAGGTTCCATCCATAGAGAAAATATGGCCATGAAATGAAATCTCCTGAATCAAGAATTTACATATTCTAAACATCCCAGATAATTAATTTATTCATTGAGTGTTTATATTAATTCTCAAGTGATTTTTATGATCATTTTATATTTTGGAGTATAACAATATATAATCAATAATTACAACTACAATTTCTTAAATTTAATCCTTGAAAGCTAAATTCATTATATCCATGAAAATGTAGGGTGCATTAGTAAATCCAAAAGGCATTACTGTAAATTTGTAATGCCTGTACCTGGTTCGAAATGCTATTTTTGGAATGTCTTCCTTATTCTCATAGAACTGATGATATCCAGATCGAAGGTCAATAATTGAAAAATATCAAGCTCTATGAAGTTGATCAAATAAATCATCAATGAAATGTAGGGAATACTTTTTATTTATTATTATAGAATTGATCTCCATGTAGTAAATGAACAACCTCATAGATACATGTGTCTTTTCAACAAAATGAATATGTGCTCCCCATGGAGAAACAATGTGGTGAATTAATCCTTTATTACTCAATTACTCTAGTTTATCTTTAGTTCCACTAATTCCATAGTGGCCATTCTATAAGGGGTATTCGATATGAGCCTTCAACCAGGAATTAATTCAATGGAAAACACAATTTATCATTCTGGAGGATGTCCTGGTAAATCTTCTGGAAACACATCAACATATTATATCACAACAGTCATGTCCTCTAGTTGAACATTCCTTTCCTCGCCAATTTTTATTTCAATGTCTTCCTCCACAATAACTGAATTTATTAGAGCTTCTGGGGTTGATCTCAATGAGAATCAAGTGGTGATGGTTCTTCTATAAAGATAAGGTACTCTTTATCATCATAAAAAATTATAACATCCTTATTTGTACAATATATTTTTCCATCATGATCTGAAAGCCAATCCATACCAAGGATTTTATCAAATTAAGTCATGGGTATGACGACGTGATCACCAGATAAATATCATTTATATTCCCTGTTGTGGACTGATTTACAAATAATTGTTTCAATGATACATCCCATAAGAGTTATCACTGACAACATCCCTCTTCCACCAAATTTGAAATAACAAATTTATGTAGGAAACTAGGAAGATTTGAAATAATGAAATGATCCATAACAAAATAAAGTATTGGATAAATTAAATGACACCATTAAATTACCTGCCACCATGTCATTTAGAGCTTCAAACTCAACAGTAGAGATCACATATGCTTGGCCATGATTCATTTTCCTTTTCTGAAATATTTTTCCATAGGGATTAGGATATTCATTTGAATAATGCCCCATTTCCCTAAAATTTTCGCATTCAACATTAACATCCTCTTTATTTACCATGAAATCATGTGCATGGGGGCCTTTTTCACCACACTTGTAATAGACTCACATTCCCTTTAAGAAAGTATCAGGGACATTCATCCCAAATTTACTAAAATATGGAAATTCAAATTTTCCCTTCTTCCCCTTATTTCCTTTCCAATAGTGTTCAATAGATCTCTTCTTCTCTTATTTTTCTTTAATGTCATAAGTCTGAGAGAATTATTTTTCTGTCTTGATAGCACATGAGAAAATATCTTTATATGATGAGAAGGATTTTGAGACTAATGCTCGATGAATAAGTGGTTTTAACCCATCAAATAATTGATCAATATCACTACTTGTTTTAAATATATAATCTTGTGAATGACTTTATAACCTTGTAAATTTAGCCTCATACTTTGTGACATTCTCACCTACTATTTTCCTAAGACTAATAAATGGCCTTTCACAATCTACTTGATGGTCATGATAAAAGTATTTTCCTAAGAAAATATAATTAAACACAATCCATTAAATATTTTATACTTATTCATCTTTCATTGTGTTTTGAATCAATGGTCACCATTGATTTGCATCTCATGTGAGGAGATAAACTACCATGGAAACATTTTTTCTTTCGCTACTCCCCAAAGAATGAAATATTTTCTCTGAAGAACTTATCCATTCATCAGTTACAAATGGATTTGTATTCCCATTTAATGTTGGTGGATTTTTCCTCATGAAGTGGATTAACATTAATCCTCTGCATTGTGGACCAGGGTGTGATGAAGCGTTGTCATGCGTTCCTTAAAAATATTTTTAACTAACTGTAGCACATGGGATAACCAAGGATTTCTCCCAAAGAGGTGTGCACAAAAAAAATTTCACTTTTAAACGAGAGTAAAAATGGGGTGTTTTGAGAAATTCAAATGATTGAAAGAAAAATTCAAATTAAAATGTTTGAAAAACAATGATATTAAAAAGGTTATTAGGTCGGGGTTGGTTTCCCAATTTTCATGCTATACATGTTAAATTTAATTAAAACCTCTTCTTCATAGTTGATTAAAGTGAGTTTCCAAAAAAAATTCCTTCTCGCTTCCATGATGAAATTATGATGTTGAGATAAAACCTTAACAACTTATCAGTTTGGTCAGCTCACCTTCTTTGTGAAAAATAGTTATACTGAATATCCTCACTTGATATGGGGAATATCCAATCAGGTCTTGTTTATCCTAAACAATCAAGAACATTCTCTACCTCCTTTACACGTACTGACAATCATCGAGTACTTCACCACTAATATCTGGTCTATTCCATCGTATAAAAACCTAAAATCATTAGAGGGAGATAATGATTATTTTACCAAGGAAAAAATCAATAACAGAATTAAAATTCAATAATGACCACACTTGATAATAAAATCAGCTATATGAAATTGAAAAAAAACATAAATAAACAAAGAAATTTAATTTAATTTTGTATAAGAACATAAGCATTAAAAAATATAAAAACAACCCTTCCCAAGTAAATCAATATTTTTACCCAACCATGGTAAGGGAAATAGAGAGGCATGAGGAGGAATATGGCATAATGAAACTATAAAAATTATAATAAATAAAATAGAAATCCGAAAAGTTCTCCTCTTTTGTGTCCATGAAGGAATGGGATGGAATGAGAGATGCTTTGAGAGGGAGGATCTCCCCTCCATTTATAGCCATCATTTTTCCATTGAAATTTGACGAGTTGTAGCCTAATTAAATGAAATCCTCAGGCATTCCACCCTTCTTGAATGTTGTTCATAATTATCTGGGAAATTTTCCCTCAAAATTTCATTGTATTTGGACATATATTAAGAATGTTATGCCTATTTTACATTAACCAATTATTATATCTAGTCAGACTCTCTAAATCGCAAATCTCCGGATTAGGATGCTTTAATTACCCATTAAATGACCAATTCACGACACCTCTATTCAATGAATGTTGTTTGAAATCTTCTTGTTCATTCACCAACCGACATTCAGAGCATCTGGTCCCACCTAGAATGACTTATGGACCCCACACCAAAATAATGCGGATCTATAAACATTTCTATTGGTCCAAATTGTGAGCTTCCTTTGAGCATCTATATGGTAGATTCATCTTTTGGTACATAAGGATGAAATTAATCCTTGGATTTGTACTATGTTGAAAAAATAAAATTTTCAATTTGTATTAATGTAGATAATGGTATGGCCAAAATATAGAAATAATTTAAAATAGTTAAAAATACGATATTTTCCATTTTTACTATTAACCTCAAAATAACACCAGTATCAAAAAATGCATCAATTAATATTAAAGAAACAAATTTGTGGGTTTAAAAAGACAAAATTAAATGTAAATTTAATTGAAAATATTTTATATATCAATTCCCCCACACAAATAACTTGTACTCTATAACCTGAAAACATCAAAATCAAATCAAATCAAATCCAAAACACATAATAATGTGTTATATCAAATCCATACTATGAAACAGAAAGATATCAGGCCTCATCAAAAAAAATACTTATAATTCTCCATTTTATATTATTTAATATATTTCAACTTAATTTATTATTAAATGTACACAAAACACCTACCTCATATTAATTTTATCTCATCTCACAAATATATATGTTTAATAATGATTTTCTCATCCAAACCCACACAAGAGTCACCATAGGCATCATAAATTCCTACTTATCCACTCGATGTAAGTCAATTACACGTGTTTCTAATGAGAAATTTTTAGTGTCAGTCTATGGCTTTCGGTTGAGAGGATTTAGATGTTAAAAATTTGGAGGCCGAAAAAGTAGGGCTTGGCTCTTTTTGAAACAACATTACAAGACAAATTTCAATATCCACCATGCTCTTGAAATGGAATTTTCTGATCTAGTTGAACATAAGTGTGGAGGAAGATGTATTTTTGTGTAATAACTCATTTGGTGATACCGTGTCTGGAAAATAAAATGTTGAGAGATGATGTTTCTTTTGAATCTATCATTTTGTAAACTAAAAAATAATTATAACCAAGTGTAGCACAGGGGCTGACCTCGGTTTCTCTCTTGAGGAGATTTTGTGGTCAACCAATCACTACTTCTAATTAATATTTTTATATTTTTATTATTTATAAGAAAAAACTATACAAAAATCTGGTTTGAGAAATTAAAATGCCAAATAATGGTATGTAAACATGCAATGCATAATGAAAACAGAATGAATGCAGGAAAAATGATGCGAGATAGAAAGGAGATATTCCCGAGTGAATCACCGAGATTGAAACTTCATCGTCCAATTATTAGTTTCAAATTTAATTAATAAACAAACTCCATTTTACATGTTAATATCCTTTTCTAGATGTGGTTTTGAATATACCATTCTCTCAACGATCGCTTATAGACTGCACATCTACCTTCTTGATCGAGGGAAAATATTATAGAATAGAAAGTTAATCCTCGGGTGGAAAGTGGAGACACAAAGGCATCTATCCCACTATGATCCCCCATGACCTAACTATAAGAAAATAAGAAATATAAAAAAATGAATGTATAATTATTTGGGTTCAAAATCGGATTGATCCCCTGGGATCTTTCTCGTGTTAGTTACTCATGATCACGAGTACAAGAGATCATAGTGAAAAATAACGGGGTAGAGAAAAAAAGATAAAAAATATGATAATGGGATTAATAAGAACATAGTATAATAAATTTAAAAATAATAATTCTATTACAATGGAAATAAGTTACAAAATAATTGAAAATGGCCATACAGAAGTTCCAATGCTTTGAGAAGGGGTGAAGATACATATTTATAGGGAGAGGAGGTGAAATAATTTTCCCCAAAATCATCTTACAAATGATTCTGCGTAGATGATCCATTAAATGGGAGAATTTTTAATAGTGGTCTTAATAAAATATCTTCAGTAATATCTCATGTGTTTATTCTAAAAATAATTTCTTTATTTTCCATCATATGTTGGAGTTATGGATGATTTATTTTGAGACATTTAATATGTCTATTTGAGTGGCCAAATTACAAATCGTCAATTTCCCTTTCCATTATGACATTGAAACCTTTCGATTAATTCTTTAAATAAATAATAAATCTTGTTCAAAATGTAATTTATCATCTGTCTACAAAATATGAGCCATTTTGGATGCATGTTCATGATTTTATGAATTAATTACGCAATGGAACTGTTTCTGTCTGGCGATTTGTTTCATCTTCCACTTATTTCCTCCATTTCAACAATTCCTTAATGAATGTATTTTGACTTCAAACTAGTTAAATAATATCTTTAATTAATCTAATTTCATTTCCATCAATAATAAATGCATTTGGAGGTGTTTCTGTTGCGTTATGTTTCTCTTACGGCTATAGGGTCTACACAGTCCGCCCAGCAAATATCCCACATTAAATGATTTTTTCGGGCCTCAAATTATCTAAAAAGACTATTATATTAAAGAATAAGTTGTAAAAAATAATTCCCGGAGTTTAAAAACAAAATAATCACACAATTATGATTTATAATGAATATTTTATGCCGAAAATACCCCTATCAAAACAACTGTCAAATTTCCAGATTTACCCATTTGTTTCATTTGAGCTCAAATGACCACTAAAACCTAAAAACATGATAATTGATCATAAAATAACACTATGGTGGAATTATAAATAATGATTTACAGTATAAAATGTATGAAAATATGATCTTCATAACTCCCCCGTAATTAAACATTGAATTTATGGGCAATCATCTTACATTCAAATCAAAAACCATACAACAATAATAAAAAATGAGAAATTTTCAATGATCTTATCCAAAATAGAATTCCATCATGTATCATTTATCAAAATTAATTATATCTTATATATTCAATTCAATCATTAAAATTTAGTCAACCTCATAAATGAATCCATTACCCAATCACAAACTACCTCACATTGATTTTTATGTCACTCTTCACTCAAGTGAAATTGAATATAGAGTTATGCTCGTTCATGATAATCGCAAGTATCACCACAGGGTTGTGAAAAAAATCATTTCTCATAAGCATGAAACTTGAAAATGAATTCAATCATGATGTCATTAATTAATGTTTCAAATGATTATGTGGCTTATGGTTGGTGGGAAAATGACTGAAAAATTTTTAGGCCAGAAATAGGAGTTTGGACTCTTAAATACAATTCAGGATTAATTCATGTGAAAACCCCAGAAAATTATCTCTCAACCCCTCATGAAAATCTAGAAAACAACACCACCATATTTTATTTCATGGTACATGAGACAATCAATTATTGTAATGAATGATATCATATATGTTCGTATTTTTTTGCAAAGCTCCAAAAAGTCACAACTTTATTGTTTTTTCATTTTTAAGTTATTTTTTTCATTGAAGAAGAGCTGAAAATTGAATACAATGAATTATTTTAAATTCATTCCCCTGATTTATGAGAGGTAAATGATTCATAAAAGATTTATAATGAGGAAGACTATGTGATTACTTTTCAGTATGAGACTTTATGAGTAACTGATTTTATTTTGGAGATAAATGTTAGGGTTTATCTTGAATGACTATGTGATTAAATCCATCAGAGATTTGGGTTTCAATATTAGTTTTGATTACATTGATTAATTTTATGGATAAATTATTATTGAATGGTGTTTGTTGAACTTTGGGTATTTTTTGACAAATTTTGGAGATTAAGAAAAGATTTTTTTTAAAAGGATTATCCTTTTTGGGTATTATCTAATCATGTACTAACCTTTTTGGTTTGGGTTTTGGATAAGGTCTAAATAAATGGGAAGTATATAGTTCTCTTTTTAGTATTAGGTGATTCTCGAGAAGTTGATTATAGTACTCTTAATGTGAACAAGTCTTCCTAAATACTCATTTTTTGGAAAAAATATGAGTTTGTGTAAGAAATCTAGTAAATGTTGAAAGTCAACATGATAAGTAAGCATGTTTCCTTATGATTTAGTTAATTTCAAAAATATATTCCTCAATGAAAATTAACTTAAAACAAAAATGTTGTCTGTTAACATTTCCTACTGGGGAATCGAATACCGTTTAACCCATCACATGTTTCTGATTTTCTGGTGGTTAACTTTCTCCTAATCATGTTTTCTATCACTCTCCCTCAGAACATGACCAATTTTTTTTCTTCCATATCCATTTTTTCATTAATGGAATCCTAGTATTGTTTAACTCAGGTTACCTCTGTACATCTCTTTCTTTCCTTTAAAGTGATAGTTTTACTGACCCTTGTTATGATGTGGGACTTTTAATGAATTTTCCAAGACCAATTTTAAAAATTGCAAGGACCCAATTCAAAAAAAGGCGGAAGGATGTAACATCCCAGGTAAATAAAGAATATTACTTTTTCATATTTATCCATATTTGTGAATAAAATGTTAGTATTAATTTAAATGGAACATTATGCTCAATGGAGTACCCAAAACGCAACAATGAGTTTCATTGAAATATTACGTTCCACTCTAATAATAAAATAATATTATTTTAAATAGTAGTTAACGCCTAGCCGTTGTAATGGTAGGAATGAACAGAACTAACTACAAAATTATTATATACGTTTGTCAAATATTTTTACTTTTTTCCAATAAATGTTAGAGGCTTAAAATTCGAATGAATCCAATTTTAAGCATAAATCTTCTAATATTCTTTAAAAAGTCGATTAACATCCTTTTGATGGAGAACGCTTTTTAAATATACTTTTTAATAATTTATATGTTATATTTGAAAAAATAAAATCCTTTTTTAGAATCTTGAAATCAAAATTTACTTTGTGTAAATTTTTGTTATTTTTCCGATAAAGATCAGTTTTAGTGAAAATGTTGTATTTTAATTCAAAACCTCTTTTTAATCTAATTTATTTATATGATTAGATTCCCTTTTTAAGTGGTTATAAAGTGAAATTATAATATATTTTTACCATTTAATCCAATGGTGGTCATTGGAATTAATTTTACTTTGAAATTGGACTTAAACTAGTGTCAATCTTTTAATAGATATTGGTTCTTAAAAACACTCTATTTGTTTTGATAACGGTATTTACTTATTAATTTAATTAGTGAAGCTTTTATGTTTTGAATTTTGTAAAATAGATATCATTTTTGAATTAGGAATGTCAAATATATCTTAGGGTAAATTTTTTGAATTTTTCTGAAAAACATCAATTTTTATGAACAGTGAAACTACTAAGTTGTAGTTAAAAAACTGATTTTTCTTATAAATGAAATGTTACCACTTCTGTGATTTGAATTTAAAAAATCCGACATACATGATTGTAATTATGATTTAAAATGTGGTTCAATGGGATTAATATAATTTTTTAGTGAATAGTAACTTTTATGTTTTATTAATCGCAATTAAAGGTAATTAGTGTAATTAAAGGTAAAGATAATGTTATAATAACATGAAATGACTTTGACATAGGTCCTACCCTTATTGGATGAGTCATGGAAGAGCATGAAAATCCATGGGTCAACTTGGGTACCCCATGGATCCACTTTGGTAGTAAAATGACATTAATAACTTTTTATTTAAAGTTAAAAGAAAAATATCACAAACATTTATTGGTTTACTAAAAAATATTTTACATGGGGTTATCCAGGTCATATTTTTTATTATAAATATCCATTAGAAATATAACTAGATTTCCTACATCATTGTATTTTATTAATAATTTTTATACTTTAAATAAATTAATTTATTTATTACACCATGATGATGGAAAGATTACCTCATTAATAAATGATTTAAATAAAATGAGAAGATAAGGTAATATTTAAGACATACACTTGTCAAAAACCTATTTTATGGGTGTATTTCGAACCCTTATCACTTTTTCCTCGAAATATATAATTGTGGGACCTCTAATATCTGAAAATCATTTTATAATAAAGTAACTTTTCAAGACATTCCAAGAGTGCCCCTCCTCCCTCTTATAAAAGGCCCCCACCTCTACCCCCTTACCCACACCTCTCGAGCCTTTGAATTGACCAAAAGCTGCACATGTTATCTCTCCACATCCCTCTCTTCATCCTAGGAGCCTTACCTTTGGCAGAAATCTCTTCAAGAAACCCTTTTGGTTAAAACCAAGAGGAGTTACCCGATTTAAAGGTAATGTCTTCACTTTTGTCTTTTTGTTTTATTTTGCTTCTCCAACCCCCAAAACTCTTTTAATTACATTATTTTGTAACAAAACCAGTATCTTAAATATACTAGGATTTTTTATGAGATTTATTCGAGATACACTTACACACAACCCCATATAATTGTTAAAGAACATACGGTTTCCATGGATGGCGAATTACTGCTTCACGAAACAATAATTGTTCTATCTTCTCCTACCACCTCTCATGGTGGTAATTATGATAGAACTATATTTATTTATGATATATGTTATATTTATTTCCTCTATATTATTCTTTATTTTACACTTCAAACATACCTTTAGGCTATGCATGTTGAGAAAATGCGATTATTTCATTTGGGGAAGTGTGGACTACCGCCCCCTCAAGTGATGTGACTCGTTCATGAAATACATGGAATGTATAAAGAATGAAATTAATGAACGTATGTGACCTATATTACATATATATTATACTGTAATTATAATATATATATATCATTTAGTTTTAATTCCATTAAATATGAAATAGAAATGAAAGTAGCGATCATGCGTTCGTACGGCTTCTTGTCTCCATGAACGGTGCCTTTCATTTCTTACCATTAAATGTTATGTGCAAGTATATACTGGATATATATGATATATAGGATATCTGAATCATGAATATAATTCTGTATATAATGGATATTTTACAACATGAACAACTTGTAATTATAACAAGTTTATTTTTGACTCAAGTACCATTGATCGACAAAATGACTGTTATTAACTTAAATAATTACATAATGTTCATAACATGGTAATAAGTGATATAAAATGAATAATGAACATGAAAAAGGTTCTTAATCAAGTATAAATTAAATCTAGTTTATTATTCAGGAATATAATGAAATGAACGAGAGAAGTCGGACTTGAGGTAAGGGATCCTACCTCTCTCTTTCTTTTTAAGTACTCTTTTTTATGTAACTTATATTAAGATCCTATTTCATATATAGGGGGTTGTTTTTTTATATTACTATTTATATAAATGTTATGTTAATATGATGAGATTCCCTATTTTATCTCATAAATCCATTTTTTGAAGTTTTATATGGTGTCGTTAGGCTGTCGAATTTTCATAAGGGGATTTTCATCTCACTTTTTATTCCCGTGAGATTCATGCTACATTGGTCACTATTTCCTTTTGTGTGGTGTATGTACTGACCATTATTTTACTATTTGTATAATATAATCTCATTTATGGATATTTACATCTTCATTGTATGAACTTCATTCATGGGGTGTACGTTTCGAATGTTTCTCAAATCGGTGAGGGAACCATTCACACTCCTCTTTTTAAAAGACTTATTTTGTTATGTATTTTAATTTACATATTTTTCTATTGGGATATGTTCTTATATATCCTTATTGATTTAAATGTTATGTCCAAGTGATGAGATACCATTTTATCTCTTATAAACTAATTTTATTAATTTTAAAGTGATGCAGTTAGGCTGTCAAATTTTACCAAGGGAACTTCTTCACCCCATTTCGATTTCTTTGGGTTCAACTTGTAGTTATTGAATATGTCATCCTATTAATATGTGTGAATGAACTCTGGTTGTTTTAAATTTAATATCCACTTATATTGGGTGTATTTATATTTTTCACACATAATTTTGAGATTGATTTATCCTTAATTTAAGGATACCTTCTTTATAATGGATTTCATCTCATCTTACATTTCTATTGAGACATTATTGTTGTTATGAATCAATTAAATCTTAAATGGTGTATATACTGTCATTTGGATTATTATATCATAAATCCCTTTATTATCATGATATTATAATGTTCTGATGAAATTTTATTCCATAATTATTATATTCAGGTGTCTCTAATTTTGTTAAAAACCCTTTAACTAAAATATCATTTTAAATGTTTTAATGATTTATTATTATTAATATTTCTCATTAATATCCATGTTTTCAAAATGGTTTTAAGGATTTATTTATATGGATATTAATGTTATAAAATTTTAAAAGCTTCAAAGTTGTATGGGACACTTTGATTCAAAAATCTCTTTATTAAATGTCTTAAATGGTTTTGAAAATGGTTTTTTGGAATGGATTCACTATTTCAAAATCTTAAAATGTTATATTGTTATTGCAATATAGGAATGTTATATTTCCTTTATTCTTATGTTATTTTATGTGATTATGTTATTGTTCTTGGGCATTGTTTATGAAGACGGGTGGTTCTGTGATAAACTAAGGGCGGGTGAGCCTGATATAGCTCTCCAATACATTGGGTAACGTGAAGGAGTTAAATGCTAAGGTTTATCCGAAGAGATTTTGGGAATATAATGTGATGGGTATTCCAAACTTAACCATGAGGGTTACTCCCTATGTAATAATATTATTAATTCTTCATGTTACCTTTATGTCTTATGATATCTATGAGTTATTCATAAATCTTATGATTTCATGAGGTATGTTAATGTGATTATGTTTTAGGAGTAATGTATGATTTCATTGATTCTTATGTATACATGTACTAATGTTTCCATTTCGTATTTCTATATCCCTTACAGAGATTTTTATGCTCATACCATGTTTTTGAAATGTTTTTCACAGGTCAATGGAAAGGTACATGATATGATGATAGTGTCAAGGAATTGTCAAGAAATAATCCATGTTTTATTTTAAATATGTTTATGTTGATGGAAAAAAATGAATACTATCTTTTATGTAACCACATTGATTAAATGTGGAATTTAATCTATGATTTATGATCTAATTCTCTAAAACTCTAAACCTGAAAATATCCCAAATGTGTATTCTTGAAAGAAGTCAAGATTAAGTTAGGTTTAAGGTCGGGTCCTTATACATTCACTACCCCTTTTACATGTACTGACCATCGTCGAGTACCTCACCACTAATCCCTGATCTATTACATCATATATAAACCAAAAATAAGTGGAGGGAGGTAATTATTATTTATCCAAGTAAGAAATCAATAAAAGATTTAAAATTCAAGAACAATATCACATAATAATAAATCATCTATATGAAGTTGAAAGCAAATTCTAAAAAGAAAGAAATTTCGTTCAATTACGTCCATGAACTCAAGCATTACAAAATATAAAACCAACCCTTCCTAAATCACTCAAAGTGTTTACCCCACCATGGTAAGCCTAATAAAGATGAATGGGGAAGAATAATGGATTACAAAACTATGAAAAAGAATATAAATAAAAGATAATGTTGAAAAGTTATCCTCATTTCCCTCCTTGAATGAATGGGATGGAATTAGAGATAATTTGAGAGGGTGGACCTCCCCTACTTTTATTTCCAAAATCTATACCCTGCATGTTGATGCATTGTAGCCACATTAAATGACAAATTCATGCATTCCAATCTTCTTATATATTGTTCATAATTATCTCCAGTTTTTTCCCTCAAAATTTCAGCAGATTTGGACATGTATTCTGTGGGTTATTCCCATTTAACTCTGACCATTTATTCTGTCCAGTCAGACTCTCCAAATCGCAAACCACCAGATTAGGATGGTTTCAATTACCCCATAAATGGAAAATTCATGTGTCTAATCCTTAATTAATTTTATTCCAAAATCTATTGAGCATCCAACCACAGAATTTCAGAGCATTTGGGCCCACCATGAACGACTTATGGAGCCCACACCAAAACTAGGAATATCTGTAAGCATGTTTCACGGTCCAACATGTGAGATTCTTTTGAGCTTCAATTTGGTCGATTCATCTTTTGGTATAGAAGGTTGAAATTAAGCCCTAGATATCTACCATCTGGAAAAGAAATAATTTTTCCATTTTCATTAGTCTAGAAAATGTTATGGACATAATACAGAAATACAATAAAATAGGTAAAAATACGAAATGGGCCATTTTTACTTTTCATCTAAAAATAACACCAGTATCATAAAAATAGAGGAATTAATCTTAAAGAAACACATATGTGGGTTAAAAAAATAAATTAAATGTAAAATTAATTTAATATATTTTAACTATCAATTAATCAACACTTATCACTTGGATTCCTAGACAAGTAAACATCGAAATCAAATAAAATCAAATCCAAAAAACATAAAAATAAGAACTACTGAATCAATCATAAGAAACAAAAAGATATAATGAATCTTCCTAAACAATTATCTCAAGTTTTACATTTTATATCATTAAAAATGTTTCCACTTAATTTCTTATCTCATGTACACAAAACACCTACCACACATTAATTTTATATCATCTCATAAATATGAATGTTCAACAAGGATTTTCTCATCCAAACATACACAAGAATCACCATAGGCTTCATAAATTCCTACTTCTCCACCAAATTTGATTCAAGGACATGTGTTTCTCATGATAAATTTTCAGGGTTGTTCTGTGGCTTTCGGTTTGTAGGATTTAGATGTTAAAAATTTGGAGGCCGAAAAAGGAGGTCTTGGCTCTTTTTGAAGCAACATTACAAGCCAATTTTCCCTATCCAACTTACTCTTGAAATGAAATTTCATGATCTAGTTGAACTTAAGTGTCAAAGAATATTTTTTGTGGTGTAGTACCTCAATTGTTGATACATTGGGTTCAATATAAAATGTTAAAGAGATGATGTTTCTATTGACTAGTTTATTTTGTAAACTCAAAAATATTTATAACTATGTGTTGCACAGGGGATGACCATGGTCGTTCTCTTGATGATCTTTTCTGGTCAATCAATAACTACTTATAATTCACTAAATTTACATTTTTATTATTTATAACACAAATATAAATAAAATTTTGGTTTGAGACATGAGAATTCAAGATAAAAGAATGTAAACATAAAATGCATAATGAAAACAGAATGAATACAAATAATATGATAATAGATCGAAAGGAGATATTCCCAAGAGAATCACCAAGATTGAACCTTTATCCTCACATTATTTGTTTTAAATTTAATTAATAAACACTCTCCATAGTATGTGTGAATATTCTCTTTTATATGTTGTTCTAAATATACAATGCTCTCAATGATCCTATAGAGACTGCACATCCACCTCCTCGATTGAGGGAAAATATTATATAAGAGAAATCTATGCATTAGGTTGAAATTGGAGGCGGAAAGGTGCCTTATCCAATAAGATCCCCCATGAAATAACTCTAAGAAAATGAGAAAAAAATGTATGTATAAAGACTAGGGTTCAACAATGAATTTATCCCCTAAAAACATCCATGGGTTAGTTACTCATGATCATGAGTACAAGAGATCACAGTGAAGAATAATGGGGTGAAAAAAAGGTAAAAAATGATAATGAGATTACAAAAAAGGAAAAAATATATTTAAAATTAATAATATAATAACAATAGAATGAATCTATAAAATAATAGAAAATGAACACCTAGAAATGCCAATGCATTGAGAAGGGGTGAGGATACATATTTATAAGGAGTTAGGTGGATGAATTTTCTACAAAATCATTCTCCAAATTATTTCGAGTGGATGTACCATTAAATGGATGAATTTTTAACAGTTTTCTTCATAAGAGATGTTACATAATGTCTCCTACGTTCATCCTAAAAATCTGAGCTTTATTGTCCCTCAAATGTAGGTGTTATTGAAAATTTAATCTGATACAACTAATCTATCCATTTGACTGGCCAAATTTAAATTCTCTAACTTCCCTAGCCATTATAACTTTTTAACCTCTCAATTCACCCCTTCCATGATTAATAAATGTTGTTAAAAATGTAATTTTTCATCCCTCCACAAAATATGATCCATTTTTATGCATGTTAACGTTGTTATGAATAAATTACGCAATGGAACCATTTATACCTGGTGATCCATTTAATTTTCCACTTATTTCATTTGTTCCATCAATGCCTTAATGATTATATTTTTTCTTGAAACTCATAAAGGATACACTTTATTTAATTATCATTCCTTTATAACTGAAATAAATTCATTTAGAGGAGTGTTCTCTGATTTATTCTTTTGTTACCATGGTGGGGTCCACGTTGTCTGCCCAACAAATTTATTAAATTAAATGAGTTTTTGGGCCTTAAATGATCCAATAATCCCTTTCTCCTAAAGATGAAGTTATAGAAAATAAATCTGCGATCTTAGAAAAAATGGAATCACATATTTTTCAATTATAATCTAAATGTTATTATGAAAATACCCCCATTATAATTATATATCAATTTTCATGATTTTACCATTTTTTGCCTTTGAGCTCAAAATACCATTAAAACGTAAAAACGTGATAATTGATCATACAATAACATTATGGTTGGATTATAAACAATTATTTACAATTTAAAATGTTTGAAAATCTGAGTTGCATCACACCCAGACACTTAAACATTGCACTCTTGGGAGTTCATATTGCATTCATATCAAGATCCACACAACAATAAAAAATGAAAAAAATATCAATGATTTTATCCCAAATATAATTCCATTATGTACCATTTATGAAACAAAATCTCAATTATTTTCATTTCATTAATTTAAATTTGTTAAACCTCAAAAAATGAATACATGTCCCAATTACATCCTACCTCACATTGATTTTTATGTCATTCTTCACTCAAGAAAAAATTGAATCTAGAGTTAAGCTCATACTTGAAAATCACATGTATCAGCATTGGATTGTGAAAGTTATCATTTCTCCACAGAATGAAACATGAAAATAAATTAATTCATGAGGTCATTATTTTAAGGTTCTAATGATTCTGTGGCTTAGGGTTGGTGGGAAAACGATTAATAAAGTTTTAGGCAAGAAAGATGAGGCTGGACTCTTAAGTATAATTCATGATTAATTCAAATGAAGACACGGAAAATTAATCTCCTAATTCCTCTTGAAAATGTGAACTACAACACCACCCTCTTTCATGACATGGTATATGAGATAATCAGTGATTATAATGAAATATATCATTTATTTTTCTACTTTTCTTGCAATGTTCCAAAAAGGGCCAACATTATTTTTTTTCTTTTTTATTTTATTTTTTTCTTGGAGGATGAGGTGAAAATTGAATATAATGAATGAATAAAAATTGATGCCCTTGAATTTTTAAAGGTAAATGAGTCATAAAACAATTTAAAATAATGAATTCAAGATCATATACATTTTTTAATTTTTTATGGATAAATGGATTAAACAAATAGAGTAAAATAAAATGATGACACATTTTCAATTCTCTTATTATCCACTGCCCAAAGTATTTACACACACATCAAAACAAACATAAATGATACAAATCCCAATGAACTCACACGAAAGGCTATTCCTATACACTCATATATGAAAGTAACTTCTCTAGCTCTTCTTCTTCAATCAATACCACTTGGGTATTTTCATTTTTAATATCCACGGTCCTCTCCATTTGTGATGAATCATAAATTTTAAATAATTAGAAATCAGAAAACAATATAGATTGATTAAAATTAAAACTTGATTAATTAATAATGAAATGTTCCCTTTCAAGTAATTCAATATGTTAAATTATCTTTTTTGGAAAGACCATTGGAAAGTCAATCTTAGTAGGTGCATCTTTGTTATTATCTTCCAAATTAAGAGAGAGGTATAAAGTCTCTGATGTTTCATTATCAAGGATTGGAAGATCATGTTTCATGTTATTATGAGTAAAGGAATTCCATGATTCTTCCAAAAAATTTTGATCTCCCATGAGTGCATTAGTAGGAATGTGTACTTCTGGGGCCTCCTTGAGCAATGGTTGAGTGCGAGACGATGTTATTAATTCATTTAGTAGATCCTTATCACCCACATCCAGTTCAATGTAATAAAAAATGAGTGTTGAAATATAATTAACCACTTCTTCTCATTTAGGATCAAGTTTAGTTTCGGAATGCCCATGGGATGTGCATACATATTCATCAATATATTCTATTTGGATCTCCAGGTTTTGAACATTATCACTAATCCTATGAAATTGAGCAATAAAGTTTATTGCAAAAAATTTATGGAACCTGATATTGTTCATTCCATGAATAATAATTTTATTTATATGACATCAGGAACAAAGATATATTTTTTTTGTTTTTGAATTTAATTATTATTTTGTTTTTTTAAATAAAAAATTCATTTATACAAAATGTGAATAAAAATAGTGAACAAAAACCAATTGGATCTTCAAAAATGATCCCAATTTGATGAATTGTTGTTGTGAGCACTCTGAAAAATATTTATAACTATGTGTAGGCCAGGGGCTGACCTATGATGACAGACAAAGAGGAGTGAGAAAAAAAAATTCACTTTTAAATGACAGTAAAAATGGGGTGTTTTTTGAAATTCAAATGATTGAAAGGAAAATTGAAAATTATTTTACTGGAAAACGATGATGTTGAATGGGACATTAGGTCTGGGTCATTTTCAAAATTTTAATGATATCCTTATTCAATTTTATTCCATCCTCTTCTTCTTAGTTTATTACAGTGAGTTTCCACAATTTTTTCCTCTCACTTCCTTGGCGAAATTATGATAGTGAGATAAAACCTTACCAAGATCTCAGTTTGGTCAACTCTACTTCCATATGAAAAATAGTTTTATTGAATATCCTCAAAATATATGGCAATACCAAACTACATCTTGTTTATCCAAAACAATCTAGAACATTCACTACCCCTTTTACACATACTAACGATTGTCGAGTACTTCACCACTAATCCCTCGACTATTTCATCGTATATAAATAAGAAATCAGTGCAGGGAGATAATGATTATTTTAACAAGGAATAAATAAATAACGGAATTAAATTTCAAGAATGATCTCACTTGATAATAAAATTATCTATAAGAAATTGAAACCAAGTTTGAAAAAGAAGGATATTTCTTTCAATTATGTCCAACAACTCAAGAATTACAAAATAGAAAACCAACTCTTCCCCAATAACTCAAAATGTTTACCCCTCTATGGAAATGGTAAACGAGATGAATGAGTTTGAAGAAGGAATTAAAAAACTATGAAAACGAAAAGAAATAAAAGAGAAAGATGAAAATTTCTCCTCTTTTGTGTTCTAGAAGAAATGTGATGATATTAGAGACGCTTTGAGAGGGAGGAGCTCCCCTCCTTTTTTTGCCAGAATTTTTCCTTCAAATTTTGACACGTTTTATCCCCAATAATGACATATTCCCAAATTCTATCCTTCTTTAATGTTGTTCATAATAATCTTGGGAGTTTCCCCTCAAAAGATCAGCAGATTTTGAAAAATATTTCTATAGGAATACTCATTTTACTCTGACAATTTATTTTGTCCAGCCAGACACACCAAATTGCAAACATTCATATTAGGGAAGCTTGAATGACCCCATAAATGACTGATTCACACCCTTTATCCTTAATAAAATATGTAAAACAACATAATTTTCATCCACCCACTAATGTTCAGAGCATGTGGGACCACCATGAACGATTTATGGACCCCACACCAAAACTAGTCAGATCTGCAAAAAAAATTCTTGGTCCAAATTGTGAGATTACTTTGAGCTTCTATATGGTCGATTCATCTATTGGTAATAAAAAATTAAATTAATCCCTGTATGTGTAACATCTGTAAAAAACAATTTTGAAATTTGGATTAGTGTAGAAAATTTTATAGCCAAAATATAAAAAAATTTAAAATAGTTAAAAATATAAAATATGCCATTATTATTATTCAGCTCAAAATAACACCAACATCATAAAAATACATCAATTAATTTAAAATAAATACTTTTGTGGGTTTAAAAAAAATAAAATAAATTTAAAATTAATTGATAATATTTTCACTATCAATTCTCTCACACATATCTCTTGGACTTCTGGAAAAGTAAAAAACAAAATTCAATCAAATCAAATCCAAAACACATACCAATGAGATCTACTAAATCCATACTATAAAAAAATGTCATTCCTTATCAAAAATAATTATTTCATGTTCTCCATTTTTATTATTTAATATATTTCAACTTTATTTATTATCCCATGTACAGAAAACAACTAACTCAAATTAATTTTCTATAATATCACAAATATAAATGTTGAACAAGGATTTTCTTATCCAAATTCACACAAGAGTCACCATAGGATTGATAAATTAATACATCTCCACCCGATGTGAGTCAAGGACCCCTGTTTCACATTAGAACTTTTTGGGGTTGTTCTGTGACCTTCAGTTGGAAGGATTTTGATGTGAAAAATTTTGAGGTCCAAAAAGGAGGACGTGGATGTTTTTGAAGTAACATTACATGCCAATTTTCCATATCCAGCCTACTCTTGAAATGAAATTGAATGATTTAGTTGAACATAATTGTGGGAGAAGATGACTTGTAGTGTTCTACCTCATAAGGTGATACTTTGTGTGGAATAAAAAATGATTAAGATCTAATGTTTCTATTTAAGAGTTCATTTTGTAAACTAAAAAATATTTATAACTAAGTGTAGCACGGGGGCTGACCAATGGCGTTCTCTTGAGGATCTTTTGTGGTCAATAAATCACTACTTATATTTTACTTTTTTGAAATTTTTATTATTTATAAGAAAAATATAAATCATATTTTGGTTTGAGAAATGGGAATCCAAGATAATGGAATGTAAACATGCAATGTATAATGCAAACAGAATGAATGCAAACAAAATGATGTCAGGCAGAAAGGAGATATTTATATGGGAGTCACCCAGATTGAACCTTCATTGTCTCATTATTAGTTTCAAATTAAATTATTCAACACACTAAATAGTATGTGTGAATATCCTCTACTATCTGTTGTTTTGGAATATAAAATACTCTCAATGATTTTTGAGAGACTGCACATCCAACTCCTCAAATGAGGATAATGTTATTGAAGATAAAGTTAATCCTCAGGTGGTAAGTGGAGACACAAATGCTCCATACCAACTAAGATATCTAATGACCTTACACTAAGAAAATAATTAACATAAAATATTCATGTATAATGACTTTGGATCCGCAATGGATTGATCCCCTGGGAACTTCCTCGGGTTTGTTACTCATGATCAGAAGTATAAGAGATCACAGTGAAGAAGAATGGGTTTGAAAACAAAAGATTCAAAAAATATAATGATATTATGAATAAGAGAGAAATATATATTTAAAATTAATAAAACTATTACAATTTAAATAAGATATTAAATAATATAAAATGGCCGCATAGAAGTGCCAATGCTTTTTGAAGTGGCGAGGATACCAATTTATAGGGAGAGGTGGTGAATGAATTTTTTACAAAATCATTTTCAAAATGTTTCAGCTTGTATGTCCCATTAGATGGACGTATTGGTGATACATGTCTTCTAAAAAGATGTTCGGAATTTTTTATCCCATTCACTCTAAAATTATTAGCTTTATTGCCCCTCGGATATTGGATTTATGACTGGTTTAATCCGAGACATTTAATCTGTCTATTTGAGTGGCCAAATTTCAATTCTTCCAAGTCTGTAGCCATTATGACTTTGAAACCAGTCGATTCACTCCTTCAATCAAAAATAAATTTTCTTCCAAATGTAGTTTGGAATTCCTCCACAATATATGATTCATTTGGGATTAATTTTCATAATTTTATGAATTAATCACGCAATGGAACAGTTTCTACCTGGTGATCTTTTTCATCTTCTACTTATTTGATCTTTTCCAACAATGCTTTCATTAACGCATTTGGACTTGTAACTCATAAAGGTCGTTCTTTATTGAATCATATTTCATTTCTAGGTGTAATCATGGAATTTTGATATGTTTTCTCTGAGTTATGCTTCATTTACACTAGTGGGGTCCATATTATATGCCCCTCAAATTTTACAAATTAAATGTTTTTCTAGAACTCCAATGATTGAATCAGCATTTCCTCAGAAAGTCAATGTTATAGGAAATAAATCTGGGAGTTTAATAAAAAAAATATTCACAAAATTTGGAATTATAATGTAAATTTTATCCTGAAAATACCCATATCATAAAAATCTTTCAAATTCCCAAATTTAACCATTTTTTCATTTGAGCTAAAAATACAACTTAAACAAACAAATGTGATAATTTCTCATACAATGACACTATAATGGGATTATAAACAATTACTTATAATATAAAAATTATGAAAATTTAAGATCCCTCACTCACCCACACTTAAACATTGCACTCCTGGTCAATCATCAAACATTCAAATCAAAATTCACAAAACATTAAAAAAAAGTTAAAATATCAATGTTCTTATCCAAAATGGAATTTTATCTTGTATCATTTATGAAAAAAAATTCACTATTATTTAAATTCAATAATTTAAATTTTTTCATCCTCATAAATGAATCCATGACCCAATCACAACCTACCTCACAGTGTATTTTATGTCACTCTTCACTCAAGAGAAATTGAATCTAGAGTTATGCTCATACTGGAAAATCGCATGTATCATCATAGACATGTGAAAACATTCATTTATACACAACATTAAACATAACAATTAATTCTATCATGAGAAATTTAATTAAGGGTTCAAATGATTCGGTGGAATAATCTTGGAGGGGAAATGATTGAAAATGTTTTTGGCCAGAAACATGATGTTGGACTCTTAAGTACAATGCATTATTAATTCAAATGAAAACATGGTAAATTACTCTCTCAATACCACTTTAAAATGTGATAAACAACGTCACCCTATTTTATTACATGGTATATGATACAATCAGTGATTATAATGAATGATATCATTTAAGTTCTCTTTTTTTTTGCAAATCTTCTGAAAGGAACATCTTTAATTTTTTTTCTATTATTGTTTTCATTGAGGATGAGATGAAAATTGATTACAATGAATGAATGATAATTAATTCACTTGATTTATGAGAGGTACATTAGTCATAATAGAATTTATAATGAGTAATTCAAGCTCGCCTCCATTTTTTCATTTTTTTGAAGGAGAAATGGATGAAATAAATAAAGAACAATTAATTGATGACACATTCCCCATTATCATATTATCAACTATCCAATGTATTGACACACACCTCGCACCACCCATAAATGATAGACATTCCAATGAAAGCCGATGAAAGGGCCTTCCCCCACAATCAAACTTGAAATATCCATGAAAAAATACTAAAAGTGTTGGTGGGTATGAAAAATAAGCTTGTA
This sequence comes from Viscum album, assembly GCA_963277665.1. Taxonomy (NCBI): domain Eukaryota; kingdom Viridiplantae; phylum Streptophyta; class Magnoliopsida; order Santalales; family Viscaceae; genus Viscum; species Viscum album. Next base: position 1,980,923,474 of record OY728142.1, on the reverse strand, counting down.
ATGTGGGTTAAACCAACAAGACAATTCATGGAAGCTAAGGGCTTATAAGGGATAAATGTAAAGGTGAGTATTACGATAAAATCTGGCAAGCCATAGAGATCCATCAATCATTTCAAATATATTCCTTGGAAAATCAATGCTTCTATAGATAATATTCACAAATTCTGATTCTCACACAAAATTCATGTTTCCATAAAGAATGTGTGGGTATTAGGAAGAATATGTAAAATTGGTTTAGAATACCTCATATTTTTTGAAAAATATTTTGAGATAGTTTTTTATTGGCCTGGATATCAAAAAATAGTCGAACTCATAATAATGTTTGAAATCTATTTCATGGAAAAAGAATTCATATCAACAATCATTTAAAATCCATTATTTCAAAAATCATTTAAACTCTTTATAAATCAATTGATGTGTGAAAAGTGATAAGAATAATTATTAATGCTCCAAAATCAAAAAAAAATATGATAAAAAAATTAAATTCACACAATAATAACTAATCATGTTGACAGACTCCAACATGTAAATTTTACTACCCTTCATTTCAACACAAAAAAATATAAATATCAAGTTATAAAAGTTAATAGAAGGAAAGATTCAACATGACATTATTTTTTATGTGGATTCATTGAGATAAGCTCCTAGAAGCTACCACTTTAATACTAAAAAAATTAAGTAAAATACATAATAAAAGTAAATAAAAAGAATTTGAAACAGAAAAGAAAAGAGATAATGCTTGGTTTAGACCCCTAAGTGGGTACTAAGTTTTCACTTCCCCTATTCAAGATGTTTCAGGGGATTATCCCCAATCAGAAGGTGGGTGTGGTTTCTTTGAGATGAACCACCACATATGACTTTAACTAACGTCCATGAGTAAACACTGAATGTAGAGAACCTGAATGAAGATAATATAGTCTACAACCATAATGAAATAATAAAGGCAGAAATTTATGTCTAGAGTGGAAGGAAATAGAAGATAAGGGTTCTCCTTGTTAACTTATGTGGTGTCCTCCTCTGTATGTTATGAAAATTTTTGTTGAGGAGGTAGTTCCACCACCATCTTCTCCATATCTTCTTCTTCAATCACTACAACTTGGGTAGTCTGATTTTAAACATCCATTGTCTCCTCCAAATGTTTTGTATCAGAAATTTAAATGAAATAGAAGTTAATAAACAATTTACCTATAATAAAATAAATACATGAATAATTAATAAATATATCTTCCCATTCATGTAATTCATCATGAAAATAGATCTCTTCAGGCATGACCATTAAAAACTCAATTCCAGTAGGTGAATATTCGTAATTATCTTCCCAAGCAAGATATATGTAGAAAGTCTCTGATGTTTCATTATCAAGGATGGGAAGATCATGTTTCATGTTATCCTCAACAATGTTATTCAAGAATTCTTCCAAAAAATGATTATATTCAATGAGTGCATCTACTGTAATGTGTACTTATGGGACCTCCTCAATGAAATGTTTTGAGTGAGATATGATGTGACTAATTATTTTAGTAGATACTTATCACTCATCTTATGTACATTGACTTAAAAAATTATTGGTGAAATCTCGTCAACCAATTCTTCTAGTTCAAGTTCTATTTCAGGTTCAGATTTACCCAGGGATGTACGTACATATTCAGTAATTCATTATATTTAACTCTCTTGGTTTTCAACTTTATCACTAATTATATGAAATTGAGCACCATGTTCATTGCAAAAAATTTCTCTCACATGATATTGTTCATTCCATGAATAATAATATGAATTATAAGACATCTTGAACAAAGATATTTTTATGCGGTTTTTTGAAATTTATCAATTTTATTTTTTTAGAAAAATAATTTTGTTACATAATGTGAATAGAAATAGGGGATGAAATCCACTTGGCTCCCCAGAAACTGCACCAATTTGATGAAGTGTTGTCATCTGTGCCATCAAAAATATTTATAACAATGTGTATCAATGGGGAAGACATAGGATATCTCCCAAAGAGGAGTGACCACAAAACAGTTTGTCACTTTTAAATGAGTAAAAAAATGTGGTGTTTTTATAAATTCAAATGATTGAAAGGAAAATTCAAATTAAAATTACTGAAAACAATGATATTAAAAGGTTGATTAGGCCAAGGTGGGTTTCTAAATTTTAGTTATATCCATATTTAATTTAATTCATACATCTTATTATTAGTTGATTATAGTGACTTTCCAAAAAATTTTCCTCTAACTTCCTTGGTGAAATTATGTTTGTGAGAGAAAACCTCACCCAGATCTCAATTTTGTCAACTCTCCATCCAATTGAAAAATAATTATATTGTATATACTCACTTGATATGGGAAATACATGATCGGTTCATGTTTATCCCAAAAAATCAAGAATATTCACTACTCCTTTTAAACATAACGATGATCGTCGAGTACCTCACCACTAATCCCCTGTCAATTCCATCATATATAAACCAGAAATTAGTGAAGGGATGTAACGATTATTTTACCAAGGAAAAATTCAATAAATGATATAAAATTCATGAAATATATCACTTGATAATAAATCCTTTATATGAAATTAAATACAACTTTGAAGAAGATTTCAATTTCATACAATTATTTTCAAGAACTCAAGAATTAGGAAATAGAGAACCAACCCTTCCCCAATCACTCAATAGGATTTCCCCACCATGGTAAGGGTAATCGAGATAAATTTGGGAGAACAAGACATTACAAAACTATGAAAAAGAAATGTAATAAAAGAGAAAGCCAAAATATCTCCTCCTTTATGTCATAGAAGGAATGGGATGGAATGAGTGTTGATTTGAGAGGGAGGAGCTCCCCACTTTTTATTTCTAGAATTAATCCCCCACATTTTGATGCGTTGTAGCCACATTAAATTATATCTTCACACATTACACCCTTATTGATTTTTTTTCAAAATTATCTTTGGTGTTTCCCCTCAAATCCTTAGCGGATTTGGAGATGTATTACGAGAGTTATTCCTATTTTACTCTGACCATTTATTATGTCCGATCAGACCCTCCAAATCACAAACTTCTGGATTAGAATGATTTGATGTCCCATTATATGGCCAATACACACATCCTCTCACTCATGAATATTGTTCCAAAACTTCCTTTTTGTACACTGACTGAATTTCAGAGCATTTTGGCCCACCTTGTGAGACTTATGGACCCCATACCAAAACTAGGCAGATCTGTAAACAGTTTTCTTGGTTCAAATTGTGATATTCTTTTGAGATTCAAAATGGTTGATTCAGATTCTATTATAAAGTCGTGAAATTAATTCTGGGATGTGTACCATCTGGGAAATAAATAATTTTTCAATTTGAATTAGTGTATAAAATGTTAAGGCCAAAATATAGAAATAATTTAAAATTGTTAAAAATTAGAAATGGTCAATTTTTACTATTCATATCAAAATAAGACATGTATCGTAAAAATGAAAAAATTAGTATTATATAAAAAATTTTGTGAGATTAAAAAAAGAAATTAAATGTAAATTTAATTGAAAATATTTTCACTCTTAGGGTGGTCCATAAGGGTTAATATATTATTTATAACCTGAGTGAGTTGTCCCAGTATGGTTATAAGTTGTTCAACACTATTTGGATCACCATCTCCACTATAATTATCTTGAGTAGGAGTGAAAACCCTACATAGATAACATGAATTGATATAGTTTTCATTACTTACACTAGGAACTTTTTCTAAACAATGGCATACAAAATATTAGTTTTCTAAAAGAAATACATAATTCCAAACATGTTAAAAACTTAACTTAAATTGAAAAGTTTATGGATATAATTAGTGATCATAATAATGTTTTATTTGAGAATGTAAATACTCATAAATATTTCATAATTGTTTGTAATTAAAATGTAAATTATCCTATTCATATCTTCCGAGAGGGTCATAACCAAGAGTGTAGTAAGGTCCGGTGTCATGTTCTAGGATAACTCAGGTCAAGCCTAAAACTCCTTGTCTGAGTATTCACTCCATGGTACATCTGTGCTAGATTCACCACTACTTATCAATATTTAGATAGTGATGAATTCCTTGAAAAATACACAAAATCTCTACATTACCAAAATTATAGGATATTCTTCTATACTAATCCTCAATGTCTATATTAGGGTATTTTTCTCTAATATGATATTTTATAAATTTATCTTCCATGTTTTGTAATAAACATCCTCTGATACCAATTTGTAACTCCCCAACCCTAGTTACCTAGAGTCGGTGCATTATTAAATAACATTTCCATGATACAAGGAATCATTTCTCAAAATACAGATTAGTTTAGTAGACTTGAAGGTACTATATACATACATAAGTTTTAAATTACATTATTATCTATAGAAAAACAACATTATGTACCGTTTTAACATAATCATATCCTTGGACTATCCTTTCATGTCAATAATTATATACTTATTCACATTCTGGTAAAATGGAAAACATAAGAATGGGGTAAGTTCAGATGGTCAGTAAGGATAAAAATACAGTGAAAACTATCATAAATAAAAATGAGAATTAAAGTAAATGTATAAGAATAAAACCAAACAATTTTTAAACATAAACTTTAGCATAATATAGAAAAGATAAATCAAAATATTCTATTTAATTATTAACATGGATATTCTAATAGTCGAATAATCACATGCAATATCAATAGCCAATTTCGTAATGATAGAATACATAATTCCAGACATCATAACCACATTCTCAAGGCCTCGTTTCAAGAATAAAAATAATATTTTATCAAGGACTTCTTCCAAGACAATAGTTTGTCTCATTAAACCTACTGATGGATCGAGGAGCTATAGAAGTCTCCACTAGCCACTTATTAAGACCAATACATTCCTCATATGGAAAGGTTGAAACATAACATAAAAATTCATATTAAAACTATCATATGAAATGTTAATACATTAACCACAAACTAGGAATAGTATAAAAATAATACATCAATTGTCAAAAATATCAAAAAACCTTCAACACAATTTAAAGGATAGTATCATAAAAAATCAACTTCAAATAACTGTAAAACACTTCACAATATGTTGACATAAATGAAATCAAAACTCTTTGAGAAAAATATCTCTTTCTATTTTGAAATCATTTAAAAGTCATTTAATTATAATTATAAAACATTTATTTTTAAAATATTCTCATAATATTGTAAAGGTAGCTTCTAAGGTTTTATAATGGTGTAAAATAGTCATACCCACCGTATAAGTTAAATAAACATTATTTCCATTATTTTGTCAAATAGATCATAATAGACCTTGTTTGGAAAAAAACAGAAAGATTCATTTATAAAAAATTTATAAAAATTTAAAGAAGTGTATAAATTACTTTCACCAATAGTCTAGGAAATATTTTTTGTTGAAATACATTTTTTAGAAGCACAGTTGTCGATTTTAAAAAAGTCCCACTAGATACTAACGTATATAAAACAATAGATAATAAAGAGATTTTTAAATTTACCCTTACCTATAACTTTTCCTTGAACAAAGGTGCATTAAACTCTTGTATAATATTTAAATCATTGTTATAAAATTAGACAAGAACCACATACATAAATATTATATCATATATGATCTTATAATATTTCATTATTAATAATGTTTTCTTATTATCATTGTTTCGGGTGTTAACTGATTCATTTTCCATCATATGTTTTTTATGTAAGTCATGTTTGTTATAGATTGTATGTATTTTGTTCATGTACTGAATGATATTAAGTTCGGAAAAATTATTTTTAATCATAAAATAAAAATATTCTTGAATAATTAGGATTGGGAATGAATTTTATAGTGTTCCTGGAGACAATAATTTGCACGTATGCACCAGCGACAATATCATCATATTGATGGTGGAATGGTATGTAATTGGATGTTATATCATATATAAATACTCATTTATACATTATATTTATTATTCACATCAATTATACTCTTTATTATACACATCTTAATAATGATGTGTTGAATAAAAATTGACACCACGACATAGAGACGGTAAGTCGTACGTACGAACATATGGTGACATTGTTATTCATAGGATTGATAGAATAATAAATATGGTTGTACAATATTTATAATAACATCACTTTGTTTAGATTGTACTGGAGTTATTATTTTAGTTTGGAAATGACAAAAAAATAGAAAGTGTAAGGAGAAGAGATCTTTGAAAGAGGTGGTGGAATTATTACCTCTTCTTTGGGTGTTTCCTTTTGAGTTGACCCAAAGGGCTCTGTAGGTTCAATTTTTTATCATTGTAAGGGACCTATGTTGAAGTGAGGGTATTTGAGAGTATATTTGAGTAGGGTTTGGCTGAGCCAAATGGATTTCAAGGTGTGAATTATAGAAAAGGTGAAGTAGCTTTTTATAAGAGAGGTGAGGGTCACTTTAGGAAATGCATGAAATATTTTTTAATTATAAAATCATATTTCATTTATAATGTATCCAAAAAGATTTATTTCGAGGATAAGGTGGGGTGGGGTAGAAAACCACTCATACAATAGGTTTTAGATAGGTTTATTTCACCACATTAAGTTTATCATTTAGATTTAACTCTTAATTAAATAGTTTTACATTTATCATGTCTCCTTGTATTTAAAATTACATATTTAATAATCATACTATAAAAAGACAAGAGATCTAAAATACGTTAATTATTAATATATATTTTATTATATAATACTTTTGTCCAAACCATATATTTTTAGGGTTATTATATCAACTGATAATATATTATTTGTTTTAAAAACTCATTTATGTCAATTTTGAAACTATCGGGTATTTTTTTTATGAGAAAGTCATAAAAACATTTTCACTTCATTGTATATTAATTTAATAAACCCTATCATGACATATTAACCAATATATTTCTGTTAATTGATAAAAAGTATAAATTTATATTTATTTGGATATTTATAATATAAATTATTTTAATCATTTATTAATAAGGTAATTATTGAATCATCATTATGTCACAAATAAATTTAATTACAAAATTTCAATAAATTATAATTAATATACCATTATGTAGGTAATATTTTTAGATTTATATTGAATATTTATAATTGAATTTATCATCTATATTACCCTATATTAAATATGTTTCATTTATTAAACCTTGAAATTAACACTTTTAACTCTTCTTAAAATAAAATAATAAAAATTTCCTAATCTAATCCAAGTGGACCAAAAAGATTAAATATTATTCATATGATTTATTTCGTTCGAAATATAGTTATCCAATATAATTAGTACTTTTTTTTATTGTAATAATAATTTAATTTTTACCTTTAACTACCCTTTTTACATTTAGTCATGGTAAATAAAATTCAAATGTTACTATTCACCAAAAATTATTTTAATCTTATTTAGAAACTTTTTACATACTGATGTAAATTTTGTCTCTTGGATTATTGAAACTCAATTCACATAAGTGGTAAAATTACGTTTTATGCGCATTTTCATGTATACCTAGACGGTGGGTAAAGGACATTAAAAAAATCAATAAATTTTTATACATCAAATTTAATTATAAAATTACTCCAATGAAAAACATTGAACTTATATATGTATTCTTTATCTATTTTAAAATAATAAATTCTAATTAAAATAGATAAATATTTACATAAAATGTATTTTTTAAACAAGACTGTAGTGTTTTTAACTACTCACCAAAAAATTGAATGTTTTCGTAAAAATACAAAGAATTGACCCCTTAATAATTTTGATAATCCGAATCAAAAAATTATGTCCATTATGAAATATAAAACTTATAAAATTTCAAAAAGTTGTTGTTACTCTTCATTACTACTAATTTGATTGGTTGTGGTGTGGTAGAACTCGAAGTTCCATACAAAACAAGTTGTTGTATTATTCAAAGAGAAATGTATCATGGAAGCTGGGGGTGCTACACACATAATTAATCAAACTTATGGTTGAGATATTCTAGAACTAAACATTCCAAGGTAATTTCATATAGATTCATCTGAACAAAAATTACATCCATTCGTAGTATCTAGATATGGTATTAATTTTAGAAAACTATTCTACAATATTTTTCATAATATAGGGAGTTGTAAATTACATAACATTACCCTATGTATTTTCACTATAATTTTATCAACCATGTTTACATGTGTTTTGGAACCATTCTCTGATAAAAAATATAACAAACATTATTTTTCAGACATAAACATAACATATTATTAAATGAATTTTATATAAAAATAATTACAGTCACATACCACATCATATAGGGTTTGTATATTTGAAAACATGGGTAAATAAATTATTTTTTCATAGGAGATATAAAATATCCCCCACTATTTCATTCATAACATATACCCTTCATAATAATAAAATGTATAAAAAGTTTCTTCATGTAATAGGGTAATGAAATATAATAATGTTTAATCTAAAGTTGTCACTAAGGATTATGAGAGGAGATGTCAATGATCACTAAAACATAAAATAAGAATTATGGTATGAGGAAATGATAATAATATTAGATTACTTTTTCCAATATATATTATAATATAAACTAGTTTCATGGAATAATACATAATGTTCTATAAGACATGGATTATAAAGAATCCAAAAAAATTATCCATGAAAAATAACATTGGAATAAAACATATTTTTTGACGAATACACATAATAATATAAAATAATTTCATTATTAAATGATCATAACAAAAAATCTCAATTTATTGGGTTCACTCAATATACCATCGTATATTTATCAACGGATAACTCTTAAGACATCACAGTGAATAGTGTTCCTTACTAAACATGGTTTATTCTTTACTTCAGTCCTTATTACATAATTATATATACAAATTTAGCGAATGCATAAGATATAATTAATTCTGATTCCCATATTTAAATAATAAAAAATATATATATTTATTCCTTAAGATCATAAAAAAATAGACATATCAGAACTCAAAAAATGAAATATTATTCTTTACTATAGTAAGATTTCATCATAGAATAAAACAATTTAAATAATTGGGTTTCATTAAAATATTATCACCACAATCATAAACAATCATGAGAAGTAATACCTAGGGTATCATTAAATAATATCCCATGAATGATTATATAACCTCATAATATTTCATCAATGATGAAAAATTCTTTTGAACTATAACTAAAAGTTTTCCTATGGAAAATTCCATTTCTATTTTATTTCACATATTTAAATATTATAATATTAAAATAATTGATGAACTATTTTTGTTGAAAAATAAAATGTAAGAATTTTATTTTTTATTAAAATTATTTTGTGGTCATGATTGAAATAATTTCCATCCGTTTTCGATTATTAAAGAACAGTTATTCCTTTCATAGTTGACTAAAAAATAAATTTCCTTGGTCAAAAAACAAAAGAAAGAAACTTTCAATCATTTTAATAGAAATTAAATTATTAGTAAAAATTAATTTAAAAATTATATAATAATATAAAAATATTCTTCAATATATTATAAAAAACAAAGACATGGAAGATAAATAAGTTTCAAAAAAATAAATGTACAAAAAAAATTTATATAAAACATTATTTTGGTCAATATAGTTACTAAATAGATGAAAATTTATGAAAGTATTTATAAATATAAAGAACCAAATGATAATAAAATTAATGCAATTTTGGAATTATTTTTCATAATATTTCACCCTTTATAACATACTCATATTCAATCCCCATAAACCATAATACTATTACAAAATTCATTACCGCATTGGTATATAAGAAACAAAAACATCATGAATGAGAGAACTATATAATAATATCTAAATACAAATAATTTTATATTTGAATCATATTATAAATCATTTATAGTAAATACACAACTCATTATAATCAACTAGAGGATATTTCAAATATTAAATAAATTAATGATAGAAGAAAGTCTCATTCCTGGTGTTTAACATTCACTGAAATCATGTGAAAACTATGAATAAACACTTAATATTACTAAAATAATATTAAAGAGTAATTTAAAATCAAATAAAATTATATATTATTGACATAATATATTTAAACACAAATTTATTAATTATTCTATTATAAATCATCGTTTAGTAGTGCAATCTAAATAGATTTTCAGGTAACTTTTGGTTTAGTAGTCTAGGTCCTTATAATTTGATCATTTTTACAATATCTAAAGACTGTTAATAGTAGTATATATATCACATATATTAAATTTCAATACATTTAAAGTCATTCATTAAGGATATATATATAAAAATAAATTACATCATTCATGAAGACGGTAAGCCGTACATACACATAATCATTTCTTTTTTATTTTCCACAGATGAAATGATAATAATATAAATAGTTATTGACCATTTAAGAATCCTTTTTATACCATATATTACATTTATATTCTTTAAATATATCCTTATTAACATTTATATTAATAGGACATGCAAAACATAAACATATCTCTTAGGGGAGGTATTAGTATACATGTAGGCATGAGTGACATTATCATTTCCCAATGGATTGGATGGTATGATTATATATATGATTATATAATTATAGAATAATAATTATTTCATAAATATAATATATGATATTTTAAATTATTATAACAACCAATCATTAAATATGGAAACGGAAAATGAATTATATTGCTGCATGGAGGTGGTAAGCACATATACGGATGATGGATAGGTTTACTTCAAAATTTATAGAAAATATGGTGGATATTGGAGTTTCTATTATAATAAAAAAAATTATGTACATATATGATATTTAAATTTTATTATATGATGAATTCTATAGTTTTATATGATTTGTAATAATAATGAAATTTTGAGAGGACATGTAAGAAGATTCCAAATCCATAAGATATCCTCTATTAGATCCTTACTTACGAACCCTTGGTATTGTATACTATGATATATAGAACCTATAATTAATGGAAATGGATTTCGATAAAAGATTTTTGGTGGATTCATTCAATATATTAGGATCAATGTGGCCTTAATAAGATAAATTATTGGTTTCCTTTTATAAGTGGTAGAGTGAAATAGCATGATGTTTGTTAAAATATTAATATATAATAAGGTATTTCTCATGAAAATTGGTTCTTAATAGAAATAAATTATATAGAGGGATGTTAGGTGGTCTAAATATTTATTTACAATAATATTTCTCCATGTTTAATTAACAAATTTAGCTATATATGTACTTTTGACCCTTGATACACATGGTTCAGCCTAAAAAATTGGTGAAGTTGTTTTCACATTTTATACTATATATTATGAAACAAATGAAGTTGAATATATTAAAAATAATATACATGAAAATGAAAAATATTGAATACATGTTATCATATTCAATATAAAAATAAGTCTGAAAAAACTATTAAAAGAAACTCACATAATGCGATGAGAAATACCTTTCATGAAAAAGTGTTCTTTTATGTATAAAAATAACTGATACAAATACAAACATATTATTCTTTTCAATGATAATAATTGTACTATAAAAATAAAATAATAAATTAAATTTTTAAGCCATTTCAAAATAATTAATAACATTTTAAAAATCATTGAATGAAAAAAAATTCTATAAATATATGTATTCTCAATATTCATTAAAAACTACAGTTTTCAAAAATAAATTATAAATACGCTATAAGTTAGATTTTATAATTTTATTTAAAAAATCTATTTTGGTTTTTTATATACATCTTAAAATGGTAACACAATTGATATCATTTTGTATCAAAACCCAATAAAATTTAATTTTGGGGTAAAATGTTTAATCATATAAATACATTATTAAAATTATATTTTATTTATCTAAAACCATTATATATATATATTAATATTTTTAACACTCATGTGTTCTATTTTTTCTATGATATAATGATATACTATATTATTTGTTCCTTCATACTCATAGTTTCATGTATCATAATCTATCAATGAAATTAAATTTTTTTAAATATATATATATATATATATATATATATATAGGGTTATTACAGTCATGATATTATTCTCTCATTGATCATGATTTTCAGACTAATTCATAGAATTCTTCTATTAGATATCTTTTGCAATTTTATTCAGAATTCTAGGAATCATGATTTGTGGTATATGCTTTGTTTTGTGTGTGTTTTTTTATTTTATTTTCATGTTAAATGATATTAATGATAATTTCATCTTATAATCATTTATGATATCAAATTTTTATAATTTATGTTTATTCTTACTAAGAATTTATGATTTTCACTTTTCATACGTAATAATTTCTTAGTGTTGTGAAAATGAGTGTAGTATTTGAGAATTATTTAAAGGAATCAAATGTTAATTGATTGTGGGTAATTGTTAAAATTTTTTAAAACTAGAATTATAAGTATGTGTACCTTAGAGACACTAAAACCATGGGTTATATGGATATATTATTTTTCTATATGAAATAATTATCTTAATGAAAATATTTACATAAAAAATATGTTTATCTTGGGTTACCTCACTTTATATATAGGTCAATGTGTAATGTATGAGTTTTTAGCAAGTCATTGAAGAGTATGGGTATCAGGTGGCACACAACATAACTATTAACGACCAAATCATTCTAAATCACACTTATAAACATTATTATGATATTTTGGATTCAAATATAAAATTTAAAGATGCAAAATTAAATGAAATAATTATTCATAACAATGATCGAATTATGAACATATAGTCACAATGTTTCATTTTAAATTTGTTATACATTCTTATTCTTCCTCATAAATTTGATATCTATGATTGAATTCATAATATATGTTATATTTTTATACTATAACATAAATATAAAAACCATATAATAGGGGGATATTTATTATTATAAATAATCATCTACTCAGGGTTCGTACAACCATTTATAATGATGTATATTAAAAAATATTATTTCTTTCATTGATTTATATGATATATATTTTTTATGTTAAACATGATGATATTATTAATTTATTAATAATCATCTTACTTTAGAATAACTATGTAGTCATAATATAAAAATAATCAAATTATGATCTAACTTTTTAATAAAACCTAGAAACAAATAAACCCTTAAATGACATCAATTATAGTGTATACAAAAAACCTATGATAGAAAATTTATTTATAATTATAATATTTTAAATTTATAACTGAAATTAAATTCATATATTCCCAATTTTGGAGTTACATTGAATTTTTAAATGAAAATCAAACTATATTAATAAACAATTACAATGTCAAAAACATGAAATGTAACATCATGGGATGAAAACATTAGATTAATTTAAAAATAAATTGATAATAAATTTATGATTTAAAATATAAAATAAATATATATGATTAAATATTTCAATAATTTATTTAACAAATTTTATTTGATTAATTAGTTGAATATATTGTAGTATTATGCTTTGTTAAGGCTCATGGTAAGAGGTTCCTTTCAGTACCCCTCTTTGATTTTCATCATCTTCTCGATCATTATATATATTTATCTCAATCTTATTTAATTATTATTAATTTCTTTTTAATAAATAATCTTCCCTTATATAAATTGTTTTTTTCTATATCATTTCTTGGGATATAAATGTTTTCATGCATACATACAATTATCTTCTATACACCAAAAATGATTAAGGGGATCATTTCAATCACATAGATAATTTAATGTTCAACTCATTAAATTTTTTTACTTTCCCATAAGTTATTAAAAAGATTTATGTAATGGAAAATATATGTAGTTAATTTAAGGTTTTCTAGAAAATCTGACTCATTTTCACAGTTCTTGGTTTGTCAATTATTTCGTAAAATATTTTTTACAGCCAATGTAACTAGACCTACATTGTCATCCATTTCTCATATTTTTTCCATAACATGATATTTATATTCATTGAATATATTTCATTATAAAATTATAGATTTCTTTAAAATAGTAATATACTAATTTCATTAGAATCATTATGATATGTCAATTGGTTATGATTTATGTTATGATTGTATAACGCATAACCCTCTCCCTATATGTTTTTATGATTATGATTTGTATAAGATTTCTTTTTATGAATCATCTATTAATGTATAAATTAGGATATATATATAGAGAGAGATATTAGAATCATAATGTTCCATAATATTTTTGTATTTGATTTTATCTCATTACATACCATCTGTTGTGAATATGAAATAATCCCAGCACACAATATTGAATTGTTTTCACAGTGAGCCTTGAATAATTATTATGATGACATAATTTTTAATATTGACATATAAATAGTCTTTAATTATTATATTGTATTCTAATAAGAATCCAAAATATGTTAAAATCATCATTTAATGTTTTCCAATTGATATTTAATTTACCCTAGGATCATTATTCCCTCGATGTTACCCTTTTTTAGACCCTTCCCTATTTTTGTTACTCACTTATTTTCATATGAATTTCATATGATATAAATTTATTTATAAAATAAAAAATTGAATTAAGAGAAATATTTTGAGATCAAAATGAATATTTTTTAGTTTATTATGATATTAGTTTATGAATATATTTTTGTATATATTGTCAGATCTGATAAATAATTATAGAGCACTAGATTTCAAGGTTTTAATTATGGTAAATTTTGTTGAAATTGATGATATATTATTTCTATTAAATGATCTATGTTATAAAAACACCATAATTTAAAATAAATTTAATCTTAGTAATGTTCAAACTATAATCATTATATACATAGAAATATATCATATTCATATTATATGGTGTTAATCAAAAAATTAAATCCTTTACTCAATATTCATGATAAATATTTTTAAATTGAAAATGTTGTTGAGATATTTTTTAATCACACATAATGTTTTATAAACCACATATTAATGAATATTGTCTGAAAATTTTATTATACATATTACCAATATTGGATATATATACTAGGTATTCAATTAGTGTACTATAGAAAATATTCCCATACAATCCAACTATATATTTGAAAAATATATAATATTGACCACATTGATATTTTTAAATACCCTTAATCATTATTAGTAAAACAATTTAAAAATAGCATAAAATAATATATGTTGAAGAATTAATTTTATATATAAATAAATATAATTTGGTTGTAAATTATTTTCTAAAAACCATCATGTATCCATTGAAGAAATAAAAAATTAAATTTACTACAATAGTAAAGTTTCTAAAAGATTGTCCATAACTAATACAATGTTTGTAATTTTTGTTCATGCATGGTAAAACACATGATAAAATAATGAATGGTTCATATCCAGATTATATAATTTGAAAATATAAATGATCACATAAAATTATAACATGATTTTTTTATTTCTTACACAGAACTTATCATATTGATAATGATTTATTTTATAAATGTCTGTTTCCAGATATATATCTTCAAAAGTATAAATACTCAATACATGTTTGAGTTTTTTTTACATATACATTTCATTGGTTTTGGAATGTTTCTTATTTTGAAATATTTTGGTTTTGATTATTTTCATTATGTTAAAAAAATTATGAATCATACTCATTAAAATAAATGTGTTAATTCTTAAAAATATAAAAATGAAATTTTTATGATGTTCACCGAAAATATCAATATATTCATATGGTACTACAAACATATTATATAGTTCTCTTCAATGAATATAAAATATTAAAAGATCAATACATAGGTAAAATATGATGATTGGTTTAATTTTGATAAAATATCACATCATCTATAATTCAGAGTTCTTTAATATGATTGTTATTTTTGAGAGATTATAATTATTTTATTTTCTATGGATTATTCTTTGAATGAATATTGTTCCCAATATTATTGTTTAAAATAAAATATTTTATGATTGATATATTTCTAATGATTATAACCATTTCAACCAATATTTTGAAAAAAAAATGTTTTTGGGTAAGTACTTGAAACATTAATTCATGAATAATAGTTGGTATTAGAAAATTTTTATTATATATTTATGATATAATTGATTAATTTTAAAGAAAATTATAACTTGGAAAATGATATATTACTATATAAGATTAGAGAAAATTCATATCATCATAAAACTGAAGAATAATTTATCCATGGTGTATGTATATCTGTTATTAATAAAATTTGAAAAAGTGTTTACATATGGTTACCAACAACCTCATTTCATTGTTAATATATTAAATTTACATTTTATATTCTATTATTTCATTTTTGTGTATATTATAACTATTTATGAACCATTAAATTTATATTTATGTTTCTAATGTGTTATCTTATTTAAATTAAGATTATTTAAATTAAAAAATTAAAGTTATATAAATTATTACATATTAATGATGGAATCTCCATATAACATTGTTAAAATTATCAATTAATCCCTACTTGATGGTTTATTCACTCATTCAAAAATAAATTCTCATTCTTAAATGATGTATGTTTCAACTTTTGGTTGGAAAAAATGATGAAGCCCAAGTGTCTCACGACATACACAGAATATACAATCCAATCATAAAGAACCTACACATTTATATGGTATAGATTTATCACTAAAAATCCCTTAAATGGAATAGTTTTCAAATAAAAACATTATTCTATACATGTATGATTATCCTAAATAGCATTTTCATGGAAGAACCAATGATTTTTCATATAGTTTGTCAGGTCCCATTGAGTTCTAAATTCATCATGATGATTCCCCGCATGAATTAAGGAGTATGATTCAATCATACAAAGATAATGTTTGATTGGATTGCAATGTGTGATTCCCCTAAACAGTGGTTGGGTCTCCATCATGTTATAATTTTATACCCCATAATAAGTGATAAATTGAAAAACCACATATCCAATGTTTTCATAAGACCAACTCCTCACATCTCACCCAACACAAAGGATTCGCCAATATTTATATTCACACCACTGGTTGGTGGGTTCTATAAAACCCATAACAATTAGTAAAAAATAATCATTACCTATTTATTCAATGCCATACAAGGAAGAAAACACAAAATATAAATGGATTCTTCCTCATCAGGATTAATAGAGATATGGTCAGTTATAAGTGAACTCAACAAAACCTGAATGAAGATGTGATATTAAAGATGACCTTCTCTCACGTTTTCTATAACCTCCCATATAACGATAAAAAATGCTAGTAAAACCTTTCCATGTATATTAATTTTAATTCCCTAATCCCCTGAACCATGATAACAAGAGTTTTAAAACACCAACAATAGATCACTACTCATTGAGATCCCTATGTACCAAGTGATAAAACCATAAACTTTGTAGGTTCATTATCCTTTAAAGATAAGGTTCCTCATTGATTATAAACATGGGATTCCACATTCGATTCAGCTCAAGACCAATGAAATTAAATTCATATGTATATTCTCATCCATGGGTATGTTTTGGTTCCTCAAACTAAATACTAGGATATTAATTTTCAATTGAATGTCCTTAAATCCTATCATGATCACTGATTCATCCTACACATTGATTGAATGGATCCACATGTGATACTATTGACTGTCAAAACCACTAGATTTTGAATTACTGAAGAAAAAAATAATTTTTTCAGTCCAACTAATGTCCCCAAATAATGTATTACTATCCTAATTAAACATGAAAATAAAAATATCAATAAATAACTGAGCTTCAATAAATGATGACATTAGATATGGGAACCTACTGATGCTCATCATCTCTTTAACCCGAATAACATTACCAAAACTGATATCTCCAGGGCCATAAACCACCAAACCATATCCTTAAGAATATCCATATGATCCATCATAAAACTAGAAATCCTATACATCCTTCCCTAGTATGGTGGCAATACCTCCATTAATTTCCATGCATTAATTTTATGAACATAGCCCATAATTATATTCCCTAAATTATGTCCAAAGACAACCTCACATGCATGCCCGGTCAAGATTAAAATACAATACTCATGCCACTACGTAAATCATCAATAATATTTAACATCATATCCTATGATTTCCATTGGATTTTATCTCTCTAGGAAGCACACCATTTGAAATACATCATTCTTTTCCCTATCAAGTCAATTATCAACTTCGGTGCCTTGGATGTTGAATAGATATAGATGTGTATAGAAATTTGAATATTATTCACTAATGTAATGAAAATATAAAATGATAAAAAATTCTTCATCCTATTTCTAATATGCCCTTTTATTCAATATATAATAAAATAACACAAAACAATTTGACACTTACATTCATTAAAGGGACCCTAATGTACTCTAATGGTAGGTTACATATTTCAATCCCCATATTTTCCTCCATATATATCCCAAAAATATATAATAATTTTTAGATATGTACATAATAATTGTTCAATGAATGATCCAAAGCCCAGTATAGGTTCCATTTTCATCCACAATCTTGATTAAGTCATTGATTTATTTTGTGATTTCATTAATAAAAAAATACATGTCATCCCCAAATATGACATGATATAAATCAGTGGTCTCGGCCCAATCTGTGAATTATATTAATATTTTTTATTTAATACAACCCTTCCCATTAATATAAATATCATCATATTCCAAAATTAAGTGGATATAAAACACATGGAATTTCTTTTATGAGGAAGTGATACATCTTTTAAAATATATGACCCTTCCCCAGATCACAATAATGAAACTCTATGATATAAAATGTCTAAAAACATGTCACACTACTACCCCTTTGATAAAAAAAGTCTCATGAAATTCACAACCAAACCCCAGTCTATTAAATCACATTCCTTATCAATGAAAATTTCTATCATAATAATAAAACCAAATGACTCTTTTTTAGACCATACCTGATTTATTTTGAAATCCCATTCACCACTGCAATTCTACCCCCATTAATGAATCCATGTTTCTCTTATGAGAAAATCCATGGATAGACCATCATCATCTATCATAATTATAACAATTATAGAATGAAAATCCATTCTATTATGTGATAAATCTATTAAAAAGTTTTGTACCACCTCAACAAACATCTCTAAGGTAATGTCTAAATTAATCACGTAGAATGAGCTAGATAAGAAATCTTGTATTATTTTAAAATTTATATTTATACTTGAGACTACGTCTATAATATCATTATAACTATAAATTATAACATAATCATTATCTCAAGCCACTGGAAGGCGAGGAATGTTGTTAATAAATAAATACACAACAGCCATTGCTGAGAACCTCTGTCTATCAAATACATGTGTTTCAATGAGAATCTCCCTAATTTTCTCAACTGTAATATTCCATTCCCCAAATACATTCCATGAATGAGACACATTATGATGTCTAAAATTCATAATTTTGGATATTTTATATTTTTTATTCATCTAAAAAATAATATAAGCAACTATCTACATCCCATACAAAACACTTATTTGAATACTCCTTATAAAGTCTTTCAGTTCATAATATTTATTGATCTAGTGCATTTTTATTTTGGACAAAACATTAAATGGACTCATCATCGCATATTAAATTTTTCGTCACATAGACACTATAAATATCAATTTTGATCACATGTAGGATTGTAAGGTTCATGATTCTCTTTCAACCACACTCTTTGAGGTCCTTCTTCAAATGATTGATGAGATTTTTAAGACTCATTGTTGAGGACCCTTACAAAGATTTCTACAAAGTGTCTCAAAAATGGTGGAAGATACTCCTATTCTAATCTAATTTATCAATGAAAATGAATCATATCATTTTTCCATCCTCCACCATTAATCTTAACAACATTAGGGACTGATTTGAT
The DNA here is from genome assembly GCA_963277665.1 of Viscum album. NCBI lineage: Eukaryota > Viridiplantae > Streptophyta > Magnoliopsida > Santalales > Viscaceae > Viscum > Viscum album. Next base: position 1,980,903,631 of record OY728142.1, on the reverse strand, counting down.
TGCTCTCTATTTAGGTTATTCATAGATTATTAGGGGTGAATTCCATACCATGTATTTTTCCACAAAAAGATCCAACCTACTCTAAATCATCCTTATCTCTTTATAATTGTTACAAAAGATACACCTATCACCCAAGAAACACATGTCTAAAATCCCAAAATTATCCATTAACTCAAAAATTTCGTCATGTTCTTTTGATAAAATTCCCCCTTCCATTCTTCTCAAAAACATCGTCTATAATATTGAAGTATCTCACTATGAACCATAAAACAGTCCCTAGGCCTAAATAAGAGAGGTGGTTCCATAATAATATTTATTAAAATATCTCAAAATTGTCAATAAATAAATAAATATTGTGGACATCCCCCTTTGGTATCATTCATAGAAATATGTTAAGAATAAAAGTCAACACAATCCACAATAACATTATTCCTCTAAAAAATACAAATTTGAAAGTTAAATTGGTGGAAAGGATGGAATTTTGAAAAACCAATACAATTTGTGAAGGAAGAAATACTAACCTCGTTATTTTTAGGTTTCAAAATATCCAAGAAAGGAAAGGATATTATGTTCTTCATCTAAAAGGAATATTCTTTTTACAAGACCCCATAACCCAGGAAATTCCAAAAAAAATTTATCTAAATCATTTTTTATAAAAGTAGATTATTGTGAGAAAATTTTAAAAAATTGACTGAGTGTCATTACCCGTCCTCGGGTCCTGTGCTGTGACTACCCCAAGCCCGCCTTCCATAGGCCAGGGGCTGGTGACTAGCACAATGGTGTAAATCCCAATAAAAGGGAAGGAATTTCCTTTATAATAGTAAAAAAACACAATAGAGTACACAAGCTGAAGTAAGTACAATGTAATACCTAATACAAAGTAAGAGATGAATGGTAAATGCACAAAAATACAAACCCAATTGAAAAGTACAATTCAACAGTAGAAAAGTAAAACATCAACCACTAAGTCATCCTCTAGGATTCCCACCAGAAGGATGGGTACAGATGGTCTCTTCTATACCTTGAGTCTATCTGTCCACTCTGTGTACGTCCCGCCATGTGGTCCACCTCCGAGTACCATCCAACTCCATAAGTCTCTACCATGATCATAGTTGTCTGTCATCTACATCCAACACAACATATTTCGGGTATAGCCCGTGTAGGGGTGAGTATAACAATACTCAGTAGGGACCTCGAAACCCCCAAAGGTCTCCTAAAATCCATGAAGGATTAACCACAACGAAAAGATACAATCACGATGTATCAACCAACTCTACTAAGTTATATACACAAAAATATATCTAAGTTATCAATCCAAGGTCGGTTCCAACTCTTGAGCCCAAGCATATCCCAGTCTACACTGGAAAGAAGTCAATCACATCAATAATAACGATTGAAAATCAAGACTCATCTCACATAGGTATACATCTCTCATAAAGTGATAATGATGATCAGATGCAGTCACTGATTCATCTAATCTAGAGGAACCACGTAGGATACTATTCCAGCTAAGCTGTCGGACCCACATAGGATACAAGACCAGCTACTCTATCGGACCCACGTAGGATACTAGAACAGAAGTCAAACCATTGGACCCACTGAAGATTCAATTACAATAGTCATCATTATCGAAACAATGGAGGATTCCAGTATAGTTGTCGCCGTCATTGAACCCACGGAGGATTCGAGTACATTTTCTATCATCGTCGAACCAGTGGAGGATTCCAGTATGGTAGTCATTGCGGTCGCAGCCAGCTATAGGGTTCCTGCAAATAGCACTCTCGATTCATGGAGGGTCTGCTCCTCGATCTAAGGGGTTAATACACCAACTATCAAAAAGTCTATAGTTGATGTATCCCAGAGTTCTATCTCGTCAAAACGAACCCAACGCGACAGACGGCACGTCAATCAGACGCCGGTCTGTGAGTTATTAACATTTTTGCTCCAGGGTCCTAGTTGGAAATACACTCGTTCCAAACCCATCCATTTTCAAATGTTTTCTAAAACACACATAGATGATCTCAAAAGGACCTCCATATCATGAGGGTCCTAATTCCACAGATGGTGTGTCGATCAGACGCACGGTCGTGAAGATATTCTCATTTTAGCGTATCGACCCGGCCCGTTAGGCCCAGTGGGATGGCGGGTCTGCCTGACCTGGTTCGGAGGGTCCGACCCAGCAGGGGGTGTAGGCCCGACCTATGAAATGCGGCCCAACACAGCCCGGGCCAGTGCGGTGCTTCCCGGCATGGCAGGGTGCAGCCCGAAAGGTCACGGCTCGGCCAGCTGGCCGAGCGGCTCGACCCGAAGGTGGCCTAGCGGTTCGAGTGTGCCCCCCCCCCAGCTACCTAAACCAGCATCGCCAAGAGGCGTGGCCCTTCCAAACCAGCCGGTCGGCCTCTTCGGCACAAGCATCCTGCTTAGGTGGGTCGCGGTTCGTCCAGCGTGGCCCCATCCTGGCGTCGCGGTTCTCCTCAGCCCTGTCGGCCGCCTACCAGCAAGTTTTCAAGCAGAGAAGGCCACAGAACACCGGCCGCGGTCTTCCATAGCACGACGATCCTTTTGCCGCCATGGTCCTCATTCGTCCCTACCGGCTGTAGCCAGCTGGTTCTTCATCGGTTGAGCGGCTCATGGTTGTGGGCCATGGTTATTCCGCACATGCCCGGCAAATGGCTGCTGCATCCTTTCGTTGCCATCGCCTCTCGTTACCACCGCCAAATTATCCAAGAACAATCAGAGGGTTGTCGAGCCATGTTCGTCTGGCCTATGCCCTCCGCGTTAGGTGGTATCAAATGGCCAAATGAAAAACATGATTTCAACAAGGTACGAAGAACAATTTTATTCAATTAAAAATTGAAACAAACCCATACCTCAGTTTCAATAGTAGAGTCGCAGAAAGAGGATTTTTAGACGATGTTGGGGTGCATCTGTGGAGGAAGAAGCGTCTCCTCACTTTTTGTGGAGAAGAGAAAGAAATGCACATCACCATTCTTCGTGGAGTCAGTGTTCTTCGTCGAAGAAGACGTTATTCTTTGTTGAAGGTCAAATCTCTCTTTTATTTCTCCAAGGATTTCCCAGTACAATATTTGCCACCCAAAATTATAATAAGGATTTACCTTATTTTAATCAACTTTCCAATCATTCAAATTAATTCAAACTCTTTAATTAAGTAATTGAAGTGTTGTTCAATTAATTGAGATGGGTTGGAAAAAATTAAATGGAGTGAGGGAGGTGGAATGTGGAGAGGCTTCACCCAATTAAATGAGGGAGTTTGTCATGAATTAAGCAAGGGTTTTAAGGGAGTTGAATAGAGTTATGGGGAAATGAATGGTTGGAGATTGTGTGGGACACACCTCAAAAATATCCACACATGGGAAGTTAGGTGGGTGTGGCCCCCACCTTTAACTCCCCTTGTGAGAAAATAACCAACCTCCCTAAATAAAATTTGTACACAAAAAATTTTATTTATTTTATTCCAAATCCCCAAATATTAACTCTCAACACACATAAAACGAAAATGCGGTAATGGTCCCCTTAGGTGAATACCAGCGTTGCGAGTTCATTGGTGCCCTTATATTTTAATTCCGAGCACTAGTTCAAAAGATAGAAAAACCTTCACGTATGTTTACTGAACGTACCCAAACAAAACATCAGAAATTTATTCCGGGCACACCTAACCTCATAATATAGTGCCGTTAGAAACCGGAGACTTGTAAAATTCCAAAGAATTTATGAAAAATATTTCCATGAAATTTCCAGGTCTTTACATTACTCCAATTTTAGGGATTTACATCCCCGTAAATCTACAACACCCAGTAGGAAAACAAATGGGGATACTGAGCTCGCATCTGTGCCTCCCACTCCCAAGTGCTCTCATGGAGGTTCCTGTGCTGCCTGGGAATACGCACCAGAGGAATCGAACATCCACGTAGGACCCACTCATATTGATCCTCAATCTCCACCAGGACCTCCACAAATGTTTCCCCGTCATCAATGTATAGATCCCCATCATCAATGATGTGTGTCGGGTCATGCACGTATCTCCTCAGTTGTGATACATGGAAGACGTCATGCACCCGGTGCAACTAAGGTAAAAGGGTCAGGTGGTAAGCCACCTCGCCTACTATGATGAGGACCTGGAATGGTCCGATGAAACACAGAGATAACTTTACGCCCTGAACAAATCTCTGTAGACCCCATCGAGGTGACACCCATAAGAAGATGTGGTTGCCATCCACAAACTCAAGTGGGCTCCTCCTCTTATCAGCATAGGACTTTTGTCTACTCTGTGTAGTCTTTATCCACTCTTGAATGTTCTTCACCTTCTCCGTCGTAGCCTGAACTATCTTTGGACCTACGAGTTCTGACCTTCTAGGGTCAGTCCAGCATAGATGTGATCTACAAGGTCAGTCGTGTAGTGCCTCTTATGGTGACATCCCGATAGTGGAGTGTTAACTGTTATTGTACAAAAAAGTCCACCAAAGGTAGGTGATCGTACCCGCTACAACCAAAGTGAAGGACACATGCACGGAGCATGTCCTTGAGTTTCTATATGGTTCTCTCAGTCTGACCATCCATATGAGGAATGAAGTCGGTGCTCAGATGCAGCTTTGTCCCAAATATCTCCTGCAACCCCTTCCAAAGCCGGGAAGTAAATCGAGCATCTCGAACAGAAATGATAGTCAATGGCACACCGTGAAGACGAATTATCTCCTAAATATAGAGTCTTCCCAATCTCTCTACTGATCCCTTCTCTTATATTGGAAGGATGTTAGTTCACTTGGTGATAAGGTCAACAATTACCCAGATAAAGTAATGACCTCTTGATGTACGTGGATGACCCGTCACGAAATCCATGGATATCCCATCCTGCTTCCACTCTGGGACCTCTAAGGGTTGTACCAAGAATACTGGTACCTGGTGCTCCTCCTTCACGTGCTGACAAGTGAGGAATCGTGAAACGAACTATACTACAACCTTCTTCATACCCGGCCACCAATGCTTTCGTCTGAGGTCATAATACATCTTCACCACTCAAAGATGATCCTTTAGAGTGTAAATGTGGAACTCCATCTGCACCTCCTACTACAGTGCAACTGGTACCATCGTACGTCCCCTGAAGAGGATGATGTGCTCCCCTCCTTCAGAAAATCTATCAGCCGCCTGCCCTGAGGATATATAAGCACATCATGTCTCATAGTTAGTGTCCCCTTGTTGTGCCTCTATAACTCGCTGATGGAGTGGAGGAGTGAAAGTGACTAACTGTAGAAAGGTTTCTCTATCTTTATCCAAAAAGTATATTTGCAACACGGTAATCTTCTCCGTCGCCTCTCCTAGTAGCTTAATTCACAATCTCCTACTGAGAGAATCATCTACAATGTTCTCCATCCCAGGAGTATAAACTATCTCAAAGTCATGGTCCTGGATAAACTCAAGCCATCACCTATGTCTCTATTTCAGGTCCTTCTACGAAAAGATGTACCTGAGACTCTGGTGGTCATAGTACACTGTAAAGCATTTTCCCATCATATAGTGCTGCCACATCTTCAAGGTGAAGACCACTACTACTAACCCCAGGTCATGGGTAGTGTATTTCTGCTCGGGTTGTCTCAACTTCTGTGAACCATATGTGATCACTGCACACTCCTGCATCAGGAAACACCTGAATCTGGTCCCTGATGCATCTTAAAAAACTACATAAACAACGCCCGACTCCGGTAGCCTCAAGATGGGAGCACTGGTCAACCTTTTCCTTAGCTTCTGAAATCTTTATCTGACATATATCTGACCACACGAAGGGTTTCCCCTTCTTTGTCAAGGAAGAAAGCTATACAGCAACTCTGGATAAGTCCAAAACAAATCTCTGATAGTATCAAGCTAGACCCAGGAAACTCTGCACCTCCATCACGCTCCTAGTTGGTTCCCAAGAAAGCACTACCTCGATCATTGCATGATCCACTGAAACTCCCACCTCTGAGATTCCATGTCCCATGAAGTGAACCTCTCGAATCTAGAACTATCACTTCGAGAGCTTTCCATAAAGGTGGTTCTCTCGGAGTGTATCCAGTACAACCCACAAGTGGTAGGCATTATTCACTTATGTAGTCATGTAAATTAGTATGTCTTTGATGAAGACTACAACAAAACGATCGAGGTAAGGCTGGAAGATTATGTTCATGAGACTCATGAACATAGTTGGAGCATTGGATATGCTGAAGGGCTTAACAAAGAACTCATAGTGGCCATACCGACACCTGAAGGCTATCTTATGGACATCCTCTTCTTGAACTCTGAGCTGATTGTAGCCTGAAATGAGGACTATCTTTGAGAAACATCATGCTCCCTTGAGCTGATCAAAGAGGTCTCCAATCATTGGGATCTAATACTTATTCATTACGGTCACCTGATTCAGGATAAGGTAGTTGACACATAGTCACAAGCTCCCATCTTCCTTCTTGGCGAATAAAATCAGAGAAGCCTAGGGTGAAAAACCGGGTCGGATGAATCCCTTTACCTACAAGTCCTCTAATTGTACCCACAACTCATGTAGCTCAGTGGGATCCATCTGATATTATGGAGTAGATATTAGTGATGTTTCATGGTATATTTATATGAAGGAGTATACCTATCTATGAGGAGATAGTCATTGAACATAGTCAGGAAAAATGTCTGCATTCTGATCCACCACAACATGAAAACTCAGACTCCGCACATCAAATGCTCCGAGGATTAGACTAGCCAACTGATGTGTGATCGGCTACCCTCTACTCTGCGTAAGTCCATCCTGTGCTGCAAAGGCTCTCTTCTTGCCGGTGAAGGTGAACCTGCTCCCATACATGTAGACACACCGCACATTGTGCCTAATTCAGTCGATATGAGCATGGATTGTAGACAACCATCCCATACCCAAGATGAAACCATAAGGCCTTGATGCCACTACAAGAAGATCCCAGCTAAATATCTCACCTCCTAGAGTAATATTAAACTATCGGAACCAGTGTGTAATCGTCGATTCTGCTCTTGTAGGAGTCTCTAGCTGTAATGATCGAGCCAACGGCTGTGTCGGAATCTCTGAGCTCCAAACAAAGGTAGTGGAAATGAAATAATAACTCACACTTGTGTCTATATGTACACTAGCAAGAGTGGAGTAGACACAAATAGTGCCTCGAATCATCTCAGGTGCACCATGGTTGTAAGCCTCCACTGCCTAGAGGGGAGCCTGCATCTACCCGCCAGCTCCCTGTGGTCAGGGTGGACCTCTTGGAGGTGGTGGTGGTAGAGCCTCAAAATGTCATCCACCAGCTGCTGCTCGGCCAGCTCCTCTGCCTCGTCTGCATGCTCCCATGCAGACCGCCACCGTCGAACCTCTGCATATTCCTGGGAGGTCCCTCCATTGTCTCATGCTTATCTTCATGGTGGGTTGGGCAGTCTTGATCCATGTGACCATTCCCTCCACATGCATAGAACTGCCTTCTCCTCGTATAGCTGGCTCTATTTTGGGTTCCCCGCACAACCGAACCTGTATCCTGAGGTCGCTCTCTTGATGGCCTAGTCTGCTTAGACCTCTGTAACATCTTTCTTCTTTTGGATGCAGAAGACTCTACAATGTGTCTCACTACTGTGGGTCTCACTGCATGTGTCGGCACAACAAGAAAGATCTCCACAAGAATGGATCGCTTCGGCACTCACGACTACTTCAGAATTTTGAGGGAGATCATCAAAGCCTTGATCTTGTGCCTCAATCCCTTCTCAAAGGTCCAGGCCATAAAGAATGGGTCGCATACCATGACTGTGGAGTGGTTCGAGAGGTCAATAAACCTCACTGAGCTACTGAGCTACTGTCATTCTATCTTGACGTAAGAGAAGTAACTCCGAAATCCGCACCACATGAAGGGTTGCAGGAACAAACTCAGAGCAAAAGAGACGCTCGAAGTCTGTCCAAAGTAGAGATTCTTTTTCATGAACCTGGATAATCAGGCTCCACCATCTACTTGTGGCTACATGTAGGAGACTCACAAAATAGATCACCATAAGTTCGGCTGGTGTCCTTACTAATCTGAAGACTTTGATGAACACCTCCAGCCAATCCTTGGCTTCCTGAGGGTCCATATCTCTGCGGAACATGGGTGGCCGCTGTCATTGAAACTCATGTAATGCACTAAGGTAGCGTGCACTCTCTGTTGTTGGGGCTTGTAGTATAAATAGCTCTGTGGGTAGTGGTACCTCAGGTTCCTCTGCTGTAATGGCACCCGACACCGAGGCCTCGTCGCTCAGTGGGCTTCTATCTCGTACGTGACTCGAAACCCTAGATGGATGCCTTCGTTGGGCCATCATGAACAGAAACAGGTGCACCATGGTCAAAACTGTATACCTAGAGAGTTGACACAAATTAAAAACAAAGAAATTTTTTGAAACACACATGCAATCAGTGTTTTCGTTCACTGAGTTGGAAATCAGGGGTTAGGGTCCTAGTGTATGGATACGTCAGCCACTGCACCATCACTGGACTCTCTGGACTGAAAACCACACTCAATACTCTTAACACTATTGCTTCATATAAAGGAATGATCAGAGTCTTGAGTTCTATGCTAGAACAGACTCCTTTGATAGAAATTTGTCACAACCCGTCCTCAGGGCCCGTGCTGTGACTACCCCAAACCCGCCTTCCATAGGACAGGTGCTAGCGAATAAAAGGAAAGGCATTGACTTTATAATAGTAAACAAACACAACAAAGTACACAAGCCGATGTATGTATAAAGTAATACTGAATACAGAGTAAGTGCTGAAAGGTAAATGGGCCAAAATACAAACTCAACTGAAAAGTACAATACCACAACAAAAAATCAAAACAGTAACCACTAAGTCGTCCTCCAGGAATCCCACCTGACGGGTGGGTACAGATGGTCTCCTCAGTAACTCAGGTCTGTCCGTCCGCTCCGTCTACATCCAACCAAGTGGTCCACTTCTGGGTACCATCCATCTCCACATGTCTCTACCACGATCAGTGTTGTCCATCTTCTGCATCAAACACAACATAGTGGGGGCATAGCCCATGGAGGGGTGAGTATAACAGTACTCAGTAGGGACCCAGAGACCCCTGAAGATCTCCCAGAATCCACGACGGATAAACCAAAAAAAAATATACAATCATTAAGTATCAAAAACTCTACATAGATAGATTCCCATACATATACCTAAGTTACATATCCCATCTTGGCTCCAACTCTCGAGAACAAGCACAACTTAGTCCACACAGGAAAGAAGTCAACCACAACAATGGTAATGATTGAAAGTCAAGAATCAGCTCACACAGGTATACATATTTTGTAATGTGAAATAGATTATCAGATGTAGTCACTGATTCATCTAAGCCGGTGGAACCACATAGGATACTAGTCCTACTAAGCTGTCGGACCCACAGAGGATACTAGACTAGCTACTCTGTCGGGCCAACGTCGGATACTAGAATAGAAGTCAAACTGCCATACCCACTAAGGATTCATGTACGGTAGTCATCACAATCGAACCCACGAAGGATTCCAGTATGGTTGTCGTCGTTGTAGAAACCACAGACGATTCTAGTATATCTTCCATTGAAGTTGAACCCACGGAGGATTCCAGTACGGTAGTCGTTGCAGTCGCAGCCATCTTTAGGGTTTCCACCCACAGCACGCTCGATTCCGAGAGGGTCCGCTCCTCGAGCCATGGGGTCGATACATTAACTATCATGAAATCTATAGATGATGTATACCAAAGTTATGTCTCATCAAAAGGAATCCAACGTGACAGACGTCATGTCAATCAGACGCAAGGTCTGTGAGTTATTTTAATTTTTGCTCTGGGGGCCAATTGGAAATACGATCATTACAAACCCGTCTATTTACAAAATTTGTCCATAAATCACATTGGGTATCTCAAAAGTACCGCCACATCATGATGGTCCCAGTACCGCAGACGGTTCATCAATTGGGCGGACTGTCATGATGATATTCGCATTTAAGCATACATGCCCGACCCGTTAGGCCGAGTGGGCTGGCGGGTCAGCCCGACCCAGTCTGACAGGTCCGACCCTTCATGGGGTGCCTGCCCGGCCTAAAGAAACATAGCCCGGTCGGCTGGCTGGGCGGCTCGACCAGAAGGGAGCCAAGCGGTCTGAGGGGGGCACGACCCCCACGACTACCTGAACCAGCGGCGCCAAGCAACACCGCCCTCCCAAACCGGCTGGCCAAAGCTAGTCGGCCTTTTGGTGAAAGCATCCCACTCGAGTGGGCCACGGTTCATCCAGCGTGGAACCCTCCAAGCGCCATAGTTCTCCTCAGCCCGTCCGGCCACCTGCTGGCTGGTTTTCCCGCTGACCCACCTACGGAACGTAGGCTGTGGTCTTCCGCAGCACGGTGCCCCTTATGGCGCTGCGGTCCCCATTCGGCCTGGCTGGCTTTAGCTGGCTAGTTCATTGTCAGCCGAGTGACCCACGGTTGCGGGCCACGGTTCTTCCACACATGGCAGGCGCACGACCGCCACTTCCGTTCCTCTCAACCGCCTCTCGTTGTTGCCGCCAAAGTATCCAAGAACAATCGGAGGGTCATCGGGCCATGTTCGTTCAGCCCGCGCACTCCGCGTTAGGCGGTATCAAATGGCCAAAGTTAAAACATGATTTCAAAGAGGGATGAAGAACAATTTTATACAATTAAAAATTGAAACAAACCCCTACGTTGGATTTAAGAGCGGAGTCTCGGAAAGAGAATTTTTAGACGACATTGGTATGAATCCGAGGAGGAAGCGATGTCTTATCACTTGTTGTTGAGAAGACAAAGAAAGGCACGTCACCATTAATCATGTAGTCGGCATTCTTTTGTCGAAGAAGACGTCATTATTCCTGGAAGGTTAAATCTCTCTTTTAATTATCCACGGATTTCCCATCACAATATATTCCAACCAAAATTAAAATAAGGCTTTCCCTTATTTTAATAAACTTTCCAAGCCTTCAAATTATTTCAAAATCATTAATTAATTAACTGAAGAGTATTTTAATTAATTGAGATGGGTTGGAAAAAAATAAATGGAGTGAGGGAGGTGGAATGTGGAGAGGCTCCACTGAATTAAATGAGGGAGTTTGTCAAGAATTAAACAAGGGGTTGAAGTAAGTTGAAAAGAGTTATGGGGAAATGAATGGTTGGGGCTTGTGTGGGACCCACCTCACAAATATCCACACATGGGAAGTTATGTGGGTGTGGGCCCCACCTCTAACTCCTCCTGGGAGGAAATAACCAACATCCCTAAATAAAATTTGTTCACAACAAATTTTATTTATTTTATTCCAAATCCACAAATATTAACTCTCAACCCACATAAAACGCAAATGCGGTAAAGGTCCCCTTAGGTGAATACCAGCGCTGCGAGTTCATTGGTTCCCTTAGATTTCAATTCCGAGTAACGGTTCAAAAGATAGAAAACCCCACACAAATGTTTACTAAACGTACCCGAACAAAACATCATAAATATATTCCGGGAACACCGGGCCTCAGAATACAGTGCCGTCAGAAACCGCAGACTCATAAAATTACAAAGAATTTATGAAAAAAATTTCCTTGAAATTTATTCGTCTTTACACTGATAGTCCAAATGATGTTTCATTATCATCACCATTTTCTTTTAGAAAGTTAACCATCCACTATCTCAATTAGTGGGGATACTGTTTTGATATCCACACATAAAGACAGATTTGTTCAGTAGTTTTTCTACCTATAACTAGTATAAATCCAAATGATGAAATCTATTATAGAATATTATATTTAAGAAATTCATATGTCTGATAATATCATCTGATTACTTAATAAATAATGTTAACAAAAATATACATCCTATGATGATAATAAACAAATTTCCTTCTTCAAATAGAATGAATATATTAGATAATTAATGCAATATATGAATCTACAAAAAAGAAATATTGAGTAATAAAGAAATAACAATGTGTCTTTTCCTACTATAATGGATGAAACCCCTTCTAAAACCTCTATAAATAATTCTTCCACATCTATATTCAATCCTTGTTTCAATATACGTGATACTGGGGTTAGTTTTAGTGACTATTCATAGTTCATGAACTGAAAATTACATATGATTTAGAGGGAAAACATTCCAAACAATATAAAATGGAATGATAAAAATTCGTTATGTTTAAAATGTAGAAGAATTTAATATATTAAACATTCAAGAAAGATGATTTAAATTAACTTTCAAAACCATGACATATCAAAATATATTTTCCATGATTTAAAATGAAGAAAAATGATTCTATGAGATCATAAATGTGTAAAATAAATAATTTTTTAAAGGACACTAACACATGATTTTATTTTTTAGATTCTTTTTACAAATTTTATCCACATAGTGAAGATAATTGGATGTTTTCTATATTTAATTACACAATTCATCATAATGAATCATTTTTTATATCAATGGATAATAGATTCTAATAAACTATGTCCTTATATTAAAATTATTATTTATTTGAAGAGAAATAAAACTCCACATTAACTGATGATATGGAATATTATATAACAAAATTTAGGGAACATGAAATTTTATTAATTTAATATAGTAATACAAAGATTATATTTAAAATATTAATGAATATATTTCATAAATACATCTTCTGAAAAATGTAAAATCTATTTTGAATTTAATAACTAGAAAATATTATTATGAATATGTTAAAATAATGTGTAATATTTATGGGATAAAGAAGCTACAATGTAAAATTTCCATTTAAAAAAATCATTTTGAATCACATGTAATAATTTATTAAATAATTGATATAATCCATTTTTTTTCTTTAATTGAGAATTAATATTTTATTTCAAATTATATTATTCGGGAGTGTTCCCCATTCTGTATGAAATAAAAAAGGTGTCAAATGTAGTGAAAAAATTAATTACATAGAAGTAGTAGCCTTTTTGAACTAATTTTGTTTTTATTTATTTTAACTCATAATTTGTCATCATAGATCTCAACACCAGATGTGGGTTCCTAAAGTAATGTTCAATAACATTTATATACCCAAACATGATTAGGTACACAAATATATATATATATATATATATATATTATGAGAAAGTGCTATGTACTATTTTCTTTTTTTTGAAACGTAAAGAATCTTATGTAGTTTTCCTGATATAAAAAACAACTAAAATTTTGGAAAATGCCGTAACATGGGAAATGTTAAACTAAATATTATTTTTGGACTTTTATATTGAATGTAAAAACTACTAGAATTTAAATATATTGGAAACATTACTTTTTAAAACAATTTTAATAGTATCAAGATTCTTTAATATAAAATAAAAAATTCCTTGACATTAAAATAATGAACTTTTTTATGAAATTTAGAAATGCCTTGAAATAATAGAGAAATATTTTACAATATTTAAAGAAATTATTTATTGAAAACCAAATTTTTTATATGATACTATTAATATGATAATAACATTGAAAGATATAACATGAAAATATTTTATAAAAAAATTTATTTTCAACAATTTAATGAAAAAATAAAAAAACAATAAAATATAATCCACACAAAAAACATTTGGCGAAAATAGAATAATTCTTAATGAATGAAATTTAATGTGAGAAATACATTACCCATACTTTATACTATCATCATGAAATATAATACACATGAATAATAAATTTATTTTAATTAGACACTTTCATATAACCAATTATAATTTTCATTCAATTATAAAAATTTCATTTATTACAATTATTAGATTTTTTATTTATTTAATAAATCAATTATATTTCTAAGATGCTTTCCTATCATTTGGTTTAAAACATTGTCTGTGTATTGACTATAGATATACATTTTTTCATACCATCAACATAAAAATTGGTATAATGATATAAATTTCATTTTTTACATTATATAACCTTTTTAAAGAACCAATTTTATGTGGTCTTGAAAAATAAAAAACCTCATTTCATAATGATTGTTATATGAATGTATGTGTGAGGAACATATACATTTTTTATATAATATGAAAATGAAACAAATTAGAAATAATTTTAAAGTCTATGAACAAAATTAATATTGTTATTTCAATATTTATTTACTTAATCCGTCCATATAAACATCAATCTGATGCACTAATGAAAAATATCTATATATATCATTATGAACATTGTATACACATTTTTGAATGATGGGAATTTTTATTTACCACAGTATAATATAGAAATGATGTAATGTTTTTTACATCAACATATTACATTTTTATATATTAATGAAAATTATGTCATTATATTATAATGTTTTAAATTTTAATTTAAGGATGTGTACGAATCAATAAACAATGATAATTTTTTATGACTTATAACTCATCGTATGAGATATTATATTGACAAAAATATTTTTCCCACTATGATTGGTATAATAAAAAATTTGAATCAATAGGACATATAGAAGATATATGTTTATTTTTGGATGATATACAGTTGCTTCGATATATTTTAGGATATTAGGTTTCCATCAATATGTTCAGGGAGTTCAATTTATGGATATATTAAGAATACTAAGATATAATAAATGTATTTATAATGTAAATAGGATATAATTTTTAAATATTTAAATGGTTGGTTATTTTATGATCGAAATACACTAAATCCAAAAAAATTGTTATTTTTTTATGTTATTTAATACCTTTTATATTCGTTTAAAACCCCCATATCTAACATAATTTCAGTTACTATGTTGAAAAAATTTTACAACGCTATGTATTCATTATAGATTAAAATTAAATAAGAATCATCAATATATTAATAATTCAAATACTTAAAATGGAATAAATTTACTAAGAATTAATTTATATAAGTACTAAAACATATTTTTAATATTAGTTCACAAAATTCAAGGAACACCCAATCTAAGGAATATTACAATATTAATGAGAAATATATTTTACACTAAACTCAAATAAAATATTCATAATTAATCACCTAAAATCATTTGAGGGTGATACATTAATGGAACATAGCAATGTAACATAAAAGGATTATTTTTCTTCGGGTTATTTAAATTTTCTTTTCATGATCTATGCTACCAAGATTTTGTGGTAAATAATAATCACATTCACAAGAACCTCTTCTAAAAACCATATTCTTAATTGCGTTATTGTTCTAAATTCATCCAATAAAGATAAATTTTAGTATTTCATTTAATATCATTCCTACAAAGGTGATATCTTTTTATAAAATTATAAATGTTAATATAAGAAATTTTCATACCATAAATATGCTAATCCCATCATCTTTTTTAATCTAAATACAATTCCAAATCAAAATACTACAATTTATGAAGTTTTTTCACTTACTATCTCAAAAATCTGACCTAATAACCTATCCAATTAGGAATTCCACATGATCTAATGAATTATTCCTTATATGGTTGAGGCAATAGAATAGAATCATGGGTCTTAACTGGAATGATGTTGATACTATACCATCCCCCTGAAACCAAGATACTAAATATGTAATCAAGTTTATATAATAAATTTATAGAGTATGGTGATAAAAACATATGATCAATAATTAATAAATATAGTAATAACAAACTCAATATTTATATAAAAAAGGAATTAATATATGAAAAATACTACATCAATTACTAGGTATTAAAAT
Organism: Viscum album; assembly: GCA_963277665.1. Lineage (NCBI taxonomy): Eukaryota > Viridiplantae > Streptophyta > Magnoliopsida > Santalales > Viscaceae > Viscum > Viscum album. The sequence goes on along the minus strand of OY728142.1, from coordinate 1,980,887,949 downwards.
TATAAATATATAATAGAATTACATACTCCCAGCCTCATCAAACCCTAATATTTATACTCATAATGAAATCACATATTGTGGTAAAAATATTTTTTTATCCCAACATCAACATTAAATATGTTAGGGATTCTACAGTAAAAAATCTCTATGGATTTCCAAGAAATGCGTGAGTACAAAATAGTATGATTCAACCTACATTGTCTTATAACCAACCAATAAATATAGATTATGGGTATGTGATTTTCCTTGTAGGATGTAGACATGTTATTCATTTATTTCACTAGTATATGATATAATACCGAGTAACATGCAAGAAATAAAAACGTATGTTTCGACTAATTGAGAACTTACCTAGATACCACGAACCCCAACCACATGTACTATGGAACCATACTGAGGATTATTAATAATGTATATCGCAAGTTATCATGATCTAGACACTATGATGATCAATTAGGTATCATAAAGACATGTTACAAAGAATACAAAATTCATCAAGATAATATATCTCTTATAGTGCATAGGGAATCAAGTGAGAATTTATCTCGACATCCTCAAGAAATTGAGACCACGTGATAGTTGACATTCACATGTATTTGGGAAAACATGAAACTCGATATTCTATAGGAATCAATAAAAATTTCAGTAAACAATATTGTGGTCATTGTACACCCAATCCATGTTTTTATTGGGATTAAATAAATGCATTCATTCTTTTTAAATGTACTCAGTTCCATTTCCCTCGACATATCAAGTCGTACATATTCTACCCTAAATGAGTAACCATGTCATAGTTATCCAACAATCCAGTCTACCACTATATAACCTAAAAAGTAAAAGAAAATATTTATGATATGGTAAATCATTCAATGTAGATAAGAACATCTCATAATGTGAAATTATTAGAAATTAGGGAACATGTGGTCACAATCAACATTTTTATATCAATATATATATATATGAATAGTCATAAAAATAATCATTATTTATGGTTATCATCAAATAAACATGTTCCCATAAGATATTAAAACATCAAACACGGTATTATGGTCTATAGGAATCATGTTTCACAATGAAATATCATTGGTCCCCATGTTATAGAGACATGCATAATTGATTCTACATTTTTTATCAATGAATGATATAATAAAAATTAAAAAGAGACCATCATGGACCCTATCTCCTTATTCAGTTAAATTAGGTATGGATCCATCAATTAAATAAAAAACAAGATCATTATTTGATTAATGATTATTTTTTATGTAGAAAAATTTATTATTTTACTGTTCATTCACCCGATGTGGAGAAAATAATAACACTTTTAAAAAAAATTAATGTCTACTACCATATGGTATAGTATATATTATCACCAATCCTAATATTGTCTAATATAACTGAAAAATTCACTATATATCTTTTGAGTCCCTTGAATTCAATTTGGACTCCATTGTTCCCCATTTGGTTATAATCATTTACAAGAATTGAAAACTGATAAATTATAAATAAATTATTATTAACTACATTATAAATCAAATACATATAAACATATGAATAATGAACACCTATGGGATGATGTACCAAATATTACCACCTACTCAGCAGCATTTCCAAATGTCCACAGTTGTTTTAAAAAATACACCTATCATAATTCCAGTCAAAACACATTATTCATGGAATTAGGATGATGGAATATTTTATATAATTTAATTATATTTTTATGATAAAATAACCAGGTGTCATACCTTGAAAATAATTTCACCCTATAGTGTTTGATTTATAGTAGGAAAATTCCGAAATCTATAAAAATATAATGGCCTAACACAATTCAATGTTAGAATCTAAAATTTTTACTAAATTTGATCAATGAAATATAATTTATTAGTGGGACACAATGTCAATGGATTTATCATAAATGGAAAAAGTACATAATCACATAAAATCCAAAAGACATGTCTATCCAAAACTCTCTAATTCTTGTAGAATTCCATTATGATATGTTCCAATTGTCATCAATTGATTAATTTGGATATGGCCAATTATAAATCATTGATCATGATGGTAAATGTGAAGAATATTTTAAGTGATCTTATTCATAAATTGAGGACAATGGTCCTATCTTATCAAGGGAAAAATCAATGAAATTGGTTAAAAGATCCACCACCACACATGGAATAAGGATAATACAATGGATGTTGAATTATAGAATGTCTCCCAAATTCTCCATATGATGGATTAAATATCCTCCCCAAATTAATGGGAACATATATTTGCATTATATAAGGGTAATAGAGAATGATTTCAACTATAAATTCGGGATAAGTAAGGTAAAACGAAGGGGGGACCAGTGGATAAAATTACCATCAATTAATTAATTCTACTATGATATATAGTATAGCCATATAGGGTCGATATGGTAACTGGTTTAGTCATACAAGAGATCTTTTGGACTACTAGACACTAGGTGGAGGCTCCTTGGTTATTTGATGAGTCCTAGAATGTAAAAGGTGTTCTTCCTAGCTCATTAGATAGAATCTGAGTCCAATTATGTCAGTGGGATATTAAATAACCAAATAGTTTACTAATGAGGGATATAAAATTTTTGGTGTATTCAACGTAATGATCAATAGATCTTATAATCATTTTCAATGAACATGATCCTTTGGTCCTCTTATAATAGTATACTAAATATAAAAAATCATTATATCAATATGTTTAAGAATGATAAAAAAAATTTAACCCCCATTTCTTTAAAAGATTGGTCATCTTGAAGAAATTTAAAATTCACTACTGAAATACACATTATATAATGACATGTTTTGTTACAATATCTTGAGAATATAAAATCTCATCATTGATATCTTTTATAGTACATGAACCAAATCCCTTATTTTACCATTATTTGAATCCATATGATGAAATTTTTCACCCATATTAATATTCAACACCCCCATCTCATGAGAACAACATATTCATTATTTCCATTACACTCTAACTACATGGATGAAAGAATGAATCATGATATGGAAATACAAAAGAACACTAGTTTTCAGTAATTAGAATATTATCACCAAATTTAGTGAACAAAAAAGGATATCATGTGTCTGAGTGATTCCTTTTGAAGAATAAATGTTATGTTTGGTATAGGAATAAATTTAGATAATAATGTTTTGGTAGTAAAATGAATATATTAATGTATTTATGTTTCATAAATCTCAATAAATGATAGATACATGTTAAAATACGTTTCCAAAACTTTTTTCTTGTTCCAACTCAATTGAAGAAGTCTCCATTAACTAATGTTACCCAAGTATGTCGAACATTTCCAAAAGTCCACATCCAAACCATGTGACATTACAAATAAATGATATGATGATCTGGATATGGTTCCAACCAAATGTATTCGAGCTCAAATGGATTCACTAGTCAGTACAAATTTTGTTGGATTCCACTAATTAGACTTGAAAAAAACATTCCCCACCACATAAAGAATCGATGTCGATATCTTTCTCTTGAAAAGATTTATTAAATTGAAATTATGTCATTAATGAAGTGATAATTTACCTAGATGGAATTCCTTAGTTTGTTTGTCAACATATTTCTCTAGACCAATGAATTAAAAATGTGATACAAAGAACCAATGAATTAACTCCAATATAATTTGATAAAATTTTCATGAATGTCCAATTTTACATTTTAAATCTATCTGACACACATTTCAATTAAGAAAATGAATTTATACTCAAATTATATATTCCAATGTTCATCACAAATAATAAATATAGAGTAATCATGATCTTATAAAATATAATCTTGAACATACACTATCATTTCCCCTGAGATAGTGTCATTTACGAATGAAAATATCATTGGTCCCCACAATATGAGTATCATTATCTATTGCCTCATATCATTTACATCGAACTACATTACCCTGAAATTGAAATATTTAAAAAATAAATTACTAAACATTAAATTTTATGAAATCCAATTTCAATGAAAATCCACACGCAAAACACGCACCATGATTACTTCATATGCCTCATATTGAATTTCTCATTATCCTTCTACGGGGAATTATATATCATCCTGTGTGGAGGTAGAAACTCCTTAACTATAAATGTCACATTCCATTACTGTATTTTCTATTCCAAACCAATAAATACCCATTATTGACCAACTCATTTTGTAGGATCAATGGTACCCATTTCCATCAATAATTCTATCCTATGCCATAGAGAGATATATTTTTTTATACACATATTGAAACCCCATTATCTAATATTCAAACAAAATTAACTGATTTACAGCTGCATTGGAGACCATGGATAAAATTTATGAGTGACCTAATTTTACTAACTCCACATTGTTTTTATAGAAAATGTTTATAATTAAAAAAAATTATCTCACCAACCTGATCCACTAATCCAACCAACACCGCATATATCTATAGTCAAGACTGATCACACATCAGTACATTCAAGGTATGTAACAGAAACACTACACCTTGGTCCAATATATAGAATTCAAACCTAGATTTATTTATATCATTAGTTTTTCTAACCAATATTTTTTATATATCCAAGAATTACTAATCAAATGGTCACCTAATGACTATCACTCGCAGTGATACTATTGGAAAAAAGAATCTGGAATAAATAAATATTCACCAAAAAACACCTGTCATATTATTGTCAATAGAAGACATTGAGAATCCGCATATTCAAAACTTCTTATTTATATAATTCATATGATCATCACACATTACAAATTATAGAGTAAATATAAATTATCATGTCATAAAATTCATTGTTTTTATTTGTTCTAAATGGGTTATAATGAGAAAAACCCAACCTTATAAAATATGTTCAATTACACTATGTAGGATATTATCCCAACATCAATGGAAACAAAAAATACATCATGTAACAATTTTAATGTTTACACAAATGTACAAGTGATTTGATTTCAATAAACCCTCCCCAACTACATTAACTCGAATAATCCCATAATATGGAATATCCAAACCTAGGTAAATATATCATATTATAAGAACCAACTATCTAGTATGAACAATTTAATCAATAATAATTGAAGGCCTAATAAATTTATCATATAAGGTTTCTAAAGAGATAAAACTCAGATAACATCATTTGCACAAAACTAAAATGTTATTCCATAATGAAATTATCAATATATTTACTACAACATGGTTAAATATAACTAGTGTGGTTAAATAGAATGAAATCATGTGATCTATGGATCACTACACATGGGATACAATAAACTCATTAATTAAACAAATGTATCTAAATTTTTCTTCCATTGGATCCTTATTGAGATAATTAACATACAACAGAAAACTAAAAAGGAACATTATACTATCGGGGCAATGAGGGACTATATTATCATTATAATCATAATATTAGTTATCATCTCAATCATTGTCATCATCATCACCTAGGTGAACCACACCATAGTATGACATAAATGTTTATCACAAGTCGATATATATATCAATAGAAAATATAATCTCATGAGGAACTCGTATCTGAAATTAACATATAAGTTATTGACACTAAACTATTTCATAGTCCATCATTAGTAAAATAATCCACAATTATCATATATGTCATTGGAAAACTAAAAGATAAATATGATTCATTTAAAACCTATTTTCAATATTTCAAATAGTCAAATAAATATGAAATCCAAAACCTAATAATACTTATGAATCATTGGAGGGGACTCACTCATACGGCCAAAATTGTACATTGAAATAACATCAATCCTACACACTGAAAACATGGAATCTCCTTAAAAATTTTGTTTCAAATGATATTATTTTTGTTTCATCATAATATATTAAAAAATTATCATGATACCATTTCTCCAACACAATAGATATATAAAATATAACATCACCTCTAACAAAATTTTCTAACATCATGCCCTAAATCAATTGGTTTGGAATGGAAGGCAGCATAACCATATGCACACATCTTAGTATCATAGAAGCTTCCAAATTGATTTGAGGATCTTTGTAGAAAAATGGAGAGGATATAACAGCAATCAGAGATCATGATAACAAATATATAAAAAATATAAAATATAAATATAGAGTATATTAATAAAAAAATATATCCTTAATAATGATCATAGAAACAATAGTCTCAATAGCCATACTTGGAAAATAGGAAATTGAATTCCAATTAGTCCTACCTAAAATAAGAGGTTTAAAATTTATAATAGAATAAATGACTCTCATACTCTAGTATCACATCATCCAAGTATCTAGTCTCATAACATCTTATCCCACAAAATGATCAATCATGAGCCTCAATCAAACTTGTACCTGAAATAAGAGAGGGTTTCTCATGGTATTGAAGATCAATAACTACTTGAGTTGGGTGTGAGTAAAACTCAAAATTGTTACATCTATATGACCCTTTACACAACCATTAATTTCACAGTATTTCTATTTTTCAGTCTCAATAGGATGTTTAAAAGACATTCATAAACTAATCAAGTATAACAATATTTCTCCTTGAACACAGAATAAATAAACAACCATGTGATGAGGGATTGTTTTCTTATAAAATACTATGAATCCATTTGTAAATGATTTGAATATATTTTAAAATAATAGTAATAATAGATGGAAAAAAATTATTGAGAGCTACCCAAAATAAATTTCAACCATGTTTGGAGATAACATGTCACTCAACATGTAATATCCTATGTAAAGATAGAATAAATATTTTAATATTTAGTTACATTTTAATAATTTCTATATATAATTTTCTAGTTCTAGATTTTTTCATTCGCAAAAAATCTATTTTTTAATTCATAATGTCAAATTTATATTACAATTTATTGTTTATTTTATTGTATAAATATTTTTTAAAATAATAGAAAAAAATACTGGTTTTATTGAAAACTATATTTTATTTATAAGTTTAAAATTAGGATTCAGGTTAGTATTAAATTACAATTATATTTTATTTATGTTAATTTTATTATTGTTTTATATTGGGTGGTATTTATTTGAACTCATAATTTGTCATCATAGAACTGCTCACCAGATGTGGGTTCCCAAAGTAATGTTTGATAACTTTTATAGAACCAAACATGATTAGGTACAAATATATATATATATATATATATATTATGATAAAGTGTTATGTACTATTGTCTTTTTTTTGAAATGTAATTATGCTTATGTAGTTATCCTGATATAAAAAAACTACAATTTTGGAAAATATAGTAAAATGGGAAATGTTAAAATAAACATTATTTTGGACTTTTATATTGAAAGTAAAAACTACTAGAATTTAAATATATTGAAAACATTACTTATTAAAAATATTTTAATATTATCAAGATTATTTATTTAAAATAAAAAATTCCTTGACATTAAAATAATGAACTTTTTGATGACATTTAGGAATTCCTTGAAATAATAGAGAAATATTTTACAATATTTAAAGAAATTATTTATTGAAAACCGAATTCTATATATGATAGCATTAATATGAGAATAACATTGAATGAAATAACATGAATATATTTTATAAAAAATATAATTTCAATAATTTAATGAAAAAATAATAAAATTATAAATTATAATCCACACTAAAAAGATGTGGTAAAATTGAATAATTCTTAATGAATGAAATTTAATGTGAAAAATCCATTACCCATACATTATACTATCATCATGAAATATATTACTCATGAATAATAAAATTATTTTAATTAGTCACTTTCATATAAACAATTAATATTTTCATTAAATTATAAAAATTTCTTTTATTACAATTGTTAACATTATTATTTAGTTAATAAATAAATTATATTTCTAAGATTCTTTCTGGTTATTCGGTTAAAAACATTGTTAGTGTATTGACAATATATATACATTTCATGATTCCATGAACATAAAAATTGGTATAATGATATAAATTTCATTTTTTACATTATATAATCTTTTTAAAGCACCAATATTATGTGGTCCTGAAAAATAAAAAACATCAATTCATAAAGATTGTTATATGAATGTATGTGTGAGGAACATATTCATTTTTTATATAAGATGATAATGAAAGAAATTAAATAAAATTTTAATTTATATAAATAAATTAATATTATTAATTCAATATTTATTTATTAAATCTGTCCATATAAACATCAATCTAATGCACTAATGACAAATATATATATAAATTTCATTATGAACATGGTATCCACATTTTTTCATGATGGGAATTTTAATTTACCATAGAATAATATTGGAATGATGTAATTTTTTTACATCAACATATTACATTTTTATATATTAATGACAGTTGTGTCATTATATTATTATGTTTTAAATTTTTATTTTAGGAGGTATACAAATCAATAAAAAATGATTATTTTTTTATTACTTATACCTCATCGTATGTTGTATTCTATTAACGTAAATGTTTTTCCCACTATGATTGGTAGTATAATAAATTAGAATAAATAGGACATGTAGAGGATATTTGTTTATTTTTGGATGATATATAGTTTGTTTCTATATATTTTAGGAGATTAGGTTTCCATAAATAAGTTAGAGAAGTTCTATGGATGGATATATTAATAAGGATAAAATATAATAAATGTATTTATAATGGAAATGGGATCTAATTTTTAAAAATAAAAATGGTAGGTTATTCTATGATCAAAATACAGTAAATCAAAAATAATTGATATGTTTTTATGTTATTTAATACCTTTTCTATTCATTTAACACCCCTATATCTAACAAAAATTTCATTACTATGTTGGAAAACATTTACCATGATAACTATTCATTATAGATTAAAATGAAAAAAGAATCATCAAAATATTAGATAATTTAAATACTTAAAATGGAATAAATTTACTATGTATTAATTTATATAAGTGCTAAAATGTATTTTTAATATTTTTTCACAATATTAAATGAACACCCAGTATAAGGAATATTAAAATATTAATGAGAAATATACACTAAAACCAAATAAAATATTTATAATTAAACACATAAAATCATTCGAGGGTGATACATTAATGGAACATTGTAATGTACAATAAAATAATTATATTTTATCTGGTTATTTAAAAAAAATTGTAATCTATGTTACCATGATATTGTGGTAAATAATAATCACATTCATAGAGACCTCTTCCAACAACCATATTCATAATATTGTCATTGTTCTAAATTCATCCAATATAGATAATGTTAGTATTTCTTTTAATATCGTTCCTACGAAGGGGATGTCTTTTTGTTAAATTATAAATGTTCATATAAGAAAATTTCACACCAGAAATATGCTAATCCCATCATATTTTTTAATCAAAAAAAAATTACAAATTTAAATACTACAATTTATGATGTTCTTTCACATACAGTCTCAAATGATGACCCAATAACCTATCTGATCATGAATTCCACATGATCTAAAGTATTCTTCCCCATATGGTTAAAGAAATGGAATAGAATCATGGGTCTTAACTAGAATGATGTGGATACTATACCCTCCCCCTAAGACCAAAATACCAAATATATAATCAAATTTATATAATAAATTGACAGTGTATGGTGATAAAAAACATATAATCAATAATGAAGAAATATAGTAATAACAAACTCAATAGTTATATAAAAAAGGAACTAATATCTCAAAAATACTACCACAATTACTAGGTAATAAAATTATAAATATATAATAGAATATCATACTCCCCACCTCATCAAAGCCTAATAATTATACTCATAATGACATCTCATATTGTGGTAAAAATATTTTATTATCCCAGCCTCAACATTAAATAAGATAGGGATTCTCCAGTAAAAAATCTCCATGGATTCCCAAGAAATGCATGAGTACAACATAGTAGTCTACCACCTACATAGTCCTATACACAACCAATAAATATAGATTATGGGTATGTGATTATCATTGTAGGATGTAGAAATGTTATTCATTTATTTCACTAGTTTATCATATAATACCTAGGAACATACAAGAAATTGAAAAGCATGTTTAGTGTAATTGAGCACTTACCTAGATACAACGAACCCCGACCACATGTACTATGGAACCATTATAAGGATTTTTAATAATGTATGTCGCAAGTTTTCATAATCTAGAAACTATGATGATGAATTAGGTATCATAGAGTCATGTCACAAAGAATACAAAATTCATCAAGATAATATATCTCTTACAGTGCATAGGGCCTCAAGTGAGAATGTATCTCGACATCATCAAGAAATTGAGACCACATGATAGTTGACATTCACATGTATTTGGGATAACATGAAACTCAATATTCTATAAGCATCAATAAAAATGTCAGTCAACATCATTGTAGTCATTGTACAACAAATCCATGTTTTTATTGGGATTAACTAAATGTATTATTTCTTCTTAAATGTACTCAGGTCCATTACCCTCGTCATATCAAGTTGTACATACTCTACCCTAAGGGAGTAACCATGTCATACTTATCCAATAATCCAGTCTACCACTATAACACCTAAAAAGGAAAAGGAAATATTTATAATATTGTAGATCATTCAAGGTAGATCAGAACATCTCATTATGAGAAATTATTAGAAATTAGGAAACATGTGTTCACATTCAAAAGTTTTATATCAATATATATAAGAATAGTCCTAAAACCAATCATTATTTATCGGTCTCATTGAATAACCATGTTCCAATATGATATTAAAACATCGAACATAGTATTATGTTCTATAGGAATCATGTTTCATAGTGAAATATCATTTGTCCCCATGTTATAGAGACAAACATAAATGATTCAATTTTCTATATCAAGGAATGACATAATGACAATGAAAAAGAGAATATCATGGACACTATCTCTTTATTCAGTTAAATTAGGTACGGTTCCAATAATTAAATAAAAAATAAGGATCATTATTTAATTAATGATTATTTTTTATATAGAAAAATTTATAAATTTAATGTTCATTCACCTGATGTGGTGAAAAAAAACACTTTTCAGAAAAATCATGTATGATACCATATGTTATAGTATATAGTATCTCCAACCCAAATATTGTCTACTATAACTGAAAAATTCACTATATATTTTTAGTGTCCATTGAAGTCAATTAGGTATCCATTGTTCCCCATGAGGTTATACTCATTTACAAGAATTTAATACTAATAAATTATAAATAAATTATTATTAACTAAATTATCAATCACATACATATAAACAAATGAATAATTAACACCTATGGGAGGACGTACTGAATATTACCACCTACTCAGAAGCATTTCCAAATGTCCACAATTGATTTAATAAATACATCAATCATTATTCTAGTCAAAACACATTTTTTTATGGAATCATGGTGATGGAATATTTTACACAATTTTATTTTATTTTTATGATAAAATAACCACGTGTTATACCTTAACAATAATTTCACCCTAAAATGTTTGATACATATTGGAAACATTCCAAAATCAATGAAAATATAATTCCCTAACACAATTATTTGTTAGAATCTAAAATTTTTACATCATATGATCAATGAAATATAATTTATTAGTGGGACACAATGTCAATAGATTTATCATCAATGGAAGATGTACATTATCACATGAAATCCACTAGACATGTCTATAAAAACCTCTCTAATTCTTGTATAATTCATTCATGATATGTTCCAATAGTCATCAATTGATTAATTTGGATATGAGAAATTATAAATCATTGATCATGATCGCAAATGTGAAGAATATTTTTTGCGATTTTATTCATAAATTGAGGGAAATGGTCCTATCATATCAATGAAAAAATCAATAAAATTGATTAAATGGTCCTCCACCATACATGGAATAATGATAATACGATGGATGTTGAATTATATAATGTGTCCCAAATTCTCCATATGAAGGATTCAATATCCACCCCATATCATGGGGAACATTTATATGGATTATATAAGGGTAATAGAGAATGATTTGATCTATAAATTCGGGATATGTAAGGTAAAATGAAGGGGGGTAAGTGGATAAAATGTCCATAAATAAATTCATTCTAGTGTGATTTATAGTATAGCCATACAGGGTAGATAGGGTAACTGGTTTATTCTTACAAGAGATATTTTGGACTACGAGACCCTAGGTGGAGGCTCATTGGTTATTTGATGTTTCTTTGAAGGTATAAGGGGTTTTCCTAGCTCATTAGATGGAATGTGAGTCCAATTATGTCAATGGGATAATACATAACAAAATAGTTTACTAACGAGGGATAAAATATTTTTTCTGTATTCCATGGAATGATCAATAGATCTTAAAATCCTTTTCTACGAACGTGGTCCTTAAGTCATTTTCTAATAGTTTACTCAATATCAAAAATCATTATATCAATATCATTAAGAATGATGATTTTTTTGAACAGCCATTTCTCTAAAAGATTTTTCATCTTGACGAAAATTTAAAATTCACTACTGAAATAAACATTATATAATGATGAGTTTTGTTTTAATATCTCGAGAATATAACATATCATCATTGATATCTTTTGTATTACCTGAACCAATTCCCTTATTTTACCATAATTTGAATCCATATGATGATATTTCTCGTCTATCTTAAAATTAAATCCCCAAATCTCATGAGAACAATGAATTCATAGTTTCCATTACACTCTAACTACTTGGATGAATGAATGAATCATGATATGAAAATACAAAAGAACACTAGTTTCCAGAAATTAGAATATTATCACCACATTTACTAAACAAAAAAGGATATAATGTGTCAGAGGGATTCCTTTTGAAGAAAAACTGTTATGTTCGCTATAGGAATAAATTTATATAATAAAATTTTTGCATTAGAATTAAAATATAAATGTTTTTATGTTCCATAAAGCTCAATAAATGATAGATACATTTTTGAATAAGATGAAAAACCATTTTACTCATTCCTACTCAATTGAAGAAGTCTCCATAAACGAATGTTACCCAATTATGTCAAATATTTCCAAAATTCCACATCCAATCCATGAGACATTACTAATAAATTTTATAATTATCTGGATATGTTTACCACCCAATTTATTTGATATTACATGGATTCACTAGTGAGTGCACATTTTGTTGGATTACACTAATGGAACTTGAATAAAACATTCCCCACCACATAAATCATCGATTTAGATATCTTTCTCTTGAGAAGAGTTATTAAATTGATATTATGTCATTAATGAAGTGATAATTGACCTAGGTGGAATTCCGTAGTTTGTTTTTCTACATATTTCTCTACACCCATGAATTAAATATGTGATACAAATAACCAATGAATTATCTCCAATATAATTTGATAAAATTTTCATGAATTCCAAATTTTACATTTTAAATCTATCCAACACTCATTAGAATTAAGAAAATGAATTTATAATAAAATTATATATTCAAATATTCTTCAAACACAATTCTTATAGAGTAATCATGACCTTTTGAAATCTATTCTTGAACAGACACTATCATTTCCCATGAGATAGTGTCATTCACCAATGAAAATATCATTGCTCCCTATAATTTGAGTATCCTTATCTGTTGCCTCACATTATTTACATCGAACTACCTTACCCTAAAATTGAAATATTTGAAAAAGAAATTACTAATCCTTAAATTCTATGAAATCCATTTTCAATGAAAATCAACACGCAAATCATGCTCTAAGATTACATCATATGCCTCATGTTGAATTTCTCATTATCTTTCTATGTGGCATTATCTATCATCATGTGTGTAGGTTAAAATGCCCAAACAAGAAATGTCACATTCCATTATGGTATTTTCTATTCTAAACCAAAAAATACCCATCATTGACCAACTCATTTTGTAGGATCAATGGTACCCATTTCCATCAATAATTCTATCCTTCACCATAGAGATATATATTTTGTTATAAACATATTGAAACCACATTATAAAATATTCAAACAAAATATTCCGATTTATAGTAGCATTGGAGACCATGGATAAAATTTATGAGTGACCTAATTTTACTGGATCCACATTATTATTCTAGAAAACTTGTTTAATTAAAAAAAGTTATCTCACCACCGTAATCCACCAATCCAACCAACACTGCACGTATCTATAGTCATGACTGATCACCGATCAATACATTCAATGTATGTAACAGAAACAATACACCTTGGTCCGATAGATACAATTCAACCCTAGATCTGTAGATATCATTAGTTTTTCTGACCCATATTTTTTATATATCCATGAATTAATAATAAAATAGTCACTTAATCACTATCACTCTCAGTGATACTTTTGGAACAAAGAATCTTGAATTTATAGCTATTCACCAAAAACCAGCTGTCATATTATTGTCAATAGAAGTCATTGAGAATCCCCCTATACAAAACCTCATATTTTTTAATTCATATGATCATCACACAGAACAAATTATAGGGGAAATATAAATTATTCTGTAATCAAATTCATGGTTATTATTTGTTCTAAATTCATTATATTGATAAAAAACCGACCTTATATAATATGTTCAATTACACTTGGTAGGATATACTCCCAGCATCAAAGGAAACTAAAAATACACCATGTAACACTTTTAATGGTTACGCAAATGTTCATGTGATTTGTTTTCAATGAAACCCTCTCCAATTGCATTAACTATAACAATCCCATCATATGGAATATCCTAACATAGGTAAACATATCGTATTATAAGAACCAACTATCTAGTATGAACAATTTCATCAATAATAACTAAAGGCCTAATAAATTTATCATACAAGGTTTCCAAAGAGAGAAAACTCGCATAACATTATTTTCACAAAACTCAAATGTTATTTCACAATAAAAATATTATTATATTTACTACAACATGGTTAAATATAATTAGTGTTGTTAAATAGAATGACAGCATGTGATATATGGATCACTACACATGGGATAAAGTAGACTACTTAATTAAACAAATGTATCTAAATTTTTCTCCCAATGGATCCATACTGAGATAATTAACATAAAAAAACTAAAAAATAACATTATACTATTCGTCCAATGAGGGACTATATAAACATTATAATCATGATATTCGTTATCATCTCAATCATTATCATTATCATCACCTAGGTGAACCACACCATAGTATGCCATAAAGTTTTATCAGAAGTCGATATATATAGATCATTATAGAATATAATCTCATGAGGAACTCACATATGAAATTAACATAGAATTTATTGACACTAAACTATTGGATAGTCCATTATTTGTAAAATAATTCCAAATTTACATACATATCATTGGAAAACTTCATGCTAAATTTGATTCATTTGAAACTTATTTCCAATATTCAAAATACTCAAATAAATATGAAATCCCAAACCTAATAATCCTTATGAATCATTGGAGGGGACTCACTCATACGACAAAAATTGAATATTGGAATAACATCAATCATACACACTGGAACATGGAATTATCTTAAAAATGATGTTACAAAAGATATCATTTTTGTTTCATCATAAGATATTAAAAAATTACCATGATACCATTCTACCAAAATAACAGATATATAAAATAAAACATCACCTCTAACACAATTTTCTAACATCATGTGCTAAATCAATCGGTTTGGAATGGAAGGCAAGATATCCATATGCACATGTCTTAGTATGCTAGAGGATTCCAAATAGGTATGAGGGTCTTTGTAGAAACATGTAGAGGATATAACAGCAATTAGAGATCATGATAACAAATAGATAAAAAATAAAAAATTTAAATATATAGTATATTGATAAAAATAATATGTCATTAATAATGAATGATCTTGGAAACAACAATCTCAATAGCCATACTTGGAAAATAGGACATTGAACGCCAATTGGTCCTACCAAAAATAAGTGGTTTAAAATTTATAATATTAAAAATGACTCTTGTACTCTAGTATCACATCATCCAAGTATCTAGACTCGTAATATATTATCCCACAAAATGGTCAAACATGAGCGTCAATCAAAATTGTACCTGAAATAAGAGTGGGTTTCTCATGGTATTGAATATCAATAGCTACTTGAGCAAGGTGTGAGTAAATATAAAAATTGTTACATCTATATGAACCTTTGAAAAACAATTAATTTCTTAGTATTTCTATTTGATAGTCTCAATATGATATTTAAACGACATACATAAACAAATCAAGGATAACAATTTTTCTCCTTGAACACAGAAGAAATTAACAACTATGTTATGAGCGATTGTTTTCCTATAAATAAGTATGAAACCATTTGTACATGATTTGAAGCTATTTTAAAATAATATTAATAATAGATGAAAATTGTGATTGAGAACTACCCAAAATGATTTTCAACCAAGTTGGAGATAACATGTCACTCAACATGTAATAACCTAGGTAAAGATAGAATAAATCTTCAAATATTTAGTTATATTTTAATAATTTCTATATTTAATTTTCGAGTTATAAATTTTTTCTTTAACAAAAAAATATATTTTTTAATTCCTAATGTCAAATTTATTTTAAAGATTATTTTTGATTTTATTCTATAAATATTTTTTAAATAATAGTGAAAAATAATTGTTTTATTGAAAAGTACATTTTACTTACAAGTTAAAAATTAGGATTTGGGTTAGTATTAAATTATAATTATTTTGTTTTTATATTAATTTTATTATTGTTTTATTGTGGGTTTTATATAATAAATGGAACCAAAATAGTTTATATTTTTTTAAAAGATGCACATTTTCAAAAAATTTGCTTTCGGTGCATTTTATCAGTTCAATTTTAAATTAAATTCTCGTAATAAAATATTTTGAACTCTGAGAAATTAATTCCTTATTTGAATCAAATTTTCTATTTTTAGTGAATAATTACATTTTATTTTTTGACAATATGAATAGTAACTTCGGTATATTTTTCCTACCATGGTAATGTTTAAACTAGAAATTTAGGGAAGAAAATAATATAAAACACAAAAAAATTGTACCAATATTTATTGGATAATATATATTCAAGACTTTAAACCTACAGTTTTAATATATGTAATTTAGTGGAAAAAATTCTAAAAAAATTGACTTGATATTATTTAGATTAATGTAAATCACAAAATATAACTATCTTCTTCATAAAAATATCTTATGTGTCCACAATGGGGAAAATGTTACTTAATAATGAATATAAGTATTAATTTTAAACACAATGAACTTATTTCCATGGTATTAATTTGTTTATTACATTTAGGGCCACTTGGATGAGGTCATGATGTTTATAATAGTTTATTTAATGAAGAGACAGAAGTTTCACATTAATATTTCTAAAAACATTATTATTTCTAATATGGTTTTAATCTATATATATATTCTAGTATAGATATTTTTTAAAATGGGTAATTTTTTTATACATCATGGTAAATTATTTTGTATTTTTAGTGTATAAATAAATATTTTAACTTCTTATAAAATATTGTGGCAATAATTATTTTACTAATGAATAAATCAAATAATGTATTTTACAAATATTTAAATAAATATAATTTGAATTTATTAATCTAATATGATAATTTAATGGAATATTATGACATATTATTTGTCAAATAAATATTGTTCAGAATTTATTTTCATTTAATTTTTTTTTCTAATGCAATAAATTGATTCAAAATTGACACTACTGATATATTATCAAAATAAAATTTCATTAAATTATTAATAAATAATAAAAAAACATTAATAATAAACTGTGATTATGATTTAGTCTGAAATTTCATTAATTCTTCATTTATTATCAAATTGATATTTAATATTTTTAAATTACATATTTTCCAAATAAATAAAATTTTACTATAATTAAAATAAAAATAGGTTACTTAAGGATAATCAAATGATAAGGATTAAATTAAAACCCAAACATATGTAAATTTTTGTATTATTAGATTACTAACATATATCTCATTATATTTTAAAGATTTTCCATTTGGTGGTATTGTAATTGAAGATGAATTTATTATAATTTAATATTTTGAGAATTCCCAAAACATCCCCTCATCTCAATTATAAATTGTCCCACCATAATTCATTTAATTTTTTCAACCTAATCTTTAGGTATTTGAAAATATATATCTATCCCTCTTCTAAAAATATTCAGTTATGTTATTATTTTATTCCCATGACAAATTCACAACCCAAGATCCCATATATTGAGATTAATGGATGTGCACAAATGAAGAGGTAATAATCTTTATTTACTCTTTTTTTATTATTTCATTTCCACTTCTTTTTTATGATTTTAAAATGATAATGTAATAAATCTCATTTCAAAAATATTCTAATATTCTATTTTTTTTAATTGTACAACCATATTAAAATTTTTATCCATCTTATGAAAAATGAAATCAAATTTTTATGTGTACATTTGACATATCGTCTCCACACAGTGGTGTGATTTTTTCATCACCTATTTACATGGATGATTATATTGATGTAAATAATGTATTTATATGATAGTTATGAAATTATTTAAATTCTGGATATTCTTTATATAATACAATTCATTTATATTTCACTCATTAATGGATTAATTTTATCGCTTGGGTGTACATGAATCCTACCATCTCTACGATGTGACAAATTCATTTTCAGGTTCAAAATTATGTAATTATTTTAAAACTATATTATATGATTATGAATGTTATTAAAAAATTAATATCATTCTTTATGTGATCAATAATAATCCAATGTTAATGAAATATGGAAATCGTGACATGAAAGTTGATAATCTAAACGTGGTTAATAACAAAATATTATCAAAAATCAAGTGATAAGAAAATGTAATTGGCTAATATTTGATCAAATAATTAGAAATGTAGTTTTACAACAAATTAAGATCAGTATTTAATCAATTTTATAGGATAACTGAACATATTTGACAGAATTCAACTCGAGTTAAGGGAGTTTCAATTTAAAGTATTCATTAATGTCTATTTTTAAAATATATTAAAATATTTCTTCATATTCAAAATGATGGATATTACCTATTAACTAAACCTAAATGGTTTTGAATCCCACATATCTATATTTTATGGTAATTTTTTATGATATTTTTTCCATTGTCTCTCCATAGTATTATTATAAATTAACTTATGTTCCTTAAGAAATGTTTTTATGATACATGTATTCATATTTTCTGGTTATGTTATTATTATATGGAAATAGTTATGAAGACATGTGGTTATATTATAAACCAAATATTGGTTAATCTGTGGCATCCCTCAAATGAATTGGGTTTGATATATGTTGACCATAATGGTAATTCCTAGTGTAACATTGATATTATTATTGAAATATAGCAATAATGGTTTCATTATTATGTTTTCATGGGGTTTAAAATAATATTATAACAACTATTACTAAAACATTAATATGTATAATAAGAAAAGTATCCCTAATTGACCAATATGATAAATATTTCATGAAATTTTATTAGAATAAGATAATGATTTAACAATTTAAGTTATCAAAATATTGTTCAAAGGAAAACATTTACAATTATTTATAGACTATTCATTTAATCATTTACATTTTGTGTCCCATAATATTATTTTTGTTCTCATACCATGTTTTAATTTTTTTTAATAGGGTATAATTATGGGTAAGTGATAGGATGTAGTAAAGGGTCGTGATTATTTGTCATAAAAACATTTTTTCTATTTAAAAGTACTATATTATTAAAAAAGGATCCTATTTTAGTAGTATCCACTTTATATTTTTGGTGGTCGTAATAAATTCTTTCTGAATTAATTATCTATATGTATAAACCTGGAATATATTTTTTAGGAATATTATTTACAGTATAAATCATCTTGAATATATAATCGTTGAGGTAGTGTATGTATAGTGAGTTTCAAAGAATTTTTAATAAAACATTTTCTGTGTGGAATATATTTTTATAATGACTATAAATTAATTTAACATTATGGTTATGTTGAAATTTTTCAGAATTTTAACATTAATTTTTTTCTTTTTCTCGGATATGAATTTTCAAAATGGGTTTATAAAGTTGAAAAGGGTCATTGAAGTAGTTTGGAATTGATAAGATGATATCCTTCAAAACCAGTTTCCAGGAATGGATGGAATTTTATATCAATAGTGTTTTATAGAAATGTCATAGTTGAAACTTGATACAAATAGTGGGGGAATCATTGAATGAGATAATCTAGATCAAACATGGTGAAATATGTTAGTTTTTAAACATTTAATATGTTAACATCCTAATGTTTTTAGTGGATCTTATGACCCACTTGAATAATAAGAGTGAATTAAATCACTATTATTTATTTTTTATACCATGGGTTATAAAAACTATAATAAGTTTAGACATTTTATTTATCATTTGGAAGGTGAAACTTAATAGTGGTGGTAAAGGGTCAAAAATATCTGGTATAACAAGGAGATTTATTATTTATAATGGAATGAATGTACAAATAATCCTTTTGAGATATATTTTAATATGTAGATTCATAATAGGATATTAAACATGTTTGTGAAGTTATGGTAGGAGGTGCATTTTTTATCTATAAAAGATGTAAAATATATATTATTTTAAGGGTATTTTTAAATCATATCTACAATCATGATTGTATAATCATTCGTTTTTTGTCTGGATTAATGCCAAAATATCGAACGACATTTCCTTTTCAGGAATTCAAATGTTATAAAATACATTTTTGATGTTCAAAGTTGGTGGAAGTTATTTTTTATGATTATAATTTTAAAATTTAATATAACAAGAAGAGAAGATATAGTTGGATTGAAATTTATATTAATCAGTCTATGAAACCTAATGGTGTGATTCAAAAAAATTCATTTTATGGAAGGTGTGGTAAAAAGAAGACTGGTTAATTCCTTATACGTCCTATGATGTGTTCTCGATGTGGTATGTCTATACAGTTAACTACTGAATTTATTGAAAATGATCTTGGTATTCATATGTTCAATTTTTAAAAGAAAATAGTAAAATGAATTAAATGTTTTGTATAAGGAATAATGCGCATAAATTCCTGAAGATATACCAAATTATTATTATAATCTAAAATACATGTTTAAGGGTGTTGTGAAATACATTTTTACTAATTGATTAGAGTTTGGACCATTAAAAAAAGCAGTATCAGAATATTTGTTTTTATCAAATTATAAAATTTTATTTAATGATACAAGGTCTATACTTTAATTCAATTTTTGTGAACATTTATAAAAAATTTTAAACCTCAAATAAGAAATATATCTATAGATTTTGGAGGAAACATATATGGGAAATATTATCAATTAAATAAATTAAATGAATCCTCCAGTGTTTCAATAGGTAAGAACCTTAACAACAGTCCTTATTTTTATTTCATAGTTATTTTAAATGTTATTCTATGTATGTGTTTTCATCTATTTACCATGAAATGATTTGTTATAGAGATAAATAAATTGTTTTTTAGATAGGGATGTTTTTTATATATGAATGAACCCATCTCATTGATAATATATTAAGAATATGAGAAATTATTAAAATATAGAAATGAAATTTATATTGAACATATTATTGAAAATAAGGGAACTATTTAGATTAATAATGTTATAATAGTATAGGAGTACCTAAATTTTTTTTACTCATGATTTTAAAATTTTTATCCTGATCAAGATGATTAATATACCCTTATCATAGATCCTAACGTGATTAAAATTTCATATCCCCCTTATCAAATTTCATAAGAACATTTGTAAACAAAAAACAAGTTACATGAGTTTCTTGAAAAATGATTTAGTCAACCTATAATTTAACAATGGGGTGATCATATTTATTTTTAAAGTAATTATAATTCCCTGAGTGTTTTCATTGATTATTTAGTAGAGATTTAAATTTCTATTAAAAATAGGTATCCATTGCGTCATATCGATGACTTGATTGATTATCACTTTGGAGCTCAGTATCATTCAATGTTTATCATATTATTTGGGTACCATCTGGTTAATGTGATAAAGAATGAAAATATAAAAACAATATTTCATACCAATTATGTGAATTATGTGTATATTGTTATACCTTTTTATTCAACAAATTCCCTTGCAATAATTATGGATCTTATGGATAGGAACATTCATTAATTATTTGATACATTTATTTGATGTTCTTATGATGATATTTTAGTTTAGTAAAAAACAATTAGAACCGTGAAAAAACAGCCACAAATTTTTTTATACCCTTTAAATAATTTATATTATATAGAATATTTAGAAAATGTAATTTTTAGTTAAAAATTTTTCTTTCCCTTAGAACGTTGTAAGAAAATATTAAATCCCATTCGATCCCTCTAAAATGTTTTTTTTATAGTGTAATAGACCTATAAATGTCATTTATATTATTAGTTTTTATGGATTAGTGGGATCTCAATTGATTTGTTACTGAAAACATATATCATTTATCAAGAATTTTACTATGTTTACCTAAAAAGCCATTAAATTTATCTAGAATAAGTATTGTGATTATTTATTTCAAGAAATAAAAAATGGAATTGGTTAAAAATCATGTCCTATACATACCCTCTTATAAGGCTGATTACAAATCTTATAGTGATTCTTAATTAATGGTACATTGTTTAATTATTATGAATAATGATCATGTAATTCCTTCTGTATCATAACAACAAAAACCACGTGTTCGAAATTATCAAAGAGAATATTTTAATTTTCTATGTTATTTTACTCCTTAGAAATTTGGATACATCATTCAAATGGATCCAATATGAAATATATAAATACTAAAAATTTTGATTTATATATTGAGTCAAAATGAGTTGAACATGAAACATACAAGATGAATATAACTTATGAAGTATCATGATTGAACAATTTATTATAATCATAGAATAAAAAAAGTGGTTAATGCATTGAGTAAAAAATATATTTCATCATTAACAATGTTGTGTTTATAAAATTATGATATGGTAAATGATTTAGTTAATTTTTTCCCAACTATTTTGGATATTGGATAATCCTATATTTTTTCAAGATTCAGTACAATCAACTTTGTCAAATATAATTTATCTTTCTTAGAAGGAAGACGTTGGGTTATAGAAATATATAGAATTGACTAAAATAGTATTTTTATTAAATTTAAAATAAGTAATGATTGTGTTTAATCATTTTTTAAGAGAATATATGTTCTTTGGGATAAAATTATTAATAAATAGTTGTTATGTTAAGCACATAATTCCACATTTTCAGTTTATATAGGAATCGTAATGATTTACTGAGACCATTGGCAGTGTTAGTGGAAGGATAGAGTGAAAATATATGTTTCAATCATTTCCATGAAATTTTTTAATAGAAATTAGGAAAAATAAAAATAAAAAATACCAATGGGGATGATTCATAATTATCTAGTTCTAGATATTGAATTGAAATATATATCAATGGATTTTGTATTAGAATTAAAAAATACTTCTGAGGTCACAATGAAATTTGGGTTATTGTTTATCAACTGATTACATAATCAAATTTTATTTCTATTAGAGTCAAAATTTTCCAATACCACCATTCTTAGTTTTATATCATTGTGATCATCATGTTATGTAGAGTTTATCTCTATATTTTATCTGATCATGGTCACATGTTCGATTAATTCTTTTCAAACATCCATTGATCATCATTGGGAACAGAATTATATTTCTACACAACCATTCATAATTAGGAAGATGGATAGACAGAAATAACAATTTATTACATGGAGAATATTCTTCATTGTAAATCAATGGGTTACTAGGGATCTTTGGAGCAACATCATTCATTAGTTCCCTTTTCTTATATAAATATTTTGATTCTATTAAACAGATGGATCCTTTTGATACAATTCACAAAAGGCATTTTCAAATGGTAGATTTATGGGATGAATAATGAGTAAGGGATTTTTGGGAATAGAGTTGGTATAAGAAAAGGCACTAATGGTGATTATAAATCAACATAAAATGATGAAAACTCAGAAATTGCTAAAATTTAATGTAGATAACTAGAGGAATAATCATTCATTATATTTTGGTGATCATGTTTTTCTTAATGTTTCTTGATGTAAATGATCAATTTTTTTCATAAGAAGTTCGTGTTTACTCTATGTTAAATTGGATTTTATGAAATTAAAGAAAAATTTAAATCATTTTCCTACCATGTGTCATTGCTAAGAACTTTGTCCCACGTAAACAATGTTTTTTGTGTTTTGATGTTATGAAAGTATATACTGGATTCATCTAATGTTTTCATCCTTGAATTAATTTAGTTTGAAGATAATATTTCATATGAGGAACAATAAATTTATATATGTGACTTTAGAGAGAATGTATTGAGGAATATTTTAATTCACAATTTTATTGTTTTTGAAAAAACCATATGGTTGAATAAGAATCATGTGAAAATGAAAAATATATCATATAATGGTAAACTAACTTCATTAATAGGTTATTAAAATTGTAAAATTACAGTTTCAAAAAAGGATAGATATTTTATCAAACCAATAAATGATAGAATAGATCATTTAATATTTGGTCACATTATTTTAAAATGTAACTCTAATTATGAACTTATATAATTTTAATTTGAAAATGTTTAAAATGGAATTAATAATTTAACCATTATCTTATAATGAACATTTTATAATTTCATGAAAATAATAATTTTT
Source organism: Viscum album (assembly GCA_963277665.1). Lineage (NCBI taxonomy): Eukaryota > Viridiplantae > Streptophyta > Magnoliopsida > Santalales > Viscaceae > Viscum > Viscum album. The sequence goes on along the minus strand of OY728142.1, from coordinate 1,980,863,179 downwards.
AATAATTAGTGAAACATAATGGATTTATTAAAAAATTTATTTTATTTACAAGGTAATAACTATGAGTTTTACTATTTTTAAATTCTAATGAGGTCATTTTTATATGAATCCATTTATTTTATTTTTTTGTAATTGGGTTTTTACTTGATCTTAGTACAGGTAAATATTATATTATTTTATAAAAGATCCATTTTTTCAAAAAAAATATTTCTTTGATGCATTTGGTTGAATATTACATTATACTAAGACACATCTATCATATTAATTTTTAAAAATTTATTCCATATTTTATCTCATAGTGTGGAGATATTGTGATTAGTTCCCTATTAAGTTTTGTTGATAATAATAGTAACATTGTTAAAAAATTTATCAGAGTAATTATAAGTTAGTTAATTAAGGGTTAAAAATAATATAAAATTATCCTAAGTCCAGGAATAATTTTATTATATGGTATATTCTCACCGCATTACAGTAATGGTTTTAATTTATGTTATTTAATGGAAACACATCAATGAAAATAACTTTAATATTATATAAATTAATTAAAATCACAAAATTTCACCTTCTTCATCTTAAACATCAATTGAGTGTCCAGAAGGTGACAATTATTGGTATTGAACGAATAAAATTATCCATTTTTAAAATAATAAATATATTTTCATTATAATAATTTAATTATGGGTTTTGGGTCCATTTGGATTATGTTATCACATTTATATTATTTTAAATATTTAAAATATATATGAATCGTATATTTTTAATAAATATTTTATTTTTAATATTATGTAATTATTAATAAATATCAAACTATATATATTTTTTTGAAATAAAAAATATTTATCTACATCATAGTGGACTAATTAAATTTTATAGCGAGTCATTAATTATCTTAAATAATTATTTAATGATAATATCATAGTTATTTTTTTGACAAAAACATCAGAAAAATGTTATTAAAAACATTAAAATATATATAAATATGAATTAATTAATGTGATCTATAAATATTCTGGATTATAAGGACATATTTGGGTTTTATTTAATGTTTTTTGTTGATGGTATCTTTTTTTTCATGATTGTATTAGAGTCAATGAGTTGAATAATTTCAAAATATACAAAATATGATATTTTATCAAAATAATATATCAATTAATTATTAGAAAATATACAAAAATTGAATTATTATATTATTTTCATATGGTCAAAATGTATTTATTTTTCCATTTGTGGTCCAAATTAATGTTTTTTATGTAAAAATTACAACAATATAATATTAAATAAATTTCTGAAAAAATTAAATTTAAAAGCGGTTTACTAATGATAATAAAAATGAAATTCTTTTAAAATAAGTAAATACATGTCAAAATATAATTGGATGATTATATTAAAACCTTATATCATTATATATACAAATAAATAGCCATCTAGTGTTATTTGGATAGAAAACAACATTATTATAGTGTATGATTTTTTAAATTCCCAACACTATTTCTCAGAGAAATTTTAAAAGGTCACTACTTCCATTATTGATTTTAACCACCAATATACTTCAATATAAACCAAACTCTGTTAAAAAAATCTATCAACGTCACTATATATGTTATTGATGCTTTGGTCATTCCAAAAGACAACCTGATAACCCTTCAGATGATATCGATGGTTGTCTTCCGAAGTACTTTAAATTCTCTTTATCAATGCTTTCATGATTAATAATTCTTCCACATCCTCTTCATATGTTTTTATATGATAATGTAATAAATAAAGTGCCATATATACTCTGAGATTTTACTTATATTATAGTACAACCACAATAAATCTTTTATCCATCATATGGAAAAAAAATCACCATGAGTGCATATGTTCTACAATGAATCTCCACTTTGTGGTGTGATTTATTTCGTAATTAATAACCTAGATGTAAATAATTATTTAAATAAATGATATATATTATATTGATGATATTTCATAAATTATATATATTCAGTACGTCATCCAATTCCTAGATATTTCACCCATTAATGGAATGATATCATTACTCGTGCGTATGTATGGCCTATCATCTACCTTATGTGATTTAATTTATTTTTGTTATTCAAAATTAAATAACCATTATAATTATTATAAAATAACTAAGAATGATATTAATGACATTAATATCATTCTTTATTTGATTAATCTATAACCATTTAGAAATAACATGGACAATAAGGAAAAAGTAATTAACACTCAAAATAATGGAATTAAAAAATATTCTAAAAAAGAGGTGATAAGATGATATAAAAGTATCTTATATTATTCCATAATAATTATTATATTTGTAAAAAATTAATAAAACTATATAAACCATTATACATTACATTTCAACATGATTACAGTAAGTTGAACCTGATTTGGTGGTATTTCTTTTAAAAATCATATTTAATTCATATTTTAGATACATTTAAAAATGTTTTTCTAACATATATAGATTGATATTATTTCTCACTATCATGAAAAATTAATTTTTAGATTCCTTGTTTATAATATTTGATGTATACTTTCACTGACAATTTTTCCAATGTATGTTCAAAAAAATCTTTTAAAATAACTAATTTTCCTCTAGAAAAGTTTCTTTTTAACGTATTGATTCTTTGTAATGTTATTATGGTTCCTGGTAATTGTTAATGATGAAAGGTGGTTCCATTATGATAAAAATATTGGTTGGTATGTGATATAACAATGATTAATTGTGTATGATTTAAGTTGAATGTAATGGTTAGTCCCGGTGTAACATGGATAGTTAAATCATAAGGTATTCATGAGGGTTACATCATAACCTATATGAAAGGCGTAAAATTATATAGTACCCTTGAGGGTTACTACATAAGTATTTCTGATAACAAAATGATTCACCATGTTACCTATAGAGTATATTATACATTCAATGGTACTATACAAATCTAATGATTTCACCATGTAACTTATTAAATTTATTTTCAATTGGATGTTTTATAATTATTAGTTTACTAATGATTTCATTGTTTTATTTTAATGTACCTTAATAATATTTCTTTTCTCATCCTATGTTTTAAATTTTTTCACATTGTAATGGTATGGGTAATATAAATGAGTAGTCCAGAATTTAGAATTTGTTTCATGAAAAAAGATATCATTTCTTATTTTTAAAAGATTAATATTTTAAAAATTAATATTGTTTTAAAAGTATCAAAATTTTATGATTGTGGTATTTTAGGTATGAATAATGAAAAAGTATAATAAAACTATAGAAATAAAATATATATGGAAATTGAAATGAATTATATTATAATTACTCTAGAGTATTTAAGGGTTAAATTTGGTCCCTTAAAGAACATCCTTATGGAATAGGGATAACATTCTTATTAGAGTCCACTAGTATTTTAGGGAGTATTTCTCTTTACATCCCTAATGAATAAAGATATCTCAACTTTTAAAATATAGATGGAATAATACAACATGTCACCAGATATAGGTATGGATTCCAGATAGTATTTCACTCAGTATCCATGTTTTCATTATTTTATAATTTTTTATAGTCATAGTCGCGGATTCAAGGATCTCATAACCATACCCAATAACCCTATCCTTCATCAAAAACTTTGTATGTTGTGTATTCTCCCCCTTTATGTATTTACCAAATTCTTAAAATTCACATCTCCTGAGTACCACAATGATGCATCCAATGGGAATAGAAACACACTTAATAAAGTAGAGAATATATAGAAGTTCATAAATGTCATCATGACATGTAAATAGATATGACATAACATGTAATCTTTATAAAAAATTTTGTAATTGGATAAATAATAATAGTAATGAAATAATGGATCATATATGGGTATCAGGGGCTAGAAATTATCCCACATGTGATAAAAATATCTTAATTGGTCCTAAAGATTCACTGTTTCACGTAACACAATAACACATAAATAGGTTAAATATAGTTTCGACAAAAATAAATCATTAATCCTTTTCTATAGTCGAACAACATATGGGCAGTGGAAAACAGACATTCATGGCACTTACACAGGGTTTTATTAATTAATTATAACATAAGGATCATTAATTAATATTAAATGAATTATTATTCCTAACACATAATTATTATTTTTCTTAACTCGAGATAAATAAAAAAAATACACATTATAATAAATAATTATAATAGAATTGTGTAGTGTATATGGTACATCATATATCAATGGAGTCAATAGTAGCAAAGAAAATCCCAGTTGAATGATAATGTCCATCCTTGCCCCATTATCCCCCATCACTTACCATGAGGATCTACTAATCAAAAATATATTAAAATTAATAAATTATAAGTACATTAGAATTAATTATTTGACCCAATCAAACATATAACCAAATGAGATGTACAGAAATGATGAAGTAATTTTATAATCTCAATGACTAGTCAGAATCATAACCAACAACATGTGGAATGTCTATAACATAATTCTATCTATATTATAACAAAATTAATATTGCGTGGAAATAATAAAAGGAGAATTTAATATAATTTAATTTATTCCTTCATATAAAACAACCAATCTATTAAACATAACTGAAAATTCTTATAATAAATTTGATCCCACTACTTGATCATTTGTGGATCTATATAGAGAAAAATCCATATATAAATTCTATGTTATGAGGACCAATGTTATTTTAATGTGTAGAACCCATAGAATATTTCATTGTGGGTAATAAATTCAATGAAATTACCATGGAAAACATGTGTTCATCACCAAATTATAACCATATTTCATTTCTCTCAAAATACACATAATGATCATGAAATTTTTTTAACACTCAAAAATAATTATCACTCATTAAATAATTTAGATCTATCCAATGATTACTCAGTGATGATGATAAGAATATAAAAGAGATTCCAGATAGAATTATTTTTCCATGAGAACAGAAAGGATATCATATCACAAGAGGACCCTATATGATTAATGGTAAAATGATCCACCAATCCATGAGGACTATGGATAATAATATTAATGAAGATTTTATAGATCTCACATTGATTTTCAATCGATTTGAGTCTATATCCACTATAAATTAATTTGTAACCAAGGGGAAAGGATATTATATGTGCATATACAAATAAAAATAATAATTTTCCATGATGGGAGGTAAATTCCATGTGTTATTGAAGGATAAAAAGAACAAAATTATACACACTAAAAAATATCTTACAAAGTGAATAATTTTTATTCATCTTTATAAATGTATGTTGGATCCTTATACATTGAATATTATTTAAATTTTTCACCATTTATCTGAGAACCAGGTAAAAACTATTAATTGAATTCATTAGGATAGGTATAAAATTTTTATGTGGGTGAATGAGTGTTTCTACCAAATATTACATTGATTACTATCATTGTTAATGGAATAAATTCAAAAGGAGAAACATTATTGAAACATGTTTTTATTGTAATATTACTTATAGATCTACCCAAAATCTAGATTGGGAAGAAATAATTAATCAATCATAATATTATTTTGGTTAATATATATTTTATCAAGCAAATACCACATTAAATTATAATAAATTAGATTTGAATAATATCATTATAGAATAATGAAAATTTATGATAGAAATTAATAAAATATTGATGATTCAAAAAACATCCCTAATTTTGATTCTCAAGACAATTATAATGAAGTTGTTTTTTTTCAAAATATGAGGAATTATTGATGAGAAGTTCTTTAGAACACATGAAATGATTTTATAAGGATAATGAGAAGGATTATTTATAAATTAATTGAAAAACAAATTATAATTATGTATTCAATAAAATTTCTATGAGTGATGAATTATGGGAAAAGTAATTCATTACTCTATAATGATATAGAATTTCAGAAAAGATATTAAATATAATAAAAAGTATAAATCTAAATTTTCTACTATAGAGAGTTAATTGAATGAATCCAATTCGAGTGATGAAATAGGATGTTAAAAATTAGCTAAATTATTATTTTTTGATAAAAGTTCATATGATTATAGAATTTATTATAATTCTATTGAATATTTTTGTAAATTATGATAACTAAATATTTGAATTATTTTATAAGAAAAATAATTCTTTTATAAATGATGTTTTATAAAATCATTATTTGAATAAAAATATAAAAATGGGAATATAAAGATACCATCAAACAAAAAATATATTTTATAATGGAATATAACGTGTTTAAAAATACACCTTCTATTTCAAATCAAAATAGTTTAAATGATTTAGTGTTTTGACAATAAATTGAAAATATGAATAATGAAATTGTTTGAAAAAATGGAAATTAAATCCACTTTGATAATGTAATGAATAGTGTGAAAAAAATTTATCTATGATTAAGAAAAATAAATAATTATGTGGACGAGGATATATAATATAATATAAAAATAATAATTGAGTTTTTTAAAGGATGTATATATAATTTTACATGCATTAGATGTGTTGTTATATGGAAGTTTAAAAATAAATGTTCATGATGACGAACTCAATCAATAGTACATACTAAAAAATTCATTTTACCATAATTCCATTCATTTAGAATTATTTAGTCTGATGTATTATCCATGTTTACTTGAGAAAAAATATGTTTTTTTAATGTTTCTAATTTTATAAAATTGTCTTAAACATATTTTATATAAGGCCCCAGCCATAATCCTTACCTAATCATGAGTTATTACAAGATTACACATTGAGGATCTTTTTAGGTTTAGAGTTTTAGAGAATTATATCATAAAACTTGCATTACATTCTACATTTAAACAAAGTGGTTATATAAAAGATAGTATTCATTTTTTCCATCAACGGAAACATATTTAAAATAAAACATGGATTCTTTCTTGACACTTTCTTGACAATATCATCACATCATGTACCTTTACCTTGACTTGTGAAAAACATTTCAAAAACATGGGATGAGCATAAAACACTCAGTAAGGGATATAAAAATATGGAAAGGAAACTTGAGTACATATATACATAAGAATGAAATCATACATTACCCATAAAACATAATCACTTTAACATACCTCGTCAAATCATGAATAAATCATAGAAATGATAAGACATAAAGGTAACTTGGGTAATTCTTAACTTTCTTACGTAGGGAGTAACCCTCTTGGTTACGTTTGGAATACCCATCATAGTATATTCCCTAAATCTCTTCGGAGAAACCATAACGTTTAACTCCTTCGTGTTACCCAATGCATTGGAGAGCTATATCGGGCTCACCCGCCCTTAGTTTATCACGGAACCACCCGTCTTCATAATAATACCCATGCACCATAATCATATCACATAACTTAATCATAAAGGAAGGATAACATTCCCACATTGCAATAACAATATAACATTTTAAGATATTGAAATAATGAATCCATTCTAAAAACCATTTTCAAAACCATTTAAAACATTTAATAAAGAGATTTTTAAATCAATGTGTCCCATACCACATTGAAGAATTTAACATTTTAAACCATTAATATCCATATAAATAAATCCTTAAATCCATATTTAAAACATGGATATTAATGAGAGATATTTATAAGAATAAATCATTAAAAACATTTAAAACGATATTTTAGTTAAAGGGTTTTTAACAAAATGAGAGACAATTGAATACAATAATTGAGGAATAACATTTAATCAAAACTTTATAATATCATGAGAATAAAGGTATTAATGATATAATATTACACTATATAAGAGTTAATTGGTGCATAACAACAATTAAGTCTCAATAGAAATGTAAAATGAGATAAAATCCCTTATAAAGAAGGTATCCTTAAATTAAGGATGAACCAATCTCATAATTATGTGTGAAAAACATAAATACACCCAATAGAAGTGGATATTAATTGTAAAACAATCAAAGGTCATTCACACATATTCAAAGGATGACATATTTAATAACTACATGTTGAACCCAAAGAAATCGAAATTGGGTTATGAAGTTCCCTTGGTAAAGTTCGACAACCTAACAGCGTCACTTTAAAATTCATAAAATTAGTTTATGGGAGAGAAAATGGTATCTCATCACTTGGACATAAAATTTACATCAATAAGGATATATAAGAACATATCCCAACATAAAAATATGTAAATTAAAAGACATAACAAAATAAGTCTTTTTAAAAGAGGAGTGTGAAAGGTTCCCTTACCGATTTGGGAAACATTCAAAACGTACACCCCAGGAAAGAAGGTTCATACAATGAAGATGTAACTACCCATAAATAAGATTATATTATGCTAATAATAAAATAATGGGCAGTACATACACCACACATTAAGTAACTAGTGTCCAATGTAGCATGAATCCCATAGGAACAAAAAGTTAGATGAAAATCCCCTTATAAAAATTCGGCAGCCTAATGGCGCCACATAAAACTTCCAAAAATGTATTGATGAGATCAAATAGGATCTATCATCACATGAACATAAAAAGTACAGATATAGGAATATAAAAGAATATCTTCTAACATAAGAACATGGAGGATAAAAAAAATGACATAAAAGAGTGTACTTGCAAAGAGAGAGAGAGGTAGGATCCCCTTACCTCATGTCCGACATGACTCGATCGTTCGTTAATCTCCCGAATAATAAAATTTGGTAAATTTATAATTTCTTAAGTACCTCCTTAAAATATTATTATTCAGTTCATATGAAATATTATAATGTTATAATAATTGGTTAATAAAGTGAGTTCATATTAGACATTTTTGTCGATGTTCAGTATATGAGTAAAAATTGAACTTGTTGGAAAAGAATTTTCCATTTAGTTATAGGTACATAATCTCCAGAATAGGATTTATGTTTTAAATATCATATATATCCAGTATATATTCATTTTATAATATTATATATAATTTGGAGATAAAAAATTTAAAGCACCGTTCATGGAGACGGTAGGCCGTACGTACGCATGAACGCTACTTTCATTTTTTGTCATATTAATGGAATTAAAACAAAATGAGAGATATATATATACATTATAATTCCAGAATTATATACATCATTTATATGTAATATATTACATATATATCAATTATATATATGTACTTATAATAGTACATAACATTTGGAGATAAGAATTGAAATGTACCGTTCATGGAGACGGTAAGTCGTACGTACGCATGAACGCTACTTTCATTTCTTTTTTTTTATTGTATTAAATGGAATGAAATAATAATGATATAAATGTATATTATAATTCCAATAGGATAAATATGTAATACCATTAATTCCATCCTTTATAAGTCCCACATATGGCCTTAATTAATCAAATCACTGTGAGGGGGCGGTAGTCCGCAATTCCTAAAATGAAGATATCGCGTTTACCCATAATCGAAACCATAAAGGTATTCCATAAATAAAAAATAAATAATCTTAAGGAAAACATAAACATATTATATGTCATATATAAATATATTGACATCTTAATGGCCGCCTTTTAAGGTGTTAAACGAATATTGAACAGTCATCATTTCGTGAGGCAGTAATTCGCCATCCACAGAAACAGTATGTTCTTTAACCATTAGACGAAGGTGTGTGTAAGCATAGCTCTAATAATTAACAGAAAAACATCCTAGTATATTTAAGATACTGGTGTTGTTACAAAAGAAAATAATAAAAAGAGTTTAGGGGGTTGGAGAAGCAAAATAAAACAAATGAACACAAGAGAAGACATTACCTTTAAATCAGGTAACTCTATTTGATTTGAGCTCAAAGGCTTTTTTTGAAAGGATTCTGCCCAAATTGAGGCTTCAATGATGAAGAGAGGGATGTGTAGAGCTGAAATGGGCAGGGTTCGGCCGATCCAAAGGCTTGATAGCTGTGTTTAAGATGGTAGAGTTGGGGGACTTTTATAAGAGGAGAGGAGGGGCACTCTTGGAAAGTTATAAAATATTACTTTATTATAAAATGATTTTCTGATTAAAAAGGTACCAAAAGGAAATATATAGAGGATAAGGTGATAAGGTTTCAAAATCCACCCATCCAATAGGTTTGTGACAAGATTAAGTTATAGTTTTAACATTATCTTTTAATTTTATTTAAATCCCTTATTAATGAGGTAATTGTTGCATCATCATGATGTCATAAATAATTTAGGTTATTTAATGTCTAAAATTTATAAAAAAAATATCAGGATGTAGTAAATATTTTTATATTTTTAATGAATATTTATAGTCAAAAATATGACTTTTATAACCCCATTTAAATTTTTTTTTAGTAAAACAACTCATGTTTGTGAAATTTTAATTTTAACTTTAAATAAAAAGGTATTTATGTCATTTTCCAACCAAAGTGGATCCATGGGGTCCCCAAGTTGACACATGGATTTTATGGGTCTTAAATGACACATCCAATGAGGGTAGTACATGTTTCATGTTCATTTCATGTTATTAAAACATTATTTTTACCTTAAACTACACTAATTACCTCTAATCGCGAATAAAACATAAAAGTTACTATTCACAAAAAAAATTATTTTAATCCCGTTGAAAAATATTTTACTTCCTAACAAAAACCATGTATGTCGGATTTTTGAAATTCAAAACATAGAAGTGGTAAAGTTTCTTTTAAACGAAAAATCAATTTTTTATGTACCACTTAGCGGTTTCACTATTCATCAAAAATTGAAGTTTTTCAGAATAATACCAAAACTTCACCCTAAGCTATATTTGATATTCCGAATTCAAAAATGATGTCTATTTTAAAAAATTAAAATCATATAAATTACAATAATTAATTTAATAATTAATTCCCGATGTCATGACAAATAGCGTGTTTTTATGAAACAATATATATCAAAAGATTGACACTAGTTTAAGTCCAATTTCAAAGTGAAATTAATTCCAATGACCATTATTGGGTTAAATGGTAAAAATATATTATAATTTCACTTTAAAACCAATTCAATAGATAATCTAATAATATAAATAAATTAGATTAAAAATTGGTTTTGAATTAAAATACAACATTTTTCACTTTTCATTAAAAAATGATCTTTATCGGAAAATACCAAAAATTTACACAAAGTAAATTTTGATGTCCCGATTCTAAAGAAGAATTTTATTTTGTCAAATATAACACATAAAATTGTCAAAAAGTGGATTAAAAAGTGGTTCTCCATCAAAAGGCGGTTAATCGAACTTTTAAAGAATATTAGAATGTTTACGCTTAAAATTGGATTCATTCGCATTTTTAATCCTCTAAAATTTATTGTAAAGAGTAAAAATATTTGAAAAACATATATAATAATTTTCTAGTTAGTTCTGTTCATTCCTGCCATTACAACGGCTAGGCGTTAACTACCATTTAAAATAATATTATTTTATTATTATAGTGCAACGTAAGATTCCTAAGAAACTCATTGTTGCGTATTGGGTACGCCATCGAGCATAGTGTCCCCTTTAAAGTAATATTAATATTTTATTCACAAATATGGATAAATGTGAAAATGTCATATTCTTTATTTTCCTGGGGTGTTACATCCTTCCCCTCTTTTGGGAATTGCGTCCTTGCAATTTTAAAATTGGTCTTGGAAACTTCATTGAAAATCCCACATGGGAACAAGAGTCAGTAAAACAATCACTTTAAAATAAAGTAAGAGAAGTACAAAGGTTGCATGAGTTAACCCATATTTGGATTCCATGTAGGAAAATATGGATATGGAGGAGAAAACAAAGGGTCATGTTCTGATGGAGAGTGATAGTAAACATGTCTATGAGAAAGTTAACCATAAGAAAATCACAAACTTGTGATGGGTTAAACAGTATTTGATTCCCCAGTAGAAAAAGTTAACAGAAAACATTTTTGTTTTATGTTACTCTTCATTGAGGAATTTATTTTTGAGCTTAACTAAATCAGAATGAAACATACTTACTTGTCACATAGACTTTCAACTTTTACTAGATTACTTAATCAAACTCATATTTTCTCCAAAAGACGAGTATTTAGGAAGACTTGTTCACATTAATAGTATTATAATCAACTTCTTGAGAATCACCTAATCCAAAAAAGAGAACTATATATTTCCCATGTCTTTGGACAAAATCCAAAACCAAAATTGTTAGTATGAGGTTAGATAATCCACAAAAGTATAATCCTTTATAAAAAGAAAATCTATTCTTAATCTCAAAAATTTGTCCAAAAAAACCCAAAGTTCAACGAAGACCATTCGATAAACAATTGTCCATAAAATTCATTAAAGTAAACCAAACTAAGATTAAAACCCAAATATTTTAATGATTTAATCACATAGTCTTCCAAGGTACAAATTAACTTTTATCTCCAAATAACATCAGTTTCACTTAAATTCTCATATTGGAAAGTAATTAACCTAATCACATATCCTCCATGATAGGTTAATCATTTCCATAGAAATCCCAAAATAAACTTACTCTTGATTCTTAAAATCATCTAACTAAAAAGAATTAGTCAAACTAACTAGGGACAAAACGTAGTCCAGTGGTAGGTGATAAATACCAGTTGCACTTTGGTTGTGGGTTCGATTCCCGCAGCTTTGTCCGACGCGATGGGTTGTCACACGGTCTGCGTGTTGTCCTTTTTACAAAACTATATAATTCTTAAAACCTTCCCCAAAATGAGATAAAATCTTCAAAAATAATCATAACATATTTTAAACTGAATTTTATCTCATGCCTTTCATTTTCCATCATAACATATAATAACCCATAATTACATCAAAAGTAAGGATCATATAAACCCTAATGGTTACCTTTATAATTATTACCTGAACTTCCACATCAATTGGTCATCTCGTACATCATGCATTTCAGAACATACCAAGGTTCAAGTGGTTGATCATGACTCCTTGATAGTTGTTTTAGAACAACCATGAGATTCCTCATTGAATCCCCCATTTCATCCAGTCACTTAATCAGAGAACCACCATAGTTTCCTTCAAACCTATTGTCACTTTGGTGCCTGCTAGATCCATCCATTCACTAAAAACAGAAATGTCAGAGTGAGTATATCAACAAAACCATCATATACTAATGAGGAATATATATTTACTCATTCAATTTATCTAAAAACTATGACTCTTTCTGAAATCCTAACCATTATGGTAATTTCACTTATGCTTAAAGAATACCCTAAACTCTAAAGTTATTTAAACCGACCTCTGATGCCAACTATAAGGCCCCACCCTTAAACCTTACCTAATCTTGAGTTATTACAAGATTACAAATTGAGGATCTTTTCAGGTTTAGAGTTTTAGAGAATTAGATCATAAAACTTGCATTATATTCCACATTTAAACAAAGTGGTTACATAAAAGATAGTATTAATTTTTCCCATCAATGGAAACATATTGAAAATAAAACATGGATTCTTTCATGACACTTCCTTGACATTATCATCACATCATGTACCTTTCCCTTGACATGTGAAAAACATTTCAAAAATATGGGATGAGCATAAAAATCCCAGTAAGGGATATAAAAATATGTAAAGGAAACATGAGTACATATATACATAAGAATTAAATCATACTTTACCCATAAAACATAATCACTTTAACATACCTCATCAAATCATGAGTAAATCATAGAAATCATAAGACATAAAGGTAACTTGAGGAATTCATAACATTATTACATAGGGAGTAACCCTCTTGGTTACGTTTGTAATACCCATCACAGTATATTCCCTAAAAATATTTGGAGAAACCTTAACTTTTAACTCCTTCATGTTACCCAATGCATTGGAGATCTATATCGGGCTCACCCGCCCTTAGTTTATCACGGAACCACCCGTCTTCATAATAATGCCCAAGAACCATAATCATATCACATAAATTAAGCATAAAGGAAGGATAACATTCCCACATTGCAATAACAATATAACATTTTAAGATATTGAAATAATGTATCCATTCTAAAAACCATTTTCAAAACCATTTAAAACATTTAATAAAGAGATTTTTAAATCAAAGTGTCCCATACCACATTGAAGATTTTAACATTTTAAACCATTAATATCCATATAAATAAATCCTTAAAACCATTTTTAAAACATGGATATTAATGAGAGATATTTATAAGAATAAATCATTAAAACATTTAAAACGATATTTTTGTTAAAGGGTTTTTAACAAAATGAGCGACACGTGAATACAATAATTGAGGAATAACATTAATAAAAACTTTATAATATCATGAGAATAAAGGGATTCATGATATAATATTCCAAAGTATAGTATATACACAATATAAGAGTGAATTGGTGCATAACAACAATGAAATCTCAATAGAAATGTAAAATGAGATAAAATCCCTTATAAAGAAGGTATCCTTAAATTAAGGATAAATCAATCTCATAATTATGTGTGAAAAACATAAATACACCCAATAGAAGTGGATATTAAGTGTAAAACAACCAAAGGTCATTCAAACATATTAAAAGGATAACATATTCAATAACTACATGTTGAACCCAATGAAATCGAAATTGGGTTAAGAAGTTCCCTTTGTAAAATTCGACATCCTAACGGCGTCACTTTAAAATTCATAAAATTAGTTGATGAGAGAGAAAATGGTATCTCATCAATTGGAAATAAAATTTACATCAATAAGGATATATAAGAACATATCCCAACATAAAAAAATGTAAACTAAAAGACATAACAAAATAATTCTTTTTAAAAGAGGAGTATCAAAGGTTCCCTTACCGATTGGGGCAACTTTCAAAATGTACACCCCATGAAAGAAAGGTCATACAATGAAGATTTAACTACCCATAAATGATATTATATTATACTAATATTAAAATAATGGGTAGTAAATACACCACACAAAAAGTAAATAGTGGCCAATGTAGCATGAATCTCACGGGAATAAAAAGTGATATGAAAATCCCCTTATAAAAATTCGACAACCTAATGGCGCCACATAAAACATCCAAAAATGGATTGATGAGATCAAATTGGATCTCTCATCACATGAACATAAAAATTAAAGATATAGGAATATTAAAGAACATCTTCTAACATAAGAACATGGAGCATAAAAGAAATGACATAAAAGTGAGTACTTGAAAAGAAAGAGAGAGGTAGGATTCCTTTACCTCATGTCCGACATGACTCGATCGTTTTTTAATCTCCTGAATAATAAAATTTGGTAAATTTATAATTTCATAAGGACCTCCTTAGAATATTATTATTCAGTTCATATCACATATTATAATGTTATAATAATTTGTTTATAAAGTGAGTTCATATCAGACGTTTTTGTCGATGTTCTGTACATGAGTAAAAATGGAACTTGTTGGAAAAGAATTTTCCAGGTAGTTATAGGTACATAATCTCCAGAATAGTATTTATGTTTTAAATATCATATATATCTAGTATATATTCATTTTATACTATTCCATAGCATTTGGAGATAAAAAAATTAAAAGCATCATTCATGGAGACGGTAGGCCGTATGTACGCATGAACGCTACTTTCATTTTTTGTTATGTTAATTGAATTAAAACAAAATGAGATATATATATATATTATAATTCAATAATGATATAAATATTTTAGATTTAATATATTACAGATATATCCATTATATATATGTAATTATAATAGTACATAACATTTGGAGATAAGAAATGAAATGTACCTTTCATAGAGACGGTAAGTCGTACGTACGCATGAACGCTACTTTCATTTCTTTTCTTTTTTGTATACAATGGAATGAAATAATGATGATATAAAGATATATTATAATTACAGTAGGATAAAATATGTAATAATATTAATTCCATCCTTTATACGTCCCACATATGGCATTAACGAATCAAATCACTTTGAGGGGGCGGTAGTCCGCACTTCCTAAAATGAAAATATCACATTTACCCATAATGGAAACCATAAAGGTATTCCATAAATGAAAAATACAGAAGCTTAAGGAAAACATAAACATATTATATATCATATATAAATATAGTGACATCTTAATGACCACCTTTGAAGGTGTTAAAAGAATATTGAACAATCATCGTTTCGTGAGGTAGTAATTCACCATCCACAGAAATAGTATGTTCTTTAACCATTAGACGAAGGTGCGTGTCAGTGTAGCTTGAATCCTTCACATAACAACATCTTAGTATATTTAAGATACTGGTTTTGTTACAAAATAAAATAATAAAAAGAGTTTAGGTTGTTGGAGAAGCAAAACAAAACAAAAGAACACAAGGGAAGACGTTACCTTTAAATTGGGTAACTCTATTTGATTTGAGCTCAAAGGATTCCATGGAAAGGATTCTGCCCAAAGTGAGGCTTCAATGATGAAAAAAGGGATGTGGAGATATGGAATGTGTAGGTATGGCCGAGCCAAAGGCTTGAGAGGTGTGTGTAAGGTGGTAGAGGTGGGGTCTTTTATAAGAGGAGAGGTGGGGCACTCTTGGAATGTTATAAAATATTACTTTATTATAAAATGATTTTGGGATTTAAAAGGTCCCAAAAGGATATATTTCAAGGATAAGGTGATAAGTTTCCGGAATCCACCCATCCAATAGGTTTGTGACAAGTGTATGTTATAGTTTTAACGTTATCTTTTCATTTTATTTAAATCCCTTATTAATGGGGTAATTGCTGCATCATCATGATGTCATAAATAATTTAATTTATTTAATGTATAAAAATTATAAAGAAAATATCATGATGTAGGAAATCGTTTTAACGTTCTAATTAATATTTACAGTAAAAAATATGACTTGTATAACCCCATTTAAAAAAAATTTATTAAAACTACTCATGTTTGTGACATTTTAATTTAAACATTAAATAAAAAGGTATTTATGTCATTTTCCAACCAAAGTGGCTCCATGGGGTCCCCAAGTTGACCTGTGGATTGTCTTGGTTGAACATGACACATATAATGAGGGTAGGACATGTGTCAAGTTCATTTCATAATATTAAAACATTATTTTTACCTTAAATTACACTAATTACATCTAATCGCGATTAAAACATAAAAGTTACTATTCACCGAAAAAAAAATTTAATCCCATTTAACCACATTTTACTTCTTAACGACAACCATGTATGTCGGATTTTTGAAATTCAAAACACAGAAGTGGTAAAGTTTCATTTAAATGAAAAATTAGTTTTTTAAGTACCACTTTGTGGTTTCACTATTCATCAAAAATTGACGTTTTTCAGAATAATACCAAAACTTCACCCTAAGATATATTTGATATTCTGAATTCCAAAATGAAATCTATTTTACAAAATTTAAATCATATAAATTAAATTAATTAATTTAATAATTAATTCCCACTGTCATGACAAATAGCGTGTTTTTATGAAACAATATATATCAACAGAATGACACTAGTTTAAGTCCAATTTCAAAGTGAAATTAATTCCAATGACCACTATTGGATTAAATGGTAAAAATATATTCAAATTTCACTTTAAAACCAATTAAAATGATAATCTAATCATATAAATAAATTCGATTAAAAAGTGGTTTTGAATTAAAATACAACATTTTTCACTATTCATTAAAAATGAACTTTATTGGAAAAATACCAAAAATTTACACAAAGTAAATTTTGATGTCCCGATTCTAAAGAAGAATTTTATTTTGTCAAATATAACACATAAAATTTTCAAAAAGTGGATTTAAAAGAGGTTCTCCATCAAAAGGTGGTTAATCGACCTTTTAAAGAATATTAGAATGTTTACACTTAAAATTGGATTCATTCGCATTTTTTAATCCTCTAACATTTATTGTAAGGAGTAAAAATATTTGACAAACATATATAATCATTTTTTAGTTAGTTGTGTTTATTCCCGCCATTACAACGGCTAGGCATTAACTACCATTTAAAATAATATTATTTTATTATTAGAGTGCAACGTAAGATTCCCAAGAAACTCGTTATAGCGTATTGTGTACGCCATCGAGCATAGCTTCCCCTTTAAAGTAATATTAATATTTTATTCACAAATATGGATAAATGTGAAAATGTCATATTCTTTATTTACCTGGGGTGATACATTTTAGGTCACACAAAATAAGAATTTTTTCTTAATTTTTTAAAATTGATGTAAAATAAAATTACTAATATGATTATTTTCAATTGTTTTGATAATTGTGGTGAAGCTATTAATATTAAATTCTTAAAAATTTATGTATTGAATTGTTTTTTTTTTGTACTGACCCAAAAACCAATAGCTATGAGGTGGTGGTTTCTATATTACATTGGAATAATATATAACGATTTTCATCCTGAAAGACTGAATAGTTTAGTTGTCATGGTAAAGAGATACAAAATTTAGTGTTACATTAAATTTTAATACACTAATTACTATATAAATTTTTTGAGGATAACATTATTCCATAGGGAGTATCCTTGCTAAAAAAACAAAATATACCTCATGGATTCTAATGAATTGAATCACGATTAGGTCGATATCATATTCTCAGTAAGGGTTAAGTATAGTGGAAGCCTACATGAATAAATAATCATAATAAATAATAATGGTAAATAAATAAACACACATTCCATTTAATTAAATTCATCATATGAAATAATACGGCATAACCAATATTAATGTTAAATAACTGAACAAAAATTCAATAAAATTAGTATCCTGAGAGTGTAATTAAAAAAATACCATTAATAAAATATTATGGATAATAACAATAACTAAAATGATGGAAATGATTAATTATCATGTGTGGAGTTTCACAGTCACACGATACCATTACCATCATGATATTTCGCAAGATTTCATAGATCACAATGTGTAAAAACTAATGTTCTGTCTCCATATTTTTCACTATTATCTAGACCATTCACAATATTGTTTAGAACTATTAGTTACAAAGTCATAGGGTTTGGATGATTTATTTTTCCTCCAGAAACTAATGAATCACCGAATGAAATTTTTTAGTTATTAACCAACCATTCTAATTGATTTCCAAATAATTCCCAATATATCTAATGATCAATTTATTTTATAAACAAATTTTATTATCAAATATCATTATTAATTATATTATATAGATTTAACAATAACTTCCAAGTAAATAAATTAAATTTCAATATAAATTCTATATATTATAATATTATTCAGTTTTGGAAAAATTCATATAATTGATAAATAATATCGTTTACTAGGGTATGTTTAATATCTTGTGATGACAAGAAAGTGAACATATCATTGGAATGTTAATTACTAAAAAATGGAACAAGAAAGTGAATGTTAATATAATTATTTATAAAGATAATCATAATCCATACAAAGAAAAATAAGGATGATATAAATATTACAAATTGGATAATTACAAGGGGATTTTGTCACTGATGAATAGAAATACCATAAAAAGATCTTTTAAAAACATTCATGAGGAAAATACCCATTTCATTTTGAAAAATATTTTTAATGTACTTTTCATTAAATAAATTTTAAAATAAACATCGCAAAAATTTTTGTCAGAATATATGGAAATTCCATAATTTCTAATAAATATATAATGATCCTTCCATTTTAAATGTAAAAAGGTTTAAAATTCCCTTCAAGAAAATAACACAATTATTATTATATTTTTTCAGTAAAAGATAAATGGGAAATTATTTTGAAAATTAAATAATATTTCATTTAAAATTTATTTATAAATTTTATAGTAGTGTAAATGAATTTAATACATGATTTTCACAAGGTTAATATCATTTTTATTGTTTTTTTATAAACCAATTTTTTGAATGAAAATAGATTTCTGACGTAAGAGTCAAATGATGAATGATTTTTTTAAATAACATTATGTACCATTGAGTGGAAAAACTACAATGTTACATGAGAATTTTATGAATTGCTATAGGATAATATAATGAAATTGGATTATTATTGAATGAAATAATAATATCATTTTTATAAATTGATGATTGATCAATCTTGATTAGAATGATGTTTCGAAATAATCTTTTATGATGGCCATAACGTTGATGTGAGAACTGATATATGAATTGAATGTTTTTTCAACAATAAATCCACATAAAAAAGTAAAAATAAAATATATAGTAATAATGATTTCTTATACTCATAACATTACAATTTCATAATAAATGATGTAGAAGAATATCTTAATGAACACAAATTGAGATAACAAATCCCTAACCACAGGCATCCATTTGGTTGAACCTTCATTATCCACATAAATGGAGGCTTTAAATGTGTTTATAACATAAAAATTACCCCATTAAAATTTATAATATAATACATGATCCAATAATAATATCTTATTACATATTCATTAATAATAATTAATTATAATCTGTTCTTGGTGTGTTAATTGTCCAATTTATAATGCATGTTTCATCTTGAATGATCCAGTTAATGTATATATAATGTAGATATATCATCACCATAATATAATTGATGACAAAATAGTAATATTTATATAACAAATTATATTTTAAAAACTATTATCAATGAAGTTAATCCAAAATGAAGTATGTTATGAACCGAGATATTTTTGGTCCTACAAACACATGAGGGTCATTTCCAATTTCCAACGATAATTGTGGAATTAAAATAAGTAGTAAATAATCATTATATTTTTATAATAATAAAATATATACCATATTATATATATATAAATATATCATCCTGGTGTTATAGTGATTGAAATAGAGTAAATAATAGTCATGATGGTAGTAACCCACACAAACACGGACGATGTTATCATCTTTAAATGAGTGAAATGGAACTGAAGAAAATGATATATATTTATATATATTATTTTTCTAGAACTATAAATTCATAATTAATATAATTATTATGTCATTTATATCACATATAATAATTAAATTTATGTTTACCACATTACATGTGAAACGTTAGTGAATAAAAAATTACATCAACTTGCAAGGTGGTAGTCCTCTGTGCAGACGAACGATGTTATCATGTCATCTACCCAGTGGAATGTAAAATTATATATATATATATATATATATATTATAGTAACTCAGTATGTATATATAATTTCTAAATAATATATATATATAAATTGAAATATTATATCCATTAACATACAGATCCTTGTGATGTGGAAACAGAAAAAAGAACAAAATCGTTTTGGGTGGCGGTAGTCCATCATACAAAATAAAGATGATTTAATTAACCATTCGATGGAAGTGGAGATGCTGTTGGGGAATGAGAATATTATAATTATATACATGTATATGGAATATATTTATGTTTTTAAATAATTAAATTTTAAAAATAATCATATAGGGGTAGAAATACATGATATAAATATTCTTATTGAAGATCATTACCTCTTTTTTAGGTATCCTCAATAGATTTGTAATAAATAAATTATGGTATGGATTTATACACAACATAAGATGTCTAGGATATGGGGAGTGAATGTTGGATGTTATTTATGAAGATATTTTATAAACCAAAGTGGTTTTGGGGTGATGAAGTAAGGGAAGGTTGTTCAATTTCTTAGTTAAGGAGGTGTGCTATTTTTGTAAATACAAAAAACATTATTCATTATTTAGATTTCAGTATTACTTAATAACGATCCAAAATGGTTTATTAAACATTATCATGTATTATATTTTCTAAAAACACATCCAACATATAATAAATCACATTTATGAAACATTATGTTCCTTAACATCTAAGAGTCCTTATTACCATTTTGAGTTTCCAATATGATAACTAGTTTTCTAACCTTGGTAATAGATCAATTAAGTTTAAATTAATGACATATTATTATATAATTCAGACCCATTTATTATTAATATAATATATATTTTTTAAAACATATAGATATAAATTTTGTGGGAAGTAAATTTTTACACGAAAACACATAATAGGAGAATCATTAATTTAACATTAATCAACCCAACATAATTTTTACTATTTAGTGATATATATTTTCATTATCAGAAAATAATAAATATTATCCTAGGCTAGAGATGATATTTTTATACATTTAAAAAGCACTCGTTATGACATTTTATTTTTAGAAAGTATTTATCATTTAATAAAAAATGATTTATTATAAAATTAATATCATTTTTTTACATTATTCTATTAACATGAGTGTTTATATCTCAATAAATTTAATTAATATTAATCCATTATATTCAAAAATTTATAAAATGATATATTCATCTAAAAATATATTTTTTATAAATAATTCATTAAATTTACATTATTTTTATAATTTTTAGTATCATTTAATTTATTTTATTATTAAGAAAATAATTAATGATTTTATATTTCATAAGTATATTATGTGATGTATTCATATTTAACATAAATATTTAAATAAATTTGATAATTACAAATAAATTATGACTCGATATAATATCCACAATAGAAACTATTTAATTTTGTCGATATCCCAATGTGAAATAAATTTACGAAAAAAAGGTTCATTCTTGTCATTTTCATTACCTAACTTATTATATAAGTAAAATATATTTAAAAGACTCAAAAAAGTCATAATAATATATCATAAAGTCATAATGGTCTATATATTGACATCCAATTGATGTTGGTATCATTTGTATGTAATTTTAACCATTTTCTCCTTTTCCCCATATAAACCCATTTTTACTTTATCCATGATAATAAATATAATATTATTATTACAATTAAAACAATCCAAAAATTAAATTTACTTATTAGAAATTATAAAATATGTTGATTTCAAATATGGATTACATTTATCCTAATTAAAATCATAGAAGTAGAAATTTTTAATTTTTAATTAATCATGTAGGCATGTGGAGAATAATTATTTTTAAAGAGAAAACGTTCAATGTTTTACAATTATTTTATATCAAAATTAAATATGAAAATAATTAAAATGAACTAAATTTGACTAAATGATAAATTAGTAAACTAATTTTTTAATAAAAGAGATTATTTATATTATTTAACATTATAAATTATTTAATTGAACCAAATCAATATTATTATTTTTTATTTTGTAGTATTCATGATGAAATGGAATATTCTTAAAAAATAAAAATAATCACCATTTGATAATTTTTTAAACAAATTAAATTTTATTTTAAAATTTATATTTTATATAATATTTTAGAAAAATTATTTTAAATTTTTTGCAAAAATATGAATAAAACATATTTTAGAAAAAAATTATTTTTTTGAAAGACAATTCTTTTTCAAAAGATATTTATTTTATGTATAACAAATAGAAATAAAAAATAATATTATATAATATGTTTTTATAATATATTTATTCTTATTACTAACCTCTATTCTAATGTTGAAGAAATAATTTTCATGATAAATTATAATAATAATAGTGTACAATTTTCTGATAAAAATTGGATTTTCATATAACACAATCTATTATAAGTGTTTCATGTAATGAAATCATAAATTACTGTTTCATGTATCACATGATAGTATCATTATTTAGTATAATGATCAATATTAAAGATTGATAATTTATTTATAAATAAATATATCATAATGTCTCGTGGTAGTATATTCTCATTTACATATTGTGTTGTGTGTCATGCATGCTACCAAATATGATTTTATTATTTTGATTTTTTGGGGTGTTACAATCTCTCTATCTAAATTATTTTTTTTCATCGCAATATAAATATTATTGTGGTCATCCAGGTTTTCAAATGTCAATAAACCATTGTTAAAAAATGAACATCGTAAAAGGTGTAATGAAACAACTTTTTAATAAGAGAGAAATATGGAGTAAAAGTATATATGAAATATCATGTAAATTGGTGTCCATGAAAGAGAATATTTTTTGAAATGGAAGATATGGAAATGGTATAATTATAAATAATTATAGAAATAGATTCAGGCCAATGATCTCATTAATGTGAATGATCAACTAATAATTAAAGCCCTCAAAACATAAAATATGTTATTATTTAAAATAGTAGTTGGGGTCGTTTTGTTTTATTAAATAAAGCTGTTAATCCTCAAAAAAAAAAATGTGTATGAGTCCTTGAAGTAATAAATTTCACTGTGTGCCTCCACTATAAAAGACTTGAGGGGTTGCAACAACGACTATTGGTTTCTTTCTATCATAGTACATTCCGTATTTTAGGTTATCCATATAGGATAGTATCTGGATCCTTCGATGGTGGTAGTTTCATTTCTATTAATGAAGATATATGGTAGTGAGTCGATGTTGTTGTGAGGTCGGTATTGAATTATTTGAAGGAATCCGTAGGTGATGATGTTTTACTCAATCAGAAATGGTGAACCTATTTCAGTAGAACTGGGAGGGGGTCTCTCGGTTGATGGTGCAAATTGGCAGTCGTTGGTGCATTTGTAGAGATGGGCGCCCTCTTCTTTGGATGGAGTAGTGTTTCTATAGAAAATAATATTGAGAATCTTCTAAATAAAAAAATACCCATATAGAGCTTATAGAAGAAGCATAATTCTCCTCTGAGCTACTAAATTCGGATGATTTAGAGGCTATGACATTTTCAATAGGTAAAGGTATCATGATGATTTTCAAAATGTATTATTTATATGAATCTAGGAAAATAATGTTGAACTTTGATAAGGGTATCAAATGTATTTGTAAGCGGTTGTTATTGTGGTCTGTTTTTTTGTGCATATATTGTTATGTACTAAGTCTATAAGAATAATTTCATCATTTTGTTATTATTAGATCAAATTATAAATCACCATATTAATCCCTTAAAGTAGTATCTAAATAATTATATTTTTGGAACAAGCTGTAATATTCAATTTTAATGGGACATTAGATCCAAAGAAGAGTGAGAAAACTTTTCCTCTATCTCAAACTACTTTCCAATAAAATATGGTCAGAAAACATTATCCAATTAGAAAAACAATGATATTGTGAAGTGATACATTAATATTTTTATCCTCATACAAATTTCATATTATAAATTTTCATAAATGTTTAACCTTTTGGTCATTTTCAATGATTATGACCCATAAAAGTAGAAAATATGTCACCAAATTTTTAAAATATACTTATTATTAATCCAAAATATTATTCAATTTAACTCGTATTCATTACATACCAATCATGTAAAATTATTCATACCATTTCCTCTTGAAACATGGTATTAAAATGAATTAATAGAAAACCATATTCAAAACATGAAAACTTTCTTATTACGTATATGAATGGAATATTATTCGATATATTCTAAAAATCCAAAAAGTGTTGTAACTCCATCAAGAAGAAACAAAATTGTCAAAAAAACATTTATTTATTCCAAGGTAGTCGGTAAAATATCAATATTAATTTACTCTTTATCCCAAAATCATTATCTCAAAATTACGAACATAATAAGGGTCATCAATCAAGTGTTTTCCATGAAGAAAAAATTTAGAATGAAACATGTTTATGGTCATTGGTAACTCTAACACATCCATTAATATCCATAATTAAAATGTACCGCAGTACAATCCTTATATATTCCATAATTCATATAACCATAATATCATTGATAAATTACTTATATTAGATAATTAATGATTCAAGACACAAGAACATTAATCATTCATCTTCGTTTGTGCTAATAGCATTATACAGACCTTGAAACATTAGTATATTTTGCGGTATATTTTACTGATTCATGGTTATTTGATTTTTTTTAGTTCACCAACTCTTCAAAAGTAAAGAAGTTTACATTGGATTATTTCTTCATTAACATTCATTAAAATTAATATCATTTAAATCTCCACAATTTTATAAATCTCTCATTCCCTTCACAAATTTATTAGTTTGTTTCTCTCTATATTGTTGTTATGCGGGAAAATAATTACTTCTTTTTTCCCCTTAAAAATTATTTTTCACTTCCTTCTTATCCTCCTACAGGTTCCCTTAAAATCCAAAATATTTAGAGAATTATTTACCTATAATTATTGCTCATTAAAATATTTAATCATATTAATAAAATTGTTGAGATACCACCTCCCATTATATACATTACTTAATTCCTATATATAAATGATCAATATATCACTCCATGTATGAAATAAAATATTTAACCTACGCATAAAAATATATAAAAGTATCTTTATACTCCACAACATAATCTTCTTCATATTTTTTAAAGATAATTTTTTTCTTCGTCATCAATTTTTCCATAGAGGGGAGATATTTTTCAAATATTTTCTCCTTCAAAGCACTCCATTCGATGAGTTTTATTATTTCTTCCTCCTTAATGATTTTTACTAAGGACCACCAATTAACATAATCTACTTTGATGAAATACACTATGTTTGTAACCAATACCTTTTCACCGCATCCATACTCTATGAATATCATCCCTATATAGTTAATACAATTCATAGATGCTATTGGGTCTGTATTACAACTAAATAATGGGGTTTTATGTCTTATAAAGTGATCCAATATATGAGATTTTCATTGAGGAATCTTTTTATCCATCCATGAAAGGTTATTTGTCAAATCCTAATTAATATGACATAATATAGCCATATCATTCTTAGTTATAATACCATCTATATTAGATTCCATAGGTAATGAATATCTACATTTTCCAAGCATATTGGTACCCTTCATCCATTTAGTATCCATTTCTAAATAATGCAATATACTCAATTATCTCATTGAATTTATAATTTGTAATCGTAATGTATAATTCTAAATATAGTGTATCATGTAGAATAACATTCGAACATTTCTAACGAGCTTGTACCCTAGTGGTACAGGATCCTGTTTGGAATCCAAAAGACCCAAGATCAAATCTGGGTAGGGACTAATTTCAAAGAACTGTAGGAGTACTGGAGAAGGGCACTGTAGCATTACTCTAGTAGTGGAAGGAATGTAGCTGCAGGGACACTGTAGTAGTGAAGGCACTGCATCAGGAACTATAGTGGTGGTGGTACTGTAGCAGCTAGGGAAATATAGCTGTACATTCACCGAAGGGCTCTTTAGGCCATAAAATGGGCTTTCAAGCCTAGTATTCAAGCCACTTGGCCTTGGGCCTCCAGGCTATGTAATGGGTCTACATCTACCTAGTATTAAGAGGTATCTTATTTAAATAATAAAATGAGGCTTCAGCCCCAAACATTAAATAAAATAATATTCTAACATGTCAATCCAAATATGTAGTATGACCCATTTTCATATACCATGCAATTCTTGTGTCAATCCCAAAATTCTTTTTTCGTATTTATTACTCCTTGGAATCACTACTATATAACACATCAACTTATAGTATCTCAACATAGATGTATTATAATCAATCACTACAGAATTATAACATACAAAAAATGAAGATGTTATTTTACAATTATCATAAACGGGTCATCATAGTGTTATGTTCCCTAATATATAATTTCATAAATGTAGTTCCAAAATATATATTAACATCCACTAATATAAACTATACTGAAACAGAACCTGGTATCCCTATGTCAATTACTTTTATATAAATTTCTCATAAGATAGAATGAATCACTTCCTAAAAGACCAAAACATTTAGTGGAGTTAGTAAACTATATAAATATTTGATTTTTACATTACATTTGAAGAAACCAATTTTTGAATAGACATGCATTTTAATAATATTATTTTGGGAATAATAATCTTTCCACTATCATTTAAAATTTATAAAAAATAGTAATCCCCAAGGATTCACGGAAATGAAAAAAATAAGTATGATTTAAAACACTTAGTAAATGTTAAACAATGTATAAAATATCCTTAATTAATATGCATATTCAATATATAAAGGTAAATAATGGAACAGACATTCCATTTAAATAACTATAATGCATGAATAGATATGTCACAATCAATATGTAAATGTAACTAACAAATCACACATTTCATATAAACAATAACCTAATAAATAAATGAATATAAGGATATCATCATTTTGAAAATATCATGTATAATAATAATTATAATAATTAAAATAATGGTAATTCTTAATTATGATTGGTCATTTTTCTGAGGAACATAATTCAATTACCATAAGTTCCATTCACAAGATTGTTCCGAACATACTAATTAAAAATAACTTGGTATTTCAAATAGTATCACTAATAATATGATTTGTCACATGATTGTTTAAAACATCTGGTTAAAAACTCAACAGTGTGGTCCACATAATTTTGTCTTGTGGGATGACCAATGAATCACTGGTATTTAATTAGTATGACTGCATCCCATGTATTTTATATCTAAATCATTCCTCATATATCTAATTGCCTATTTAATTTAAAATGATAATTATATCATATATCTATCAATTAAAGGATACACATTTAACATTATATTCCCAAATAATCAACTATCATTCAATCTAAAAACAAAATGCAAATTTTTCGTACAATTTAATTAATTTGAATATCCATGATAAATAATATTGATATTTTGTGGAAATTTAATTTCAATTGATCATGGCTATGTTGATAATTTTAGGTAATTTTAATGACTAGAAAAAAACAAGGAACATAATGTCTATATTTTCTATGGTCAAAATAATCATAAGACTTATAGATTAACAATAAATATGGTATAAAAATATAACAATTAGATTATTAAAAATGATTGTAATCATTTATGAATTTAAATAACATATAAATAATTTTCATACGAATTATTTAGGAAAATGGATGTTAATTTAGGAAAAAATCATTGAAATACTTGTCATTTAAAATCATTTTTGAAAATATTTATATTAAACTGATTTTATAAATTGGAAGAGGAATAATTAATGAAATGATAGTCATGATGGTGGCTAATTACATAAATTATGTAAAATATAAATAGAGACATTCATTTTAACTATTAAAAATGATAGAAAGATCCTCGTTCAAAAAATGACAAAAACGTTACATTCAAATAATCGGTAAACTCTTAATTGGTATTTCAATGAAAATTTTAAAAATATTCTATTGAAAATATATCATAATGAGTTAAAATAGATAAATAAATCTTTTGATAAATCATAATTAAATGGTGTTAATTAAATATAAATATATTTATATAACATTCTTTAAAAAAATTGATTCCTGACCGAATAGATAAATGATGATGCACTTTCCTAATATATTTTATAAAATATTTTATTCAAAAAATTGTAGAAAATGGTAATATTTATTAAAAATTTCATTTGTAACCATAGTATTATAAAATAATATTGGTTTATTAAAAAATTCTTAACAAATTCCATTCAATTGAAATTCAGGTGCATGGAATCTAAAATAGAATGTGATTTTGACGTAATCGATCACAATAGTCATAAAATTGATGTGAGAATTAATAATTGAATCTACTATATGTTTAAAATATACATCACAAAAAATAAATATTAAATATGATACAATATAATTATATTTAATTATAAAAATTATGTTAGAGTGACATAGTCAATGAATTAGAAGATTAACTCAATGAACAGAAATTATTTTACGAAATCCCTTACAAAAAACATCTTTTTAGTAAAAAATTCATTATAACTATATATAGATTTTTGAAATGAATTTATATCTTATAACATTACCACATTTATAATTACGGTATAATATATTATCATTTTATATTATCTTATTGACTCATAGTTAATTACCATTCATTATAATTCATTATTTATGGTTTTACTTTTTGGGTTTATCCTACATGTTTCACAATGAATCATATGTATCATGTGTATGTTATATAGTTTTATAATCACGTGAAGAATAAAAATGATAGAATAACCACATTTTTACATCAAATTTAATTTAAAAACAAATCATTATGCATGTTTAAGAAAAGTAATGGCAGTTAGGATCTTGGAGATTGTAGACCGTACGTACACATGAGAAACTTTTAAAAATTTCTAATGATAATTATAGAAATAAATTAATATATAATCATTATAGAATTATAATAATATAATATATATCAAATTATATAATTCTATATATCCTCCATTAGATTTGGTTATGAAAAGTGAGTCACATCACATCATGAAGGTGGTAGTCTACATGTACACAAAAAAGGTTATCATCTTTAGGTGAGTGAAAAGGAATGAAAAAAATATAGATATAATAATGATAAATATTTTATGAATATAATTTTTAGGTCATTTATTTCACATATAATAATTTATTTAAACATTATCAAAAAATATATTAATGGTTTTTAAATGATGAATCATATTGCTTCACAAGATGGTAGTCCACCATACACACAAGTGACGTAATTGTATCTCCTGCATATTGGAGAATAAAATGTTATATGAGACATCAGGATAGTAAATGATTATATTTATTATATTAATAAAATATGTACTTTGTATCTATAATCATACCCAACATTAATTGGTGGAAATGGAAAATGGATTACAATAGTTCGCGAGGCAGTACTCCATCATACATATCAATGATGATTTTGTAACCCATATGATAGAATTGGATATGGAAATAGGTTATAAAATTTTTATACAAGAACTATTATATATAATATATTTATTTTTTTGATTCATACATTTTTACTTCTTACTTTTCCATTTATTTAGTTTTTGAAATCAAAAACACTTTTTTAAAACATGTTTACAAACATTTTATGTACCAATTGTTTTAGTATGTTTGTCTAGAAAATATTTTATTTTACCATAAATAGAATAATTTCTAAACTATTAACAATATAAAAATAATATTCTTCATTACAATAAACTTACAGAGACTAAAATATTTTATCAGTCTCACCTTATGTCAGAAAATGAGTTTTACTTTTGTACTGTCTATTTTACTAAAAAACGTAATGACAATCTGATTGATACCGGTACCAAAATATTTGGACATAACAAAAAATTATTATAAATTTATAAATTGATATGGATTTCCCCCAAAATGATGGATATTTTAATCAAAATACAAATACATATTTCCATTATAGGGAATATATTTCACAAAGTAGTGGTGCTGAGTAATACAACATCATACGTTATTTTACATATGCTATGTCACATTACATATATCAAAATTCATTATAATAAAATGGATATATGATCATTTGAGAAAAAAATGTAACTAAATAGACACATTAAAAATTTGGAGATTATTCCATTCTCAAATCAAGTATTCTGAAGCGTGATCTATATAAACTACTCTTTATTATTAGTTTATTTGTTTAAATAGTAAGTACTTAAAAGGTATCATGGTTTGGGTTGTTTTTGTCAGATCTTTTTTTAATTATATCCTTTCATTTTTAAGATATGTGAATCTATTAATAAGAATATTGTGGTCAGAATCAATATATCAACTACTTCCATGGATAAGAAATATATATGATCATCATATATAAGGATTCTAGGAATTAGAAGATATACATAATATAACCATCGTATTGAGGGATTTCCAAGTAAGGGAATACAAACTCTAATATAAATACATAACATAAAACATGTTTATTCATGGTTATTTACTACTTGAATAATAAGGATAAACTATTATCATCCTTTTAATATATATTATGAGTAATTCATACTATTTTTTTACATGTTATTATTCTCTTGGGAATGTAATACAAATTTATTCATCATAGAAATATTTATTTTAGAATTTATTTTATATATTTAATAATGATAAATGTATTATGATAAATTAGATCCATTGTGATTATGGTTATTATCACAATAATAATCAGATGATTACTGATTCCAATTTTTGGACTCTGATAATCATACTATATATGAGTCTGATAGTGTCACATAAAATGTTTTTTTTATGTTAAGTTTGAATCACATATATTTTCTTTTTAAAATATAATTCACCTACTATTGTAATTATATCATTCATAATCTGTTATTATAAACCTACAATTGGTATGAATGCTGGTTTATACATATTATACATTTTTTACTTATTTTATTAACTAAAGGTTATATGAAGTTATGTTATAAACCCTTTGTTACAAATTTTAATAAAAATTGTAGTTGGTAGAAAAAAAAATATTGTTTTAAATATCATTGGTCTTAATTATATATATACATATATAATATAAATGAAAATAGACCAGTAATCATTATTGTTTTGGTTTCTTAGTACTGGATAGATAGTGTGACAAGTTTTATTAATTCTAGAGTTAATAATTTTTTTACTCTTACTGGAGACTACAAGATTCAATATAAGGATGTCACAAAATTTTATCTTCATAAAAATGAAGAGTATAAGTTGAAATATATAGTATAAAATACTTTGTTATCATCCATTGTAAAAAAATATAATCAGTTATTTTCCTTCGTGTGAAGAATACAATACTATATAGATAATTATAAATGGACCACCCTTTGGAACTTCTTATGATGTTGATCCAAGATGATATACAATAATAGTATATAATAATTCCTATGATTTATAACATAGAGACTCAGTTGAATATATGCACAATATGTTTAATAAATTCATAAATAGTTTCTAATCTATTGCTAAAAAAGATCATGATGGTAATAATACATCTAAATAGAATAGTGATATTATTCCCAATGATTGGGAATCCAATAGCATAACACTTGATGATAAAATATATAATTTTTGTTACTAATGACGATCTTATTATATCTCGTACATATATGAGGGGAGACTAAGGAGAGATTATTATATACCTAAGAAGAAAACGAAACATTTTTATTCCACAAATACTACAATTAATATTATTGTTCAGACACCTGTTAATGTTGTTAAATCATTGTGAATGAATAATGTAATTTTTCAATATGATTCTAACACTTTTGAACGTTTTTATAATTAATTAGTTCATCGAGGATAAGGGATGAACAAGATAAATGGAATTAAATATTTTCATTTTTATCAAAATATTCGTAAGGATAAAGGTGACAATATTGTTTTTGAAGATTCATTACTTGAGTGTAATAAATATGTATATATTAGACAAGATTATCAAAATATGAAAAGGAATAATAGAATGGAAGGAAATTCAAAAATAATTGATAATATATATTTCAATTCTAAAGGAAATAATGTTCTAATATACAATGACAATTGGAAATCCCATCGTTCTGATTCTTTTGAAATTTCATCTGATAATGATTGTTCTAAATAGTGGGGAATCAGTATTATTGAAAATATACCAATTACAAATCACTGTATGATGGAAATGGTACATTCAAATGAAAAACATACAATCATTTCCTTAAAGGATACTTATCCTAACGAGAAATTTATTACATCTTCTAATAAATAATATTCCTTAGTATAAAATTAGTATTTACTTAGTGACGATGAGGATTCTCATTTTGAAAAACTTTTAGAAAGTGAAAATTTGTAGAATTTGTTAAAAAATTTATAATTATAAATATAATCCTTTTAAGGTAAACTCAACAACAAATATTTTGACAAATTAAATATAATATCATTCTAAAGAATTTGATAAATATATTTAATTAAAATATAATATTTTAAGAGGATTGTGATAAAAATATTTGATAAAAATTGTTTAAAATTAATTTAGATATACATGGCTACAAAACTAATAGAAATGAGGACAATTAATTTTGTCTAAGACTAAAATAAAAAATTTCTTCTTTGAATAATCATTTATCATTGTTTACTGATAGTATTGAAAATTATGTTAAAATTCACTGACATATTTTTCCTAAGAGTGATCATATCAGGATGGGTTATTTTCATAAAAACTGTTTTCCACAACACTATTACATGTTTTCAAAAAGATCACCTTTTTCCTATGTGAAATTATGATGGGAATTGGTAAAATATTTTATCCTTAAATAATATTAAAAATTTGGGTATTTATAAGACATATTTTTTTTAATGAAATCAAATACACCCAATTTTTTTTAAAAAATTTGGTTTTTTAGATATTTTATTGAAATTGTAACTAACACAACAATTTTTTGGTTTAGAAAGTCAAATATATTTTTTTCAGGAAAACAAAAATAGTTCTAATAAAAATAATTTTTAGTACATGGATTTTGGATGTTTTGAGAACATCATTAGAAAAAAAGGTCTCATCAATAACATAAGAAAAATTAATTGTGAAAAAGAATTTATGAGAGATATTCCTCAATCAGGGTTTATGAGAATAGGTAAAAAATTTCATCTTAGAAAAACTACAATTTAAAAATATTTATTAATTGAAGGTATTAATCACATCCTTAAAAACAAAGGATTAATAATTAAAATGTATGCAATCATTTGTGATATAGTTATAAAAATAATTTACTTTTATAAATATAATAGTGATGTTTCAACATCATATGTGCAATAGTTTGTTAACATGAACTTGTGTGGTCCATTAAAAATGGAATTATTGTTGGAAAATACTATCTATGAGTAGATTTGACACATAGTCACTAACTATGTAATTAGTTTTTTTAAAACAGAAATACATTGAGAAAATAGAAATGAAATGACTTCAAGAAAAAACCCATCAAATCACTCACATGTAGAGAACATTGATATAAATGAAAACTCATTTCTGGATCACACACATAAAGGATATATATATATGTATATATATATGTATATGTATATATATATGTATATGTATATATATATTCTTACGAGTCATCTAAATAAATGATCAACTAGATTATTTTTTAAAAAAACCCTTTGTTATGATATATTTGAATATATTAAATATATTGATGGAAAAACCAATGATTTTTGACCACTAATATCTAATTATTATTGACCCACCAATATACATTAATATATAAATTTTCAATGGCGGGGTATACATGATTTCTGCTATTCAAAATCATTACATCTCTATAAAACCATTTTATTTCCTAAAAATGTTATTTTTTAAATAATTTATCATAAAGAGTTGTTTAGTGCCACGTATTGCATAATATTTAATACTCATAATTCCCTACATATTTTCTAGACATGGAAATATTTATAAAATTTGATGAATCAATTTCATAAAAATATTATCAAAATCAAAACTTCTTTAAAAAAAATTTTATCAAAATTTTCATAATAATATTTTATCACTATCAAATATTTATCAATAATTATGAAACTATCATAATATTATTGTATTACAAAAACAAAATAAAAATGGTTAATCATACTAATGAATCATTCAACTATAAAATGCATTATACTACTCATTTAGTCTTTTCACAACTTCATTACTTTAGTTTTTTTATTATACGTATTTTATTGAAAACATAGACTTGATTACTTTTTATAACAAATATGACAACCAGAATTACCCATTATATGCTAAAATATTCTAAGAAATGTGGAGATAAAAACAACATTTAAAAAATTCTTTGGATCAATAATGACCCTCAAACCCAAATAGATTGGAATATATACTATTTGTTATATTCTTGAAGATAAACTATCAACCTTGATGCCTATATAAAGAGGGTATGCAAATGTCCAAAAGTATTCATCCTTGTGGTTTTCTCTAAATTTAGTGTATTCTTATAATGAAAAATTTCAAAATATTTCCTCTGCGTTTGATAACCATTTTAATAATCCATGTCCAACGTTGACCAAATAATATGATGATATGTTGTTTCAATTTTGGTAAATCCAAATAGAGATATCATGCTTTGACATATATTATTCAACTATTATGTAGTTTATTTCATTCCAAGAAATGTAATTATTATGTGTTCAAAACCTATTATGTATTTTTATTATTATTATATGTAATTTGTTTTAGAGTTTTATTCCATAGTATATTTTTCTATTCTGTATGGGAAAGACAATGGTTCATTTACTATATATGAAAAAATGTATATGTTTTCTTCTAAGAATGTCTAAAATATGTTAAAGTTCCATAATAATGTTAATCATATTCTCTTTCTCACATGTCTTGAAATAGACATAGTGCATTTAACAAAACAAATTATTGTTATTTAATATTTTTTGGAATATGAAATGGGTAGTAATGTATCAAAACAAACTCCATACAATTGTAAATTCTTCCAGGGGAACAATGGATTTATTATTCAATAAAAATTAAATTAGGATAGATTAAATGAATCATATTTTTTGGTTCTGGATAACATTATGAACAATGGTAAAATTTATATTCTAAAGATTATATTTATCGTAGTGGATAATTTAAAAAAATATTAATTAAAATAAAATATTATAATTCGTTCTTTCATTAATAAGAAATATATATTTAAAATTTATTTGCTGTATTAATGGTGGAAAAAAATAACCTCACTAAGAAAAATTTCACTTATAAATGAAGATATTATGTCCTAATTAACACTGGGTTTTCAGACAATGTCACAATTTTTTTTGAATGTTGATGGAACATCATATAAGTCACAACGATAATTTATACCTTATGAAGAATATAATAAGACAATGTAGAGTATTTTTGACACTTCTCTTCAAAAAAGGGAAATCGAGAAATGAAGATACCTAATTATGTCTTTGAATAAATGATGAAACATAAAGATTAATAATATCCAGGGTATCTAGTGTTTGTAATCAACCCTAAATCAGCCAAATAATTGTAAATTCAATGTTCTGAATCATTAAAAATGGAATATAAGAAAATAAATAAGAAGAAAAGTTAATAAGAACAATATTTTTGTAATAATATTTTTAATGGAATTTGAAGTGATTCTATGATGTTAGTCACTTAAAATCCCACACAACTCAAATAAATCCAAATGTAGGATTAGTTTTTCAAAAATCATCTCGAGTGTATGCGAACACCCATTAAATCACTGATAAGGGGAAAATTTTGATGAGGATGATTTAGTCCAAGTAATTCCTAAAAAATAACCAGTACCAGTGTTTGTTGGAATCAATGAATTGAGAGTAGTATGATGTTTGAAAGATGATCTTGATAAAAAATTAAAGGAATATGATTATTTTAAATAAAAACAATATGGAGAAGAATGAAAAAATACTAAAGAGGAATAGATATATGAATAGGAAGAGTTTGATATAGAAGATTAAGATTAAGAGGAAGAGAAAAAGAATACACAAAAGGGGAGGTTGTTGAATAAATCATGTATGATATAGAATCATCATCATCATCATCATCATCAAAATTATCATCTAAGACCATAAAGGTTAAAAAAATTATGTACGTGGGATTAATATTTATCAGATTGAGATTCAATTATATCATTAATAACTGAAAAATATGACCAACATTCAATTAAAAAGGGTGATCCCAATGCTGAATCTGATAAATATGATCAAATTATAAAACTATATACATATATTAAAGTGGATAATAATGTTTCTATGATATAATAAAATTTTGTTTCAATAAATGCTAAATTAAAAGAAAATGATGTGAGATTCGGTGATAATAGGAAAAAACCATCCTAACATGAGCTCGATGAAGTAGACATTTTGGGATTGAAATATAAAAACTGTTTTGAAAAAAAAAATCATCATTGGAAGAAATTAGAATGAAAATTACTTACATTTATATTCATAGATAGAGATTTCATCATATTTAATAAATTATAAATCATAAATCAGAATTAATAAAAATATTAAAAGAATTTATTATTCATATTAAATGGTGGTAAAAAACTATTAAGTTAATCATTGATCTTAGAAGTGATCATGAAATCAAATGATAATTTAGTCGAACTGGTTTTATTCAATTATTATCTTGAATTATAATAAATTTCATGAAATTAATAAATGTATGATATAACTAGAAGATTCTTTTAATAGTTTGTCATCTAATATAGAAGACATGGTGAATTTTGTGGAAATGTTCCCAGATGGAACTGATGAATGTACTATAGATGTAAATGATTTGAAAAGAATATATTTGAGAAGGGAATGGGGAGACGAGTTCGTAGAAATCATGTCGATATTATGTGATCATTTTAATGGATCAAAAAAACAACATTCTGAGGAAGATAAAAGTTTGATATCTCAAGACCACACTCAAAAAGAAAGGATTGTAAAGGTGTAGAAAGACCTTAATGAGTTCATGAATATGAATGATTTTTCAAGAAATTTATTAAGAAACATTGATGAAATTATCTGTTATGACCCATCCTAGATGGGCATGTTCCACGACACCCCATGACCGCCTCCAATAGTCTAGGGGATGGTGACTAGCAACGAGTAGGCATATCAACAACATGGGAGGCTTTTCAAATGTACTTTTACACATTCACACATCTTCATGACCATAAATTAGGAAAAGTACAAACCACTAAGGAACAAATTCATTCATAAAACTAACCCCAATGAACTGAGTTCAAAATAATGTAATTTAAGGATGTAGACTGGGATAGAATACAAGAGCACCAAAAAAAAGAGTCAGCAGACAAGAAAGTCTAACATGTAAGAAAGAACTAGGTACTGGGACTGTTTTCGTAGTCGTACAAACACCTTGGCCTATATGGAACTCAGAAAGGTCGGTCTGATCCTAGTACTCACTTAACTTCATTATAATGCCACTCGTCTTCACTAGACATGACACATACAGGCAATGCCCGTGAACGCGTGAGTATAACAATACATAGTAGGGGACCCGAAAACCCACAAAGCAATATAAAAAGTAAATGTATAGTCATCACTAAATAGAATAAGTACACTAAACACATAGCATGAGAAACACATCATGATATACTTGAAACACATACCCATTTTCTAGGGGAAAGTCCCAATGAGTGCATACCCACTCTTGTAATTCAACTTGATTATTTCAATAAAACACTCATCTGGGAGATATCACCCCACGAGTATGATAGATCTAAAGATGTTCATCTAATAAGTATTGTTCATCAATAAATTCCATGAGATAGATAGATGAATTGGTAGATCTGATGAGAGAAGAGATACACACATTCTGATAGAACACTATCTTAAGTGGTAAAATATCATGATATATAGATGAGGATCACTTATATGGCCTTGGAGGATACATCGAATCATTCGGATTCACACAATAAGTAGAGGATGAAATACCTATAGATCAGTCACATCAATTCCTGACTCTACTGAGTGTCACCAATGGATAATGGATCTGACGTAGGGACTCTCATATGGATACATTACTATATATTTGAATGTACTGCTGAAGGGATTATACTCATGTGGATATAAATGATACTCGACCCCTAGGGGAATGAGAAAAGGGTCACTAACTGAAAAAACATGATCAAGGAACATTGGAAAAGACACTCAAGCCATATAGAAGATAGTACATGGTGTGTAGTCTTGGTCAGAAGTCATGTCCCTAACTGTGAGTACTTCACGTGTACATATGTCCAACTCTGGAGAACATGTTATGTAAAAACTCATGTACATGGATTGTAGGAAGGATGATACATTTTGTCATGGTATCTGGGATATGCTCCATGTATGTTGGCCATGTGCCCATACACGGCCACAAAAAATTGTAGGATCAAAATATGAATGTAGATGCTCAATTATAAGAGGGGTGA
This sequence comes from Viscum album, assembly GCA_963277665.1. NCBI lineage: Eukaryota > Viridiplantae > Streptophyta > Magnoliopsida > Santalales > Viscaceae > Viscum > Viscum album. The sequence goes on along the minus strand of OY728142.1, from coordinate 1,980,823,742 downwards.
ATTGTAAGTTTAACAAATTTCATTTCTATCCTTGAGGAATACTATGTTTAAAAAAGATAAAAATGTTATATTCACAAGACCTATTTTAGTTCCACTAAAAACATGCTAGGTTATAGAAATATGATTCTGGATATGTAATAGAAAGAATTTTTATAGTGAAAACATTATACCTTAAGGTGTATAGAATATTATATATCATAGTATACAAAATTAAAAGAATGTTTTAGAAGGTTATACATTCGTCCTACATCAAAATACATCTTAAATAAACATGAAAAAAAATAAGCAATATGTATGAAATATTTTATCCCAAAGATTAGGATATCCAACAACCATGGATAAAGGTCCCATGATTTATACTTTCATTAACGTATGTCTTACCCACACTAGGGTAATCCCTCGATAGAAATTTTGGAATTTTCCTTGATATCTCGACAATCCCTCAATCATTATGGTATTCGAAACTATAATGACCCAAAGTTTCATTAATGGAAAATCCCTCTTGATCTTATTAAATTTCTCTTTATATAAAATGTATTTAAAAAATATCAACTTCATTGGTTTTATGATAATAATTGTGACTGTTACTTTTATAGTCGTTGAACAATGATCACATGATTAGTATAAATATAGGGCTTTAACACATCCAATTTTACTTAGACAAAGGAAGCGATGGCCTCATCCAGTAGAATTTCCCCATACGAAGCCCATTTGTCGGATCTCGGAAAAGAGGTGGCATCCTTGGGCTTCGCTCTTGACCAAGCCCAAGCTAAGATTCTCTATGTCAAGCTCGAATGGGACTGTCTACGGGAGAATTGGAAGTTGATAGAAATTACCACTCGAGCGATGTTATCTGAGCCCCCCCAAGATTCTGTCAACGTCGCACACATTCCCCTTAGGTCTTATGCGGCTATTTTAAGGGGTTATGTAACTAATCGATAGTACAATGTTCATGTACATTATTTTTTGTATATAATAATTAATATAATTTCTTGTCATTATTGATACATTGTAAATAGTTTTTAATTTTCAAATGGTGTTTTTAGTTTTTATTTAATTAAGAAGTCTATTTTATTAAATTAAGGGATTTTTGAACTAAATAATATTTTAATAAATTATTATTATTATTATTATTATTATTAGATTAATTTTATTATATATAAATGATCATATAATTGTATGAATGCAATTATAATTTTTATTAAAGTTTGAAAGCCATTTTTGTCAAAACCCGTGAATTTTCGATAAATGTGGGTTTTTATTTTTAAAGTGAAAATTAACATATTCAGAAAATTATTTAGATACAATAAATATTATTTTTGGAATCAGGACGTTGAAATTATTTAGTAGTGAATTTTTCATAATTTTATGAGACAGTCAAATTTTTGAGTAAAAATTAAATACCGTTTAAATATATAATGTATTTTATGACATCATAATGACCCAATATTGATGTAATAAAATACTATAATCTTTATGTTCGGCCAATATATATTTTAAAATTAAAATAATTCGATTTTGGGTTTGTTTGGTTTACTTTTCAATGCATTAATGGACCCCTCAAGACTTATTAAACACCTTGTCTTTTTAAATTAATTTCCGTGGGAGTGTGACTCACCTCCACATAACAACCCTAATATTTTAAGAAGTTTGGACTTTGGACTTATAAAATAATTTTTGTCTCTTCCCTTTGCCAAAAACCATGGGCCAAAACCCTGGGATGGTTTATGGTTTGGATTAATTTAATATAAGGGTCCCAAACCTAAATAATAAAGATTTCCCTCACCTTTCCAATATAAACCCACCCAAGCCCCCACTTACTCCTCACTAAAAGCATTTTTAGTTCGTCCAACATATGCCCCACTCTCTCTAGAATCCTTCCAAGGTGCCCCAGGCTCCCAAGAAGCCTCTCACAAGCCTCTCTCTAGCCTTTGGAAGCACACTTCCAAGTAAGGGTTTTTTTCCTTTCTCATTTTTGTCCAGTTTTCTTTAAGTTGTTTTACCCTTTTAATTTCAATTATTAATATTGGGGTATGGTTTCTCACCTCCCTCATACTGCCCTTTTTATGTTTTAATGATGGGAGACCCTTTCTCTCTCATTAAATTCTTCCCATGTACACTTGTTACTATGCCAAAATTCCGAAAGGAACTTCTCTCTCCTCTTTAACATTCAAGCAATACTTTTGTATCATGAATATAAATTCCATTACAATTGTTGGGACATGTATCTATATTTCCTCCTTACTTTCCATTACATGTAAATATTATGAGGAACCCCTTTCTCTCTAATCAACCATTTTTATGAATTTTTTGTGACGCCGTTACGCTGCCGAAATCGCACCGATTTTCTAAGCCAATGTCATTGTATAGTGAATACCATGCCCATTTATCCATCAAGGGTATTCACCTTTATGAACATTTACTTATTGATTGTAAAGTCTCATGTATTAATTCCACATTCCTTTATCGTGGAATAAATTATTATGGTTTATGAATCCATGTTTTATGATCCATGTGGAACACTTATGCATGAAATGAAATGTTTAAGAAGGGTGCACCCTTATAGCGCTCTAATGCATTGGGTAAAGTATAGTATCATGATACGCCATCTGCAATGAGTGTTGACTCATGCTAATTCCTGTGAAACTAGGGTTTACTTGTGCATTATGTGCAATTAGTATTTACTCATGCTCCATGTGCAATGAGCCTTGGCTCATGCTAATTCCATGTTAATTGTTGTTTCCACATTTCCATGTTATGATTATCATGATTTATCATGCCTTTTTGTTCATGCTTTTCTTATGATCTATTGATATTCTTGTTGTCTAACATGTATTTTACTCCTCATGTTATTCCATGTGTACTCCCTTACTGGACTTTATAGCTCACTCTTTTCTTATGCATGTCGTCAGGTTACCCATGAAATGCTAAGTACGAAGGAATGTAGTGGTCATGTAAAGGATGTTTTCAATAAAGATGTTGTATTTAATGTTTTAAGTTTTTAGGTAGTGATCCTAAGCCCGAAATGTACTAAACCTCTTGATTTTGTTTGTTGTATGAAGTAATGTTTTATGTAATAATTCATGTTTAAGTTTGTATTAAAAGCAGGGTTGTCATAGTTGGTATTATAGGATATGTTTGTTTATTTTTGGGATTAGGATTAGAAAACCCTAGTAAAGCCTTAGAGATAGGACTAAGTATAATAAAAACATCCCTAAGATTTGGTAAGTACTAAGTAAGTGGTTTATCAAATAAATACATCCCTATCTGGATACGAGCGGGTAGAGGAAGCTCTAGCACAGATGTATCCTAGGGGTAAAACCCGAAAACACCACTTTGTGCTAGACACGAACGGGAACTGGTGCACGACAATGGAACTTGATGCACTCATGGTTACGACACTCCTGGGGTATATGCTTTGGTAAATTCACAAGCTTAGTATGAACCCTTATTAAGGGAATTAATAAAATACCTCTAAGAATATATGTTAGAAAGTAGATCATGAAAAGCCTAGATTGAGACCTATAGACTCATGAGTTAAGAAAATGAAAGTTTATTTATAAGTCATCAACTTTTGTCTTTGGATTACCCTTTATGTGTTACCCCCTAACATTCCTTTTATTCCATCCAAAGTCCGGTAATAGGAGGACTCGGGCTAACAACCGATGTGAAGATCAGTGTGATTACTGTACTAATGAGATGCCCAATCCAATGGGAGCAGGAATCGCGAACTTTGTGATGCTTCTCTCTCAGATAACTCAAAAATTTAATAGAAACACGGGTCAAGAGGAACTTCCAAACCCCCCTAAGAGAGAAAAGTCTCTATCGAGAGCTTCATGAGACAAAGGCCTCCTACTTTTAGTGGATCATCTGATCCCACAATCGCTGGACAATGGTTCAACTCCATTGAAACGATCTTCTACATCCTTCAATGTTCGGAACAAGAGAAGGTTCTCCTGGAAGCTTATCGTATAGAGGGTGAAGTTGATCAATGGTGGACATTTATCAAAAATACGAAGCCTGAGGAGGAGATCGAGGCATTTGAATGGAAGGATTCCCCGAAGATGTTTTTCGATAAATATTTTCCGTGCACCCTCCAGCTTAAGATGGAAAGGGACTTCCTTTCCCTTAAGAAAAAAGATGAAGAATCTGTTGGAGCGTACGAGGCAAAATTCACAAGGCTTGCATGATATGCTTCCTGCTTTGTCGTTACCCCCGAATGCAAGGTTGACCACTTCTTTGGTGGGCTGAAGCCTAGCCTGCGGAAATCATTAGCGATCCGTGACTTCGACAGCTATGAGGAAATTGTCTGATGTTCCCTCAAGGTCAAAATGGAGAACGAAGAATCACAGGGGTATCATGGGGATAAGAAGCATATGTTGGACTTCAATTCTAGTGGGCTGATGGATAAATCCAACAGTGCTAAGAAGATCCAGCACCCTACTTGCCAAAAGTGCTGAAAGAATTACCCTAGAAATTGCCTTAAGGGGACAAGGAAATGCTTCAGGTGTAGAAGGGAAGGGAACCTATCTGTTAACTGTCAGCAAGAAAGACCTGCAGCTGCGATAGAGGAGAGGAATGATCTGTTTGAACACAACCGTGTTGTTCAATGCTACAAATGAAATTAACCGGGTCATTTTGCAAATCAGTGCCCTAATCCAATGGTTTTCGGAGACAACCAACAACCTCCAAGGCAGCAAGGAAGATCTTTTTCCATCACTTCTACCGAAGTGAACACCGACAAAGAAGTGGTGATAGGTATGTTAGTTAATCATTCAAGAATAGAAAACATTCTTTTGGATTCAGGTTTTACTAATTCTTTTATATCTCAAAAGTATAGTAGAACAATCACAGCACCACCACAAATCATGGAAGTGAAGATGTCGGTGAGTACGGCAAATAGGCCAATCACTGTATCCCATGAATATAAGTCCTCCCCTATTATAATATGTGGATGGAATTTCCCGGAAAACCTCGTCATACTCCCTATGGTGGAATTTGATGCAATTCTTGGAATGGATTGGATTTCCTTATATAGAGCCAACATAAATTGTTGGGAGAGGGAAATCACACTCCATATGGAGAATCGACCCCCGATTCATTACAAGTGTATGGAGGAAGATGAATCTCCTTTAGATCCATCATGTCAAGCATGGATATTACTTCCCTTTGAGAACACGTATCTGGCTCAGATGATTGAGTCCAAGGAAGAAACCATCCTCAAAGAAATGCCTATTATGAGGGAATTCGCTGAAGTGATTCTCGAGGAACTGCATGGTCTTCCTCCTAGAAGGGATGTTGAATTCTCAATTGAACTTATACCCAGGGATTTACCAATATCCAAGACTCCATATAGAATGTATGTTGTAGAGCCTGAATAGCTGAAGAAATAACTAAAGGAGAATCTGGATAAAGTGTTTATACTCCCAAGTGCTTCACCATGGGGTGCACCAGTCCTCTTCGTCAAGAAGAAGGATGGGTCAATGCGGCTTTGCATCGATTATCATGAACATAAAAAATCACGATAAAGAACAAGTATCATCTCTCAAGAATTGATGACTTGTTCAAATAGCTACATGGAGAACAATTCTTCTCCAAGGAAGATTTGCGGTCGGGATATTGTCAAGTAAGGGTGAAGAAGGAAGATGTATCCAAGACTACTTTTCGTACAAGATACGGGCACTATTAATTCATAGTAATGCCTTTCAGACACACCAATGATCCAGTAATCTTCATGGACTTGATTAATAGAGTCTTTAAAGATTACCTAGACAAATTTCTGGTAGTCTTTATAGATGATATTCTAATATACTCGAAAACCAAGGAGGATCATGATGAGCATTTAAGAACTGTACTAAGGATGTTGCGCAAGGAGAAGCTCTTTGAAAAGTACAAAAAGTGTGAGTTATGGTTGAAGGAGGTCTCATTCTTGGGCCATATCATTATAAGAAATGGGATATCTATGGATCCCTCCAAAATAGATGCAATTGAGGGATGGTCGAGACCAGCATCGTTAATAGATATTTGTAGCTTCTTGGGGTTAGCATGATATTATCGACGATTTGTGAGAAATTTCTCACGATTGTCCAACCCTCTTACCAATCTAACTCGAAAGGGAGTAAAGTTTTCTTAGAGTGGTGAATGCGAAAAAAAGATTCAAGGAGTTGAAAAGGAGTCTTATCACTGCACCTGTGCTCACTTTACCCACAAGTGGGGAACTTTTTTTGGTATTTAGTGATGCTTCGAAAAAGGGCTTAGGATTTGTGCTGATGCAGAATGATAAAGTGATATCCTATGCCTCAAGGCAGTTGAAAATTCATTAGCAAAACAATCCAATGCATGATCTAGAGTTGGCGGCGGTGATCTTTGCCTTGAAAATCTGGCGGCATTATCCTTATGGGGAGAAATGTGAGATATATACTGACCACAAGAGTCATAAATATATATTCACATAGAAAGAGATTAATATATTCCAGAGAAGATGGATAGAGCTAATCAAGGATTATGTCTGTTCAATCCATTACCACCCTGGGAAAGCGAACAAGGTGGAAGATTCCCTAAGAAGAAAGGATCCAGTGATTCTATCAATTATGATAATTGAGAAGGATCCAATCTTCTTAGACTTGATGAAGATGTACATGGGAATCATAGAGAAGGGAAAATCATCAATCATTTCACAAATGATTTCTCAACCATATCTTTTGGAAATGATAAAGGATTCCCAAAAGGATGATGTGGGAATTCAAGAAAAAGTGGAAGCTATCGAAAAAGGGAAATCCTCAGAGTTTAATGTTAATGAAGAATGAATTGTGTGGTTTGGGAAAAGACTATGTGTTCCATCAATCCCGTAGCTGAAGAAGGAACTTTTGGATGATGCACATAGTTCAAATTTCTCTATTCACCCAGGGAGCACAAATATGTATCGAGATCTCTAAGAAAACATTTGGTGGGATAATATGAAGAAGAATATTGTTGAATATACATCAAAGTGCTTGGTGTGTCAGAAAGTGAAGGTGGAGAGGAAAAAGTCTAAGGGGATGATGAAACCATTGCCCATACCAGAATGGAAATGGGAAAACATCACCATGGACTTTGTCACCGGACTTCCGAGGACATCCAAATAAAACAATTCAATATGGGTTATTGTGGATAGTCTTACAAAGACTGCACACTTCATTGCTATTCGGGAGGATTTCTTATTGGATCAACTGGCACGAATATATATATCAGGTAAGTGGTAAGGTTGCATGGAGTACCACTATCTATTGTGTCTGACCGAGATCCAATATTCACCTCTAATTTTTGGAAGAGTCTTCAACATGCTCTGAATACTGAACTGAACTTTAGTACGACCTATCGTCCTTAAACTGATGTCCAATCCGAGCGCACTATCCAAACACTTGAGGATATGTTGAGAGCATGCTCAATTGACTTTAAAGGAGGATGGGATCAACATTTTCCTCTGGTTGAGTTCTCTTATAATAACAGTTTCCACTCGAGCATCAAAATGGCACCATATGAAGCCCTATATGGGAAAAGGTTCAGAACACCATCATGTTGGGATGAGGTTGGTGAACGTAAGCTTCTTGGACCAGAAATGGTTGAGGAAGTGGTGGAGAAGGTGAAAACCATTCAGCATCATATCAAGGCTACCCAGAGTTGACAGAAGAGTTATGCAGATAATCGTCGATGAGACCGTGAGTTTAAAGATGGAGACATGGTTTTTCAATGCATATCTCTGTGGAAGAAGGTCGTGAGGTTTGGAAAGAAAGGGAAGTTAAGTCCAAGGTACATCGGCCCCTTAGAGATTCTTGATTGTGTAGGGGATGTGGCCTATCGACTAGCACTTCCGCCTACTATGGCCAAAGTACCTGATGTCTTTCATGTATTTCTCTTATAAAATTACCTACCAGACCCTTCACATGTACTCTCTAATGAGATGGTACAATTGTAAGATGATCTTTCTTATGAGGAGAAACCAGTGAAGATCTTAGATCGTAGAGAAAAAGTTCTATGAAATAAGACAATGCCCCTCATCAAGGTGTTGTTGAGAAACCACAAGTTTGAAAAAGAGACATGGGAATCAGAGGAAGTGATGAAGTTTCGTTACCCACATCTGTTTTATTGTGGGAAAAGGAAAATTTTGAGGGTGAAATTTATTATAGGGGGAATATTTTAACGACCCAAAGTTTCTTTAATGGAAAATACCTCTTGATCTTATTAAATGTCTCTTTATATAAAATGTTTTTATAAAATGTCAACTTCACTGGTTTTATGATAAGAATTGTTACCGTTACTTTTATAGATGTTGAACAGTGATCACATGATTTGTATAAATATACGGCTTTAACACATCCATTTTTGCTTAGAAAAAGGAAGAGATGGCCTCATCTAGTAGAATTCCCCCATACGAAGCCCATTTATCAGAGCTCGGAAAAGAGGTGGCATCCTTGGGCTTTGCTCTTGACCAAGTCCAAGCCGAGCTTCACCATGACAAGCTCGAACAGGACCGTCTACTGGAGAAGTGTATGTTGATAGAAATTACCACTCGAGCGATGTAATCCGAGCCACCCCAAGAGTCTGTCACCATCGCACACCATGCCCTTAGATCTTATGCGGTTGTTTTAAGGGTTTATGTAACTAATCGATAGTACTATGTTCATTTACATAATTTTTTGTATATAATAATGAATATAATTTCTTGTCATTATTGATACATTGTAAATAGTTTTTAATGTACAAATGGTGTTTTTAGTTATTATTTAATTAAGAAATCTATTTTATTAAATTAAAGGAATTTTGAATTAAATAATATTTTAATAAAATATTATTATTATTATTATTATTATTAGATTTATTTTATTATATACAATTTATCATATAATTTTATAAATGCATTTTTTTATTTTTATTAAGGTTTGAAAGCCATTTTTGTCAAAACCCGTGAATTTTCGATAAATGATTGTTTTTATTTTAAAAGTTAAAATTAACATATTTAGAAATAAATTTAGATAAAATAAATATTATTTTTGGAATCAGGACGTCGAAATTATCCAGCAGTGATGTTTTCATAATTTTCTGAGACAGTCAAATTTTTGAGTAAAAATTAAATACCGTTTAAATATATAATGTGTTTTATGACATCATAATGACCCAATAGTGATGTAATAAAATACTATAATCTTTATGTTTGGCCAATATATGATTTTCCATTAAAATAATGTAATTTTTGGTTTTTTGGGTTTACTTTTCAAAGCATTAATGGACCCCTCAAGACTTATTAAACACCTTGTCTTTTTAAATTAATTTCCATGGGAGTGTGACTCACCCCCCCATAAGAAACCCTGATATTTTATGAAGTTCAGACTATGGCCTTATAAAATATTGTTTTCCTATTACCTTTTCCAAAAACCATGTGAAAAAACCATGGGATGGTTTGTGGTTTGGATTAATTTAATATAAGGGGTCCCAATCCTAAATAATAAATAATTCCCTCACCTTTGCTATATAAACCCACCCAATCCCCCACTTAATCTTTACTAAAAGCCTTTTTAGTTCATCCAACCTCTGCCCTACTCTCTCTATAATCTTCCCAAGGTTCCCCAATCTCCCAATAATCCTCTCATGAGCCTCTCCTTAGCCTTTGGAAGCACACTTCCAAGTAAGGTTTTTTTTCCTTTCTCATTTTTGTCCAATTTTCTTTCTGTTGTTTTTTTTCATTTAATTTCAATTATAAATGTTGGGGTATGGTTTCTCCCATCCCTCATACATCCCTATTTATGTTTGAATGATGGGAGACCCTTTATCTCTCATTAAATTCCTCCCATGTACAACTGTTACTATGTCGAAATTCCGAAAAGAACTTCTCTCTCCTCTTTTACATTCAAGCGATACTTTTGTATCATGAATCTAAATTCCATTAAAATTGTTGGGAAATGTATCTATATGACCTCCTTAATTTCCATTACATGTAAATATTATGAGGAACCCATTTCACTCTCATCAACAATTTTTATGAATTCTTATGTCACGTCGTTATGCTGCCGAAATCACACCGATTTTCTAAGTCAATGTCATAGTGTAGTGAAGACCATGTCCATTTCTTTATCAAGGGTATTCACCTTTATGCACATTCACTTATTGATTGTAAAGTTTCATGTATGAATTCCACATTCCTTTATCATGGAATAAATTATTATGTTTTATGAATCCATGTTTTCTGATCCATGTGGCACACTTATGCATGAAATGAAATGTTTAAGAAGGGTGCGCCCTTATAGCGCTCTAATGCATTGGGTAAAGTATAGTATCATGATACGTCATGTGCAATGAGTGTTGACTCATTCTAATTCAAGTGAAATTAGGTTTTACTCATGATTTATGTGCAATGAGGATTTACTCATGCTCTATGTGCAATGAGCCTTCGCTCATGCTAATTCCATGTTAAGTGTTGTTTCCACATTTTCATGTAATGATTATCATGCTTTATCATGCCTTTATGTTCATGTTTTTCTTATTATCTATTGATATGTATATTGTCTAACATGTATTTTACTCCTCATGTTATTCCATGTGTACTCCCTTACTGGGCTTTATAGCTCACCCTTTTATTTTGCATGTCCTCAGGTTATCCCATGCAATGCTAAGTATGAAGGAATGTAGTGGTCATGTAAAGGAAGTTTTCAATAAAGATGTTGTATTTCATGTTTTAAGTTTTTATGTAATGATCCTAATCCCCAAAGACACTAAACCTCTCGATATTCTTTATTGTATCAAGTAATGTTTTGTGTAATAAATCATGTTTATGTCTGAATTAAAAGCAGGGTTGTCATAGACACTATTATCTTCCAATCCCCTGATGTCTTCAAAAATTAAGGTAGAAAGCAGCTATGTCATCATATTCCTGGAAGCCCGTGATTGTACACAGCAACAATCAGAGTCACACGATGCAATCTAAAATAAGTGTTCAGAACCACAAAAGGTATGATATTATCTCTCTCTAGATATCATTTCAGAAGCATGCAATCTATAGAGTGATGGATCAATGGATTAAGCTCGTTCCAATGAGATATTATTTATCAACACATCAATACAGGTCGACTCACTCCTCCAATGACCATTTTTTTCCTTGAATCATTGAAGGACATGTGCATGTGTCACTCAAAAAATTGTTAGTTATAAATAGATTAGACGACATTGTTTCATAACAATTTTAAGGAAAATGAAGTTGCCTACCCAAATATATTTTTTGGTGTTTGATGAAAAATATAATTGGGAATGAAAATTTGCAGTCTACAAGACATTGATAATCGGATTCTATTTTACAAATAATTCTAAATTTGAAATATAATGATTTTGCGGTATCAATTTCAATGAATTAGGAATCTGAAATTTGAGGAATTCAGAGTTTGAATTATGAAGAATTAAGATTCTTAATTCTGAGAAATTTGGGTTTTGAATTCTGATGAATTGATGCTCTGGATTTTAGAGAATTCGAAACCTGAAACAGACCACTCTATATCCATGAGTTATTTGATTCCATAGATTTAGATATGAATGAAAATTTTAGACTACATAATAAAATGATTTAGAATTAGACATGTTAAAATGTGAAAAAATAAAACAAGGGTAAGACTAAAAATTTCCTTAGAGAAGGAAAATTATTTTTATGAGGATAATCCTTAGGGAAATAGAAATTTCCTTAAGATAATGTTTTTTTGATTTTCAAAACATAGAGGAATGAAAAAGTCATATGGAAACCCTATTTCCTTAACAATCCTTAACTTTTTGGAATGCATAAACATTATTACGAAAATGAATATAAGGAATTTTAATCTTGCTTTATGAACATGAATGAAAAACTTATCTCCCTTTACTTATGGATCGAGGTGAATATGACTAACTCTCTATTAGGGTTTGAAATCCCTAAGGATAGTATTCTTGACATCATTATAGTGATTTTTCTATTACCTGCATAAGTAAATCTTCTTTGAAAAAACTCCTCCTTAGATATACCCCCACCCCCCACCCCCAATACATAGGGAATTATCTTATTTACATGGAATTATTCTTTTTCATCCCTTTCTCCACCTTTGTAATTTTCAAAAATGAATAGTGAGATTGGAAAAAAAAAAATATAGTTCCTGAAATATTAGTACTATAAAACAAGACAAATACAAGTAAAAAAATTAATTTTGATTTGAAATTTCATTACAAGGAAGGTAATACAATAAAAGAGCAGAGTTAGGGAGAACAATTCATCCTTATTTTTAATTTTTCATATGATTCTTTATAATGTTGGTCAAAATTTTATGCTCCTTATTATATTATTCTAAACTCTAAATAAATTAATCCCGATCATTGTTTTTCTTCTCCAGGGCATTGATTTTTTCTTCGTGATCCTTCATTATTTCATCATGAAACTTCAAAATATCTCATTACTTACTGAGAATTTATTCGAACTCAATTCTCAAATCACTTCCCCTTTTTATCGCTCTCAAAATCATATGTCCCATTATCTTGAATGTCATCTAGGATTATGATCACTTCAATTTTCTTCTTAGACCACTTAGTAATTTCTTTGAACGTCCTTTTTTTTGCATCATATCTGATATATAATGATTTAAAATTTCCAACAATCCTGATAAATTTGTCCATTAGCATAGAAATAGAATATGATTTATGATTAAAATAATGTTTATGCAAATGAAATCTCGAATAAATAGATGGAGACAAGGTAATTGTATCAACCAATTTTGTTCGGTATTTAACATAAAAATAATAACCCATGGAGGAAAATTCTGAATCCAAATCTCTTGTTAGCGAGGATTGTCTTTATATCTCAGCGTCCTTTATTTTTGATGATCCCCCTACATCTTTCTTATCCACCACTGCCTTTTTAGGTGTATCTTCAAACACATGTTTTCCATTATCATCTCTCAAAATGATCTCAGCACCCCTTGGTGATTCAGGTTCACTATCTGATTTTTGGACTATCTTATCATCCTTAGCCTGTTACTTTTCATCATATTCCACCAGGTCCTATGGTTGAACTAAATCATGGTCGTTGATATCTTATTTTGATAGTTTTTTTACTTTTTCATTACCATCATCACATTTTCCGGGGGTAGAAAGTTTAGAAGATTCAACCTGGGATGTCCAGATTGATAATTTATCAGAAGGAATCTACTACTCATGATATTCTTCCACATTTTATAGAATATCATTTGTATCATCACATCTTTCCCATTCTTATCCTTCCACTTCATATTCCTGACCTAATTCATCCTCATATTCAGCTTCAATAATAACATTTTTATTTCCCAAATACTTTGGAATAGATTCTTGTAGAAATTATTCTGGTAACTAAATCTGCTCAGATCCTTCCGGAGTAGCCTTGAGTAGTACATGAACTAATTCATCTTCTGATATCTTATTCTTTTTATTCTTATCCTTTTCTTGATTCTCATATTCCTCAAAAACCTTAGTCATTAATGAATGTTCCTCAGCAGGGTCGATGCCAATGTTATTCTCTCCTTCCTTCTTATTCTTCTTATATTCACTCCACATATTAACAAAATCATATAAATAAATGTATTGCTTCTTAGATTTAGGAGGTGCGGATTGGGTTTCCTGAAATGCAAGAGTCTTTTTCTTTGACTAATGGTTCCTTGAACTTTCTCTTCTGGTCACCATTCCTGGAAGAATCACCTACATATGGCTTCTTGGATAAGGCTTCGATCTCTCTTTCTGAAAAGTCAGTAAATTCTTTTGACTTTATGTTAAATCCAACCTTCATTCTTCTGAGTGTATCACCACTCATCAACATAAAATTGAAATTTTATGGATTTGATCTTCATAGTATTTGTAAATAATTTTGTCAATGGACTATAATCCTGGAAATAATAATCTGATACATGATGATCTGAGATTTTAGTGTCCCATTATTGATATTTATAATTTAAAAAATGACATAATTCACGAGATTAATCTTTTGGAGAATCACCAAAATATCTAAAACATAAATATCAATATTTTTCAGAGAATCCTTATCGCTATTTCTCAGAATGAAAAATCCCTGATCCCAAAACTCTATGTTCATGAGGTTAATAGAATGATGCCTGATTTTTGGAGTCTTCACATCTGATAATCCATGAAACTCTATGGCCTTATCCATATCAAAAAATCCTAATATATCTGCTATCTTGTGGGTGCATAATTCAGCTTCCCCCTCATAAAGAAATCCTAAAATACATGTATCGAAGATAAATGATAGGGAACAAGTTTTCCCATAATACTTAAATGAAAACATTTCTTACCCACCTTCACTGAAAAAGTATATAGACTAATAAAAATATATCAGCAATTCTGGATACACCGAATCTGGTGCCTTTGGTTTGGATACATATCGACTCTCACAACTATTAAAATTTATTTTTTTCAAAATATGAGAATCATAATTAGAGAAAATATTGGATACACTAAACATTCTCTATTGATCTAAAATAATAAATTTCCATAAATGACAACATATAATTCTATGAAGATGCTTCCAATGACATTCATATTTAAGAAAATAAGAAATTTGGAATGACCCTTATGTAGATTGATAAAGCTTTGAGAGGTAGAATATTGAAAACTGATGTGGGGAAACAATTATGGGGACTTTTTATAGGCGTTTGAAGTTACAATTAAACATCCCAGATTTATCCTATAGTTGAAATAAGCATGATTTGATCTGATAGTTGAGATGAAACCCGAAGAAGGATTTTGGTAGGTAATGATCATTTGATTTTTTTAAATAAAAACATTCAGATTTAAGGAAACTGAATCAAAAAAAACCTAAAACAAGATGTATATAAAAACATGTAAAAATTTGAATACGAAATTTTAGGTAAGGAAAGATACATTCCAGACATTAATATAATTTTCAATAATGAGGGAAATTCTTATAGATGAATTTTGAGATTTTGGAATGTTTTAAGGAAATGAAATTTATAAAATCCATTAAAAATATTATGAAAAAAATTGATTATGAAATATATTGATTACAAATAATTTGATAACAATAAATTTATTTTTCGAAAAAAATTTGACTAAAAATAATTTTTATGAGCAAAGGAAATGTACACCCCCAATGATAATGAGATACTTAATGTATTTTGATATGTTTCAACAAAATGATAAAATTTATGAATACTATATAGGGATCATTCTTACCTTTTGTTTAATGTATTCAAATCTATCCAAGGGTAATTATTTTGTAAAAATATCAGCCAGTTGATCTTCTGTTCTGATAATATGAATAATGATATCTTTGTTTTGAGTGTGATCCCTAAGAAAGTTATTCCTAATGGAAATGTCTTTTTCATGAGAGTGATGTGAAGAAGATTTTTTAGGTAAGTGGAACTAGTTTTATCACACAATATATGTGTTTTGGTAAACTCCTGACAATGTTTGTGAGTTTGTGTTGCATCCACAACATTTGAGCACAACAACGTCAAGCTGTAAAATATTCGGCTTCAGTAGTGGAAAGTTCTACTGAGTGTTTTTTTCATGACCAGGAAACTAACTATTCTCTTAAAAAATGAAAAGTTCTAGATGTAATTTTCTTATCCATTCTACACCCACCAATGTCAGTATCTAAAAAACATTTTAAAAAAATTATTCCAGGATGTATAAAAGTGTCATAAATCCATGGTTCCCATAATTAGAAAAAGAATATATTCAATTATAATAAATGATATTACTTAGGATTGGATTGATATCATGCACATAAGCATACTGAATACATTAAATTTGTGTGACTTGTTGTTAATTATAATAAACATCCTATCATTCCTCTATATAATGTTTGATCTACTGGTTTCCAAACACCATCAACATCTAGAGAATTTGAGGTACAAAATAGAGTACATATAGTAATAGTGTTGTAAAATCCATAATTTTTAAGAAGATAAATAATATTCTTATGTTGTGATATATATGTTCCTTCTAGTTTTTGGGAAATTTGATAACCTATAAAAACAATTAACTCACCCATCATACTCATTTGAATCTCATATTTCATAATATTCACAAACAAATCAGTTAAATATTGCAGATTTTAACCAAATATAATTTCATCAGTATACATTTGATCAATAAAAACATATATCTTATCATTATTTATAAATAGGGTTGGATAATCGGTTCCATTAACATAGTTGTTTTGTATCATAAATCAAGTAAGTATATCATACCCGGTTCTAGGGTCTTGCATAAGTCTATATAAATATTTAGAAAGTTTGAAAACAATATTACGATGTTTTGTGCCTTCAAAACTAGGATGATGTTAAACATAAACATCCTATTTAACATATATTTTATGAAACAACCATTTTTCATCCATTTAAAAAAGTTTAAAATTAAAAAATGATGCAAAGAAAATTAAAATACAAATAGATTCATGTCTATATACCAGAGCATTGGTTTGTTCATAGTATATTCGTTCTTGTTAATTACAGACATTCTCATCTAATATAGGATTATTTCTTACAATGAGTCCTTTTTCATCAAACTTATTTTTGAAGACCCATTTTACTCTAATAACAAATGTTTCCTTAAGTCTTTCAACCAAGGTATATCCATTGTTATTGTTGAATTTATTTAGTTTGACTTTCATGGATTTTATCCAGTCTTCTTCACCTAAAGCTTCAGCAGTGATTCTTTGTTCTAATTGGGAAATTAATGCTTGATGTTCTACTTCATTTAATAAAACAATAATAGTCTTTACAAGTTGATTTACATCACCAATGATACTCTCTGTGGGAAAATTTTTCAGAAACAACTGATTTGGGTTTTGTAAAACCTGTTCATCAACATATGGTATGAAATATTTGGGGCTAAATGGATCAAAAATGTTTTTGTTAACATTCTTATCATCAAAATTTTATTCTATAAATGATTGATAATCAGTTTTTAAAACACATCCAAGGATGTAGGTTTGTTTTTTTATAAATAAATGGATTAGTTTCATCAAATAAAACATATACTATTTCTTCAATATTAATCGAATTTTTATGAAAAACTCTATAAGCCTTGTAAGTTATGGAGTAGCCTTGGAAAATATCTTCCTTATATTTGGGTGAAAATTTATGTAAATTATCATTTGTATTCAGAGTGAATTATTTTTATCCAAATACATTGATTTAGGAATGTCTAGGTTTTATACAATTCCACAATTCAAAAAGAGGTTTTTTAAGAATTGTTAAAATCAAAACATGATTTTTAGTATAATCAAAATTACATAAAACATTAGCCCAAAAGTGTTTAGCTGTAGAATATACACTTAACATGTTTCTAGTTATCTCTTGAAGATTATAATTTCATCATTGAACAACACCATTCTATTGAGGAGTTCTTCAAGCTGATAAGTTATGAGTAATAAATTTTATACTACAAAAAGTTTCAAAATATGAATTTTGAAATTCTCTTTTATGATCACTATGAATAGTTATAAATGTATGGTTTTTCTCTTTTCTAACATGGGCTCTAAAAATTTTAAAATAAGAATAATATTCATATTTCCTTGATAGAAAATCATCCCATGTAAATCTAGTGTAATCATAAACTATGAAAAATACAAAATATTTGCCTCCAATTCTTCTAGTTGGGGTTGGACCAAATAGATCCATATGCACTAATTGTAATTAATCATAAGATAATACTTCACCGATTTATATAAAACATTATTTATGTTTCTTTCTATATTTATAAGGATCAAAAACATTTGGATAATCAAATATATGCTCCGGTAGATCCTTAACAAGTTGTTTCATTGAGAATTTTCATATGCTCCTATAGGTAAAGTACCTCAAAAATCTATTCCATATCCAAGATTGATATTCCATTGCACTAACGAAAGGTATATATTGGATCGCATAGTATTCTATTTTTAATTTTTATACCTTCTCTTACCTATGGGAAAAAAGAATAAACTCTTCCTTGGAATTGTGTACTAACCACTTATCATTCCAAAAATTCACAGGGTATCATTCATCACATAATTAGATTATTATAATAAAGTTATCCTTGACAACATTAACAAATAATGAATTTTAAATAAATTTTTTTCATGATTAACAATGATACAAATACAAACAATTTCTCTCTGAGGATTATCTTCGAAAATTACTTTTCCTCTTTTAGTATTGATAGTCTTTTAAAAGATGTTTTTGTTACCAGTCATATGTTTGGGACATCCACTATCCATGTACCATGTATTTATATTGGAACAAATTTTTTATCCATAAAATAACAATGTTACACTTTTGGAATCTAATCATTTTTTGATCTAAAAATTTCAGAAAGTAAAATTTTACCTATCGACATTTTCATAAAAAAATAACCTTTTTGAAATCCTAAAGATTAGGTTTCGTTTAAAGAATAATTTTTCAGCCAATGTCCACCACACTGACATTTAGTGAAAAATGGATCAATTTTAGTAAAAATTAGGTATTAAGAAAAATGTTTTTGAATGAGTATAACCAATCCTAAAACTATTTATTTATGGTCTAATTTTGGAATACATATTGTTAAAATTTCCTTTACCTAGGGTAAAATTTGAAATACATTTCATTGAAGAAAATATTTCTGACTTTAATGTAATAACCATATGTTTATCTTCAAAAAAAATAATATTGGAACTATTGTAAGTCTATAAAATATTATTCATAGAAATTATATGTTCAAGAAAATTAAAATGTCTATCCATCTCAGAATTAAATTACTCAAGAATTTTTGAAATACTATTAAAATAAAATTATTTCTTATCAAGAAAATTATAAAGATTTGATACTTATTTGGATAAAATATATAATCTCAAATTATAATTATCTATAATTTTCAAGAGTTTATAATTTTCATTCTAAAGAAGTTTAGAAAAAATAGACACTTCTTCATAAGAAGTTAAGGAATTATCTTTATTAGAAGATGATTATTTATCTAAATACTCATAATATTTCTCATAAGTATAATTTGAATTGAATGATATTTAGTGATAGATTCATCATTTTGTACCATGTCCATTAGAAAATAATTTTCAATTTTTAGATTGACTAGAAAACAATGATTATTCTGACAAAAATATTCATAATCTGAGGAATCATTTTAAGAGTAACCACCAGTCAAACAATTGGTTTCACTAGATTTCCAAACTATCATAGTATTATCTTTGTAGTAATACATTCTATTTCTCCCAGAATGATTTCACTTTATATTCTTTTTCTTAAGAATAAGTCAATATTGCCTTATATACCCTGAACTTTTTCATTCATAGCATGTGACTTCTGATTCACTATTTTCTTTTCTTTATTTATTCTTATATCTATACTGAAAGTCTTTCATTCCAACTATCTTTTTCATCCTTCAAGAAATATAATAGAGCTCATTATCAGAATGATCGCATTCACTAGATTCAAATGTAACAGTGACTTTTATAGACTTGGATATTGTAGCCATTTCTGGTGTATTGGATTTAGTAAAAGTAAAGGATACTCTTCCATTAACATTCTTCTTCTTATTTTTATCACCATATCTTGTCGTTCTTCTTTCGTGTTTAAGTAGAGTTCCAAAAAAATCATGAAGTTTGATTTTAGACACTTTTCTGTTCTCATAAATAACTATTCTTTTGGATTCCCACTCATTATGCATAAAATCAATAATGTAGTCTACAAGAGTTTCATCATCAATACCTCTCTCCCCCATAGATTGAAACTTTTCATGATATTTATAAACCTTTGTTGCAACATACATACTAGCTCTCCATAATGAAATAAAAATCCATGATATTCATCACTAGGAAAAGCTCTTCTTGTCTCATAACTTTTGAAGTCCCAGAAAGAGGTTCTGCATGTTTCTTACAGATATTGTTTGTAGCATCACAATAAGAATTCTAACTATATATAATCCTTGTCACAGAACTCAAAAACATATTTTCTACCTTTTAGATTAATTGATATTCTCTCGTTCCTTGATTGTTGACGGTTTTGACTTCCTTGTCATGAATCTTGTAATCCCTATTAAGAATGACAAATTTGTACACTCCTGTGTTGATAACAAATTTCTCCATACACTTTCACCAGTATTCATAAATATTACCATTAAAAAATTGGTGATATAGTGGGATTTAGATTTTCAATCGAACCGACATTCCTTCCTTCCATTATATAGGAAACACCATCCATAACACATGTTAGAGGAGAAATTTTGTAAACAAAGCTAAAAATCCATAAGAAAATCATAATCAAGAATATTTAGAAAACGGAAAACATGAGAAAGAAAATGTATATGTGAATATAAGTATTTTAGTTACCTTATCTGATACCAATTGTAGGATCCAAATATGAATTTATATTCTCAATTACAAGAGGGGGTGAATTGTATGTTAAAAAATTTTCATATTTAAAATTAAGGAAAACTATGTTTAACAATGTGAAACAAGGTAAATTAATAACACCTCTTATATTTTAACTAAAAAACATTCTAGGTTTCAGAAATATTATTATGTATATAAAAATTTTGGATAGTTTACAGGGAAAAAATTCTACCTTGACGCATATATAATATTACTTATTAGAGTTTAAAAAAGTACAAGAAAGTATAATAAGGTAATACATTCACCAATTATCAAAATACAGTGGAAATAAACCTAAAATAAAGCAAGTAAGAATTTTGAAATCTTTTAACCCAATGATTAGGGTATCCATTAACCATGGACAATGGTCCCTTGGTTTATACATTCAATAATGTCAGTATTACCCACACCAGGGTAAGCCCTCGATAGGAATATTGGAATCTGTCTTGCTATTCTCACAAGATCTCAATCTTTAAGGTAGTTAGAACCTCTGTCTTCTATCCCTGGAAGTCCGTGAACATTATGGTAGTTGAAACCCCCCACTTACTATTCACAAAAGCCTTGGATTGTACTCAACAACAATCAGAGACACACGATGATATCTAAAAAAGATGTTTAGAACCACACAAATCATGAGAGTATATCAATATAGAAATCACTTCTACATCATTAAATCTCTAGAGTGATGTAATGGTGTATTGAGATTGTTCAAATGAGCTCCTATATATAGGAACTTATCCAACAGTTGGCTCCCACCTCTGACAGTCATATTTTTCCTTGAATTTCAAAGAGACTTGTACATGTGTCACTAAAAACATTGTTAGTTAGAAACATATTGTACAAAATCATTTTATCATAAGTGTAAGGAAAATTATTTTAACTATCCAAATCTATTTTTCAGATTTTATGGAAACATAGAATTCAGAACGAACATTCAGATTCTATTAAACATCGATATTTGGATTCTGTTTTAAAAAGATTTTGGAATCTGAAATATAACAATTTCAGAGTTTGAATTCCAATGAATTTGGATTCCAAATTATATGGAATTCAGAGTCTTAATTCGGAGGAATTAAGAGTCTAAATTTAGAAGAATTTCGAGTCAAAATTATTAGGTATTTAGAGTCTGAATTATGAGGAATTATAAATATGAAATTTTATGAATTCAAAGTGCGATTTCTGAGGAATTCGGTGTCTGAATTTCAGAAAATTCAGAGGCAGAATTTTATAGAATTTAGAGTCATAATTTCAGTGAATTTGAAGTCTAAATTTTAGGGAATTCAGAATCTAAAAATATAATACTCTTTATCCAAGGAATTATGAGATTATGGGGGATTGTATATTAATTATTATTTAAGACAATGTAATAAAATAACTTATAAAAAAGAAGACATAATGTGAAAAAAGAGAACAAGGGTAAGAATAAAGAGAAAGAAAATTTTCCTTATGAAGATAGTCCACATGAAAAAAAATCATTAAGAAAAAGTGTTTTTGAGTTTCCAAATATAGTGTAATAGAAAATTCATAAAGAAACTTTATTGGCTCAACACCCATGTATACCAACCTGTGTAATATGTTCATGGGGTGACCCGCATGACAGACTGTGTATGGAAATATGGTGGAGTATATGTTTTTTACTCCACCCCATGTTTTTTTATATTTCTAGATACACACCATGTCCATGTAAGGACCCACACATTGTGTGGAGATAGTCACATGATGTGTCTATGCTTCATGTGGCCTGTAACTCCAGCCACTGCTGGGTGGGGTCCATATATTTTGTCTCCTTAGAGGCATGATGTGTTCTTCATCGCATCCAGTATGCAAACCCAAGACGATACAGACAGCCCCAAACTAAATGTTCTTCAGATAACACGTCTTGTACATCCATATTTTCCAGAACGGCCAATTAATCTATATGTGCCTTCATCGAACCTCATATGTCCGCTCTGGTGATCTGATCACCTGGAAACTAAAGTTTTGAGGTCTCAGAATCATCTCGATGTTATCTCCATTGATTTGGGGCCTCTTAATGCCTCAAAAACACATATTGATCCACCCATGTGAAGAAGATTTGATGAACGATTTCTTCTAAACTATGTTTATCCATCATCTACCATCACTGTCTCTCCTTTGTTTTGTAGTCACGATGTCAGAACAAAAATATGGGATCGTTTTTTTATTCAATGGATTCACAAAAATCATTTGCTTGAATCCCTATGAAGAACGCAAAGAACACAAGGTGGAGGAGAATGAAATTCAATAATCCAAATTGAGGAATGAACCTCTATCATTTTTCATCCACGCTTTGATGAAATCCTATTATAATGATTAAACAAGATGAATGAAAAAAAATCTCATTCAAGCATGGATCATTTCCCCAATTCAAAATCCCAATGAATGGGAAAAATAACTCCCTCTCAAAATAACACATGATATACAGATCAACCCATTCATGGGTTGATCCATGTTAATATTTTGATTGAAGAAAGAGGAAAGAAGAAATAGAAAACAAAACCCATAACATGATTCGATTGAAGAAAACCATCAAGTTTATGTTTGTTGGTGAGGTCCATCAAATTAGAGATGCGTTGATCGATCATTCCAATGACGTCTTCCAATAGGTTCTCCTCCAATGCTTCATTTTCAATCCTCAATTCATAGGGTTCTGTAGATAAACATGCGAACATTACCTAAGAATAAATTAATAAGGTATGATTAGGTCTCTGTATTTAAGGAATATTTTAAAATAAAATAAATTATTAATTTATTTTAGTTCCACCAAATGTCCAAAAACTATCTATTGTAGTCGACCTGCGTCGGTCGATGTAATGCCCCACTAAATGTAAATTTATTATTATAAATGCAATGGTGCCCTAGGATTCCTGATCCAGCCACCTATTTAATAGTTACTCAATTTTTCATGAAAGCCACTAACACACACTGTTTAAAAGATTAATTTAGTGCAAACATTTATTTTATACCCCCCAAAGCTCGTAATCACACTTCTTAACAAATCCTAGTCTCGTAATAATTCCAAATAATATTAATAAATAATACAAAAAAATTAGAGATATTATATTATACCCACATTAGGTCTTTACATCTCAGAAATCCAAAATAATGAGACAGAGAACCTCGTCACATAATTGCAGACACAACGCACTCTTCGCCTAAAAAATTAAATCTGGGCATGGACTAAAGATAGATATTGTTGATGTGTTGTTAGAATGGAAGCCACCTCAAATAGTGAAAAGGTTCTAGATCATCCATGACCTAGCAGGATACTACTGACAATTTATCCATACTTTCTCTCGGGTATCAGCATTGACGAAAACCTTGACCTATAAGGGGAGTATATTTGCATAGATGGTGATATGCCAGTAGGATTTCCTGATGTTGATGAGGATTGTGTCGAGTGCACCGATCTTGTGATTTCCTAAAGAGGGTTTTGAGTAATTAGTTTTATATGAAGCAATAGTAAATAATATTAGTTGTGTCCTTATGCAGAGACATGATGTGATTGATTATAGTTTACGCCATCTATGGACACCTGAGAAGAACTATGTGACCCATGATATTGATTTGGAAACAATAGTTTTCACGTTTATGATGTGGCAACAATGCCTTATGGGTGAGTTGTTTATCATCTACTCTAACGATATGAGAGTCATGTACATCTTCTTTTAGAAGGATATGAATCTGAGGTAGAGGCAATGGCTGGTGTTCCTCTAGGATTATGACATTGATATTATCTAGACTCCAGGGAATGGGAACGTTATGGCTGGTACTCTCGGCATGAGATCAAGTTCACAGATTCTGAGAGATAAATCAGAGTATTTGGCATTATTATAATTATCTATTTTTTATGGGGATGACGCATACTATTTAAAATCGATGGTTTTCACCCATCCAAACCTACAATGAGTCTGGGAGGCACATCTAGGGATGCTCAATATGAGAAATTACTTCTTAGTTGTCCACAAGATATTATCTTAATGGATATCCACAAGATGGATATCCTAAAGTATTTTTTTAGAGGACACGCAAATATACGAGTTGTGTTGTGAGAGGATGTTTTTAGTTAGTTTCATACATCCCCATTTGTGGTGATTACTTGAGTAGAGGAAATGTTCCATAAACTCCGATGTTAGTTTTTGTGGATAGGTATGAAGAAGGAAGTGGCAGAGTTCAATTATCAATGGATTATGTGCCAACAGGTGATGGTTGAGCACCAGGATCTTGTAGGGTTAGCTCACCCCGGGAAGTGCCAATGTTGAAATGTAAAGGAATATCGATGAACTTTTTGATGAGATAAACACAAAAATCCAAGGTACACGATTCTATTTGGGTGATCATTGACTGACTCACAATGTTGGCCCACATACTAGTTATTAGGAATCAAAGTTCCATGAAGTCCTTTAGACACCTCTGCATGCGAGAGATAGTACAGATTCCTGAAATCCCATCGACAATAGTCTCAAATCAATAAGTGTGCTTCACATCCTGTTTGTTTAAGGGAATTGAGGAGGCCATTGGGACTTAGCTAGGATTGACCACATCGTTCCATGCCTAGACAGGAGATCATAAGGAGAGGAGAATTCAGGTTCTAGAGGATATGATGTGGGAATGTATCATGGTGTCTGGTCTAAATTGGGATGTCCACCTACCATTGGTGGTGTTTTCATAAAATAACAACTACCACTCCACCATTATCATGGCATTGTTTGGGGCCTTGTATGGATGACCCGGTCGGTCACTGATTTGCAAGGTCGACATCGAAGATTCAGTAATTATTGGTCTAGAGTTCATATGATATACCATTGATAAGTTACATGTCACTCATGAGTGGATGAAGACTACATAAGTCCAACATAAATATTATGTTTCCTGACAATGGAGACATCTTGAGTTCTATGAGGGGGGCATGTCTTCCTTTGGGCCTCACCTCAATGAGGGTTTTAGATATTTTTTTTGTATACTGTTGTCTCTGAGTTTCATTGACCTTTTTTAGATACTGTACAGAGTTGGTGAGGGGGAATACCGCCTAGCACTAAAGTTGTAGTTGTAGTGGGTACATGATTTATTCAACATGTTGCAGTTGATGAGGTTTGTGCATTATCCATCACACGTCATCGAATCAGGTGAGTTTGTAACACCCCAAGATTTTATAATATTTTATTTTCTATAAATTCAATATCTTGAGGTACATGAAACACCGAGTTCAAGCGCACTATGACTTACCAAACTAGACGTTCAAAAGCAATTATGAATAGTATTAACTAAATTTTTAATTTTTTATACTCTATATAATATTAACATATGTATTATGTGTTTCTTAGACATATTATAAGTACAAATTCAATTTTTTGGTTAAAAAAAAGTATTTTTCAAAAATTTCAATTTTACACCCTTTTAATGGAGAATTTTTTTTAATTACAATATCTGAACCTTTTACATATTCATTTTGACAAAATAAAATTCTTCATTATAATCAGGACATCAAAATTTACTTTGGATTAAATTTTGGTATTTTTCTAATAATATTCATTTTTTAAAGGAATAGTGAGAAATACTGTATTTTAATTCAAAACTTCATTTTAATATAATTTATTTATATGGTTAGATTATATTTTAAATTGGTTTTGAAGGCTATTTAGAATATATTTTTACCCTTTAATCCACTTTTGGTCATTGGAAATAATTTCACTTTGAAATTATACCCAAACAAGTGTCAATCTTTTGATAATTATTGTTTCTTAAAAACATGCTATTTGTTTTGACAATGGGAATTAATTTTAAATTCATTAATCCAACTTCTATGTTTTAAAATTGGTAAAATAGACAAAATTTTTGAATTCAGAATATCAAATATATCTTAGGATGTCTTTTTCTTTTGTTTTTGAAAAACATCAATTTTTGATAAATAGTGAAACCACTAAGTAGTAGTTAAAAATCCGACTATTTCATTCAAATGAATGTTTATCACTTCTGTGAATTGAATTTCAAAAATCTGAGATACATAGTTTTTATTAGTAAGTAAAATTTGGTTCAATAAGAGTAAAATAATTTTTGGTGAATAGTAACTTTTGACTTTTATTTCCCACGATTAATGGTAAATAGGGTAATTTAAGGTAAAAAGAATATTATAATAATAAAACATTACCTTAACACTTGTCCTTACCTTATTTGATGAGTCATGAACGACTATAGGAATCCTTACGTTGATTTTGGGATCCCATGGAGCCACTTAAGAATGATAATGACGCTTTATTTTAATTTACATAATATAAAGTCAAAAATGACATTATCAAGTATCTTCTAGTATATCAATTTTTACATGGGGTTATATAAGTCATCTATTCATCTATAAATAAACATTGTAAAGCTAAAATGATTTAATAAATTGTTATAATTTTTTATAATTTTTAGACATCATATAAATAAATTATTAATGACACAATAATGATGTCGTATTTACCTCATTATTAAATGATTTAAAGAAATATGATTTTTAATATTAAAAAAATATCCAAAACATTACCAATAATTATTGGATGATTTTATTTCAATCATGAGTAATCTTATTTTAAACTTTAATTGTTTTGGACCTTTAGAAACCAAATATCACTATATAATATAATAATATTTTCAAACTTTCTTAAAGAACCCATCCCCCCCTTATAAAACCACACCACTTGTAACCAATTTCCACACACATCTCAAGACCCTCATCTTGTCCAACCACTCCCCAAATAATCTCTCATGACCCCCCCCCCCCTCTTCCTCCTAGATTCCATACCTTAGGCATAATGAACTTCAAGAATTCCCTTTATTTCAAACCAATGGAAGTTACCCAAATTCAAGGTAACACTTTCTCTTAAATTGTTTTGTTTTATTTTGTTTTATTTTTCTTCTCCAACCCCATAAAATATTTTTAATCCATTATTTTATAACAAAAACAGAATACTCAATATACTAGAATGTTTTTTTAAAAATTATTTGAACTACACTTACCCACTCCTCCATATAATGGGTGAAGAACATATTGTTTCTTTGGATTGAAAACTAACACCTCACGAAATGATGATTGTTCGATTATCTTCTACCGCCTCTCATGGTGGATATTAAGATGGAACTATATTTATATATGATATATATATATTATTTTTATGTTTTCTTTAAGCTTCTTTATTTTACATTCATATAATTATATTACGATTTCCATTATGGGCAAAACGTGATAATTTCATTTGAGGAGGTGCGGACAACCACCCAATCAAAATGATATAACAAATTAATACATTATGCAGTACATATAAAGGATGGATTTAGTTATATTATATAGGATACTATACTGAATTGTTATATACTTATGTATCATTATGTTTTAATTCCATTAAATTACAAAATAGATATGAAAGTAGCGTTTATGCGTACGTACAACTTACCATCTCCATGAACGGTACATTTCATTTCTTATCTCCAAATGTTATGTACCATTATAAATACAAATAAATAATGGATATATAATATATATATATGATATCTAAATAATTTACATCATTCTATAGATAATGTAATTATGAACACATGGAAAAATTGAAATTATAACAAGTTCATTTTTTACTCAAGTTCCTAACATCGATAAAATATCCACTAGTGGACTCAAATAATTAACTAATTGTTATAGCAAGATAATAACTGATATAAAAGGAATTATAAACTTAAAAAATGTTATTAATCTAGTATAAATTAACTTAAGTTTATTTTTTAGGAAAAACAAGGAACATACGAGACAAGTCGGACTTGTTGTAAGGGGTTTCTTATCTCATCTTTAATTCCGTGAGATTTCCATTGATCTCCACCAGTTTATTAAATGTGGTGTATTGTGTACTTACATTTGATATATATATTATTATTATTCTAATTATATTTAGGTTATTATGTGATTAATTTTGTGGTTATTAACTTTTGGTCATACGACTCCATTGATTACAATGTTGTAAGGAGTTGTTATCTCACTTCTTATTCCTGAGAGATTCATGCTATATTGGCCACTATGTCCATTTGTGTGGTGTATGTACTGCTTAGGATTGTATTATTAGTGTAATATTCACTAATTTATGGGTATTTACATATTCATTTTATGATCTTTATTTCATGGGTTGTATGTTTTGTAAGTTACCAAATTGGTATGGGAATTTAAAATTTCAATTTCCACTCATTCATCTTTATTCAAAGTTCATTGATTATTTTACTCCGTTATTATGTGTGGAATAACTATTTATTTTTTGTGTAGTAGTTTCCACTCCCCTTTATGTGGATATACTTTTGACTCACATAATCACTCCATTGATAAATTCACATGTCGTCGATATGAACCTGATAACATTAATTTTAACTCAATCTCCATTCATTGAGTTAAACATCCAATTCATTGGTGTTGTTTTTACAAGAATATGTGTGAATGTACTCTGATTTATTTACACTAAATATCCAAGAATATTTTATGTATTGATATTTTTCAAACATAATTATGTCATTTATTTATACTTAACAAAAGGATACAGTCTTTATAATGGACTTTATCTCAATTTACATTCCATTGAGACTTCTTTGTTATTATGTAGTAATTCATTTTCATATCGTGTATATAATATCCTTTGACATATTATATCATGAAATCCATTATTCTCATGATATTATAATTTTTTTATTATCTCAATTATTGGTATTAAACCATCTCTCACTATGTTAGGAACTCTAACTAAAATATCATTTTAAATATTTTTAAGACTTATTCATCTAAATATTTTTCATTAATGTCCATGTTTTAAAAAATGGTTTTATGGATTTACCTATATGGACATTAATTTTTTCAAATTAAAATTCCTTTTAAACGTTTCAATGTGGTATGGTACACTTTGATTCAAAATTCTATTTTGAACAAGATGTTAATAAATAGTGATTCTTTTAAATGTTTTCAAGAAAAAGGGGAGATATTTATCTCAAATAGTTTGGATGATTATTTTCATCAATGTCAATATCCTTTATTATTATCGATTGAGGTTATTTTATTATAATAAAATATTCCATATGGTATTGAATGAGTTATGTTTGACTGTTGAAGTGATATTTTTATACCATTCATGGTTTACGGATAAAGTATTGACATTTTTTATGCTACTTTTAATATGGATGACTATGTTTTGTTCAAAACATTTCATATATGGAATTCATTGGACATAATAAGTGACGGGTGGAGCCTGCTATAGCTCCACAATTCATCAGTATGTCTCATGAGACAAACTAGTTTCTTGGCACAATTCCTTGACAAAATCTAATTTGTAGTCTTGGAACAAGGCCTTGGCCATGTGGTTATGTTGCCTGACATTATGCATTCCATAATTATGAGATTATCTATTGATATTTAATTTGGTTGTTCGACTAGTAGAATACCAATTACTATGATTTATTATGGAATTATTTACTCATCTTATATTCCTCCCATAAAGTGTTCATGTTTATTATTTGTAAAGCCATGTGTTTTCAATTATTCATCATGCCTAATTATTATGTCATCTTCCATTGTATTTCTAACTCTTACTTATCATTTCTACTCACCCCTTTCACATGTTTCATTTTTCCAGGATATGAAGAAGATAGTAATGAGTGACTTGCATGAATGATCTTGGAATATTGGATGTTTTTAATGGAATAAATTAGTGTTGTTTTTCCTTTCAAGTTGTAATGTTGAACTTATTTATGTATCATGTTTCCAAGAATACTAAACCGATCAGTCCTTCAGAACCTGAATCTTCATAATGATGCCAATGTATAAAAATAATTCACTGGCTCCTAGATTATGGGGGTGGGCCATTACAATTGCTATCATAAGAAGTTTAGTACAAACCTTGGGAAATAGATTTAGATAAACTCTGATTAGAGCACATTAACTTAAGATAGACTTTTAGGATTAGTATATATGAACTTCCTAGAAACATGGTAATGTAGAGATTTTGTGTATTTTACAAATATTACATCCCTGTCAATATTTGAGTAGGTAGAGGAGGCTTTGGCATAGATGTACCTAGGGGTAAAACACAAAAACACCACTTTGATCTAGACTCGAACGGTAACTGGTGCATGACAACGGGCCTTACTGCACTGTTTGTTATGAAAATACTGGGGTATATGCATAGGATAATTCACACTTTTTTTAAAAACATAATTGAAGGATTTTAATATATGATGAGAATAAATGAACTTGGTTAATACAAAGGTATTTTAAATTGAAAATTAGGTGTCATGATATTCTCTAAATGATCTTATGACTATTATTACTCAAAAAATGCAATCTGGTTTTAGTCATTGGTTGGATTCAAATTAAGACATAGTAACATTGAGTATGTTGAATAGGGTTTTAAATATGGTGGAAATGAACAACAAAATGGAATGTTTATGGGAATAAAAGATATCATGTTCATGATGAATCAGTTTTCAAAAAATATGATCAACAACATATATATTAACAAACTCTTAGACTCAACAAAGAAGAGAAAAGTTGTGAATGATAAGATCTCTAGTAGTGAACACCATCGAGAAAAGAATGCTCATTTTCCATCATGTAGAAAATGGGGATGGAGACTCCTAGGAAGGAGTTTTAAAGGAATAATTAAATACATTATGTGTGGGAAAAGAATGACATAATATAAAGAATTGATGAAGAAAAATGAATAGTACTATGGATGAAATTAAAAATGGTCGCAAGAAACCATTTATAGTCATTTTCCGTAAATTTATGGGACCTAGCCATTACCTGAGTGAATTCCCTATTCTAGAAGATATTCTCTTGGACCAAGAAGAAGCTATGTGGAAATAAATGGATGGTGAAATGTTCAAAAAGAATTAGTACTCTTTATTGGTGAGATTACTTTGGAAGACTTTTCTCTAGTATTTTTAACCCTACAGTTCGTCATGTGAAAATGATATTTGGGGAAGAATTATCTTTTCTCTTGAGGATATAGTTTTAAATAACCATTTGGTTGAATATGATAATTGATTTTGAGGCAATTACAATTTATTAAATATTTGGATAAAAATGTGAGGTATGAGATAACATTTGTGATGAAACTATGTTATAGTTATTTTGATGAATCTCTCTCATTTTTTGGAATATTGTAAAATTATATAGTTTTTTAAAAAGGAAAACACGTAGACTGTGTGACAACTCATCACGTCAGAAAAAGATGTGGGAATCGAACCCACAAACATAGTCCGATTGGGATTTATCTCCTACCACTTGACTACGTGAAGACCCTGTAGAGTGTGACTACTTAATTTTAGTTAATTGATTTTATTTATAAATAATAAGTTGATTTGGTATCTTAGGTCTTACCAAATGGATATCCTTAGTATAGTATAATTATTTGGTGATAAAGTGATAAATGTTATTTTGGAAGAAGTTCTCTCTATTCAAAATAATGTATGCCTAAGGAAAATATAATACTTTGGGATTTCATTTGAAGATTAATGGTTGTTTTTTAACTATGTTTTTATTTTGGATTTATTTCACTTTGATTTTTTATGGAAATGACCATCATATAGAGGAGAATATGTGAATAGATTAATTACTTTTAAGTATGTGACTTTTAGAGTAGTCGATATTATTTGGAGATACAATTTAACATGGTTGAATACATAAGAAAATTCATCCGAGTTTTGGGTTTCAATATTTGTTGGGATTATATTGAAATATATTTTGGAAAATTTTTTATTGAATGGTATATATTGAACTTTTGGTATTGTTTGATTAAATTTAGAAATTATGATTAGAATTTCTTTCTCTAATGTATTATACTTTTTAGGGATCATATGATCCTTTACTAACTATTCTGGTGTTGGTTAATCTCTAATGAAAAGTGAAATATATAGTTCACCCATTGTGGATTATGTGATTCTTTGTATGTTTATTATAGCACTTTATGTGGGACCAAGTCATCCATAATACTCATCATTTGGAGTGATAGATGAGTTTGTGGTAAGAATTATATAAAGGATGAAACTCTACATGTCATGTATATTTTTGTTTTCTTATTCTATGAATATATTAATTATTAAATTTTACCATAGGGATATTAAAACTAAAAATGTGTTATCCTAATGCTTTATGATTTCTTGAACAAGTGATATTTTAAATCGTCATAGATTGATGGCCTTGAGGCCCTCAATTTTACACAAGATTGTAATTGATGACCTCAATAACTCCCTATAAATATTTACGATTTTCCTCCAATTATGTGCCTCTAATTCCCACCAATATTCTCTTAATCGTGATCATAATTTGGTGGTAACTTTTTCATTACCCTTACCCTCTTATTAAGAATAAATTTTATTAACCCAATTTTCGATGTGGGATTACCAAAAAGGTATTTTTCTATTTTATCCTTTTATTTTTGAATAACAATTTCAAATTGCAATGACAAAAATTTTTAAATGAGGGGAGAATTTAACACCCCAAAATTTCATATTAACTTCTTTTCATAAAATTCAACAGCTTGCACTACACGCAACACAGTGTTCGAGCGCACCACAACATACCAAACTAGACATTCAAAAGCAGTTATGAATAGTATTAACTAGATTTTGAATAATAAATACTCCATATAATTTTAACTTCTGTATTATGTTTTTCTTAGACATATTATAAGAACAAATTAAATGTTTTGAGATAAAAAATGTTTTTTTCAAAAATTTCAATTTTACCACCTTTTAATAGCGCTTTTTTAAATCCAATATTTGACTGTTTTACATATTCATTTTGAAAAAATAAAATTCCTACTTATAATTGGGATATAAAAATTGACTTTGGATGAAATTTTATAATTTTTATAATAATATTAATTTCTTTTATTAATTGTGAGAAATACAATATTTTTATTCAAAACTGCCTTTAAATCTGTTTTATTTATATGGTTAGATAATATTTTAAATTGGTTTTCTAGTGTAATTAGATTATATTTTTACCCTTTATTCCAATGTTGGTCAATGGAATTAATTTGACTTTAAAATTATACATAAAAAAGTGTCAATCTTTCGATAATTATTATTTCTTAAAAACACGCTATTTTTTTGACAACCGGAATTAATCATAAATTAATTAATCCAACATGTATCTTTTGAATTTGGTAAAATAGACATCATTTTTTAATTTGTAATATAATATATATTTCAGGATGATTTTTTGGTTTGTTTCTGAAAAAATTCAATTTATGATGAGTAGTGAAACCACTATATAGTAGTTAAAAATCAGAATTTTTCATTTAAATTAAATTTTTCAACTTCTATGAATTGAATTTTTAAAATAAGAGATACATGGTTGTTATTAGTAAGTAAAATGTGGTTCAATATGAAGAAAGTAATTTTTCTTGAATAGTAACTTTTGAATTTTATTTATCGCAGTTAAAGGTGAATATGGTAATTCAAGGTAAAAAGGATATTATAATAATAAGAAATTACATTAACACATGTTCAAAAATTATTGGATGAGTCATGGAAGACCATGGGAATCCTTGGGTTGATTTTGGGACCCCATGGGGCCATATAAAGATGATAATAACACTTTATTTTAATTAACATAATGTAATGACAAAAATGTCATTACGGAATATCTTTTAGTATATAAATTTTTACATGTGGTTATATAAGTCATATTTTCTAATATAAATAATAATTGAAAAGATAAAAATATCTCCTACATTATTTTAATTTTTTTATAATTTTTATACATCATATAAGTGAATTTATTTATGACACAACAATGATGTAGTATTTACCTCATTATTAAATAATTTAAATAAATATGATTATTAATATTAAAATAATATCCAAAACAAGTCCAATTATTTTTGGATGATTTTATTTAGACCACGAGTCATATTATATTTTACCATAATTTGTTTTCTATCTTTATAAATGGAATATCACTATATAATATAATAATATTTTCACACTTTCATAAAGAACTCATCCACCCCTTATAAAAAGACACCACATCTATCCCATTTCCACACACATCTCAAGCCCCTTGGATCATCCAACCCTAGAAAAAATAATATCTCTTTATCCCCATATTCATACTACAAGCCTTATATTATATATAAGGCACTTCAAGAAGTACATTTTGTTCAAACCAACGGAAGTTACCAAAAGTAAATGTAACTCTTTCTCTTAAATTCTTTTGTTTTATTTGGTTTTATTTTACTTCTTCGAACCCATATAATAATTTTATTATTTTCTTTTATAACTCCACCTATATCCTCAATATACTATGATGTTGTTAAAAAAGTATTCTAACTACACTTACACACACTTCCATCTGTGGGGTGAAGAATATGCTATTTCTATGGATGGAAAATTAACGCCTCACGAAACGATGATTGTTCAATTATCTCCTACCATCTATCATGGGGGCCATTAATATGGAATTGTAATTATATATTATATAGATATATATTATTTTTTTGTTTTCTTTATGCTTCTGAATTTTCCATTTATATCATTATTTTATGTTATCCATTAAGGGTAAAACGTGATAATTTCATTTGAGGAAGTGCGGACTACCGCCCCATCAAAATGATATGACTCGTTATTACATTATATGTGATGTATAAAGGATGGATTTAATGATATTATATATGATATTATACTGGAATTATAATATAACTATTTATCATTATGTTTTAATACCATTAAAAAACAAAATAGAAATGAAAGTAGCATTCATGTGTACGTACTACTTACCGACCTCATGAACGGTACATTTCATTTATTATATCCAAATGTTATGTACTTTTAAAAATAAATATAAATACTGGATATATTATATATATATATATGATATCTAAATCATGTATATCATTCTAGAGATAATGTAATTCTGACAACATGTAAAAATTGTAATTATAACAAGTTCATTTTTTACTCATGTTCCGAACATCGATAAAATATCAAATAATGAACTCAAATAATTAACAAATTGTAATAGAAAGATAATAAGTGATATAAAAGGAATGATAAAATTGAAAAATGGTCTTAATAAAGTTTAAATTAAATTATGTTTATTATTCAAGAAGAACAAGAACATAAAAGACAAGTCGTACTTGAGGTAATGGGTTTCTTATCTCACTTTTAATTCCACGATATTTCCATTGTTCGCCACATGTTTATTAAATGTAATGTGTTGTTTAATTCCATATGATATATATATTATCATGATTATTCTTATATTCATGATGTTTTGTGATTCATTTGATGTTTGTTAACTTTCAATCATATGACTCGATTAATTACAATGTGGTAAGGAGTTTTTATCTCACTTCTTATTCCTAAGAGATTAATTATATATTGGACACTATTTCCTTTTGTGTAGTGTATGTGCTAGCAACGATTGTATTATTGGGGTAATATAATTTAATTTATGGGTATTTACATCTTCATTTTATGATTATTCTTTCATGGAATGTATGTTTCGTAACTTACAAAATTGGTAAGGGAATTACAAATTTAAATTACCACTCATTCGGCTTTATGCATACTTCATTGATTATTTTTCTCCATGATTATGTGTGTAATAACTATTTATTATTTGTGTATTAATTTCCACTTTAATTTCATTGGATATAATTTTGATTCCCATAACCACTCCATTGATAAATTTTCATGTCATCGATATGAAGTTGATAAGAGTAATTTTAACTCATTCTCTATTCACTGATTTAAACATCCAATTCATTGGTGTTATTTTTACATGAATATGTGTGAATGTACTCTAATTTACTTACAGTAAATATCCAATAATATTGGGTGTATTCATATTTTTCACACATAATTATGTCATTGATTTATCCTTAACTATATAGTCTTTATAAGGGACTTTATATCAATTTACATTCCATTGAGACTTCTTTGATATTATGCACCGATTCACTTTTATATGGTGTATATACTGTTCTTTGAAATAGTATATCATGAAATAATTTATTCTCATGATATTATAATGTTTTTATTATCACATTTATTTTTATTCATGTATCTCTCACTTGGTTCTTAACTCTAACTAAAATATCATTTTAAATGTTTCGAATATTTATTCTTCTAAATATTTATCATTAATGTCCACGTTATAAAATATGATTTTAAGGATTTATCTATATGGACATTTATTTATCCAAATTAAAATTCCTTATAAAAGTTTCAATGTGGTATGGGACACTTAGATTCAAAAATCTAATTTAAATGACTTCTTGAAAAATTGTGATACTTTTAAATGTTTCCAAGAAACAGGGGGGATATTTCTCTGAAATAGTTTACATTATTATTTTCATCGATGTCAATATCCCTCATTATTATCGATTGAGGTTATTTTATTATAATGCAGTCTTTTATATTGTATTCAATGAGTTTTGTTTGATTTTGGATGTGCTATTTTTATTCCATTCATGATTTATTGATAAAGTATTGACATTTGTTATGCTAGTTTTAATACAAATTTCTATGTAATGTTTAAAACATTTCAAATGAGGAATGTATTGGTCTTAGTAAGTGACAGGTGGAGCATCTATAGATCCTTGATGCCCTAGTCGGTCTAATGAGACAAACTAGTGTCTTGGGACAAGGCCATGAAAAATTCTTATATGTAGTCTTGGAGAATGGCCTTGGCTATGTCGTTATGATGACCTGCTTTATGCATTCCTTTATTATTATATTACCTATTGATATTTTATGTGGTTGTTCGACTAGTAGAATACCCAGGACTATGTTTTATTAAGTCATTATTTACTTAGCTCATATTCCTTCCATAAAGAGTTAATGTTTATTATTAGTAAGGCCATGTGTTTTAAATTATTCACCATTCATAATGTATATGTTATCTTCCATTGTATTGATTACACTTACTAAATGTTTGAGCTCACCCCTTTCTCATTTTTCATTTTCCTCGGATATGAAGATGTCAGTTATGAGTGACTTGCAAGAATAATCATGGAAGCTTGGATATTTTTAATTTAATAAATTTGTGTTGTTTTTATATTCAAGTTGTAATGATGAACTTATTTATGTGTCTTGCTTCCAAGACTACTAAACTGATCAGTCCTTTGGGACATGATTCCCTGAAATCATGCCAATGTAATAAAATTAAGCTTTGTCTCCTAGATTCTGGGGTAGGGGTATTATAGAGTTCGATATCGTGGATGAAGAAAACTTCATAGAGTACCCAGTAGAGATCTATGATAGATAGGAGAAGATCCATCATGGCCATGTGATTCCCAAAGTGTATGTCTTGTGAAAGCACATGATTCTTTAGAAGATCACATGGGAGTGTAAAGCTCATATTCATGCACAGTACCCTCATCTATTTGAGTAGCCCCATGTTTTTGTCATTCCTAGAGGTAAATCCCAAAGGTGGGCTGACTGTAATGTCTTGGATTTTCCATGAATTATTTTTAAATAATACATTGGAAATTAGACAGATTACATTTTCATTCAAATATAATAGAATTTATTTTTAAAAAAATTTTACTGACATCGAATTAATTATCATTTCATCCAAATCGCTTTTTATTTATTTTTTCAATTTATATGTTTTTATATGATCTTTCATATAATTTGTAGATTATTAGTTATTGTACGATTTTTTTCATTTATTATATTTATAACATTTTAGAAAATATTTTTTTCTTCTTAATTCCTTTCAGGGAATCAAAAAGCAGGATATAATTTTATCAATGGGAATAAATTATTAATTCGGGGGATTTATTAAATGGATGAATTTTAGGAGAGAGAATATAATTCATGGGGAAAAGGTGTTAAAATAAGGGGGAATATAATCCTTTGGGGGATAGGTTTTCATTATATATATTTTTACTCCCCATCATATTCAAAATATTATTCATAAAAGGTTACAATATCAAGGGGATATATGTTTCAATGAATAAACCAGAATACATTATTTTTAAATGAAAAAAGTGTTTTTTGTTTTTCATTTTATTCATTCATTTAGGTTTTTTTCTGATTTGAAATAAAAATTGGAGATTTTTTTGTTGTAATGTTTACATAATAATCATCAATTCCATTAGATATTGGAATAACAAACACATTTATTAAGCATGTTTTATAACATTTTATGTCCAATGTGTTCTATTATTTTTTCATAGATAACATTATATTCTATCATACATTGAAATTTTTTTAAACAATTTGGAATATAAAATAATTATTCTTTTCTGTGATCATTGGATTGATTGGTAGTCATTTAATATTATTATATTCTTTCAGATCTGGAGTAAGCCATTTGTCTTTTAAATCATACTAACAATGTCAAGACCATCAGATTGATACTATTATTGAACCAGTAACATTGAAAATCATAACGATCATAATATTTAAAATAAAAAAGGATGTCCATCAGAATGAATGAAATTTATAATCTAAATACATAATATATTTTCTATCATAACAAATTTATTTAAATATATAATGGTTTTGATCAATACAACTATATACATTTAGTTACATATTCATAATCAATAAAAAATTATCTAAGGCCCTTATAAATTTATTTTTAGGAATGTAGGAAAATAAATTTTAAATATAGAGTCATATAATGAGTTTGTACCTCATTTAATTTATATTACCGGTCTTATGAAGAGTGATCTACTTAAGTTGGTTCTTCTTTTTAGTGTATTTCATTAGATACTTTTTATTCATATTGAATCATAGTCAAGTTATTTCCTTAAAATATTTTTGTCCTATAATCACACCTAATCATATTTATGAATAAGGGGTTTAAATGGATTAGAAGATATAGTTGATCATTATTTTGAGGGATTCTGGAGATAGGAACACAAAGATTATATGATTATTGATTCCTAATATGTCTAGGGAAGGAACGAAAAATGTATTCTATGTTTAAATTAAAGATAAATATTGAATTTTTTTACTACCTTACTCATATGTTTAAAATAAATTCATATTTTCAAAATTTATTGTGAATCATTACATTTATTACTCGCTATTTCTTGTTTTTACAAGTTACTATTCAAATGTTCATGTATTATAAATCAAGTAATAGTACATTTCTTTATATTATAATTATTTAATCATAATAACTCTATTTAAGATAAAAAAATACAATAATCTAGATAATTTTTTTACTCTAATATATTTGGATGTTGACTGATTCTTATTTTTTGACATTGATATTCAAAATAGGTCTGAGTTGAAAAAGTTAATTATTTTTTTTTGTTAAATCATTAAAATAGTTTTTTAACTAAACTCACCCCATTACTATTAATATTTCTATAATAATATTCTATTACAATATTAAATAGGTTATTATATCATAATGGTTTAATAAATATCGAAGGATGTGGTGAAATAAGTTAAATAAGGATGTTAATGAAGATATTTTCCTCTTATATAAGTATCCCCCTATATTTTTCACTAAATCCTTAAAATATTTCCTTTCATGACAAAAAATAATGTATCTATGATTAGGTGATGGAATACAATAATTTATTGGGCTATTTTTGCTATAAAATATTATTTTTTGATGTGGTGAATTTGTGAGGGGATTGTGGTCCCTTTTATTGTTGAGTAAGATATATATTTTATTAATTACCCAAAAGTACTCAATCTAAGGACATCTATAATCACTAATGTGGATCCAAAATAGATAATTAAAGGGATTTACAGTTTGTTTTGTAGATCAAATACTATACCACACAATAAATAGACGTTTTAATCATTATTTATTTAACTTCTATGATTTTTTTTAACATTATTCTTTTTCACTCTAGTTACTAGTTTTCTTACAAGGGTAATTGATCCTTTTTGAGTAAATTAAACTAATAATTATTAGATATCATATATCAAATTATTTTAACTAAAATATATTACATAGAAATTATAAATTCAATGTGTGTGGAATTAATATTTAACACAAGTACATGTAATGCGAGGAAACATTGCTTTAGCCTTAACCATGATAAAAAAAATTCAAAATTTAGTTGTCAATATAATGATAATGAATGTTATATTTAATATGAATTGAATATATTTTATATTTTTATAAATTTAAAAATAAAATGGAACAACATGGATTTTTTAGTAATTTATTATCATTTAATAAAATATGATTTATTTTTAAATAAAATTAAAATCAATGCAGAAAATAATCATTTAATTTGAATTTAAAAATATGAGTTCATCGATGGAATTTACAGATAGTGTTTTAGTTTACATTTAACATGATGTATCATATAAAAATTACTGTAACAAAAAAATCATTCCATTTTATTAAATTTAATTATTTTTATTAACATTTATTCTATTCAATTATTAAAATCATAATTACTATATTCATGTTTCTAGAAAAATTTATGAAATTATTTCATATTTGAAAATTAATGGTAAGTAATTATGATAATAAAACATCATTTGTATTTAAAAATTATGTACATAATATAAAATATATTTTTGTATCCCAAAATTCATATATGAATTCAAAGGAACAAAGGTTCATTTTTCATCATTCATTACTCATTAGGTAGTTCCCCTTCTTAGAAAGTTTCCCAATAACTAATTAAAAAATATCCTAATTTAATAAGGATATATATATGGTTTTAAAATGGATGTTTTTAGAATTATTTGGTCAGGTTTTCCCTTTTCATCAAAGATTCACAACTGTTAAACACATTTTTTTCATAACAATTGAAATTAATTTTTTTTCTTTTTTACTATTCATTTTGTTAAAAAGAGAAGTTCAAAATTATTGACATTGTAAGTTATTCTAATTCCAAATATGGTATACTTTTTTAAATTAATTTCATAGAAGTGGAATATTTTAATTTATAATCAATCCCTCATATGTGACATAAAAGATAGTTATAAAGTACAACATGTTCAATCTTTTACAGTATTTTCATATCAAAATTAAAAAACAATTATTAGGAATAGCTAAATTGGATTAATATAAATATACATATTTAAATTTAATTTATTTTAAAACCAATTTGGAATATAATTTAACAATATATAAAATTTATACAAAAAAAATGTCATCAATTGAACTTCAATTTTTTCATTAATCATCAAAAACTGAAACATCTTAGAGAATAATAAAAAATTAACCAAAATATAACATTGGTTTCCCAATATGAAAAATTAATTTTATTTTTTCATATAAATTATATAATATTGGTAAAACAAATTTTCTTTATGTATACAAAGAGAGATTAAACACATTTTATTAATTTTTTTCGTATGAAATTTCATTCTATTTTATATGAGTTATAATTTATTTATAATCAATATATAGCTAATATATTCCGGTGAAATATATATTTTTAATTTTTAGTTAATCATATTCATACACATCATTCCATTGGGAAAACATCACTATTGATATTAAATAGTAATATTACAAGTATATTGTTGTATGGAAAAACTCAACATTGCATGCCACATAAGATGAACTCTGTGTAGGATAAAAAAGCTAAAATTAGTTAATAATGTATGCCATGCTAAAATCATACATTCATGTAATGAAATTTATTGATGGTGTTGAATTGTTTTTAAAATAAATATACCCTAATGTATCAGGGTTTTGTATTCCCTTCCACACTTCTTATTGTGTGTCATACATTCTATCAAATATGATATTATTATTTTAAAATATCATTGGGGTATACTAATATAATATATTTTAATCCAATGACACCTTTAAAATTTTGATATTTAATATAATATAGAACTATTATTGAAATTGATAAAACTAAATTAAACAAAAATAATTTATTTAAATATATTTCACGTGAACAACATTATATATAATTTTATATTTTTTAATGTTTTAATTTGATAGTTTATAAAGTGAATTCCTTATGAATTCAGAAATTATAATTATTATAATGGTGGTTATATTAAATATTTTATATGAATTTTTTTATTGTATATGATATGTGTGACGACAATATAATTTTTTTTAGAAATGTTGAATTATTTTTTCTGGTGAATTATAAATGAAGTAATAGTATAAAATATAAAATAGTATAAATTTGAATATAAAATTGGGTTTTTCATGTTATATATCTTTAATATGAATTTAAATTTTATTATATTTCGGATAATTCTCAATATGAATATGATGTAATTTTTTTATGCAGATAATTTTAAAGATAATAATGTAACTATCTATGTGGATCTTACACCTTCTCATTATAATTTAAAATACATGAAAACTCATAAATAACATCATTTTGAATATATAATTGTCATTTTTTGTTCTGTAATTAATAGAAGTATTTTTTTAATTATATTAAAAAATTATATAATTGATTATTTTTTAGTCAAAATGATTTTATTAATGAATTTAATTACTACCATTGGATTACCTCAACATAAAATTAATATAAACCATTTGTTAAATAAAATTCAAATATTTTCGTTGAACCACTATAAATATGTTTTTTATTATAAATACTTGTATTTTATGAAATAAAATGGATGTATTTGATAATATTTTTGATAATAAATGTTGACAAGTAGCAAAACATTATTTCCAAAAAGGTATATATTTTGATGAATATTTTGTTCATATTTTTATATTTTATTCTACTATAGTTTTTTAATCATATGTGGAATATTGTGGTATTACATTATTTTCAATGGATGTTAAAAGTTATGTTTAAAATCTATTTATTTTTTAGGATGATTATGTTTATCAACCTCCTTGTCTTGAAAATTAAAATTTTCCAAATCATATTTTATGTTATAAAATATTTATGTAGTATTAAAATTCAAAATCATTCATTATATTATATAAATACATGTTTTTATAAAAAATCTATTAAATTTTGTCTATATCACATTTTTTATATTAGAATAATTTGAATGGATGAATTAATTATAAAAATATATGTTCATGATATTATTTTTGGATCCCCAAGTGAATTTAATTTTGATTATTTTTAATATAGTATGTCAAGTGAATATGATATGAGTGTAATGGTAAAACATAATTTCTTTTTGGGTGTTTAAATAATTTAATGAAATGATGTTATATTTTTAGACGAATCTAAATATTCTTGATATTAAGTTATGAAATATTTTTATATTTTTTTAAAACATGTATAACTCATGTGTAAAACATTTATAATTTAGTATTAAATAAATATTTAATATCTGTAAAATCAAAAAATTCATTGGGAATGATTTCAATATTATCATATTTTATAGATTCTTGATGAGATATAATGTATATTGTATATTTATGGGAAATATTTCTAATCGATCATATAGAATCTCAATTGAAATCTATTTAGGATAATATAATTCATGTAAATAGAAATTTTAATTTTATAAAATTCTATTATAGAGAGAATTCCATTGATTTGATTACAATTGTTGATGATGTATACATGATCAAAAAATTACATAATGTATGTTTCATTATATTAATGAATGTTTATTGTATTTGAAGATTACAAAAATAGTGGTATGTTTCTTTTAAAAAAATTAAACTTAGTATACCTATGATGCATCATATCATTGTCAATCATGATGGATATATAAAATATTAATTAAAAAATTATATTAAGATTATATAAATTCATATTTATTGTGATAATTCAACTTCTATTTGAAATTCTATAAATCATTTTCAACATCATATAAAAAATATGTTCATGGGTTTTTATTTTATTAGATATTATTTTGATAATGTATATATTTTTTGAAATATGTTCTAGCTACAATTCTAAGGGATGTTATTTATGATATACTGTTTCATTTCTCAATATCTGTGAAGTTTAATTTTTTTCTTTTAATGAAGATGATTTAATTTTACATTTCTACTATTTTTTAATGTCTTAACAAAATGTGAATTTATTTAGGGGCATTTTCTATAATATTTTAATATTTATAAATAGTATTGTTTTATTTTATTAAATATATTATAAATTCACTAAAAAATTCAAAAAAATGATAATTATTTTGTAATATATTTTGGT
This sequence comes from Viscum album, assembly GCA_963277665.1. Taxonomy (NCBI): domain Eukaryota; kingdom Viridiplantae; phylum Streptophyta; class Magnoliopsida; order Santalales; family Viscaceae; genus Viscum; species Viscum album. The sequence goes on along the minus strand of OY728142.1, from coordinate 1,980,779,276 downwards.
ATTGTAATTATAAAAAAATTGAAGTTTATTTGTTCTTACTATTTTTTACAATTTTTAAAAGTAATTCTTTATATATTATGGGTATTTACTATCTCAGACACCTAAAATAATAAATATCCAACGTTTTATTTTTTGTGGATAAATATAATTTATAAAAAACAAAATTAAATGATTAATTTATCTTATCTATTGTTAAAATTATTTATTTATCCTATTTTCATTTTTGGTTATTAATTTACCTTTTTATTCCCTATTATGTGTTCTCCTATAAACAATTTCATATAGTCACTTGACCAAAAACATGTCATCAATCAATATATAGAATAAATTATGGCACAACTATGTCTCAGGGAGCGTATTTATAATCACATGGGCTCATCAACTGGTCAGTCATTTATCCATACGTTCTTTTTTATTTTGTTCATTTGTTCTATTAATTTTATTCTTATGTTCAAGTCATACTTGTTGCATAAGACCACATATTTAAAGTTTTGGTCTATTACATCTATCGTATTTGTGATACCTCATAATAGGTATATAGAGTATGGTTCAATAGACACTCGTTCTAATAAATTAATAACATTTAAATATCTATAAATTTACTATTGGAACATTCATTATCTTTTATGATTTTTTAAATAATTCATGTTTTCATTAGTTTTTTATTAGTTTCATTTTTTCACTAATAAATAAATAGTATATGTAGACTTATTGATGTCTTTTTGGACTGTTGTAAATTTATTTGAACATTGATAAATAAATATTATATTATTGAAACATAAATCTAAAACATGATGTTTAAAATTTTTAATTGAATTATTTTTAATCAATCCATTTTTTTTGTTTTTTTATAAATTAATTTTTAATGGTAATGATCTTTATAAAACAATTTTAATTATTATATTATTTTTAAAATTTATGTTATATATTTTCTATTTTTATCATATATATTTATACCTTTTTCAGAATTCATATATTAATTTATTAATAAGGATATAATTTGATAAATATGTGATTAATTTTGAATTATCAACATAAATATATTATTGAATCATTGATGATGAATTATTATTTGTTATAATTTAAATTTTGCTATGTAATAAATACTATTGTATCGGAACAATAATTACTCTATCTCTGATAAATGTCAATTATTTTATGAAATATCTATAAAATTGGTTGTTTTTTTAGTTTTTTATTCTTATTTAATGTGTATGATATCCATTCAAAAAAATTATTGTTCCATACTAAGTTGAAATATCCAATTTCATTGATACTTTTTCAATTTTTTATTGAAATTTAGAACACTAAAAGAGTATAATAATTATGTGATCTAGTGGTAAGATTTAAAACATTGACTAATCAATCATTGAGATTCAAAACCACTTATATTGATACAAAATTATTGATGAAAAAAATTGATCCTTTACTCAATGATTCTTTTGTTGTTGTTAATCTTTCTTAATTTAATAATTTTCCTAGTTTGGCCTGATTCTATATTAATTATCACTATCAATATCACATGTTTATTAATCATTAATTTATTATTATTTTCCTACAAAAATTTATATCAAATTTCAAGTCAAGACATCCAATATATAATATAAGTGCTTTAATGGCTGTTGAATACCTAAAAAAATGTAGTGTTTTTTTGTTATAATTCATGTATAATCATATGGTGTAAAATATTTTGTGATTCAACTTCAAAAAAAGATATAAATTTAAATCATTCAAAATAGTAGAGGGGAAGATTAGTTTATGTAGGTATACATTGTTCAAAACTCCTGTAAAATTTCATTTACACATTATTTAGATTTATAATTGATATTAACAATTTTCTGGAATGAAAATAGACTCTAATAATTAACACTAATAATTGATTTAGATATATAACTTTTCCCAATAATATTAACGTCTTTTATATTCATCCTCCATGTATATTATCTTATATAACCATATTGGGCCCCAAAAATTTGTGTATCTAAAACAGTTTTACTGATAGTAGGTATCCTGATGATCATGAATATTTTATTGGTTTATGATGAATTAAATAGATGATTGAGGATTAATGACCATATATTGACAAATTAATATTAAATAGCAGATCACAACCTCTATGACTAGGGAAAATTCAATTTTTTCTGTAATTTTTGTGATATTCAAAAAACAATTTTTATAATTTTCTGTAAAAAAACAAGGTTTTTGTAATTTTATTTATTTTATAGTTAGAGACCACCTATTGATGATTTTATGGGGATTACTACTTATAATTATTATCATTTAATAATAGATATATGTGGATAAATGTAACATCCCAGATTCAGAAGCCACATAATGGGTTCCCCGAACCTGGTTGGTCACATGACCTTAAGAACATTTCCCCAAATGCCAGAGGCTTCCAACTAGTAGTGAGGGCCTAGTTCTGATAGTGGGGAATATATGCCCTCATTTGTCAAAGTGTAGCACAACAGAAAAGAAATATAGCATTCAACAACAGAATCATTTAACTATATGTACTAGAAATGAACAAGTGCAGTAAAATAAAACCATCCGATTTATATGAAAATGCAACATGTTACTATTTCTATTAATGAATCCCAAAAATGGATACCCTACCATATAATAAAATACAACTCAAAGTACAAGGTACAATAAAAAAGAACAAAATAGAGTGAATAGAATGTTGCAGCATCGCAAGCCCTAACCTGGTCCCATGCACTCATACTCCTCTACTACAATCATGTACCTGTATAGGGACCCTTTCCCCTATCGACACCTATAGCAATATAGTATGTTTGAGCCGAATATTTGACCCAAATAGGGTGTGAGAAATAAATCTTAGTAGGAACCCACCAAAGGCCCATGCCCAACTATTAGTGAAAAATGTGCAACAACAATGTGCAAAAGTAAATGAAATAAACTTATAAGTACTCAAAAGTAACTATCACTACTATTTTCATTTCCATTTAATTATTACTTGTCACCTCCATGCATGTGTTTTGGTTTGGCAGGTACAACATAGAAAATCACATCAGTGAATATTCTAAATAGTTGTGTCCTCAGCCATACTATCCTTACCCTCAAGTAACAAAATCAAATACACGTAGGTGATTCCCACAATCATAACGAATATTACCCTCATGTGTACAAGATAATTCCCTCAGGCACAGAAACTACTTCCCATAGGCATAAACAAACATTACCCTTAGGTTAACCAAACACTGCACATTGGCTATGAAACACAACCCTCAGGAAAAATTGAACACTTATCTCAGGTGCAAGGAACCGTGCCAAGACCAATGCATATACAAGCAATTTATATGATTTTTCTCTTAAGAATATGTGACGAAAAATATAATCATGGCATACCCTAGGGTTTCCTGGCCAAATGGATAAACAGAGGAACACACCCTCGGGGTGGTCCTGGATCCAAGCAGTAATCCCAAAAAATAGTTTAAACTTGTCATTACATTATTTATACGAATCTAGATATATTTTCAGACAAGGCCTCACTCATACGACACCGCATCAATTGGAAAGTAGAACAATGGTACAAAATTCCAACACAATAGTTGAAAATAAACATCAGACCACAAACCCCGATTGTCTCTGACCAGAATACATGAACAGCTCCTCCCGAATCATCCAAGAATGACATAGATCTGGGATAAACATATGCTCATTAAAACCCAAATAACATTCTTTTAGGAAATAATTTGTACGAAATTCTCTAGGAGAAGTAATATCTCACCAGTGCGGTTCAAAGGAGATCCACTGCGTAGGAATTGGGTTCCTGATGTGCGATTGGGAGGTCCTCCAAGTCTCGGTCATCTCTCTCATGCTCCTCCGACATTATAACCTTCCTCTATCGAAAGAGGAGGATACTTCCCATTTTAATCAGAAAAAATACATGGTGTGTACTCTCAATTACACAACGTGTACCTTTCATTTTTTTTAACTATTCCCCTGGTGGGTACTTTTCACCGCGACACTGTTCATCTGTTGAAATGATTACATGGCATGTGATTCTGAATACACGTCATGTATTTTCGTTGTCATGGCGGTTACTCCCATCAACTTACTGTTCACCTATCAACTTATTACATGGTGTGTAAATACGATCTACTAGGATTGTAGTCAGTTTTTACACCCTTTATCACCGACAAGCCAAAACGCCCTGTGTACTCATCCCACATGGCTAAAGTACATGGTGTGTGGAAATGTACACGACATGTACCCATAAAAATTTGGATCTTCCCCATTTTCCTTATTTCTACAAAAACATATAAGGAAAAATGAAATGAAGAAACGCGTACCTTAAATATAAAAAATGGGTTCTTACAAACGTCCACCTTTAATGAAATCCATCACCAAATTACTCTTCCAAGGGTGGTGAAGATAAAGCTGTGAACAACTCTGGCCACTGAGCATGTACGTCCTTCTCCCACTCTGAGGTTTTTTCATGCACTCAGCCATGCTGCAATAGCATATGTACAAGATGAATTGACTGGCCTCGGAGAAACTTCGTGCTCCTGTCAACAATACAAATTAGATGATCCTCAACTGATGCATCGACCTGAAGCTCAACCTCCTCGGGCTAAAAAACATGAGAGTGGTCTGAGTGATAACAGCGCAACTAAGATATATGGAAGACCTAGCGCATGGCCTGGTACCTCTGTAGTAACTGCAACTAGAAGGCAACCGATTCGACTTTCTACAGAATATAAAATAGCACCACATACCTCGTTGAATGCTTACCCGATTACTTGATCCGCTTGTGTCCTAGCCTCGGTGAAACACGCAAGAAAACCAGATCCCTGACCACAAAATCCTAGGGTCACCTACGACGATTAGCATAAAATTTATGGAGAGATTGTGAAGTAGCCATCTGCTTCAGAATCAACTGGACCATCTCTGAAGTCTCGTACACAAGACATGGTCCTACTAATGTTGCCTCACATGCCTCCATTGAGCTCAAGGGTGATCAGCATGGCCTACCATATAAAGCCTCATAATGTGCCATCTCAATAGTTCCCTGAAATATATTATTGTAGTCAAACACGATCAAGGGTATATGCTTCTCCCAAGAGACCCCATAGTCTTGGATGCATGAACGCAGTATGTCCTCAAGAAATTTTATTGTACACTCTGATTGGCCATCTGTCTGAGGGTGGTAAGCTGTGCTTAGAATCACCTCTGTACCCATTGCCCTGGGAAAACTCTACAAAAAATGAGACATAATGTGGACGTCCCTATCAAAACTGATAGAATGATGGACCCCTTAAAGATATAATACCTCTCGGATATACAAATTCCTGAGCTCATCAACACTTAAGGTATCCTTGATCGGAAAAAAGTGATCCACCTTCGTGAGTCTGTCCACAAAAAAAACACACAACATCATTGCCTCGAGGTGACCTCGGAAAATTGGTCAGGAATTTCATCGTAAAATCATCCCATTTCCTCTCTGGAATTGTTAACTATTCTAATAGTTCTGCTGGACTATGATGCTCCGCCTTCACCTGCTGATAGGTGGAGCATCTGGTAACAAAACTAGTTATCCCTCTTTTCGTACTTGGCCACCTATAATGACATCTCAATTCATGGTACATTTTTGTAACTCTCGGATGAACTACCCAAGATGAAGCTTGAAACTCCTGCATCAACTCCTTGTTTATATCCCCTAAAACCTACACTCGTCCATGGAAATGAAGTACCTCATCATCGCCTATCGTCCAGCCAGGAGGAGGGTCCTCACTTACCACCGACTCCCGTAGAACTACGCCTTCTGAATCTAATATTTGTCACATACACACTCTTTCCTAGAGGTTAGATGTAACAAATAAGGGTGAAGGATAGGTTATCCCCTGACTATCGTTCACCTCCAAATGCATCTCAGAAAACAAAGCCATAAGTTGTCACTCACCACTGGCCTCCTACACTGCTTGTATCTGTGTCCTCCTACTCAATGAATCAGCTACTGCATTACCTTTACCAGTTGTCTAGGAAAGCTCAAAGTCGAAGGAATGAAGGTATTCGACCCACATTTTCTGTCACAGGTTCATGTCACACTGAGTAAAGATGTATTTGAGGCTTTTTTGGTCCTTAAACACCACAAAAAGTTCTCCCAAGAGATAATGTCTCCAATAGCGTAACGTATGAAAAACTGCAGCCAACTCGAGATCCTGTGTCGGGTAATTCCTATCATGTGACTTCACTACTAAGATTCATATGTAACTACTTGATCACCCTTTATTAACACTACTATTATCCCAATACATGATGCATCACAATAAATTGTACACCTCCTCCCTTGCTCTGGAAGTATTAGGACTTGTGCTGATGTCATCCTGCCCTTCAGCTCTTGAAAGTCTGTCTCGCAAGATTCTGACCAAATTAACGTGACACCCTTATTAGTCATTCCCATTTATGACACTGCTACATGGGAGAAGTCCTATTTGAAATGCATGTAGTAACCATCTAGCCCTAAGAAACTCTGTATCTCAAACACGTTCGTAGCATGCTCCCAGGAAACTACTACTCTCAATTTCTTTGGGTCAACTGTAACTCCTGTTTCGGAGATGATATGACCTGGGAAGTGTATCTGGTCCATCCACAAGTGTCACGTTGAGAGAATAGCATATAGATGATTCTTTATTAGTGTACTCATTACAATATCAAAATGGATGGCATGGTCATGTCGAGTGTGAGTGTACACCAATGTATCATCCATGAAGACTACCACGAAAGAATCCAGATAAGGATGGAACACATGATTCATCTGGGACATGAAAACAGATGAAGTGTTTGTGAGTCCAAATAGCATGACCAAGTACTCGTATAGATAGTATCTGCTCCAAAAAGCTGTAAGAGGTATGTTTGATGGTCTAACACGCAGCTGATGATATCCAGATCTCTAGTCAATATTCAAGAACACTCACACTCATCGATGTTGATAAAAAATATCATCAATCCTTGGTATGTAATATCAGTTCTTAACTGTAAACTGGTTTAGTTTCCAATAATCTACACAAATTCTAAGGGTACTGTACCCCTTCTTCAAAAACAAGACAAGAGAACCCCAAGGAGAAGTACCGGGTCAGATGAAACCCTTTGCCTATAACTCCTCTAACTACCTCTTGAGCTCCTAAAAATTTTTTGTGTCCATCCTATAAGGAGGAATGGACACTAGTTCCACTCCTAGAACATGCTCAATAGATAAATCCACCTCTCACTCTGGAGGAATACCTGAAAAGTCATCTAGGAAGACATCCCTGAAACGATCAACCACTATAGGGAATTCCTTCTGACATGTTCCCTGGTCATCCAGAAATAAACACACAATATAGGTTGTCACTCAACCATGCCCATGATGCTCGATTCCATCTCAATATGCCTGTACATTCCATTCTCCCTTGAATTGAAACTCTCCACCCCTGGTGACGTAAAACTCACCCCGCAACGATAACAATCTACAATGGCTCGAAGGGGTACCAACTAGTCCATCCTATGAATGACATCATAGCCTATAATCTCTAAGACATAGAGGTCCCATAGGAAGTGACATCCACCAATATCTAGGGTGAACTCCCTGATCTGACGCAAACCAACCGTTCTATTCCCCGATGGAGTGTCTAGCATCATAAAACCAGAAGAAGAAACACAAAGCCCAAGGCTCTACACAATGGGAAAAAATATGAAGCTATGTGTAGCACCCATATCAAAATGTTCCGAATATAAAACAGAAGAAACTAGAATAGTACCTCTAACAGTGGAAGGTCGGGGGTCATGCTCTTGTTGGGTCTATTTCACTGCATATGTCTGCCCAGTGTCGCGGCCCTGTGACATAGCCTAGCTACCCTGAGCTGACCCGCCCTGCTGCCTCTAAGATCCTGGTGTCTGGCTACCATGGCCACGACCACCATCTCTGCCAGAATTCCCGGACATACCCCATGTTCAATACTGGTAATCCAACTCCTACATGCAGAGTTTACACAGAACCCCTCTCACTAGCCACTAGTGGGAACACCCTGTAAAAACATTGGAGATGAACCATCTTTCTGCATGGTCGGAACTCCACTAGGTCACACTAACACTGATGTCTCTTGTTCCCCTCTCCAGTACACTGGTATCACATGACCTGGCCCCCTCAAGTATTCTTATGACTAGTACTACCACCTTGATAGAAGTTCATCTCCCTCTTCCTCTTTCTGATAGAAATAGTACCTGAAACTGGTGTCAAACCGTCCTGGCCCACACCAGTAGCTTCCCGCAGGTTCCGCTCTATAATCAGTGCCTGGTTCGTAATAGCATGAATTTTAGGCAAACTGAAAATTTTCACTATCACTCAGATGTCACACCAATTACTTTCCTTAAAGCGTCTATCCCTTAACGCCTCATCACCCACTAGAACAGGTGGAAAATGTTGATGCTCGATGAAGTGAGCAGAATAATACTTCCCTAACATGGAACCCTACTGCAGATTCATGGACTCTCAAGCTTGATCTACCCTCAATGTCTCTGAAATGAAGAAGTCATAGAAGGATGCCTAAAAATATTCCCACACCATGTCTTGGTGATGCTCAGACTAGGAGGTCACATCTCACCACCTCTTGGTGGAATCACCCAGCATGTATGTACCGAGCATGACCCTCCATCCATGACTATGTATCCTGTGATCCGCCATCCCCTAAAATCGTAGGCGGATGCTGCTGCTGGATTATACGAGTCATCTCGTTGATAGATGTGGCGGCCTGCGGTGCTCCCTGGAAGGTTTGCATGAACCGCATTAAGCCTTCACTGAACTTCTAATCCGTGCATGTGTCTGGTATAATGGTTGGCACCACATCTGGAACTACTAAAGCATCCACTAGAAGCCCATATCCCACCATCTCTAGAGTATAGTCATCGCCACTCTCTTGGAGAACAACTGGTGGTTGTCTTGGTGGTATGACTCTACAAAGTCAAACGCACGCCTTAGATCAGGATTATTAAAGACTGAAAACGAGGAGACCAAGAAGGGAACAGGAGAAAGAATAGGATCATGATTTACAAAACTTGAATACATGGAGTGTATAATTACTACACATTGTGTTCTCACAGGCCATCCACATGGGCATGTACTCCAGCTTAAACTGGTCATGTATCACCCAAACCACATGTCGTGTCTTTTGAATACATGGCATGTACTTGAATCATTCTTCCCTACCCGAGTCCTTCCATACGGATATGCCACACTGCTCTCCTAATCAAAACTACAATGCGTGCTCCATAAAGGAACGGTGTGTATATAGAATCCCTTAGAAGACCCATGTTTCTCGCTTTACGGCCAACTACACGGCTAACACTACATGGTGTGTTCCTGACTGACATGGCATGTACTAGGAAAGAGAACACCTACCCATGTTGTTTGTGACATGGTCGAGTACCTGGGTCAGACTAAACATCGTGTTAAAGGTAGAAACTGCATGTATGTCATAAGCTTTCCTCCATCTGTGTTGTTAGTTACACGGGCGGAAACTGGGTCAACACTACACGGCATGTACAACTGGTACATGACGTGTGTTCCCAAGCCTTTCCCTACCCCATGTCACTTCCCACACAGCTTCTAACATGGAAAGAGACTACATGGCATGTTCTCTGGGTACAAAGTGTGTACATAAAAAGTTTTATTTCTTCCCGAACAAAAGAACACACAGCGTGTTTCCATAGAACTACACGGCCTGTATGCTGGTTTTTCTGGATATTAAGCCTTAGAAACTACTCTGGAACCCAGAAAAACAAGGAAAAAAACACCTAAGTGAAAAATCCCGATCTGTGAGGCCCCTTACTCTCCAAAAATCAATTTGTTCTATATTATACATGTATTAACAAAATAAACACATCGATTGTCCACCAAATTCCAGACATTGAGGGCCCATACTCCTCAAGAACCAAATATTGGAGATCATTCTATCAACAACCTCAGAAAACAATACCCTATAAAATAGAAAGTATTTAGCAAATTAGCTATCACAATAGAAATATTTTTTTGCCCAACAACTATCACAACAACATGCAATTTCTAGTGTTCCTACATGGCATGGAAAGAATGTGTGATGAGTGATTTCTAACATGTTCTTAAATGATGCATGAGATGGAATACCCTTATATCATCAGGTTTCAACTAAAATATAACCCGATATAAAAATATAAACAGTGCACCACACGTGCGTCACCCAATGGTGAAATCAAATCATCTGTAAAAGTGAAAAAATTGGTAAAATTGCAACATGATGTAAATTGGATTTTCCCTATACACGGGTTAGATAGTCCCAGGAAGAACTTATTAACTAGTATCTATTCCATCCTATCCATTACTATATTCTCCAAATAGTAACTCAAAGAAAACAACCCCATTGATTCCACTTTATAAAGTCCCAGATCCAAAATCCACACAACGTGTGCCTAGAACCCGGTTGGTCACATGACCTCAATCGCATTTCCCCCTATGCCAAAGGCTGCCCACTAGTAGTGAGGGCCCAGTTCAGATAGTGTGGAAACTACGCCACCATTTGTAAATGTGTAGCACAACGGAAAAAAATATAACATTCAACAATGGAAGGAGTAAAAAATATGAACTTGAAATGAACAACTGTAGAAAAAGATAACCAATAGTTATATATAAAAATGAAACATTTCATTGTTTCTATGAAATAATCCCAAAACAGGATACACTACAATACAATATAATTCAACTCAATGTACAAGGTACAACAAAACTGAATAAAACAGTGTAAGCAGAACACAGTAGCATCGCAAGCCTAAGCCTAGTCCCATGCTCTCCTACTCCTCTAATAAAATCATGTACCTGTATGGGGACCCTTTACTCAGTCGACACCTACAACAATATAGTCATTTTGGGTTGAACACATGACCCAAATAGGGTGTGAGAAATATATCTCAGTAGGCACCCACCAAAGTCATGTGCCCAACTATCAGTTAAAAATTTGCTACATCAGTGTGAAAAAGTAAATTCAGTAAACTAGTAAGTAATCAAAAGTAACTATCAATACTAGTTTCATTTACATTTATTTATTACGTATCAACTCCAATATTGTGTTTTAGTTTGGTAGGTACAACATATATAATCACCACAGTGAACATTCTAAATAGCCATGTCCTCAGACATACTATCCTTACCCTCAGGTAACCAAATTAAATACTCGTAGGTGATTGCACATAGTCCTGATGAATATTTCCCTCAGTTGTATGATATAATTCCCTTAGGCACAAAAACTACTTCCCACAAGCATAAAAAAAGGTTACACTCAGGTAAACAAAACACTGCCCACGGGCTAAGAAACACAGCCCTTAGGCTAAATAGAACACTGCCCTCATGCACAAGGAACCGGGCCGAGCCCAAAGCAAAAAAAAGAAATTTATATGATTTTTCTATTAAGAAAATGAAATGCACTATATAATCATGGAATATCCTCTTGTATCCTATCCAAACGGCTAAAAAAAGGAATGCACCCTCGGGGAGGTCCTGGATCTAAGTAGTGATCCCAAACAGTAGTTTAAACGTATCATTAGATTATCTATATGATTCTAGATTTGTTTTCAGCAATGGCTTAAACCATTTGACACCCCAACCATGGTCTCATACACAATGGCACACAATTCCAACACAATAGTTGAAAATAATCATCAGACCACCTAACTCGATCCTCTATGACTAGTATACGCGAACGATGCCTCCCGAATCATCGAAGAACGACATGGATCTGGGATAAGCATATGATCATTCAAACCCAACTAACCTTCCTTATAGAAACATTTGCTATGAAAGGCTATAGGAGAAGGAAGAGCTCACCTGTGCGGTTCAAAGGAGATATACGGCATAAGAATCGGGATCCCGGTGTGCGGTTGGTAGGTCCTCCATGTCTCAGCCATCTCTCCCAATCACCTCCGATGTTCTATGATTCCTCTATAGATATAGGAGGCTACTCCTGATATTAATAGAAAAAATAACTACACGGAATGTACTCTCATGTACACGGTGTGTACTTTCCATTTTTTAACTGTTCCCATGGTGGATACTTTTCACAGCCACACTGTTCATCTGTTGACAAGATTACACGGATTGTGTTTCAAAATACACGGCGTGTATTGATGCTCCACTGGCAGTTACTCCCAACACCTTATTATACACCTTCTGATGGATTACATGGCATATAAATACCATGTACACAGTGTGTAGATAGTTTTTACACACTTCATCACCGACAGGCCTACAAACCCTCTGTACTCATCCCACATGGCCAAAGTACACAACGTGTGGAAAACTACATGTTGTGTACCAACAAAAATTATGATTTTCCCCCATTTTCTTTATTTCAACAAAAGTTTTTATGGTAAAAGGAAAAGAAGATACACATACCTCAAATATAATAATCGGGTTCTTATAAGAATGATACAATACCCAATTTTCCTAAAATTGTTTGGGGAAATAGGGGGTATTGATAATTTGGAATGATGAGGATCTCTTTTAGAGTCTGGTACATCATGATTTTTTCATTATTGATGAGTTTATAGTTCCATTGAATCCTTGGATTAGATGTGAAAATGTTTTGAGAATAGTAATCTATATATCCTTTGATTGAATAATTTATTATATGTCTTATATATTTTTATTGCGAATTGAATTTTTTTATATTCTCTTTAAATTGATAAATTTTCTTGTTTCATTTTATTTCATAATGAAATTTTTTTTAACATAGAATATTTTCATCATTTTTAAAGAATATTTCTTACTTCTGTTTTAGGATTTTAGTAATAAAATATATTACTCCTCTCTAAAAAAGAACCACTTTACAAGGAAACCACATCATAAATTTTTTAAAAAATTATATGTAACCATCATAAATATTATATATTAGCACAAAAAAATATAAAATAGTTAATACATGGGAATCTAAATGAAAAATTCAATGGTATTTTTATCATTTAACTAATAATATGTAACCAAAACATTTTACAATTTTATAATTAAATAATTTATATAACAATAATTATAGATTATGTTTTCTACACATGGGATCTTTTTTGGAAAAATTATATGAAAATTAAATATTATAGAAGTCAATTTAATGTTTATTCATTTATTTAATTATTTCATAAGTATTTCATTCTCAAATATATATAATATGTTTTCTGTATATTTAAAATTTGAAAATAGGGAATATAGGTTATGGTTGATTATAATGATTTTTTATTTTACTATTGAGGATTTAATGTGATAATAAAATTTGTTTATTTAGTTATTGATAAAATATAAGGCCACATTATTCATTATATTTTAATATTTGAGGAATTTGGGATATATGATGAAAATTAAAAAAGAAGAGGGGGTCATTTCCATATCATTATTTGTAAAACCATATCATTGTAATCTATTATCTACATTAACATATTAATATAAAATCTATGCCTTTTGATCGATCAATGGTTTTAAATCATTCATGAAACTTGATGTGTCAATATTTTTTATTTTTAATGAATTGATTATGGTAAATATAAATCATTTCACAATTAAATATATTTAATGTATATTTTTGTATTTATTGGAATCCCAATTATTCATGATTTAATTATAGGGATTCTATATAGATGTTAAATAATTATTTATATTTTAAATATTCCATTTTATAAAATAATTAATTAAATGTGAACGGATGTGATAATAATTATTATTTTGGAATTGCCTTTATACATGGTGGTTAGTTAATATTTTGTATTTGTAAATTATTAATAAAATCTATTGTAATTTATATATTTTTGTTATTCTCAAAATTGAATAATTATATTTGATATTTTTTTATTATGGAGGATACAATAAAAATGTTATAATTATATATTCATTCTTCCATTAAATTTAACTTATGAATTTTTTTATTTTGAAATTATTGACTAAATAAATTAGTGAAGATTGTGAAATCTGTAGACTATCATAGTATTCTCACCCTTTAAAATTCTATTTATAAAAATTTATTTTACTACATAGTAAATTAAAATAAATGGAAAACATGATATTCCCTTTGAAACGAGGCTAATGCCACTTTTGGTGGATTGGATCTGCTGCACATTAGATTATATGATGGAAATTTAACAGAAATATATATATGTGTTGAATAAAAATAAGGAAATAAGGAGTTATCTTGTTTTTTGGTCCACTATCTACATCATAATTTACCTCTTTAATATTATTTCATCAATTTTTATCTAAAATAGTGGATTACTAATATTTATCATTACCATGTAATATTACACTATTTCAAATAATACATGATCTATATTATTATTTAGGTGGGTGTTTATTGATTTTGTATTCTCATTGGAAATAATATATATAATGAATTAAATTTTCCATTCTGATACTTTATTAATTTTGTTTTATTTTAATTTATTATTTTCCCTTATTGATGGTTTTATATTATGAAAATTTATTATTGATTTAATATTATGGATGATATTTTATATTATTTTTATTAGAAATATATGAGTAATATATGTCATGGGATGGAGACTTCCACGAGAAAGGAGTTTCCCTTTTATGGGAAAGTATTGCCTTTAAAACATGACCAAACACATAATCAAATAATTGAACAAGATGTAACCACGAAGTAAAACTGTAGTAGTAAAAGTGTGTACTCAATGTACAGGGGTCAGAATACAAGCCCAACATTAAAGATACAACTACAAATAAAAAATAAAAACATCTCCCAAGATCATCCACCAAGGATCCTACCTGAAGGGTAGTTACAAATCGTCTCCTCATATCTCCTCATCACCTTTCACCATCATCTCCATCCACCATCGTGTCCTAGCTCCCAGACTCTCAGTCAAGGCATCATGCCATCAACACAAGACATTTAAGGTGTCGGCTAAGCCCGTACAAGGGTGATTATAACAATACCCAGTAGGTATCCTGAGATCTCTGATGGGGTCTCATAATTCAACAAAAAAATCACAATTAATGATCTCAATCACAAAGAACAACTCAAAATACATAGTTCAAAACCTGGTATAAGTGACGTACAGAAGTACAGATGATTAGTTATAAACCATGATCATATTAATCATTCAAGAGGCACTGTTGATAACAATACAATGTCTAACCCACACAGAATCGATAGGTACTAACCCCCACTGAACCACACTGGATCTGATAACCCTATGATCGATTAGTACAAACCCCCAATGACCCAAACAGAATCTCACCGACCCAGGAATGATAGATACTAACCCCCAAAATACCCACAAAAGATCTTACCAACATATGATCCATTATGTGATTCTCTAAGGCTTGTCCTCATCAGGTCATGTACTACTGATCCACACATGGTCGTAGGAATGCTAATCCACAGATGGTCGCTTGAATGATAATGCACACACGGTCGGTAGGTTCGTATCCACATTGGTTTTCTCGGTGCAGATCCAAAAATGATCTCTTTGTGATGATCCACATAGGATCGTTAGGTGTTGATCCACATGTGATTGTTCTACACTAACCTTCGTATGATCTATCTCCAATCTCCATCTCACAGCCAGCCTATGGATTCTCACTCATAGCACACTTGATTCCAAGAGAAACCGCTCATCAAGAAATCTGTCATTTTTCAACTTTCATGGAGTCCCACAAATATGATACTCAAAGATCCGTCACGTCATTATGGATCAAACACAATAGACGTTGCATTTATTGAATGCTCGGTCTGTCTATTATAGGCATTTTTGCGTAGAGGGATCGGTAGGATTCGAGGTCGATCCAACCCGATCATACTATATTTTTATCGAAAACTCCTGTGGAGTATCTCAAAAGGACGGTCTCGCTCCAACAATCCTACGATTAGGTCATTTTAAGATTATGTGGGCTAGAAAGGGGTCTAGGTCTGGTTGGTCTCTGTTTGGAAATTCCCGACCCAGTTGGGGTCTTCTTGGCCTGGTCGGGATCCAACCCAATCCGGCCTGGACCGGCCCGGTTGGGTTGGGCAACGGCGGGGTTGGCCCGCTGGGCTGTAGACCGGATTTCCCCGCCCCGGCTGGGTAGGGTCCCGGTGACTCAACCTTCCAGAGGGCATGACCCACGCGGGGGGCACATGGTCTGCCTCCCAAAATCCTCAATGAGCCTTTCTACTCAATGAACCATTCCAATCAATTATTTGTTCAACTCATTGATTAAAGGTGTGAGGTGGTGCCGCCTGGTTGTCTACAGGACCCGCATAGAGGGGGTCCCCTACCATTTCCATGGCTTCGAAGATACGTTTGGCAGAACGTGCTGGGTAACGGTGCACCGCCTCCCGTCTCCACGACCAGCTGTGAGTCAACAACGCATCCTTCTACTTTGGCACAGAGTAGAACCTCCTTTAACTATGGTCGGCGAGCGTTGGACTCTAGTCACCAGTGCCTTCGCATGAATGCCGCACCGGCGGATCTTCTACGAGCCACCGAGTGTGCTCTGGTGGTCTATTTTCCCTTCCAAATGTGCCTTGGACCCTCTCAAGATGTCGTCGTCAATGTGTGCCTCCAATTATCCACTCTATATGGAGTTGAAATTCATCCCACGATGAACGTTTAATGAAATGAAATAGTGAGGGACCAAGCCTTGTTCATTTATCCCATGACCTATGCATTAACATCATTACAGGTGGAATCAATTTATTTCAACAAGGATAAAATTTATTATTATACCCCCTACCTTTGGATTTATTGGAGACTCCGCGGTGGTGGAATAAGAATATGCACTTTGATGAAGCCACTGGCATTTTTTGTTCTAATTATGATCCCTCCGACGTTGTTTTCCAATATCACATTCTCCATCGGTGGAAGGCATTGCGTCACTTCGTCTGAGGTTCCTCACTTCCTCATCAAAATACAACCCCTAATCCTCACATAAATATACAGAGGATGAGATTTTAAAACAACATATCATTAATTAGGTTCATTAATATGTTACTAATGCACCTCACATCCCACAATGGAGTGGTTACGAAAAAAATGGTCAACCCATTTAATGGATTGACAAGTCATCGGCCCCCCACCACCACGCAACAGTTACAAAATAAAATAATAACTTTGTTGTTATTTTTTTATTTTTTGTAATGTCCAAAAACTATCTTTTTCTCCCTACCTATTGTGGTCGATGTGAAGCCTCCCATAAGTGAATCTCAGTGCTGCGAATTCAATTGTTCGCTCATATTTTTAATCTTATAACCGGTTCAGTACATATAAATCTCCACCCATGAGTTTACTGAACGTAACATTAAAACAAATGTTCAGAAATTTATTCTTGGCGCTCCAGGCCTCAGAATCACGTGCCATATATTTTTAGAGACTCGGAATAATTCAAAAAATAATTACAAAAATACTTGTAATATCTAGTTCTTTACTTTCCCCTCACCATTGTTGTTTTCATACCAAAAATCTATGACTAAACTCGCGGAACAAATGGGGTACTAAGCACACACCTTATCCCCCTACTCCCATGTGCTCTCCTAGATGTTCTCGTGCTTCCAACAATCTCGCTCTAGAGGAATCAACCACTGACGAAGGACCTTCTCTTTTCTGTCCTCTATCACCACAAATAAATTCGAAAATGTCACCCCATCATTGATATCCTGCTCCCCCCAGTCGATATTGTGCGATGGATCATGAACACATCTCCTCAGCTACGACACATGGAAAAAATTATCCATCTATTACATCTGTTGGGGATGATCTAGATGCTACACCACCTCTCCTAATCTGATGAGGATCTAGTAGGGTCCAAAGAACCTTAGAGATAGTTTTCCGCCCCGGAAGGACCTCCTTAATCTTAATCGTGGTGAAACCCATAAGAATACATGGTCCCCTCCTCAAACTCCAATGGTTTTTGTATCCTATCGACATAAGACTTCTTCCAGATCTGTGTAGTCTTAATCCACTCATGGATGATCTATATCTTCTTTATGGTTTCATGTACGATCTCTGGACCCATAAGTGCTGACTCCCATCAGTCTGTTTAGCAAAGAGGTGATCTTCATGGTCATCTGTACAATGCCTAAAATAGTGGAATATTGATGTTGGGGTGATAACTTCTGTTTTATTCAAACTACAATAGGGGAAGTTGGTCACCCAAACTGTGGCCAAAATCATGGACACAAGCATGAAGTATATCAATGAGTGTTTACTTGGTCTGCTATGTCTTACCATCTGTCTATGGATCGAAGGCGGTGCATAAGCGTAGCTGAGTCCCGAATGCCTCCCACAATCCCTTCCACAAGAGTGATATAAAATTTGTTTCATGATCTAAGATGATCGTCAATGTAACCCCTTGTAGCTGCAAAATCTCTTTAATGTATAGTTGTCCCACGACCTCTATTGATAACTCCTCTCGTATGGGTTGGAAGTTGGATGACTTTTTGAGTTGGTCAATGATCACCCAGATGGAATCATGGATTTAGGATGTTCATGGTATCCCTGTAATGATATCCATAGATATACCATCCCACATCCAATCTCGTACCTCATGTGGCTGAGCAATGACAGCTAGTACATGATGCTCAGACATCACTTTCTAGCATATGAGGTATCAATAAATGAACTCCACCACTTCTTCCTTCATCCCAGGCCACTAGTAATGACACAAGAGGTCCTGGGACATCTTCCCTACTCAAGTATTCACCTCTAAAATGGATTTATATAAATATCTAAACACCTCCTATCATAGCATCACCGGTAAAATGGTGTATCCTCTAAAAATGACGATGTTCTCCCCACCATCATAAAAAACATTCAGAGGAGGTCCTTGAAGGACCCCGGGACACCCTGAGAGGGGAGGGGTGAATCAGGGTGACCACTTTTTCTTTTAATGTGTTGGATCTTGTTCCCACGTTGGTAGGAACTTGTTGAACCTGTATGATGATTATGATCAAAATGAAAACATTCACATGCACAGAGAAGACACAGCCATTTTTACTTGGTTCACCACTAAGGGCTACGCCCAAGGAGCATACGCCGACAGGTTGCCGGTCGTACCTAAATCCACTATGCTTCACTAGCTGCGGATACAGAAGTTCGGGTACAAACACTCTGTCCCAGGCTCACTGCCTTTACAACAGTTCAGGGATAGCTCACTGCGTCCCTCGGGTCACTCCCGTTGACTCCCCCTGGCTCACTGCCGTTGGTGAAGTCCCACTCAGTTTATAGACGTGAAGGTCTCTTATTCATTTGCATAAGAGTGCATCCTTTGTTGTATGTAGATGCTCTATTGAAGTCCGATTCTCACCAGAAGAATATAACTTTTCCCCGAATGAACCGAGTAGTCTCTCGGCTTTTGTGCAGCTCCAAACACGCCGGTGGACTTCAGCAAAACCAGGCGCGCTTCTCCAAGACAGTCACGCAAGTCCCACTACGGCGCGCAAGTCCACACTGGCGCGCAAGTGTCATCAACACAGTTGCGTGACTCTTCCTTCCCCAACTACAAACTTGCGCGGTCCACTTCCTTTCTCTTCCAAACCACCTTGGGCGCACAGCCAAACACCGGCGCGCAAGCTCTACTTGCGCGACAAAACAACCACCTGCGCGACTCAACCACCTGCGCGACGAGAGCTCGAACAATCTCTCGGCCTTGAACTTCGTTACAAATGAGGAGGGGTGGTCCAGTATTTATAGGCAAACTGGACCCCCTGCGCGGCGGCGCGCAAGTCCTAGACGGCGCGCAAGTCTTGTCTTCAATAAACTCTGTCGCGCAACTCACTTGCGCGACCCAACCAACACTTACGCGAACTTCTTTCCTTAGCCAAATTTTGATGTTCTGATCCTCAAAATCATATGGCGCGCAAGTCTTTCATCCTCCAAGAGCACGGCGCGCAAGTACCTTTTCCAAAAACACTTTACTTTATTGGCCGATTTTTCGGCCCAAAAATTTGGCAAACACTGGGAAACAGCGCCACCTTCACTACTGTTTTCTGCTTGAACGGTATGATCACTTTGTTGGTACACACCCTGAACTTCCACTGAGGATTGACAACAAACACAAACCATACACCAAATCATGCTTTGAAGAACCTGGTTCTAACAATCTCCCCCTTTGGGTTTGTTGGCAATCAGAATAAATTCAATAGATCTCCAACCATGAGCAAATCCAAAACTCAAGAATCAACTCAGCCAACACTCTAAGTCTACGTGAGCAATGCTCGGTGTAGAAAACAAGAGAGAAAGCTTGAATTGGGTCTTAGTGTTTTGAAATTCTCCATGACGCCCGATGTTATCCTTATTAAACTTCTCATCACAATCTTACACTTCTCATCACAGAAGAATTTCTTGCCTTGAATTTATGCCTTTCTCCCCCATTGACAATAAAACCAAAGACCGAAAAGTTTGTTCAACGTTCAGCTCAAGCCATACTCCCCCAGGATAGTATCTCCCCCATAAACCTGCATCACAGCCATAAGCAGATAAAAACAGTTAAAACAAACGGGGAGAGGGGACTTCCGGTGCCTCCTTATGCAGTAGGAGGTGGTCGAACACCGAGGTTCAACCGATGCTTCTCGAACACAGCCGCGGACAATGGCTTGGTTAGGATATCAGCCACTTGCTCATTAGTTCCAACATGATCCATTTTAATCACTCCTTGTTCAACCTTTTCTTTGATAAAATGATACCGTATTTCAATATGTTTTGTACGAGAATGTTGAACCGGATTCTTCGTAAGATCAATTGCACTTTTGTTATCGCAATAAATCACCATTGGTTGCTGCACCTTATCACCAATATCTGTTAGCTGCTGCTTCATCCAAAGAAGTTGAGTGCATGCTTTTGTGGCGGAGATATATTCAGCTTCAGCAGTACTAAGAGAAGTACTTTCTTGCTTCTTGCTCAACCAGCCAACACATTTATGCCCAATATAGAAAGCTCCACCACTAGTGGACTTTCTGTCTATTACATCCCCAGCCCAATCAGCATCAAAAAACGCTGATAATTCACTGTCCCTGCCTGCAGCAAAAAATAACCCGAAGTTATGTGTGCCTTGAATATACCTCATGATTCTTTTTACTGCTGACATATGTTCCTCCTTTGGATTACTCTGAAAGCGGGCCGCAAGGCATGTTGCAAAGACAATATCTGGCCTTGTCGCTGTCAGATACAGTAGGCTTCCAATGATCCTCCTGTACATGGTGGGATCAACAGAGTTCCCATCCTCATGCTTTCCAAGTTTAGTTCCAACAGCAATCGGAGTTGACATTGGTTTGGAGTCTTGCATATTGAACTTCTTCAGCAACTCTCTTGCATATTTTTCCTGAGAAATGAAAGTGTATTCCTTCTTTTGAATCACTTGTAACCCCAAGAAATATGTGATCTCCCCAATCATAGACATTTCAAATTCTGATTTCATGTGGTTGGCAAATTCATCCACTGATTTCTGCCTGCTGCCACCAAAAATGATATCATCAACGTAGACAAGAACCATGAACTGATCTTTTGGAGAATTCTTCACATAGAGATTGTGATCAACTCCTCCTCTTTTGAATTCCAACTTCTTGAGATATGAATCTAGCCGTGAGTACCATGCCCGTGGTGCCTGCTTCAAACCATATAGAGCTTTCTTTAGTTTGCAGACCTTTGTTTCATCGGTACCCAAGACAAACCCCACCGGTTGTTCAATGTAGACTTCTTTTTCAAGTACACCATTCAAAAATGTTGTCTTAACATCCATTTGATATACTTTATATCCTCTTTGAAGTGCCATGGCAAGGAAAATCCTGATTGATTCCAGTCTAGCAACTGGAGCAAAAGTTTCTTCAACATCAATACCTTCAATCTGGGAGTATCCTTTACATATCAGTCGTGCCTTGTTTCTGATAACACTTCCATGCTCATCAAACTTATTTTTGAAGATCCATTTGGTACCAATCACATTGTGACCTTCGGGTCTCTGGACAAGATCCCATGTTTGATTCTTATCAATCTGATCTAATTCATCATTCATGGCTTTCACCCAAGATTCATCTTTTGCAGCTTCTTCGAATGAGGATGGCTCTACAACTGATAGAAATGCAGATTGCGTGGTATTCCTCATCCTTCTGGTTTGAGTGGGTGCACTCCTATCCCCAATTATGTTGGATGGATCAATCTCAGCTCTTCGATTTCTCCTGCGAGGTTCAGTAGAATTCTCTTCAGCCATAGTTTCTTCTTCAGATTCTTCTTCTGAGTCAACATCATTATGTGATTGATGAGTGTTTTGAACAGCTTCCTCTATTTCTGCATTTGTAGTTTCTTCATGTCCACATTCTTCATGACTTTCTATCACATCAGCATATGACGTCCGTGAAGCATTTGTGGTTTTCTCTTCAATTATCTTAACATCATTGCTTTCCACAATCCTTCCCAAACGATTGTTGAAACATTTGTAGGATTTTCTGTTCATTGAGTAACCGAGGAAGATTCCTTCATCTGCGTTGTCACCATATTTCCCCTGATTTCCTTCTTTGTTCCTGATGAAGCACTTACTTCCAAAGGAACGAAAGTATTTTAGAGAAGGCTTCCGTCCATGCCACAATTCATATGGTGTCTTTGTATCACCCATATAAAGTCCTGTTTGATTCTGAATGTACACTGCATCTTGAACAGCCTGTTTCCAGTAATGTCGTGGAATACGACTCTCAATCAGCATAGTTCGTGCCATGTTGTTCACCTGTCGATTCCTTCGTTCAACAACTCCATTTTGTTGTGGAGTTCTCACAGCAGCTACCTCATGTTGTATCCCATGCTTCTCCAGATAATTTTCAAATTCAATGGACGTGTATTCTCCTCCATTGTCAGATCGCAACACTTTGATTGTTCGTCCAGTATCATTCTCGGCGATTCGCCGATATGTTTTCATGCAGTCAAGGACCTGTCGTTTCCGGTGAATGACCATCACACATGCCATTCGACTGTAATCATCTATAAAAAGGAAAAAGTACCTTTCTCCATGAGTTCCGGCAACATTTATTGGACCACAAACATCTGTATGAATCAGATCAAGAAGGTGAGATGCCTTTTTCTTCTTTGGCCGATATGAACTACAGACCAGCTTCCCACGAATACAAGCATCACAGGATTTTTCACGCTCACGCTTCAGGTTGGGGATGTCCATGACAATTCTCAATTTTGATATTTTCTCCATGTCTTGTTGATTGATGTGTCCCAATCTCCGATGCCACAAATTGTTTTCTTCTTCAACAGTCATGTAACATACATTTTCTTCACTATCAACCTGATACAAGTTGCCTTCTGTTCTGCATCCTTTCATAAGTGAATTGCCGGTTTTTCCCTTGATGGTGCAGCCTTTCTGATTAAAAGTAACTATAAGTCCTGAGTCACAGAGTTGACTCACGCTAAGGAGATTATGGCGTAGGCCATCTACGTAAAGGACTTCAGTCTTCTTTAGTTCTCCATTAGCTAATTGGGTACTTCCACTCCCTTTGATTTTTAGAGCCCCATCATTACCAAATCTTACTGTACCATCAACATTCTTTATGACATTCGTTAGTAGGCCGGCATTACCCGTCATATGAGATGAACAACCGCTATCCAGAATCCAGGTACTATTGTTCTTTGTAGCTTTGAGGGCTACCTCTGCAAGGTTCGATTTCTCAATCTTCTTCCTTTCCTTCCATGAGACATTAGATTGAGTATATAGGACTGATGGCCTTTCAACTATCTCTTCCGCATACCCAGGTTCTTCATAGTCAAAGTCTTCTGTGAGAGGTGAGAACCTATTTAAACGATCAACATTGTCTTGCTGACGAGACTTGACTTGTCTTGAACTTCGGTATGAGGTGTCTATGTCTCTTCTCTGCCTGCAATTAACGGCCTTATGACCAAAGTTAGAACAACAAAAACAATATCCATAGAAATTATTTCTTCTTTGAGAATTAGGATATGAGATTGTTCTCCTTTGTTGAGAATCTATATCTTCTCCATTCAGATAGCTTCTTGCCTCTTCACAATAAGACATGGTATGGCCTAGATAGCCACAGAACTGACACTTCATGAGAGGAAATGTCTTCTCACTTGAATTTCTCCTTATAGCTTCTTCCTTGGAAGAATAGTAAGACTGTCTGCCATTTTTGAAAGTTTGAGGATAATTTTCAGGTCTCCTTTTAGTTTGTATTGAGGGTTCCTTTTTCAGCACTCTAGGTAACATTTCATCATGTTCAACATTCATCTTGTCTTTCTTTTGGATCTTTTCACTTCCAGCAGTTGATGACTCAGCCTCACAGCCAATTCCACTCTTTCCCATGCAAGCAGGTCTTTGATCACTCAAGACTTTTCCAACCCCATCTGAACCACACTTGGCTCTTGCAAGTAATTCTGCATCTGAGAATCTTCCGAACTGTATTTTCTTCCTCGATTATTTTGGAACTGATTCGGTCTCAATTTTACTCCTTAGAGTAACTACTTCCTCCTCAAGACCCTCAACAGTCTTGGATTTTTCATCCAGTCTGGATGTGAGGTCATTGATGACCTTTGCCTGCTCTTCAATTCTCAGCTTCAGATCAACTGCATCATCATTGCTTTCAATTATTTTAGACTGTACCTTCACAAATTTTTCCAGTCGTTCAATTTCAGCTTCAAGTTGATCAACATATTCAGTTGATTCTTCCACAATTGATTTCCACTTATTGCAGCTCTTACATTTAATCTTAAGCTTACTAACTGCATCCTTAAGTTGCACCTCAGGATCTACACAAGTTCTCAATTGTTTTTCACCATCAGTATCTTCTGACTTTTCAACAGTGGCCATCATAGAAGCATGGTTCCCAGTTTTGAATTCTGGTTCTTCTTCATCACAGAATTCATTGTCATCTTCTTCCTCTTCACAGACAAAACTCTTCTTTTGCATTTTCTTACCAGATTTGAAGTCTCCCTTTTTGAAGAACCTTCTTTGAGGCTTCTTGAAGTTTTCATATTCACTGTCATCATCATTGATATTCTTCAAGCACTGAGAAGCAATATGCCCAACTTTTCCACAACGGAAACATGCGATAGGTAACTTCCCTTTGAATTTACCTTTCCCCTTCTGGAACTTCTTTGCAATGAGAGAAAGAATTTCTTTCTCTTCGTCATCATCACCGCTACTATCCTTTGAGATTTTCAATTTATCCATGGCCTTGAATGCCATTTCTTTGCTCACCCGAGTCGTAGCATCTTCTGGTTTGACTCTCATTTCATAAGCTACCAAACTGCTCAGTAAGTCATCTAGAGAAAGTTTGGAAAGATCTCTTTCCTCAAGAGCTGACACCTTCGCATTATACAGAGGTGGAAGTCTTCTTAATATTTTCTTTACAATATCAATGTCTTTGATTTCTTCGCCTAGACCCCGAATTGCTCCAACCACTTCAGTAATTCGATTGAAGAAAGAGTCTGCATTCTCGTCTGGATGCATCTTCAGATCATCAAACCGATTGTGTAGCACTTGTAGTTTCGCCTCTTTCACTTTGCTATCACCTTCATAAATATTCTCAAGTTTATCCCACATAGATTTTGCTGAGGTTCAATTCATCACCTTCAGGTAAATCTGATCAGAAAGGGCTGCAGTGAGAGCATTCTGTGCTTTAGCATCTGCATCAAGAAGTTTCCTGTCTATTTCAGTCATAGCCAGACCTGTTGGATCAGTGACATGTATTCCTTGAACAGTAGAAAAAAGAACTTCCATTCCAAGAGATCTTAGATGAGATCTCATTCTGTTCTTCCAGATCTGGAAATTTCTTCCATCGATGTGAGGGACTCCCCTGACATTGATCGCGTTTTCCATGACGAAGAAGGTCAGATTCAACGCCAGCAACCTTTACCCTCTGATACCACTTGAAGGACCCCGGGACACCCTGAGAGGGGAGGGGTGAATCAGGGTGACCACTTTTTCTTTTAATGTGTTGGATCTTGTTCCCACGTTGGTAGGAACTTGTTGAACCTGTATGATGATTATGATCAAAATGAAAACATTCACATGCACAGAGAAGACACAGCCATTTTTACTTGGTTCACCACTAAGGGCTACGTCCAAGGAGCATACGCCGACAGGTTTCCGGTCGTACCTAAATCCACTATGCTTCACTAGCTGCGGATACAAAAGTTCGGGTACAGACACTCTGTCCCAGGCTCACTGCCTTTACAACAGTTCAGGGATAGCTCACTGCGTCCCTCGGGTCACTCCCGTTGACTCCCCCTGGCTCACTGCCGTTGGTGAAGTCCCACTCAGTTTATAGACGTGAAGGTCTCTTCTTCATTTGCATAAGAGTGCATCCTTTGTTGTATGTAGATTCTCTATTGAAGTCTGATTCTCACCAGAAGAATATAACTTTTCCCCGAATGAACCGAGTAGTCTCTCGGCTTTCGTGCAGCTCCAAACACGCCGGTGGACTTCAGCAAAACCAGGCGCGCTTCTCCAAGACAGTCGCGCAAGTCCCACTACGGTGCGCAAGTCCACACTGGCGTGCAAGTGTCATCAACACAGTTGCGCGACTCTTACTTACCCAACTAAAAACTTGCGCGGTCCACTTCCTTTCTCTTCCAAACCACCTTGGGCGCACAGCCAAACACCGGCGCGCAAGCTCTACTTGCGCGACAAAACAACCACCTGCGCGACTCAACCACCTGCGCGACGAGAGCTCGAACAATATCTCGGCCTTGAACTTCGTTACAAATGAGGAGGGGTGATCCAGTATTTATAGGAAAACTGGACCCCCTGCGCGGCGGCGCGCAAGTCCTAGACGGCGCGCAAGTCTTGTCTTCAATAAACTCTGTCGCGCAACTCACTTGCGCGACCCAACCAACACTTACGCGAACTTCTTGCCTTAGCCAAATTTTGATGTTCTGATCCTCAAAATCATATGGCGCGCAAGTCTTTCATCCTCCAAGAGCACGGCGCGCAAGTACCTTTTCCAAAAACACTTTACTTTATTGGCCGATTTTTAGGCCCAAAAATTTGGCAAACACTGGGAAACAGCGCCACCTTCACTACTGTTTTCTGCTTGAACGGTATGATCACTTTGTTGGTACACACCCTGAACTTCCACTGAGGATTGACAACAAACACAAACAATACACCAAATCATGCTTTGAAGAACCTGGTTCTAACAGTCCTGAGGATATCTGAGCATATCGGGCCTCATAGTCTTTGTCCACAAGTTGTGCCTCCCAAACTCATTGATGAAGTGGGGGAGTGACAGTCATAGACTGGAGATAAGCTGATCCATCTTTATCCACAATTGATATCTACAATGTTGCTAGCTACTATATCTCCTCACTCAAAAACTGTAGAAAAGACCTCATGATGAGTGCATATACTATTACGTTCCCCTTCCCAAGATTGTATACTATCTCAAAGTTGTAGTTTTGGATGAAATACAACCATCACTGCTATCTCATGTTCAGATCCATCTATGAAAAGATATACCTAGGACTATTATGATCAGAGTAAATAGTAAAATGATCATCCATCATGTAGTTCCACCACATTTTTAGCACAAAGACCACTAGTGCTAAATGTTCGTCATGGGTAACATAGTTCTTCTTTTTCTGTCTAAACATCTGTAAGCCATAGGCGATCACTGCTTACTCATGCATTAGAATGCATCCTAGTCCATTCCCTGATTCATCACATTATAAGAAATACCCAATTCCCTCTTCTGATATACTCAATATGGGTGCATTCATCAATATTCACCTCGGCTCCTAACAAAATGTATGTCACTTATAAATCTGTAATAAAGGCAACCCCTTCTTCTTCATGGCTGAAAATGGTGTCTCTACCATGGGGAAGTTAGGTATAAATCTCCAGTAGTACACAGAAGTTCCCCAAAAACTCTGCACCTCAGTCATTATCGTGGATGTCCCCCATGAAAAAACATCCTCTATCATTTACAGATCCACTACGAATCATTTATCCAAGATAGAGTGCCCTAATAAGTGGGCTTCCTGTATCCCAAACTGGCACATCGAGATCCTTCCAAAAATATGGTTTTCTCAGAGTGTAACTAGAACTATCGGTAGGTGTGTTGCGTGCTCTGCCTCTGATGCTGAGTATATTAAGATGTCTTCAATGAACACCCCACAATGCATTTGAGAAATGGTTGAAGATCCTATTCATTATCCCCTTAAACCCTTTTAGAGTGTTGGTGATGCCGAAAGGCATCACTAAGAACACATAATTGCCTTAACCACATCTGAAAGTTGTCTTCAGTATGTCCTTGTCCTATACCCAGAGCTGGTGGTAACCTGATCTGAGTTCTATAGTAGAATCCCAATGAGCTCCCTTCAGCTGGTTGAAGAGGTCATCGATCCTCGGTAGAGGATACTTGTTTTCTCGGCCACCTGGTTTACGCACATTTATTCCACACAATGCATTAGACTCCCATATTCCTTCTTAGAGAACTAGATCATGGATTCCCATGGAGAACGATAGGTCCTTATGAACCCCTTTCTATGAAAGTCCTCCAACTATACCGTCATCTCACAAACCTCTATGGGAGCCATCCAATATACTTTTGTATATATCAGTGTCTTCCTGGGGTACAAGTCTATGTGAAATTCTACCTCTTTACAAATAGGTTGATCTGAAACAACTTTAGGGAAGAAATTAGCATATTGTTCCACCACAATAGGATAACTCGGACCCCTCACATCAATTACTCTGAGGGTGAGGCAAGCCAAATGATGAGTAATCAGCAGCACCCTCCTCCAAGATAGTCAATTGTATGCTTCAAAGGTTTCCTCCTCTCCAGGGAAGGTAAACCTAACCCCATCCTCATAGACACACTGCACATTTCACCTAAAATAGTCAATCTGATAATAAAATGTGGATAGCTTGTCTACCCCCAAGATGATGTCGTAATTCCTCGACATCGTTACTAGGAGAACCCAGCCAAAGCTCTCACCTCCTAGAGTGATCTCAAACTTTATGGATGACTGTGTAGTCGTTGAATCTTCTCATATAGGATTCTTTAATCACAATGATCGAGTGAACGACTCCATCTGAATCTAAGAGCTCCGAAAAACTTCCGTGGAAATGAAAGAGTGAATGGAAACTGTGTCTATAAGTACTGCAGCTAGGGTGGAATAGACATAGATCATACCTCTAATCATGTTAAGATTTCCATGGTTAGAGACCTCTACTGCTTGTATTTGTGCTCACCCCTGTCAACCTGCTCTCTATGGTTGAGGTGGACCACCATGGACGGTGGTGGTAAAACCTCTAATTTCCACCCACCACATACTGCATGTCCTGCTCCTATTCCACTTTGGCCACCCTACAGACCACCTCGATTTAATATATGCTTCTACCTCAGTAATCCCTAGACCATATTATGACCTTAAGTATGGTGAGTTGGGTAGTCACGAGCAATGTGGACCTACCCGCCAAACATGAAGCACACTCTGCCTCCCATCTGACCTCCTCTTCCTTGCAAGCTCTATACTTCCGACCATGTATCCCTATGTCATCCAATAGAAGGTATATATTGCTTGGACCTCTACATAATCAACCTAATTCCTCCTACAGATGTCTTAGTTTCCTTTCGTCCGGTGGTGGCGATCATCATCGGTGCTTTCTCAACTCAAAAACTCTCCACCAACAATGCTCTCTCTAGCACTCCGTCTTGCATCAGGATATTCCGTGATTTCATTGATTCTGTGATCTCTCTACAGATAACATGTCAAATGGTCTAAGCCCAGAAAACTGTGTCTAGTTCCATATATGTGGAATATCGTCATAGTTAAGTGAATATTGCTGAGTACTAGGATATTGTAAGGCGTCCCTAATGTAAGTGTAGCATCTCTTGAATACGCACAGTGTGTAGTGTCATAAGAAAAAAAAATTTCCCTAAAGAGGATCTAAAAGTACGTCTAAAAGAGGGTCGCCTCTCCATTCCCTTAGAGTGTCAGACTCCAGTATCTCCCTGTTGTTCCATGGAATATCCTAGCAGCTATCATCACCTTTTGATCTGGTGGTATCTCAACTATGATAAAAACCCATGCCACAGCCTCCATCCATTCCTCAACTTCTTGGGGATCTATCTCATCTCAAAAACTTGGAGGCCTTCCCCACAAGAACTCTTGAAACGCTCTTTGTTGGCATCTACCATATGCTAGTGGGGATGGTGGAAACTACTACCCAATTAGTGGTGGTGATGATTGAGCACCACCTGAAGGCGCGAACATAGTAAGAGGACCCTGTACCGAAGCATCATCGCCTAGTGGGCCGTCATCATGTACTCTCTGAGGAATCCAGGCTTGCCGACTATATGGAAACATCCTAAAAAGAAACAGGTGCTCCATGATCAATATGTTATATAGGTGATCTAACTCAAAATATATCAATGTAAAAAAATTTCCCAAAAAAATCAGTTTTTCATGTACCGGGTCAGAAATTAGAATTCAGGGTCCTGGTGTATGGAAACGTCGTCCACTGCACCAACACTGGACACCTAGAACAGAAAACCACAGTCAAAACACTTTATGTTATTGCTCCATTGGAAATATTAGAGTTCTATTTATTCGGTAGAACTGACTCCTCTAATACCAATTTGTCATGACACATCCTCTGGAACCCATGTCGTTACTACCCCAAGTCTTCCTTCCATCGACCATAGGATGGCCACTAGCACCCGAAAAGAGTATCACTAAAATGGGAAGGAATTTCATTTAAAACCAATACCAAAACATAATCCAAGAACACAACAAGATGCAACCACGATGTAAAAATGCAGTTGTAAATGTGTGTATTTAATGTATTGGGGCCAGAATACAAAAAAACTAAAAATATAAAACAACAACCGAAAACATAAATCATCTCCTGAGATATTCCATAGAGGATCCTACATGAAGGGTAGGTTTATCACTTCTCCTAATCTCTCCATGTCACCCTTCACCTTCACCTTCATCCACAGTCACATCCTAGGTCCCTGAGTCATAGTCAAAGATGCAAATCATCTACACAAGAGACAACAAGGTTCGGGTGATGCCTGTGTAGGGGTGAGTATAAGAATACACAATAGGGACCCTAAGAACCTAGAATGTCTCTCAGAGTTCCACAAAGGAAAAATACCAAAACATGATCTCAATCACAATGCACAAAGAAAATGACATAGCACAAAAGAAGGAATAACTCTAGTACTAAAGTATGTATTATTAGTCATAAAACATGGTCATCTTATTTTTTCAAGAGGCACTACTACTTACCATACGAAGTCTGACCCCCATATGATCGATATGTACTAACCCCCGCTAACACACACAAGATCTAATCTGCCCAGGATTGATAGGTACTAACCCACGCTAACCCACATCAGATCTGACCCACCCAGGATCGATAGGTACTAACCCACGCATGACCCGCACAGGATCTGACCCACAGAGTATTCGTATGTCGATGATGCATGATATGCCTCTTTACGTATAGTCTGTGTGGGATCACACACTATTGAACCATACAAGGTTGCTAGAATGTTGATCCACAGAGGTCCGTTAGAATGCTAATACACACAGGGTCGCTAGGTGCTGATCCACACAGGTTCACTTGGTGCAGATCCACATAGGATTGCTCAGTGCTGATCCACACAAGATTGTTTGGTAATGATCCATATAGGATCTCTAGGTGTTGATCCACACTGGATTTCTCAGTGCTAACCTCTGTTTGATCTATCTCCAACCTCCATCTCACATCCTGCCTCTTGATTCTCGCTCATAGCATGCTTGATTCTAGGAGAAAGTTCTCAGCATGGCATCGGTCATTTTTCAACTGGCATGAAGTTCCATGAATAAGTTACCCAACGATCAGTCACGTTATAAGGGTTCCAACGCAACAGATAGAGTGTCTACCCGATGACCAGTTCGTACGTTATGGGCATTCTAGTGCCAAGGGACCAGTTTGATTTAGGGTCGATCCAATCCGTCCATACACCAATTTTTTTCCAAAACACTCATGGATTATCTCAAAAGTATTGTATCACTCCAAGGATCCCATAACCATAGAAGTTTCGTGAAATGGATGTTCAGTTCGCAAGATATAGTGATTTAAGCGTATCTGTACCTAAGGGCAGTCCTAGTCCAGAACCACCAGGGCTCGGCCAACCTGACCCGGATCAGGTCGACCCAACCCGGTCTTGGTCAGACCAAGCCCAGACCGAACTAGCTTGGACCATAACGGTTGTGCTGGGCCGTGGTGGGCTCAGCCTACTTAGTTGCGGACCAGCCCGACCCACCCTAGCTTGGCTGGACTGTAGTAGCTCTGCCTACCGGCTAGTGCCATCCGCGTGGGGGTCGCACAGTCCGCCTCTCAAATGGATCAATGAGATATTTGACTCATTGATTAGATTTTCCAAGTGGTGAAACCTATTTTTCTATAGCACCCAAAGGTAGAGGGTCCCATACCTTCATTGTGGCGCGTGACGGTGCACCGCCTCCCGCATCCGCGGCCAGTTGTGAGCATGCCGTGCATCGGTCTTCCACATCATCAAGGGGTACCACCTTCATCGGTGGTTGTTGTTCACCGGTGTCGCAGCACTGATACCAAACTGGTGGATCTTCTTTTGTCCATTATGTGATATTTGGTGATCCGATCTCACTTCCAGATGTTCCTTTAGCCCTCTCAGGATGCTGACGTCGTTGTGTGCCTCTCGGTTTTCTCTTTCCCTCGAGTTGAAAATTGAACCATGAAGAAAACATCAATAAATGAATATACAGAGGGTCCATGCCTTGTTAGTTTGGCATTCTCACACCAAGATAAAATCATAACATGTGAGAACAATTTAATTCAATAAGGATAATCCAAATTATTAAACCATGTACCTCAAGATTCGATGAAGACGTTGTGGTGGTTAAAGAAAAATATTCATTTTGATGAATGTGATAGCGTTCTTCATTCCTTGTATGATCCCTCTGAAGTTGTTATCCAATCTCTCGTTCTCAGTCAGTGGAAGGTGTTGTCTCACATTGTCAAAGGATCCTCACTTCCTTCGAAAAAACCGAACCCTGAGCCTCACTTAAATAGAAAAAGGATGATAGTTTAACACAACATATCTTTAATGAGGTTCATTAATAAATTATTTAATGAAACTCACATCTCTCAACAGAGTGGTTACGAAAAAAAAGAGGCATTCCATTATATGGATTCACATGTTATTTGTCCTGCCACCACCACTCAATAGTTATAGAAAAATAAATAAAATATAATTGTTGTTATTTTATTATTATTTGTAATGTCCAAATACTATATTTTTCTCCCAACCTTCTACGGTCGATGTGAAGCCTCCCTTAGGAGAATCTCGGCACTGTGGATTCCATGGTGCCCTCCGATTATTAATCAGAGAACCAGTTCAAAAGATAGAAAACACCACCATCACATTTACTAAACGTACCTTTAAAAAAAGGTCAGAAATTCATTCCGGACACACCAGGGCACAGAATCATGCACCGTAAATTTTCCTATACT
This sequence comes from Viscum album, assembly GCA_963277665.1. Lineage (NCBI taxonomy): Eukaryota > Viridiplantae > Streptophyta > Magnoliopsida > Santalales > Viscaceae > Viscum > Viscum album. The sequence goes on along the minus strand of OY728142.1, from coordinate 1,980,745,780 downwards.
CATAATAATTTAAAAATAATTTAATATATATATTTATAAATGGAATTTCTGGGGCTTTACTATCTATTCAATAAATAATTACACAATCTCATGTTGTTTGGGTATATGGTTTAACCACACATATATTGGATGTGTAGTTAATTTCCCCCTATGATTCTCCATTTAGGGATATTTTTTCCCCAAATATTGACATAGTATGTTTGCATGTTGTATTCATTAATTATGATGTTTCTTGAAATTTTTATGTAATTGGAGACATTAAGTGTTTCATATTGGGATATATGGTAATGATGATTATGGGATTAAGGTAAAGAGAAATTTATGATAGAAAAATTTCTAAAAATGAGTGTCCTTTTGTAATGAAATTTTTTACATTTGTGACAATAAAAGATGTGATATGATTATTGTAGATATATTATGTTGAATGGTTTCATTACTGTTAGGTGAAAAAAAATAGTTATTCTTTTATCGATGTAATAATATTCTCTATCTATATAGATATGAGGGATTATGGGATGGAATTAGTTGAATATATTATCATTATTATTAAATAAATTATATTTTAATTAAAATGTATGTTATTATGGGAGTAATAGTATCATTTTTTCATGTACATTATATTCTCAAGAGTTGGTGTTTCTATAATTTTATTTTTAATTGGAGGTGTATAAGATATATTTTTTAGTTATAGTATCATGACCATGATACCTTTAAGGCAGTAAATTACTTCAAAATTTAATTTATGATTGTCATGTAATATTTTTGTAGGTAAATGTAAAAAATGATTGAAAATGACCATAATTGGACTACAAAAATGATAAGGTAAGATAAATATATAAGAAAAATATTTGTGAGATGTAAAAAAGGTCTAACAGGATCCAAAATCTCTTCTCCCATTATAATGATTAATGATATATATATATATATATGTTAAAATAATATATTGTCAATAGTACATGTTGATCTCTATTCCAATATCAAATCCATTAGTGAGTATTGTTTTCATAGAAATTGGATATGAATTAATAGTTATATGATTAGTTTGACAAAAACATAGTTTTCATTGGTATTCAAAATCATAGTAACAAAAAAATGAATAATGATTAAAATATAAAAATAATTATTACTCTCCCCCTTCGATTTTATTTTATCACATAATATTATATATCAACAATTACAATGAAAGTTTGGATAAAAACTGTATTAATTTTTAATATCACATATATTTTTTTGATTCATTAGATAAAATTATATATATATATATAAACACTGGAAAGCCCAGAAAAATGTAAACAGATTGAACCTCAAACAATCCTGGGAGGCAGATGATCACAATTTTAGGACAATTATAAGTAACAATAAAGTTAATGTTATAACAAAAAATTGAATAATGATCTGTAATTGAAACTTCATGTCATAAGAGTTTCTAAAAATTAAATATGTGTGAAGGGAAAATAATATATTTCATTAAGATAAACATGATGAAATAAGTAATATTTAAAATGGATTTAGTCAAATGATCCATGTCTATCATTAAATATATAAAACAAATAAATATATTTTAACACATTAATATCCTTTTTTGATGTTATTCAGAATGTTATGAAAAATGATACCTTTCTCACCATATACACATAAAATAAATTTATTTTTCTATGTTGTAAGTAAAAATAACTTCCCATTATGTTGTTTTAATGGAATGAACAATCCTATAATGATATATTAATACAAATAGGATTAGCATGTTCACAAGATCATTCATTGTCTATTCATAAAAAGGTAGGCTATGTTTTAATGAGTCACAACATATGTTTTAATAGAATTACTACAATAAAATAAGATATTGAATACAAATAGGTATGTTTGTTTAATTAGGATGTTATAGACTCTTAATCAAAATTATAATTAATCTAGCATTATAGCACATATAATCAAGATAATTTATTATAAATAAAAAATTAATCCATTTTCATGAAATATTCTGATAAATCTAATGACACCACCCTGACCACATATAGTCATGAACCAGATTATAACAATACCATATGTTCTCTTATCGATAAGTAGATTTTATACTAAATTTCTATGTATAATGTGTTTTAATGGGATTTAATTTAAAAAATCAATAATGATACATGATCCTTTATTAATATTGTATGAAATATAAGTTTAACAATAATTACAATGTACTTTAAAAAATATTAATCATGAAATTAACTAGAATGAGAGACGATCCCTATAATACATTTATAATAAAATAATAAACATTTTATATGTTTTTTGATTGAATGGGTGAAAGAACCAATATAAAAAAGGTTCTATAATAAGATATGACATAGGGTCCACCTATATATATATGATCTAAAATTAAATCAAAATCCTAAAAATTTATAAGAACCAAACATCTATTAAAATGATATTAAATGGAATAAAAGGTATCCATGTACGTAGTTGAACAAAACTTCAATGTACTAATCAAATAACAAAATTCCACTTGTTTTGGTATCAACAAACCATATTGTGTATACAAATTCTCTTTACCAAGACGTTAATAAAAAAAGGGTTACATGAATTATATAGGAACACATATAGTGTTTTAGTAAATTGTTCAAAGTATTTAATCCCAAATTAACACAATATGACTATTTTAATATAAATTATATATTATGTTGAAAAAATATATGAACAGAACATAATATAAAAGTAATATTTTATCATCATTTTTATAAACTAAATTAATATACATAGTAATAATTTTATATTCTCTCATAATGATACATTGGAATAAAATAATATCATTTTATGAATCACTCAGAATAAAATAAATATGAGTATGTACATCCTTTGTAGAAATGAAATCACAAAATATAGTCAGATACATATATGTATAAACAAAATATCATTATAGAACCATTTGATCAGAATAATGAATATATATATTTACTTATATATATATATATATAGAAGAATATGGATTTCCATCCTCAGATAGGTGGCTTCATTTATTACTGAACTGAATAGAATCTTATATACATGTATAAGTGTGTGTATTTAGTGTTCACATATCAATATACAATATCCATTTTCAAAGAAATAAATACATGTATATTCAATATAATCTATTATAATGGCATGGCATGAAATATTTCACTTTAGTAACCAACTAAACAATTTATTTATGATAATTAATATGTACAAATAAAATTACAACAAGAATTTATAGTAAATGATTCTTGAAATTTATGAAAATAAATGTGAAAAAGGATTAAATTCCCTATAGAATTTTAGGAAGGCTAGTAAAATGGAATTTTGATTCTGGAAAAATCATTTTAGTGACTGGTTTTTTAGAAAAACACTTTTAATTGGCCCTAAATTTACCGTATTTGAAATCATTTATATCGATATAATGGTATATTAAAGAAAATGGTTCTACTTCTAAATGATTTTTTAAAACATAAATAGTATCTAAATGAATATTATATTCTAATACATTACTAATAAATGATTCTTTTTGTTGATGAACATATGGGTTTATTCCCCTACATTGAAAAGAATGTTAATCTAGTGAATGAATTTTTTCTTATACCTTACGATTTCAAAATGAAATTTCCTTCTATATATTGACGTAATAATCACCAAAAAGGTTAAATAATTTAAAATCCTAATCAAAATAAAAATTTGGTAATAATATAATATAATATGAATAAATTAATAGTAAATTAATAAATGGTTTTCCTCCATTATTTTTTCTAAAATAATGGAATTTCCCATCCTTGGTGAAAAATCAGGATCGATATCAACATGTTAATCCATTATAGGAATAATAGAATATAAGGGAGATCTAAATAGTTTTAATAATTTTGGTCAATATTAAATCACACTATATTAATTAGTATAGGGTAAATAATTTATTCTGAAAGTATTACTTTACCATTTATTATATGTAAATAGTTCATGAGATTGATGCTTAGAATAAAGAAAGCGACATGATACCCATTGGGAATGTTTAAATGGATTTTAACCAACACTATACACTATTGGAAAAAAAGTAATTTCTAATGAGGTAAATGATGAAACTGATACAAAATACTAAACTTCATTTCTTATACATATACCTTTATCACATAAAAACTTCTTTAGGAATTCTTGTTAAATAATTTTAGTGATTTTGGAATGAAATTAATGGAAAATGATAATCCAAAACTAGTATGTATTATTTAAAGTTCTACAATTTCTATAGTTATTTGGGAGTTATTTTATTTCTATATTTTTTAAACACAATTTAAGGTGATAATAACAGAAGTCCAATTGAATTTTTTTATCCAGAAGATTATTTATTATTCATTTTATGATTTGGTTATGACTTTTTTAGTATGTTGAAAAAACATTATGCATTTAATGATATGGATTTGGGGTTAACAAATTTATTATAGGTTCGATATGGTTAGGGAGGTGGTTACTTTGGAATTTCATAAAAATCGGTGCCACTAGGTACCAAAATATGTTGCACAAGGTACCCATTGATTTTGGAATAAAGAATGTTAGTAGGGATATTACACTAGGTACAATGTGGTTCAATTCATTTTACCTTTTATAAATTGATAATATTTTTATAAGGATACTTTTTTTATTTTCTTCCTTTTCCTTTTATCCCTTTCAGAACCCCTTATGAGCCTCTCTCATCGAATCCAGTTGTCAGCCCCTCCACACCTAACTAATGATCAATATTCTTTTATATTTTATCAACATTATCTATTGAAAATTACATTATAAGTTAATATAATTCCACAATATTAGTCTCCAAAATAATATTCTCAAATTCAATACTGATTTCCATTTCTTTTAATATATATTTCTTAATAAATTCAACATGATCATTATGGAATTTTTAAAAATAAATTTGTATTATAATCATCCTAATTAGAGATATTATTCGATGGGTTTTTCATTTCATACCATAGGTTTATATAAATGTGAATAATGATTGATTTTTTATAGGATTATATTGGTTCTAATTTAATGTTGTAGGATTCTAATTTTTTAGTAATTATGTATTATATGTTTTATGGTGTTAATAATATATATTTTGTTTTAACTATATTGGTTTAATTTTTCAATAATAAATCATGATTTTCAGTGGTCTTTATGGTCATTCTATTGTTCATATATTCCCTAATAATTTTTTGTTGGATAAATCACTAAAAACAACAATTTTTTTGTGATTTTGATAAAATTATAAATCCAATAATTATGGTATGTTGTTTAAACCCTTCATGCAATCTTTTGGCTATATCTTGGACATACCATCCAATAGTTTTCAAATTCATTTTTTAAAGATCAATATATATATTGGGATATGTAAATAAAATATTTTAAATCATATATTTATATAATGTGTTCAACAATTATAAATTTTATTTTTCTGGTTTTATTTTATTAATGACTTATCAAAAACATTGATTTCAAAACATAGAAATTGTTAGATAATGTAAAAGTTTCACTATTTAAGTCATTGTTTCACTTTAGTACATTACCAATCAAATAGTATGTTTCAATCGATTATTTATTTTGTAATTTTTTATATATAAAATAATCATTTTTGTATCATTGTTTAATAGGAATATTTAATTTACATTATATGTACATACTAGATGTCTAATCTAAATATGAAATCAAATGTTTTATATATTTTATTTCTAAATTATATAAAGACAAGGTATGAGTTTTACATCTTAATTTATCAAATCCTTAAATTTCTATATAATCATTATTCAAGATGTTATAAATCCTGAAATAATTCTGAGATTAAAATTGTAATGCTTATCATAAAGGAAAAGGTTACGTAACTTAACCCAATAAGTTATTTTTATAAATCATATTTTCATTCAACCTGGACTTCAAGTCATGAAACTAGGTGAATAATATTTTAAAAATATTTTATGTTATATTAATACATTTTATTAAATTCGAATAAAATATTTCAAAAAATAGCTTGTATTGTATAGTCACACCATAATTAAAATTATTATCACGATCATATTAAATTTTGGTATAAAATTATTTCATTACATTTTAATATGAGTCAAATATATGTTAATAATCCCAATTTCACTATAGTTAATGGATTTTATATGTTTTTGGATAATGGATATTCTATTTTAGGTTGAAAATAATGACGAGAATCATGAATGAAATAATTTTTTTATATTAGATTACATAATATAAAAAATTATTGCATCCATAAATAGTAAATATTTTATTTTTAAAAATGTTAATATATTTATTATAGAATTATCTATACATCTAATTTTTTATTATATTTTCTATACAACTTTTTTGAAAAACATATTTCATTTGTTTTTTTAAAATTTATATATTATTTTATTCATAGTTCATCCATTTTTTATATAATATTAAAATTGTAATATATTCATTAATAATGAACACTAAAAATTAATTTAATGTATTCATTATAAAGAATATTTATTTGAAAATATTATTTTGAAAATGAAATTTATATTGTGATTAGCCATTCAATTATAACATGTAAAAAAAATTTGTATTTTTTTGGATATTTATCAAATATATATTTATTGAAATATATCGTACATAAAATTTTACCAATATTACTACTACTGTATACTATTAGTGTACTATTTTACTATTTGTTCCTCATTTGGAGAGATATTAATGATTGATGAACTATTATATACTCTATGAAATATTCGTTGTATGACATGAATAAATGATTTTCTTATGATATTGTCTATTTTTTAGTGTTTTATATATATTAATTGATAGTAGAATAATTTTAGCTTCCATATTCTGACTAGTCAAAGATAACCTATTTTTTAAACAATATTACGTGTATATTTTCATTTGTATATTTTTTATTAAATTTTATTCAAAAATAATATATATTCTATCATTTTTAGGGATATGTTAACATTAAATTGTAATATATTATTTATATTGTGAATTAGAAAACAATAGTTAATGATATATAATCAAAATCATGGAAATTACATTGATATATTTAGAATGTTAAAAATGGGTACACAGTTTATAAAATATATAAGATGATATTCCTTCAATTAATATAACAATTTTTTATGGAATGGATCTAAGGATTACCATTACACAACAAAGGAATGATCTATATGAATTCACTAATACGGTGTACCCACTCTCCTATTCCTAATGTTTTGTGTGGATAAATTTCCCCAACTATTCATATATAATAAAATATCCTAATGATGTGTTATTTACACTAATATGGTATTAAGTATATATATTAATTTTCTATCAAATGATTTTCTCAATTCATATATAATTTAATTTATGTATATAAACTCCATGTGTAATTATTTTTCCATTATATCTTGAAAATTACATGAATTGTATATTTTTGTATTACTACAAATCATTGATTGATAATAACTTATAATACAATATTATAATACCATATATATTAATAAGTACACCTTTTTTTATACACATATGTATTTACTATTTTTTGAGACACCATTATAAGATTCATATATAATAGTTATACTCACACAGTGTCAAGATGATCTATTAGACATGATGTTCTCTTGAAACATTTCATGAATGAATTGATATATCATGAATTCTATAAATTTTTTGTCAAATATTAGAAAACATGAAATATGAACCAAATTAGAATCTACTATCGGGTTGGAGTGTGTGACATGATGGTTGGAGTGTATATGGGAATATAACATATTGTTTTAATTATCATGTTCAGAGGAATTGTTTTTAATTTTTTTTTATGGATTTTATTGTAAAAGTTGGTTATACCATGTTTAGTTTCCATTGAATTCATGAATAAATTTCATTATATCTGTTATATCATTTTTATATTATGGTATGATATTTCATAACTTAGGAATATTTATCTTATTGACATTTTATGGAGATATCATAGAGTATCATGGTCATGATATTTTAGCATAATCACTAAAAGTAAATCATTCACCAGTAATAAGTCTAAATAATTGATTCTAGAAGCATTACCCAAATGGTTGTGGAATTCCACTGTGGTTGTGTCATTATATTCTACATTCTATTTTGATATACATGTTAAGGATAATACATGTGATTTCAAAAGGGGTGTTTCTTGTAATGTATTTTTTATTTTTCATATTTAAGAGCTATGATTTTTATGAAATACAATGTAACAAACCAACAACTTTGTCAGACTCCTTATAATATTTGATCATGTTACTCTATGATGCATCTGTGATTAGTGTAAGAACATTAAAAATAAACACGGGATTAATTTATTTTCATGAGTATAAGAAGAAAAAATATTTAGAACAAAAAGAGGACTACAATAGAATCTATAATGAATTTTCCAATGTTATTATGTAGACTAACATATAACCAGGCCCACCACTAGTTCAAAGGGAATTATCATCCCCACTAGCTAATATGTTATTTTCAAGAATCATAGGAAGCACCATGTCAATGATTTCACCCCCATGAAATAATATAATTAACTAGAATAAAAAAACATAGTAATCAATCTAAATATTAGGTAAGTACCACTGTAGTCCCATAAATAACAATTAAGTAAATTAAACATGTGTAAATAATTAAAAATAATATATGAATAAAGAAAAAGAAAAAATAAAATATGTATAAATTTTTGATGAAGTACATAATGTTATATGTGTCACCAAAAAAGTATAATGATCATTTTCATGACTCACATTAATCACCATAAGTCAATATTTCCTCCAAAATACCAATGGAGTAGAGTAATACAAAATATTACCTAGAATATTATAATATAGTTGTTGTCTATACATAAAAATTATTCACATCCTGCTGAATCTACATTAAATAAATTATATTATAACCCCTAATTTTTTGAAAGAAAATAATTATAATAATTTATATTTTAAATCATGAACCATATAGGAAACACATATTATATTTTCCAAATTTATGCCATTTAAAACAAAGGAAACCCACTTTAGAACTTATGTAGGAATATGAAGGCGTAATCATTTATTTTACACTAATACACTAGCTAAAAGAAATATTAATTTTCATATCGTAAAATTTATTGAAATGGTCAATAGATTAAAAAACCAAAAAATTCATCCACTTTCACATCAAAGAATTAAAAACCCCCTTTAGAAACAACTTTTCATATTTATAAAACATAAAATTTAAAGTCATTATAAAATATTATTCATGTAATATAAAACATAAATGTTTTTGTCATTGAAAAACACTCAAAGAATAACATTTCAAAATATTATGAAACCAAATACAAAAAACCAATATGAAATAGAATATACAAATTTACTGTATTATATCAACTCCAGATAAAAATGGGAATCACTCAACTGAATCATAGATTTCATTCTATCAAACAAGAAATAATGATTAAAAAATATTAATGAATTTGATAGTCTAAGTGATCATGAATTTGATTTTATCATCACATGAAACTCCTTAGGAACTTTTTAATAAATTCTTTAGTGAGAGATAAGTAACCTATGATGACACTATGAAAATTATAATTCCTCGGTAGTCCTTAAAAATTATTTAGACTCTATCATGACTACGGATCATAATTTAAATCACGGGGAACATCTAATATGTTTTGAGAAAAATAGAAAAAAACATATTTACCTCTATTTTTCTAAAATGGATCATACAATATACAATACACTCTACACAATGGATTTAACTAATAAATACCACCAACTATATCGAGGTAATTTTATTGAAAACCACATGATGAACAAAATAATCAATACATTATTATAAATTATCCACACATAACCTATAATAATCTTTTATGGAAACCCTATTATATCATCACTCAGTATCGATGTGAATGAAGAATAGTCAATTGAAAATACAACCATAGTGGGATCAAAGAGTGTCTCACCACATCCTTGAAATACCATTTTGGGTATTGTTTCAAATGGGCCCTTAAAAAATTATGGGACTATCAAAACACATAGTCTATTAAACGTACCATCTCAGTATACTGTAGAGAATAAATTGATAAAATATTTCTTGATGTTTATTTAGAAATCCAAAATCTCTTTATAAACACCAATGAAATATTAAACATTCTAAAATGTTTCACACTGAAATTCATTTTGGAAAACAAACCCCATTTCAAATAAATAACTCATTTCAAATTCACGAAATCTTTAATTGGAACCTATTGTGTTGTGGACAAAAATACACTCTAAAACTAGTGGAAAACTATTTTATAACTTCAAAATATCATTTATATTACACATTGTAATTTTTCATGAACTTATTATAAAATATCATTCTATGAAAATGGTTAAATCCATTTATATATGAATATAAATTCATAAATGAGCACTTGAAATAAATAAATCCTATAATGAAATTGAATATAATGATGAATAATTTAACCACCATCTGCTTTATTGAAAAAAAATATAACTATAATGTCACTCCTTATTTGAATAAGGCTTTATCGATAAAAAAATACTCTTTATAGCCCCTATATGAATGAACACCATCATTATGTTGGATACTATCGTAAAAATCCACCTACTTACCAACTAATTTCTATATAATATATTAATATCAACGTATGAGATTTCATAAATTGTATATATTTGTTTAGTGGGAAAAACTAATGGAGATTCTTGTTGAAAGCATGGAATAAGATTTGGAAAATTATTGAATGTGGGAGGAGGGACTTCTCACAAACATGTCTGATCTATTTTGAATGGTAAGGGGGATAATGGGACTACATAAGAGTATCAATCATGGGGGAAACATAATTTGATAATTTGGGGAAATCTATGAATGACAATGTTCTTCTAAACCATGATCCAATCATGTTTCATGTACTATATATATTCATCATCCATTCATTGTTGTTCCTACATTTTTTAATGGAATAAAAGAAAATAAAATACCCTAACATGGGATGTGTTACAATTCACCCCACTATTCCAATTTTTCCCCAAACACATTCACATGAAAAAATAGATCACATTAAACAATAAATTCAATTAGTACATAAAAATAATCCCATGATTTTATCCATAAAAAATAATAATACAAAATTGTAAAAAATTATAAAAAATAGAAATAAAATATAATTAAACATTAAAATTACGTCCAAATATCTTGATATATATATTATAGATGATACCTAGTATCAGTCTCTAGACCATTTAAAATTGAACTAGATTGGTTGAAAAACAAAAATTCTATATTTAATTGAATTATATCATCATTATGTATCCATAATAAATCATCTTAAGAGCAGAAGGAATTCTGTACTCCATGAAATAACCATAATGATCACAAAATGGGTATACTAAATACTTGACATAAAAAATGATGTAAACAAAGAAAAACACAACTTTTAAGGATATTAATTGACATTAAATCATTGTTCAATAATTTCATATTATGGTATAAAATATTCATTCATATTGAAAATTGCTCCTCTATGATCTAAATAGAAAAACTCATTATCGAGGACCCCATGTTACAGTGATACAAAAAATACAATATTACGTATCCATGGAGAAATCATGGGATTCACCTTGTATAAAATACCAAAATATCAATACATTTCCAAAATTATTAACAATCAGTAGATAAAAAATTAATAGATGATTCTGATATAACGCCAAAACATCTATTTCTCAAAATGGGAAACTAGAAGACACCCAAGGGTAACTACCAGCCATAAATTATTCAACCTAATACTAGTCCAATCCCATTGATGATTAATCGTAAAGTATGTTATCATCCAAAAATGATTCAACCATAGACCAAAAGGATGAATAAAACGATTACCATATACTAAATATAAATTTTCACAAAGATTGATTGAAAAAATATTGAGAGTCAAATAATCATCCAAAACTAGATTTTTTAAAAAGGATGTAGACAAAGCCTCAATTTATTATTAAAGCAAATACCACTTTATAGACTGGGTAGAGGGTGACCCATTACATAGCCAGAAGGCACAAGGACAAGTGGCATGAATATATGGCTTGAATGCCCATTTTTTGGCCCAAAGGACACCTCAGTGAACAATACTGCTACAGTATCACCGCAACTACAATAACTGATACAGTACTTCCTTCACTTCAGTATTACTGCAGTGAATCCACTACTACAGTTCGACCAGTTCCACATCTAAATATAAATGAAAAATGACCCTTTTCAATCCAAACCATAGACCAATTTTCATGGGCATAATATGGCTATCCAAAAAGATATTAATGAAAACCACTAAATGATCATAATATTTTAGAATAGAAACACATAAAACTATGAAGAGAATATAGCATATTATACACTATTCATAGCATGTGATGTGTTAAAACAAATATTAGGAATAATCATAATGATATGAACTTTACTTTTATAATATAACATTTCAATAGGATTACCCAAAACAACAGCATACATGAACTCAAGAAAATCATGATTCCTAGAATACACCCTTCTATAATTGATTAATTACATATCTAATCATTCAACTATTAAAACAAAAGTTCCCCTACATAGTGTTTCCACAATACTAATAATGAGTTAAATCCCAATCATAAAATTACCATATAGGATTAAATTGTTTTTTAAAATTTCCAAAAATCACATATATTATTTTCAAAACATCAAAATTTTATAAAAATTTCAAATTATCCATTTTTTAATATACCTACTAATGGTAAAAAATCAACAACCCAATTTTTTTTTGTTGAAAAATCATGGAATTAAAATAAATTAATATTCCTAAATTATTCAGTTACATCAATTCTTTTTAGAATCCATGGTAACTAATTTACCTACCCATTAAATGTAAATTTTTTGAACATATACATATATTTTAATATCAAAACCCACATGGAACATTTCAAAAAACAATGAGCCATTGACATTTGAATCAATTAAAATTTAAATATTCCTAAATATATAAAAACCTACCACTCCATATATTGTACTCAAATTCTTTTAAACTCATTTACAAGTAATTACCTAACATTTCAAAAAATAATTGCCACATTTATTTAATGATAATTCAAATGATTTACAATTTTTTATAAAATAGTATATTTCAAGATCCTTTAATGAAACAGACTCACATTTTTCATTAAAATAATATTTTCTAATTTCAATATAAATAAAATTTTATGAGGAATAATAATTTTCACACACACACATTCAATTTAAAATCTCATTAAAAATCACATGAAAAAAATCATTACATCATCATTTGATATGATCCATGTGAATAGTAATGATGTCATATTTACTATTTTTTAACCCCCACATGATCATCAATGTGAAAATGGGTAGAATAATAAAACCATCTGAGGTGTGTAAAAATATTCAACTTGGTTTCATACTTGAGGAAAACTTTTAATCATGTTATGGTTCATAGATCATATGTATAATAATGTTATTGGTTTATGAATGGTTTTTCATGAACATCAAGAAAACATTATTCCATGAATCACCTTAAATTTTAATCCAAAATGCCACATATTTCTATTTGGAATCACATGTTATCATACTATTTATCTATTAATCCACCCAAAAACACTATATCTGAATCTATTACTCATTAAGAAAATATGAAAAATAAAGCTATCTCAAGGATATATAAATACAAGAGAACATGAAACTCTTCCCACACCTACCTATCAGGTCCTAAAATACATTTATCTTAGATTCCATTTCCACTAATAACATCAATTCACATAAAGGATAATTTTACTACTAAATATATAGGTTTTCATAATATTTTTAATGAACAAAACAAGACTACAAAATAAACTAACACATGATCTGTCCCACAATGTTTCTGAATGGTATTTTAAATCGACAAGGAACATCATCTAGTTCCCAACCATTACATGGGGAACAATTTTAACTTTTAATTCCCTATAATAACTATTAATTAGAAGTGTAATGAAACTAAATAATCTAACTAAATTGAAGATAATTTTGATGGTAATCCAATAAATAATATACCACTATACAAAAATTTAATATAAAATGAATGTGGATACAAATAGATCATATAAATAAAAACATATATTTTAAAGTGGGAAATATAGTTCCAAAATCCATAAAAAGAAACATTATACTAAAAAATAATCCACATGACTCACGCTCACCACCCCAAAATAACATCTTTTTTACCTGACTAATGGAGTAGAATTACACTAAAGGGGACATGAATCTATGAGACATAAATGTAAATCATAAATACTTGTAGGTCTGAAGGTAATGAATATGTTAATTTTTTATTTTAAAAAACACATTTCATTATTTAAACCGAAATATAAAATTATTTCTTCCATATCGAACTATAGAATAACAAGTAACCACTAGTCCAATTTTTCACTACATAAACCAAGGGAAAACCAACTAGATATAAAATAGGCACAAAAAAACTAAAACCTATTTGAATACCTACTTATTTATTTTTAGAAAATCATTATGTGGATAAATTAAAATGAACATAAATGGTGAAAATTTTAAAATAACATCAATTTAGCTTTCTTATTAAAATAATATAAAATCTTCTTGTAAAAATCTTCTGACTTTTAATTAACAAATATTTAAAAAAAATTATAAAATAGTGGGTATAAAAATAACACATTAATTTTCCTTATTATAAATCATTAAAATACCTCTAAAACTTTAAAAACGTAATTCATAATTTACACAATAATGATCATATAAAAAATTTCACTGAGATATCAATGTTTGAGGATAGGGAGAAAAAAGGAAAACACATAGGTTAAGTGTAAGGATTTATGATGTAGGGGATACAATAATTCAATAATATAAATCCTATAAGACTACTTATATATGGTTATATAATCACCAAAATAATCTACATGAAACTAGTAATAAATTACTCAACTGTCCATAGGGAACCTTGAATTATAATATAAAACTATTCCTATATCTATAGTCCTATAAAATATACTAGGATCACTTAGATCATTGATCCCAAAAGTAATATTTGGTCCCCCAAAATATGTTCTAAGACCAAAGAAAATATCTACTATTAAAAATATCTATAAAATTTTATTGCCCTATTAATTACACTATATATATGGGTTTCAATTAATATATGTTACCAACTATATTCTTAGTACTATAGTGAGAAAAAAAGGTGATTAGAAAAAACCCACATTATAAGAACTACTATCAAGTTATCCATTTAAATAAATCAATCCTCACACCACACATTTTTTCATGAATCATCCCCGTATATGATCACTTGGTCTCCATACACAAGAAGAACCATCCATTAATGGAAAAAATAACACTGGGAAAATTTGGGGTCAACTAAATTTTATGAAAAATCATTTTTTATGTTGTAGGAAAAGAGAAATTTAAAAAATTGTAGCAATAATAGACACTGAAAATATTTTAAACACTATATAAATCCCAAAATTAGGCTAAAATTATAAAATGTACCTCATATTACATTTTAAACTCCATAATTTAGAAAAAGTATTATATCAATAAAATTTGTCCAAAAGATTCAAAATGAAATTCATAACTAGAACGAAATCGATTTTAAATTAATAAACTATTTCAAAAATCAATTAATTGGAATCCTTAGAAACCATTTTATTTTAATCGACCATAAAACAAAAAAAACATCTTCAAAAACACATTAATATATTTAATACATGTGAAATTTTAAATCTTCTTTTAAAAAAAATTATATTGATTCTAATTCTCTGCTAATGAATAAAACCATTGGAAATCACATTCCATAACCTATGGGATTCATTGAAAGGCCTAATGTCAATAAAGGGTCACATTATATAATTTTATTAATATAATCATAGGGGATATAAATATTAATCATATAAACATCGTGTTCATTCGTGAAAAAAATATCTTTAGTGCATCACCATCAATAGAGAACTCCCAAAATAGACAAATAAACCATCTATAACCTCCATATGAATAAATAACTATCATGAGGTAAACTCCCAAAACATAAATCATCTGAAATTATAACATAGGTTTATGATATGGAATAAAACCTTGGGAAATTAATAGATTGAATATAGGAATATATTTATAGGAACTTACTATAGGGAAATCTTCTTAATACCATGGTGAGTAAGATCAACATGAATGATTGAGGGAGGAGGATATACATTAATGTGTTTCTATCCTATTTTAATATAATGTATAATAATAGTAGAAAAATATGGTATAAAATTAATGGAGGGAAGTATTTAAATTTCAGCACGTAATTAAATATAGGTATGTTGTATCATTTATCTACATGATTTTCTGAATCAGTCTCTACCCATGATAGATACAAAGGCAAGACCTTCACTCCCCAAATGTTTATACATCGGATATACTAGATGATTTGAATAAATATGTTTCAATAATTACAATTGTCACTCTAAATACCGATACATTATCACATAATAATCAGATGTTTTCCACTAACCTTTCAATGTGACCATACACCACAAAATCTCCTTATAAATATATAAATTATAATGAATAAAATAGTAACAACCATACAAGAAAAATTTTCAATATTAAAATCAATATTATTATTATGGATGTATTGTGCTCAACTATTAACAATATCCCTTCATTGAATCATTAATCATATTTTTTAGTAAATTCTTAGAATATTTTCATCTTTAGTATAATATTTCTCCAATATAGGGATACATATAATTATATAATTACTTCTAATGATGTAAATAATGTTTTACATTAATCCTTATTTGATACAATCAAAGTCACTAAATTCAACCACATATATAAATCAATATATATATATAATGTTTCGATATAATGATGTAGAAGGAAGAAAATGATTCAGGGAAATGACCTTGTGATACCTGACCCAGACCAACCCCCCCCCCCACCCACACCCAATCCACCCACCCACCTATGAGGAAAACCATCCGCCCCTCAGTCGCACAAATATAAAAATGTTGATATTGATAACAATTACATTTTTATACATGAATTACTAATGTTATTTAATGTTCTCTGCTCTCAGTCTATCAAAATAGGTCGATTGTAGTAATATATTATAGAACATTTATTTATAATTAATACATGAATATGACACATGTTTCATGTTTAATTTTTTTAATTATGAGGAAGGAAAATTCAATTTTTATTTTTTTATGAATTATCATTACTTATTTAAGTTCATTGATGTATCATAGAAATTGTTGTGATTTTTTAAATAAAAATGATACAGGTTATCTTCTATAAATTTATTAATGGTATACTACTAAAATATATTTATAATTATTTTAATAATTATTTACTTTAAATTTATTAATTAAAATTTTATTTATGTAGAGGTATTTTATTTTTAATCATATATGAATTTTTAAATGTAAAGTAAATGACTTTTTCCATTTCCTTCTAAATGAGAATTATATTTGGAGAAAATGGTTTTTTGATAAATGAAAATATTTTCTGATGTAAAAATAAAAATTTGTTTTCAAATGTATTATTAATAAAATTATATGATTTCATATAAATTGGAGTACTATTATTTTATATTGGATTATATTTTTCAAATATGAACTTTTTTTATAAAATTTATTTAACATGAAATTTTCATCGAAACAAGAATTTAGTTGCAGGATTTACATAATTAGAAACTATGTAATTAATTATAATAGGGAACATCTAATATTTTCTTCAAGTTTTTTATGGAATTTATTGAATGATTAGGATGTTTTTACATCCTTCAGTTATAATAAATTTTTTTGATTTATTATTTATATTATTTTTTTGAGAAATGAATAATGAGAGTTTTGTTGTAGAAATTATATATATATATATATATATATATATATATATTTGTGTTTTTGTCATAGTATTTGATGTGGAACATTGATTTTATAAAAAATAATTATTTTGATATTTGAATGGATGTTTAGGTTTTTCATGAAAATCATTTTGGATTATTATGTATATAAATTAGATAATATTATATATATTTCGGAATTAATGATGAATTAAATGATAGGTGATCATATAGTTTTACTTATTAATAATACAAAGTCTTATATATGATATTTTAGTTGTTTTCATCCTTAAAAAAATAATTAATGAAATTTAATATTATAATTTAAGGTAATTACTAATTTTTTGGACATGAAGGATGGATCAATTTAATTTTTTGTATCTGGTATACCATTATACTTTTATTCAATTCATTATTCTGTTTTTGAGTTATATATTAGCATTTTAGAAAATTTATAGTGGTAATGCAGTGGTGATTAGGTTTTTCCAGATTCAATTTAATACGAAAATTGACATTGGGTACCTAGTGTGGGGGAATTAAGTACACATTGAGTTAGGAAAACAATGTTATTTCAATATTGTCTCATCATTCACTTAGTGGACCATGAATAGGTTCTTATTATAATCTTATTTTTTATGTGTTAATTTTCATCATTTTCATCTCAATTCTTATGACCCATTTATATTTTTCTCTGATTCTTACTTGTTGCAGTTGGATGCAATATCCACCAGGAATATCTATTGATCTATATCCATCCCTCCTTCAATCTATAAATATGCGGTGTTACAAGGTAGTTTCTCGTAGAAAATAAATGGGAGGACCCTTAATTCTTGTCATGCCACCCTTCCATTTCTTATCTATTTACTTATTTTTTCACTAGTTATATACTCTATGATGAATTTCGGATGATGTTGGTGTAATTCATCAAAATAATTGGTGATTCAAATTCTCTTCTATTAAAGGTATATTGAAGAGTTATTTTAAACTTTATTTCTCATTATTTTATTCAAATTTTATAAAATAATATTCCTTAAAGATTAATAGTCACATAAGTGTGTTATTAGGGGATGATTATTTTGACATAATTTTGGATTTGTGTGGGTATAGTGTTAGATATATTTTATGACATTTATATATAAGTTCTTAATGGGATTATAAAAGCACAAGATATATTGGATTCAAAATGGTATTTATATGTTCAATGAATATTTCATAATGGTTACTATATTTTTTTCATAATTCTGGTGGTATACATTACAATTTATAACATTGTGAAATATATATAGAAAGTATTGTAGTATGTTACAGAATTTCATATTAATTTCCATGATATTCTTGTGATATACATAATACATGATTTCATAATTATGTATAATTATTCAATATCAATATTTGGATTTATAAATAAATTATTTTGAAGTATATTATCATATAATATTTTATATATTTTCAAGGGTTTTTTTGTTTGAATATTATTGATGGTTTTATTTTATATACCATTTTCAAAGATAATTGGATACAGGCCATGATAAGAGTTAGTTTCAATAAAACAATAATCCAGTATTTAAATGTATCATTTGATTCCATTTAGGCCAATATGATTATAATTTTTTTATATTCTATAATTATTCATTTTTATAGATTTTTTCATTTTGAAACACTATGTTTATTATTGACCAACTTTTTAACAGCATATGTTAATTCATAATCTACCATGTTTATACCATATCCCATGGATAATATATCAGTATTATTACCCTTTAATTGTATACCATTCATGATTTATTGAATTCCTATCCAGGATTTTTTAAATCATGAAATGTGTATGAGATACATTAGGAGAATATTATTTCCATATATACTAATCATGTGACCTAACCCTATACATGATGACGTATCGTATATATTCTATTGTCTTGAATTACTATTAATTAATGATGTAAATACATTTTTCAAACAAATTTTATGAAGTCTTGAGTGTTTATAATTTATGTAAACTAAATAAATTTCCAATGAACACAAAATAGTGAAATAACAATATTGTCACCATCATAATGTTATAAAAAATTATTAAATTCCTATTTAACCATAATTAGTTATAACAAAATGATACATACATTAAATTTGTATTCTCCCACAACAAGTCACTCTATGAAATGGATAAAATGGGTTGGTTAGAATACCTCAAACCTGCCTCCTTGTATTCCATGAGCAACCAAAATGAAGTGGGGTTGTGATATGTATAGTGGAAAGCCTATACCTAATGGTTAAAGAGTTAACATATAGAAGAAATTGTCCAATAAAAATAACCGATTTTAAGAGTAAAAAACAAAATAAGTAATACAAGATAATAAAATTCCAACAATCAAACCCAATTGATTAATCCAATAAATAATAAATGATAAATGTTATTATAAAAAATAATATAACTAAATTAAATACTATAAGTAAAACAAATAAATGAATTTAAGACTAATATAATGTATTAAAACTCCATAGTAACTAATTCCATGTCAAAACGATCTCCAAACACCAGCCCATCCATCAAGAATGAAATCTTTAATATGGTCCCTTTCCCTTTTCAAACCCCTCTTAAATTATTTTTTTAAAGTACCAATCATTGAAAAATAGGGAATGGGTGCAATTATATAGGTCTACAAAGATGCATCTAATTATGATATGTTTGAAAATATATTCAAGAAATAATATGATAAGTTGATGTATTAATTAGTTGAACATTTAAATTAATACCACATTAACCTTATTCGTCACCATTATAGAATTTCTATGAGAACATCTCATAGTTAGGCCAACAATAACAATATAATCATGGTAAAAATAACCTTACATGTTCCAAGCTGTAATGTCTCTGAGAATGTTTTACAGCAGTTTTACTGTATCATTGTAACCAAGGTATAAATCAAACATATTTGCGCCAAAAAAATAAATATATGTTTTCAATAATTTCACTAAAGACGATCTCACTATATTATCATTTCTATATGTTTCAATAGGAATATACCTCAATAAAATCATTTCAGAATGTTCTACAAGGTGAACACAACAATATAATCATTTCAATATATGTAACAAGGTAAATACCTCTATATATTCTCTTCACCATGTATTTTTGGGATCATCCAACTATATACTCATTTTATTATGTGTCACTATGAATAGACCAATGTATATGAATTTATTCTTGTATCAATGGGAAAACTCCCAATAAAATAATTAAGAAATTGAATCACAACATATTCTATAGAAACAATGATGTGACAATATCATAACATATGGATTAATGGTTAATTATTTAAAATAACTTTTATCATTCAATACCCATTTCATATATCATTTGATCATAACCAATAACACTACAATTATGTCAATAATATTTCAATGATTAGGAAAAACTATATCATGAAATCGTTGACAATTCGTTAATGTTAAACACAATTTATTCCATTGAAATATTCATACATTATGAATGGTTTTCTCACAATAATGGAAGCCCCAATAAATGTCAATTATTTTGGGATATAATGAGACCCTAATGAGTAATTCAATCCATTCATTAAAATTATTTAGTGCTTGATATTTAGGAACAATTACACTATTGAATGTAATAAATATTTATCAATCCACTGGGTTGCGTTTTTGACCTCATAACATTAGAACACAATTAAATGATGCAGTAAATTAAATAAAATGATGAGTAAGAAGAAGCATATTACTGAATGAAAGATCCTAGATCAAAAACATATCAACATTAAATCCTACAACGCACACACTCAAGATATGACACCACACCAGTTGGATAATTATTTAATAGAAGAGGTAACAAAATAAAAACAACTTATAGTGGGACCGATTACTAAAAAGGGATGTCAGTAATTGAGACACATTTAGAAAATGCATGTAAGGTTCCCTAGGGTTATGACATGATAGTTTTTTAGTGATTTATAAATTGAAATAAACCACACAAAATACATTAAAACATCACTTCAGGGAATTATATGGTGTGATATATAATGAAATATAGTGTAGTTATTTTTATATGGGTATTCCAAAAAAATGACCACCTCATATAATAATTTATTATATTTGAATATATCACGATGTGTAATCAAATTTCACTATTTTTATTGTTTTAATGTTGTGAATCAGTTAAAAACATATAACTATAGAAGACATGTTTTTGAAAATAACTACATGGTGTGTATTAAATTTAAATGTTGTTAATGTAGTCTGAATACAATTTTCATCCTTGTTTCCTTATAAAAACATGAACCCCCATTTATGGGTACTCACCATACCTTGAATCCATGGTAACACTTGACAAATTTATACCCAGACACCATTAACTAAAAAACCCATACATTTACATAAATGAATTCATATTACCCAAAAAATTATATACTTATATGGAAAATACCGAACAATATTTATCAAACTAAAAACAAAAAAATGCATATACCAAGAAATTTTTTTGATCATATAACCAAGCCTCCATATAATATTTCACCAACGAGTTCCTATGAGAATAATTATGGGGAGTCAACAATTATTAACATTATTATTTCATATCAGACTCCATATCCATGTTATCCTAGTGAAATTTCCTATGCTTCCCCTATATTCAAAAAAAATTTATAGTACAACTATAATGATGTATCCCATTACAGTCCACACACAATATTAAATTATACATAAAGAAAATATTATAACTTATCTCAATATTTGCTACATCAATCATTTGATAAGGGGATAAAAAATATCTCGAATGATTTGACCCATGGAACCCATACTATATATAAATATAGCTATATGTAAAGGATAAATGGTATGCCATTACATTGAACATATCAACTATATCAAATGGCCCGAAAAAACTGGGTTCTAGCTTTCCCAATTTTCGAATAATGTTTTCCCCAACCTATTCGACACCCTACGGAAATCACAACAACAAAACATGGACTCCAAATTTTATCTATGATGGTAAGTATCTGATTTTTTCCTAATATTCCTAGTCTATAACTATTTTCTGATCAAATAAAAATTCTTAGACATATAATATACTAGATTAGTCCTAATATGAACTCACATTCCTCCCTATAATAAGTAAAAAAATTTAATGGAACCGTCTTACATACAAACCATTAAATGGATCAATATGGATGGATTCATGGAAACCATTATTAAAAATATAATCCAAGTGTTCGATAGGATACCCTCATGGACAACGAAAATTCAGGAAAAAGTCATGTGATATATCATCCTGAACCTAAATCTCCCACGTTGATTTAGAGCATTTAGTGGATTCCAGTTCATATTCAAGAGAACCAGAAATCCTAGATTCTTTTGAATTCCCTAAAAGAAACAAAATTTTAATTTACTATCCTAGAATTAATGATACTCCTCAGAAAAAAATGTATGAGAACTACCTCACACATATAAAAACATATCATTTCATCAACTGTGATGGTCTCCATACTAGTCAATAATTGGGATACCATTGTCCGTCAATCAAAATAATTTAGAAATCAATATTATGAAGGGTTTTCATAGATAATAATTTCCAAAAAAATAAATATTGACATCATCCCATTTACACTAAGGAATGTGTAATGAATAAAATGCCATTTTTTCCTATTATTCCCTTCTTTGAATTGCCTTAATGTCCAAAATAATACAAAAAATCTTGAAACCTCCTTTGATTCATCCATCATGTAAATTATTCATAGATCATTATAAATAATTGTAATACATTTAGTAATTAAAATATAGATGAATGAAACACACACATAAGCTGCTCGAACATGCACTTTTGAACACAAACTTGATCATGAAAAATTATAGAATTTCTACTACCTATCGAATAACTCAATGGTGTCTCACCCCTATACAATTTTTAACTCATAAGAAGGTCTTCCATATCATAAAACATCCTGGTATAAATATTTCAAAATGAATGGTTATAATAATTTTTGATCATAGAGAAACTCATCCCTGAGACTCGATGATATCGAAATGCATGTCTATAAAGAGGTAAAAAATCGTCAACTTATTACAAGGATGTCATAATAACTTTCCCTATTCCATTTAACTCAAATCATTGGCAATTAAATTTTCCAATCGTCATATATATTCCAAATAGACATGGAATGTTTGTAGATACTCAACCAAAATCTTATCCCAAAGGATCCGGTCCTACTAAAAAAACATGTACATTTGGATCTTTTTGTAAATGTATATGAAAATCCACTCAACCATGAGAAAATTTCATCATCATCTCATGGAATGTACAACATTTATTAACACTAAATCTTGATTGCAGTAATACACCTCATGTGGTTTCATCTATCTGAAACCATAAGAAAAAACACAATCCGCCTACATGAAAAAATCTCTATGTCCAACTCTGGATGCACTATAATACATGGTATATGATTTAACCAACACATGTAATGCGAGGATAGGTTCAAAGGTCATCCAAACGTTCATTACATGAATATATCTCTCCAAAATATAATACCAAATAAACATAACTCAATTTTTTGTCAGACTAGATATTAGTGGTTCAAAATATGTGATTTTATGGATATTTCACTGATAACATCCTTGTAAAAATAAAATTCTCTAAATCTAGTAGTCAATCTTGGGATATTCGCAAGATTCTAAATCTATTAATTTCTCTTGGATTACTAACACTCATGTCACTAAGATATAATATGCAGTAAATTTCACTTTATCAATCCATATGCATAATTTTTTTCCTTGGAATTAAGGTAATGTTATCTCAATTAATCAGGATGATGTCATGATATTGGGCATGTTCATATTCCAAATGGGAGTAATATAAAATGTTATCTATGAAAAACACCAAAACTGATCCAAAATAGGATGAATTATCTAATTACTCAAATCCCTGAATAACACTTGTGCATTTTTTAATCAAATGGAATCCCTATAAACTCATATAATCCATACATGATCCTAAAGGTTGAAAGAGGTATGTCCAATGGTCTCACCAATAAATTATGTAACCGTAATCATAAATCAATATTAGATAAGATATTATCTAATCATTTCTGATTAAAGTGATGTTTAGTTAATGGAAGAGGATATGGGTTCTTGGAATTCATTTAGTTAAAGCCCCACACAATCGATAAACAAGGGAATGTCCAATGTAGATTTATAGAGAATATAAATTGAGAGCCACGTGGATATGTTTGAGTACATATGAATCCATTAGATTTACGATCAAACAAAGGGACTTCAACTCCCATGATATGATAGTACCATTTTATGGAGGGATTTATATATTGGATCTGATCCCATCACCATCTTGATTATAAACTCAATATCAGGCTCCAAGAAGTAGGATTCATAACTCTTTAGGTATGAAATCATGAAAATTATCTAACACTAGAGTAAAAAAACCATACAACATCTCATCATATTATAGATTAAAGAAATATTTTATATATAATAAAATATATTATTCACTAAAATTTTCACGCATGACAATCTTGGAGATCCCACTCTCCCTATTATGAATAGATATATCCTTATAAGGATAAAAATACATGGCTACTTCGATAACAGTAGTCACGATCATTTTATAGAACTAAAAAATCATCACCTAGAATAAAATAAATGCCTTTTATTTCAAATAATAATTGATCCCAAAATAAAAGGTAATTAAAAAATTCTATACAACATGCTTTGTAACATATTATAAACTCTAATCACACTGCTAATGTTGCGTTGATGTTCATGAAACCACCCAAAATTACCCATTATAGGTATAAAAAAATTAAAATGAGAAGTTAAAATACGAATTTTATTCTCCTATATAAAAAAAGAATAGTATTAGTAGTTTATGGAAGAATTATACATATGATAGTAGATGGTTATACATCCAAAATTGGTAAAGTAGTCTGAATAATGTTCAGCTGATAAAACCATATGCCATGGTCTCTAGCCTTACTCTTTTAGGATATACCCTCAAAATTTTATTATCATTCAAGAACATGGGTATCATTTCCCATTACTCAAATAGAACAACCAATTGAACTTCAGCTAACTATTTGATGAGATGTATTTGATTCTGTCAGAGACTCGGGTACTTGTATTATTCTCATAACACTGCTCTTCTATTGTATTACCCTAAAAATCCAAATTATGTTTCTATAACTACAACAAGAATTACAATCCAATTCAGGGTGTAGACACTAAGGCTGTTTTTGGAACATCATTTCACATTTATATGACTACAATAAAACACTACTCTGAGATAGATGAACATTTCCCTGACTTCTTTGACCACTTTGTCTCTATAAAAAAATTCACAGAGACTTTTCTTTCCTATAAAAAAAAGTTCATAGTTTACCCTAATAATGTAGCCTAATTTTACTTAGGACATATCTCAGATTTCATTATATAGTATGTTATGGGTTCTTCACCTCTGAAAATATACACAGATAGAACTAGTTCACCTATGAAATGATCTCATAATGAATACAACAATAAAAAAATCTCACCATGGAGATCTACTCATATTTCAATGACGGTATAGAGTGATTTAGGTGACTGAAGTGTTTATGATCTTCTAGAAATTACATTCCCTCTCATTCTATAATCAAGAACACACATTCATATTTTGTCATCAATTTATGTGTATATAAATACACCAGGAACCTCATATCAAATCCATTCAAAGATAAATCACCCAACATTATTTCATACTCAATAATATCTCATCAACTCATTACTGGTCCATGGAGTGTATAAAACCAATGAATAAACCTACTATATATGGGTGTCTCAATATTCTTAAAGATAATATGGTATAACTCGAAACGGGTATCAGCTTTCTAAGGGACTCCCACCTGAATGATTTTAGGTGGATGATGTAACAGAAACACTATTGACATCTCAAAAATCGAAGGTACTCTATTAAAAGTCTCTCCTTTCATGGATATTATGACCCTATAGAATCATCAATGAATATGAGCATCCATATGATCCACTAGGACAATAGTAATATTTGGTCCATCAATGATAGGAGAATTAACACTCCTATTCTCTTGATGTTAAACTAGATGATGAGGTGGATCCATTTTCTCTATAAGACCACACACTTCGTACATTACTAGATTTCAAAAGGTCAACCTAAAAAGGTGAAAACAATAGAGATTTATTTACTCTATATCCCTCTATACATTGAATACTTGTAAAAATATATCTATGTGTGCATATTAATATGATAGAATATTGATCTCACACCTTACCAGGTCGCAATTATAAATATAAAAATCTAACAACATCATAAATCTATATCATCACACAAATGTTAATCAATAAGGGTTAAATAACATCAACTATAATGAAAACATTGTATAAAATGAATTAAGCCCCAATGTACTAATATTTGTTTCCGTAAATGGATTGGATACTCCCACGAACAAGCGCATTTACATGTCCCCATAAATCCTATTATTTTTTCTTCCATTTCAAAATAGTATAGCATAATAAATACACATCTATGATATCACATTATGATATCCCTTGATCTAGTAATCTATGATGTGGCAGCAATAGATTGGTTACAATACCTAAAGCATGAATCCCAATATTAAAGAAACTTCCAAGTAACGGGCAAGGTGTGATATGTACAATGGGGATACTATAGCACACGGTTGCACAGTTAAAATGAAATAAAAATAATCAAATTAAAATAAATAAATACTATTATGTAGAAATAAGGGAATGAATACAATACAATTAAATAACAATAGCAATATCCAAATGAATTATTAGAAAAATAATGAAAGAATTAAATAATGATGTGATGAAATGTAACTACAGTTATTTATATATGTACTAAAGAAAATAAAATGGATGTCTAATGTAGAGAAATAAATTTCCATGGTCTCAAACTACATGTCAGCCCCATATCTAGACTCTATCCAATCCTCCATGTAAACAATAAACAGTAAGGTCCATTTCCCATTTCCAATGTTATATCTGCAGAATATGATTATTATCCACATGGCATCCCATATAGGGTGTGAGTATAACACATTACGGTTGCACCAACAAGTGTAATAATTAAATTTTGGATAATATGTGTGTGCTATGATACATAAATTAGATGTATAAATTAATTGAAAAATTAAATTAATAACCCATCAACCTAGTTCGACAACCGACAAGAATGTATCTGACAATGTCTCACAACCATGCCAACCAACCACATATAACCATATTAAAACATAACATTCCATTGATACATGATTTAATGTCTCTAATCATGTCTGACAACCATAACAACATGGTCCTTATAATCCTTTTATAAATCATACAAATCTATATCAAAATAGTTGTATAATAATTTAATCATTTAACTAGGGCCGGTCAACCTATATAATCATTTCAGCATGTCTCACTATACATAGAGTAATATATATTAATATAAATAGGTATCACTAGACCAAGACCTCTATATAGGAATTTCAACATGTGTTGTCTGACCAAGCCACCAATATACTCCTTTCAGCTTTTATCACTAGAGTATGCACACTATATAATCATTTCAATTGTTGTCATTGGGAAGAGCCCTATATATAAGCATTTAATCCCCAGTCATTGGGATGAGACCACTCTATATTCTTTTCAAAATAAAATTATTCTAGTATATAATTATGAACAATTTCACCATGAATTAGTAAGACATCAACCCAAATAATAATTACATCATTTAGTGAAAACATAAATCAAAACAACAAGGATTTCACATTATCACAACGTAATTATCAATTTTTAATTTTTAATTTCACTATTTGTCACTCAATACCCATTTAATATATAAATTTGTTATAAATCATAACATTCAAATTATCTCAATTGAAAATCCATTTTATTGTGTGTCTATATCATGAAATCACACACAATCCACGTCATGCTAAACACACATTAATCAATTAAAATTTATTTTTTGTAAAAGGTTATCGCATCAAAAAAGAATCTAGAATATAGTTCTATAATAAATTGGATATAATGTGATTCAATAAAATAATTCAGTTCATTTCCTAAATTTCTTCAGTGCAAGATATGATGGGATAATAGAATTATTTTACTTTCTTGAAATCTATCAAACCATTAATTTTTTGTTTAGAAACCCTGGAATTAAATACAGATCAACAATGATTCCGATAGAAAAATCACACATATAATAAGTTTAACATGATTTCAAGAAAGATCCTAGATCCAAATTTATACTTTTAAAACCTAAAAAACACTTTCCCAATATTACACTACAATGTATAGGTTACAATGGAAGAGAAGAGGGAACTCATGTAAAACCACATACCCCGGTGTATCATTCATAAATGGGGCATCTAAAATAGAGATAGAAACTCTAAAAATTGAATGATGATTACCAAGGGGTGATAGGGGAATGTCTTACATTATTTAGAAAGATAAATCCGCTGAACGATATTCATTAATACAGTAAGTTGTGAAATTACATGACATGTAATATCGTTACAAATCATTTAATTATGTTAATAGGGATAAACTAAAACCTATGTAACCTTAGATTACTATTTAATCTGATTGGATATTACAAGATGTTTAATATAATTTAATAATTTTTAATCTTTCCATGTAATTAATTAATTAACAACCATTAATTATCAATTAATTTTTTGGGAAAAATTTACATAGTACATATTACATTTACAAATTGTGTAATTGTCCTTAAAATTGTGTTTCATGATCATTTTTTATGAAAACCCGAACCTAAAAAATCTTCTAAAATTATCAAGAAACATTTAAAAAACATTACCCATTTATAACATAACTCCATTAATTCAAAAATAAAAAAAATTCCCACATCATAATTTGTTTTTTCCAACATAAGCTTTATGTATCCTAACAAAACATAATCACTAAAGCTCAATAAAAAATTTCAATGAAGGAAAAGAATTGAAAAAATGATTGGATCTTACATGAGTGGATTAGATATTCTTTTAGTAGAAATATAAATTTTAACTTTATTTATGTGTAATGAAATGATAGTATTATATAACAATGTTTTCCCTTAGTTAGTTTATTACCCAATGGAAGTATAATATTCAGATATGAAAAAATATTTCAATTCCATAAATATGTAGTCATAATATTATATTTTCACTAATCCAAAATTTTATAATTTGACTCAAATAAAATAATTCTATTATAAAAAAAATTTTTGCTACATTTTACTAAAAATATATATTTCAACATATATTATCTGTAATTATTTTTATGTGTTAGATGATTAAATTATAAAACAATCATTAATAAGGTATTTTTACATAATTATTTTTTTACTAGATATAAATTCATAATACAGAATACCTAGTTTTAAAATTAATACACATTTTATATTATTTATATAATTATAATATTATTTTATATTTCATTATTATTTTTGTTAATACACATAGGCATTGGTTACAACCAATGAAATCACAATAATATTGATACATATAATGTTATTGGTCCTAATAAACACAATTTCAAGTATGATTTTAGTATACTTAATAGTATATTGAGTTTAATTATTCCTAAATAATTATTTTTTATTTATATGTAAAATGTATCATGAGTTATTTTATGTTTATAGATAGGGTAATTTTAATAATCAGGGTGTAACACCTCATATATGTGTGAGGTATCAATATTATTAAAATATTTAAATTCAATGTGTATTATTATTTTTTTGGAATGTTATAGGATATGGGGTTTTTTAGGATTGTTTTTGAATATGGGATTGTTTTTACCAATAAAATAATATTCTAGGTGTCTCAACACACTTAAATATATAAGGGTTTTCATTTGAGAAGGGGAATTTTAATGGATGTCTATATTAAATGTTGAAGATTGTGTCGTTATATTAATATAGAATGGTTTTTTTACAAAGGATCCTTAAAAAATGTCATATTTTGGGAGATTTATGTGTTTGTTATTATTTAATTTATGAATGTGAAATAACTTGAACAATATCATTAAATAATTAGGTGTTGTGTCTTGGGATTATATTTTTTTATAAGAGAGGAACTAGGTCGTGACAATGATAGACGTTAAAAAACATAGACCTATCTTGTAAAATGAATTGGTATGAATATTTTAAAAAATAATCATTTTTATATGTTTTTTAAATATATATTGTTTAAATTTCATTATGTACAAAAAATGGGAATCTTTAATTTACGAGAAAAACCTATTTTATCCCCATTCATATTTTTGGTATTCTAAATGAATTGGGATCTCTGACACCCCCTTCTAGAATCAATAATAAATTATTGTTAAGGGATATCATGGGTAAGTATATATGTAATTTATACTTTAATCATTATTTCTATCAATTATTCAATATGTCTCATATTTAAATCCTTGTCATTTTTCTGGTTATGTCATATAAGAAAATTTGTCCTATATGGTTGGTCAAATATGATGAGCAAGACCCAACTAGGATTTAGTATGTGTTTTATAACCTATATATTTTTTATTAAAATTATTATTAGTGATTTATGATATTATCTATATTTCATCCATGTTGTAAATATTAATTTAAATTCAAAAAATGTTTCAATTTTTTCTTTTACAGAAGTTTCTATATTTTATTGTATGGGTGGTTCTAGAAATATTAGACATATATAATATTTTCGTAAATAAACTCCAATATTTTTTATATGTTATGACTTCAAAAATAAAATTAAAAAATGGTTACTTTTCATGCATTACTGATATAAGATTCTCTTGTGGTCCTCTAAAATATTATTTGTTATGGAATAAAATGGGATGAATATATACTAGGTTTGGAATAGCCGAAGCATGATTCCATGAATGAGATACTGACATAGAGTGTGTAACCCTTAATAATTAAATAATTTTTAATTTTATATGTTTTTATATGATATAATTGGATCACTATTTTCACTTTAATGTGATATAATTTCCATTCATGATATATTTATGTTATACTATACTACTTTCTAAAACTATTAGTTTTACATTATACATTTTAAGAGGTAAAGGTGTAATCATTTCATCCAATGTTAAGATACCAATCCCTAGATCAACATGAGGTTATTGTATTAGTGTTACAGTGCCCTCAAATATATGGTTAACAATGGCACATCTTCCACAGATGAAATTTTGGGGAAGCAACATCCACCTATTGATTACAAGAGGGGGATTTGTGTCCAATGATGGTATTTTGTAATTAAGGTTACATATCAAACAATTAATTTTTGTATTTCAAGAATATCATAACCATGATATGGGTATCAATTTTATATCTTTTAATTGAATATGTGTATTTTTGGAATATTTCTCAAGTGGACTTGGTGATGCATAATTTATAATTAGATTCAAGATTCACCTTGGATGTTGGATTGCATAATGGATTCATGAATCGTAATATTCCCTCAAATATTGTGTGGAATTAATGAATAAATATAAATATATTTTCATACTTTTATAATTTTTTTGTAATCAACCCCATTATTTATAAGAGGGTGCCATATCACTACATAAATCACTCACACCAAGGAATGATAGAAATTAAGGTCACTCAATGTAAATGGATTACAACTCATAATGATTATCTAATTCATGGAAGTTTCAAGACTCACATGAGACATTGTATCCATTTTAATCACTATAATTAATAAAACAATCTTGGGAAATCCATGATGTCATATTTCATGAAGATCAAAAATTGATGTCAATCATTACAATTAGAATGGATTCTTACATTATCACGTGTATTTCACTATTTCCATGTATTTTTGTAGCCTATGATAAGAGTTATTCATTTAATAATTACCTCATTAAAAATTTAATGTTCTCTCATGCATCATCAATAAAATATTTTCCTTGAATTATTCTTCCTCAACACATTATATAAATATGATGACACCATAACAATATAGTACTATTTATTTTTTACAATATTATACTTACACTACTGATAATATATTATTTTTATCAGTACTACACTATAAAATAATTAAATTTATTACATTATATCCATAATAATTCTCATGAAATCTCTATCTATCTATAGTGAAAATGATAAATATATTTTTTATCTCTATGGTACACACATTCTATAAACAAGTCTGTTTTATTAGTTCTTAGATAACAAAAAAATTACATTCAAATATTAATTTTTAATCAAAAATTTAATTTCCAATTATATTTAAATGATTTAAAAGAATTTTAGTATATCTAATCTTCTTATATAGAAATTTTCATTTATCCATCTCGACACTGACAAACATCATTATGCAATAAAATTTACTAAAATTTGATTCACTGATTGTTTTCAAATTATTAAAACATCATGGAGTGTCATTTTTTTCAGTAAACAAACAATCATTCAAAAAATGTAATGCCCCGAGCTCAGTTATCCATAGTTGGTGCATTATTACATAACATTGGCATGATCACAAGAAAGATCAAATATCAAAAGGCCAATTCGTTTAGTAGCCTTGGAATAACTAGATGCATTCATAAAGTTTACATTACATCATAAAATAAAAACTACAACAATATATTCTCCATAGTCCACACTCTTATCCCCTCATACTATCCCTGCAGGTCATTCATAGTTTACTTCTTCACATCCTGGGAAAAATAAAACATAGAAAAGGGGTGAGCTCAAATGCCCAGTAAGGATAAAAATATATCAGAAACTTTCATAAATAAGAATAAACATTTAAGAAAATGTATAACTAAAAAAAAGCCTTTTAAACTTGAACTTCAACATAGTATGGAAAAAATAAAATGAAATAATGTTATTTGCTTATTCACATGGATATTATACTAATCAAATAATCACATACAATATCAATAACCACTTTCATAATGATAGAATTCATAATGGCAGACTATCATAACCACATATCCAAGCCCTCGTACCAAGACTACAAATAAGATTTTGTCAAGGCCTTCTGCCAAGACACTAGTTTGTCTCATGAGACCTACCGATGCATCTAGGTGCTATAGAGGGCTCCACCAGTCACATATTAAGTCCAATGCATTCCTCATATGAACAGGTTTAAACATAACATAAAAATTCGTATTAAAACTAGCATATGAAATATCAATACTTTCTCCATAAACCATGAATGGTATAAAAATAACACATCCACAGTCAAACAAATCACAAAACCCTCAATAAAATATGGAAGTTTTGTATCATAATAAATCAACTTCAAATAAGCTTAAAATCCATCAAAGGATGTTGACATAGATGAAATCAAAACTATTTGAGAGAAATATCCCTTTTTTGAAATCATTTAAATGTCACAAAATTATAAAATAAAAAATTTACTTTGAAAATTTTCTTATAAAGTTGTAAGTGAAGCTTTGAATAATTTATAACCAAGTAAAATAGCCTCACCCACCGTATAAGTTAAAAAAACATCCTTACCTTAATCCTGTCGAAAAGGTTAAAAAGTACCTTGTTTGGAAAACGACAGAAAGATTCCTTTATAAACCACTTATAAAAGTCAACAAGGGTATAAATGAAATTAAACCATATTCTAGTAAATATTAAAAAAAATTTGAAATACATTTTTAAGAAACATGGATGTGGATGATAAAGAAATCCCAGTAGATTATTACGTATAAACAACCTCGGATAATGAAGAGATTGTGAAATAAACCCTTACCTTGTACTTTTCCTTGGTTGGGGCAGGTTAACATATTGTATAATGGTGAAATAATTGTTATTAAATTATAAAATAATCATATACATTAATATGATATCATATATTATCTTTTAACATTGATTTGTTAATAATATCTTAGTATTATCGTTGTTTCGGTTGTTAACTTACTCATTTTCTTTTATATGTTTTGTTACGTAATCCGTGTTTGTCATGTATAGATTTTATATTAATCATATCCAGAATTATATCATGTCCTTAGATACTATTATTAATCATCAAATGAGAATTAGTCTTGAATGGATACGGTGGAGAATGAATCTTATCACGTTCGTGGAGACGGTAATCCGTACGTACGCACGAGCGACAATATCATTCATTTGATATTAAAATAATATTTAATTGGATGGTATATCATATATACGGAATCATTATCATCTTATATGTATTATCTACATGAATTACACATCATTATTATACCCATCCAAATAAGAATGTTTTGAATAACAATGACACCACGACGTGGAGACGGTAAGCCGTAGGTACGCACGTATGGTGACATGTCATTCAAAGGATGGATAGAATAATGAAATATGGTTGTACCATATTTATAATAATATTACAGTATATAGGAGATACTGGATTCGTTATTTTATAATGGAAATAACAAAGAAAGAAGAAGTGGAAGAAGAAAGGAACTTGAAAAAGGGCGGTGAAAACATTGCTTTTTCTTCGGGTTCTTCCTCTTGATTTGATCAAAAGGGATCATTAGGATGGCTTTAATATCAAACTAATACCTCTAGATTGTAGTGAGAGAGGTTTAGAGAGTATTTGAGCAGATTTTGGCTGAGAAAAATTGCTTTTATGGTGTGAATTAATGATAAGGGGGAGTACCCTTTTATAAGAGGGGTGAGGGGCACCTTTGGAAAAACTAGAAATATTATTTTATAATAAATACATATTCGGTTTCTAATGGATCCAAAGTGGATTATTTAAAGTTTAAGGTGGGGATGGGTCGAAAACCACTCATCCAATAGAATTTATACATGTTTGGGTCAATATATTAAGCTTATGTTTAAGTATTAACTCTTTGTTAATTAGTTTCACTTTTAAAATGTCTCTTTGTACTTTTATATTATATGGTTAATAAACATACTATATACATACAAGAGACTCCCAAGTGGTCTATTAATGATACACCTATCATGATATAAGTCTATTGGCTGAGCCTTATATTTTTAGGAATTTAATATCAATTAATAATATAATATTTTTTTTAAACTATTTTATGTCAATTTCGACACTATTCAATAATTGATTTTTGTGAAAATCATAACAGAATGATTACTTCGAAAAACATTTATTAAGTCAATCCTAACATGTCATATTAACCTTGAAAATTAGTATAATTTATAAAAAGTCTCAAATTATATTTATTTGGGTATTTATAATATTATTTATTTTAATTTTTCACTATTATGGTAATTACTGCATCATCATTGTGTCATGAATAAATTTAATTATTTATTGTCTAAAAATTATAAATAAAATATCATTCTGTAGGAAATATTTTTAGATTTCTAATGAATATTCATAATAAAAAATACAACATATATAACCTTATGTAAAAAAATTTTTCTAAAAGATATATGCTTATGTCATTTTTGTATTTATTTTAACTTAATTAATATAAAGTGTCATTATCACTTACAAGTGGCTCCATGGGGACCAAAAATCGACCCAAAGATTCCCATTGTCGGAAATGTATCAACCAATAAGGTTTGGACACTTTTTAGGGTAATTTGTTATTATTATAATATTATTTTTTAACCGTTATTTACCGGATTTACCATTTAACCATGGTAAATAAAATATTTACCGAAGTAATTATTAAAAATGCCTAAAAATAAAAGATAACTATTTACACAATTTGAACATCCTGATTACAAATATAGAATCCATTTTTTCAAATTCAAAACATAGAAGTGGAAGAAATTAATTTAAAATTAATTCCCAACAAAAATCATGTTTTTAAGAGATAATAACTATCAAAAGATTGACACTTGTTTATGTCCGGTTTAATTGTAAAATTATGTACAATGACAAACATTGTATTAAATGGTAAAAATATATTCTAAATATACTTTAAAACAACTCAAATTAATAATTTATCAATATAAATTATTTCGATTAAAAAAGATGTTTTTAATTAAAATTTAGTAATTTTCATTATTCATCAAAATATAAATGTTATCTGAAAAGTTCCAAAATTTCACCCTAGGATAAATTTGATATTTTGAATACAAAAATGAAGTCCATTTTTAGAGATAAAATTTATAAAATTTCAAAAAGTAGGAATTACTATTTATAAAGACTAGTTTGATTGGTTGTGGTGTGTTAGAACTTGATGTTGCGTACAACACACGCTATTGCATTATTCAAAGAAAAGCATACCATAGAAGCTTGGGGTGTTACATTCTCCCCACCTTCAAATAATTCCATCCTTGAAATTTCTAGAATACTACCGCATTAAAAAGACTCGGGTGGTACTTCATCATAAGTTCCTCGGGTTCCCATGTTGCCTCTTCCATCTTATGGTTTCTCCAAAAGACTTTTACCAGACGAGTCGTCCGGTTTATCAGTACATTTTCTCTCATATCAAGAATCCCGATGGGCTCTTCGCAATAAAACAGATCGGGTTCAAGTTCTAATTCCTCATATGTGAGTACATGTGTTGGGTCAGGCATGTTTTTCCTCAATAGTGATATGTGGAACACATCTTGAACTTTGGAGAGATTTGGCGGCATTGCCAAACGGTAAGCTACAGCCACAATTTGTTCTAGAATTTCGAAAGGTCCGATGTACTTGGGACTCAATTTACCTTTCTTACCAAAAAGTATGACTCCCTTCCATGGAGATACCTTCAGGAAAACATGATCACCGACTTGAAATTCCAAATCCTTCCTTAGATTATCGGCATAGCTCTTCTGCCTACTTTGAGCTGCTTTGATATGGTTTTGGATTACCTTCACCTTTTCAATCGTTTCCTCCACCAGTTCTGGGCCTACAAGTTTTCTTTCACCAACTTCATCCCAACAGGTTGGTGTGCGACATATCTTTCCATATAACGCTTCATATGGTGCCATCTGAATACTCGAATGGAAGCTATTGTTATAGGAAATTTCTACCAGAGGTAAACATTGACCCACATACCCTGAAAGTCATGTGATCAGGATATCAACAAGTCTTCTAAGGTTTGAATAGTTTGTTTTGATTGTCCATCTGTTTGAGGGTGGTAGGTAGTACTCAAATGAAGTTCAGTATCCAAGTCTTTATGAAGACTCTTCCAGAATCTTGAAGTAAATCGTGGATCACGATCAGAAACAATCAATAGGGGTACTCCATGAAGTCTCATAACTTCATTAATATATAGTCTTGCTAGACGTTCCAGGGATAGATCTTCTCTTATAGAAAGAAAATGTGCTGACTTGGTAAGATGATCAACAATGACCCATATTGCATCGTTCCTTCTAGGAGTCTTTGGTAGCCCCATTACAAAGTCCATCATAATATTGTCACATTTCCACTCCGGTATGTGAAGAGGTTGCATGACTCCTACAGGATGTTTCCTTTCAGCTTTCACTTTTTGACAAACCATACATCTTGACACAAAATCATAAATATCCCTCTTCATGTTGTCCCACCAAAAATGTTCCTTCAAATCCCTATACATTCTAGTGCTCCTAGGGTGTATAGAGAAATTGGAACTATGAGAATCATCCAGCATTTCCCTTTTTAGATCAGGTATATCGGGAAGACAAAGTATCTTCCCGAATTTCATAATTCCTTCTTCATACACAAAGTCTCTCAATCTCCCATAATACATAGCTTTAATCTTCTTTTGAAATTCTTCATCATCGATCTGAGAACTCTTAATCCTTTCTAGTAAAGATGGTTTGACAACTATTTGAAAAGGCATTGATGTATCAGCTTCCCTGGTTATTCCCATGTCCATCTTCACTAGATCCATGAAAATTGGATCCCTTTCAATTCTAATATTGTTCAAAACTACATGATCATTTCTGCTCAAAGCATCTGCCACCTTGTTTTCTTTCCCCAGGTGGTATTTTATTGTACAATCATAATCCTTGTGTAATGGAGGTCATCTCCTTTGCCTCATGTTGAGTTTTTTTGTGAGAAAAGATACTTCAAACTCTTGTGATCAATATAAATCTCACATTTTTCACCATAGAGGTAGTGCCTCCATATCTTCATAGAAAAGATCACAGCTGTTTACTCGAGATCAGGAGTAGGATAGTTTTGTTCATGAATTTTCAACTATCGTGATGCAAAAGATATAACCCTATCATTCTGCATGTGGACACAACCAAGTCCTTTCTTCGATTCATCACTATAAATAACAAACCCATCATTCCCTGATTGTAGAGTCAATATAGGAGAATTGACTAATATTCTCTTCAGTTCATCGAAACATTATTCACGCACTTTTGTCCAAAAAAATTATCCCCGTTACGTGTGATCTTCATTAATGGGTTAGCCAATCGGGAAAAATTCTGGATGAAACGTCGATTATAACCTGCCAAACCAATAAAACTGCGTACCTCAGTTATACTCGCAGTTTCTGGAGATTCTTGGATTGCCTTGGTCTTAGAATAATCAACATAGATTCCATCTTTAGAGACAATATGGCCAAGAAAGGAAATCTCCTGAAGCCATAATTCACACTTGCTAAACTTCTCATATAAATCATGTCTTCTCAGTGCCTTCAGGATAATGAGAATGTGATTTTCATGATCTTTAAAGCTTTTGGAGTATACCAAGATATCATCAATAAATACCACCACAAATTCATTGAGAAATTCCTTGAAAACTCTATTAATCAGATCCCTGAATACATAGGGTGCATTATTCAATCCAAAAGGCATTACTGTAAACTCATAATGCCCATACCTGGTTCGAAATGCTGTCTTCGGAATTACTTCCTTCGTCACACACAACTGATGGTATCCAGATCGAAGGTCAATCTTTGAAAAGTATTGAGCTCCATGCAGTTGGTCAAATAAATCATCAATGTGAGGTAGGGGATACTTGTTCTTTATTTTTATAGCATTGATCTCCCTATAGTCGATACATAACCTCATAGATCCATCTTTATTTTTAACAAAAATAACATGGGCTCCCCATGGAGAAAAGCTAGGGTGAATAAATCCCTTATTACTCAATTCGTCTAGTTTATTCTTTAGTTCAACTAATTCTACAGTGTCCATTCTATAAGGGGTCTTCGATATAGGCCTTGATCCAGGAATTAAATCAATGGAAAACTCAACATCTCATTCTGGAGGATGTCCATGTAAATCTTCCAGAAACACATCTACATCTTCTTTAACAACAGGTACATCCTCTATTTGAACATTCCTTTCCTCACCCATAGTCATTTCATTCTCTTCCTCCCCACTAATTGAATTTAGTTGAGCTACTGGGGGTGGATCTAGATAAGAATTAGGAGGTGATGATTCTTCTCTAAAGATAAGGCGTTCCTTACCATCATCATCAAAAATTAGAACCTCCTTCTTCTTATAATAAATCTTCACATCAAGGTCCGAACTCCAATCCATACTGAGGATGATATCAAACTCAATCATAGGTATGCCAATGAGATCAGCAGATAAATATCATTTATGTGATCTAAAGGGGACTAATTGAAAAAACATTGTTGCACTGATACATCCCTTAAGAGTTTTAACTGACAACACCCTTGTTAAATAAAATTGGAAATATCTAATTTTATTCACAAACAGGGATGATATGAAACAATGCGATCATTCAGAATCAAATAATGCATTTTCTAAACTTGAGGAAACCATTAAATTACTCGCTACTACATATTTTGGAGCTTCTACCTCAGTAGTTGTGATAGTATAAGCTTGGCCTTGATCCCTTGGCATTTTTTTAGGTAAGTTCCTCTTACTCTTAGGACATTCATTTTCATAATGTCCCATCTCCCTGCAATTGAAGCATTGGACATCAGCAGCTTCCTTCTTCCCTTGCAATCACGAGCTTGGTGGCCTTTTTCACCACACTTATAACGGACTCTCTTTACTTTTAAGCAAGTACAGGGGTGTTTCTTACCACATTTACTGCAGGATGGATATTCAACTTTTCCCTTCTTCCCTTTATTTCCATTCCCAGATTGATCAGCAGATCTCTTCTTCTCTTTCTTTGCATTAAATTCATATGACTAAGATAATTCTTTCTCTGTCTTGATAGCACATGAGACAATGTCTTCGTACAACGAGAAGGATTGTGAGACTAATGCTCGACGGAGAAATGGTTTTAACCCATCAAAGAAATAATCAATCATACTTCTTGGGTTACGTATATAATATCCAACATACCTTGATATCCTTGTAAAGTTAGCCTCATACTTTGCGACATTCTCATCCTCCTTTTGTCTCAGACTCATAAATTGCCTTTCCATATCTGCTCGATGGTCACAAGGAAAGTATTTTTCTAAAAACAGATCTTTGAACTCCCTCCATTCCATATTTGATACTTCATAATCTCCCTTCAAGTTTTTAATCAATGGCCACCATTGATAAGCATCTCCAGTGAGGCGGTAAACTGCCATGATAACTTTTTCCCTTTCACTACATCCCAAAGCCTGAAATATTTTATCTAGGGAACTTATCCATTGCTCAGATACTAATGGATTTTTACTCCCATTGAAGGTTGGTGGTTGCTACCTCATCAAGAGATCTAACATTGATCCTCCACGTTGTGGATCCGGGTGCTCCATATGGGTAAGGTTATTATTCATAACCTGAGTGAGTTGTCCTAGTATGGTGATTAGTTGATCAGCACCAGTTGCATCACCAGCTCCACTATAATTATCTTGAGAAGGAGGGAAATCCCTACATAGATTTCATGCATTGATACAGTTTCCATTTCTTCCACTAGGTTCCATTTCTAAACAATGGCATAAACTAGATCAGTTTATGAATCAAAATACATAATTCCATACTTATAAAACACTTAACATAAATTGAACTATTTATGGATATAATCCATAATCATAAAAATGTTTTCTTTGAGAAATTATATACTCAAAAACCCTTCATAATGATTTGTAAAGAAAATGAGAGTTATCCTAAGCATATACCCTAGGAGTGTCGTAACCAAGAGTACAGAAAGGCCCGTTGTGGTGCACCAGTTTCCGTTCGAGTCTAGCTCAAAGCGGTGTTTTCAGGGTTTACCCCAAGGTACATCTGTGCTAGAGCCGCCTCTTCCTACTCGTATCCAGACAGGGATGTATTGCTTGGAAAACTCACAAAATCTCTTCCATTCCAAAATTCTAGGAATATATTCTATACTAATCCTAAAAGTCCATCTTAAATATATGTTCTCTAATTAGAGTTTATCTAAATATAGCTTCCAAGTTTTGTAGTAATATTCCTCGGATACCAACTATAACGCCCCGAGCTCAGATATCCAGAGACGGTGCACTATTACATAACATTGCCATGTTCACAAGAAAGATAAAATCTCGAAAAACCGATTCGTTTAGTAGCTTTGGAATAACTAGATACATTCATAAAGTTTACATTACATCATAAAATGAAAACTACAACAATATAGTCTCCATAGTCCACACTCTTATCCCCTCATACTATCCCTGTAGGTCATTCATAATTTACTTCTTCAAATCCTGTGAAAAATAAAACATAGAAAAGGGGTGAGCTCAAATGGCCAGTAAGGATAACAATATAGCCGAAACTTTCATAAATAAGAATAAACATTTAAGTCAATGTATAACTAAAACAAAATCCCTTTAAACTTGAACTTCAACATAGTATGGAAAAAATAAAATGATTTAAGGCCATTTTCTTATTCACATGGATATTCTACTAATCGAATAATCACATGAAATATCAATAACCACATTCATAATGATGGAATTCATAACACCAAACTATCATAACCACAAACCCAAGGCCTCATGCCAAGACTACAAATAAGATTTTGTCAAGGCCTTGGGCCAAAAACCTTGTTTGTCTCATGAGACCTACTGATGCATCGAGGAGCTATAGCGGGCTCCACCCATCACATATTATGTCCAATGCATTCTTCATATGAAGATGTTTATACATAACATAAAAATTTGTATTAAAACTAGCATACAGAATGTCAATACTTTCTCCATAAACCATGAATGGTATAAAAATAACACATCCACAGTCAAAAAAATCACAAAACCTTCAATACAATATGGAAGTTTTGTTTCATAATACATCAACATCAAATAAGCTTAAAATCTATCAAAGGATATTGACATAGATGAAATCAAAACTATTTGAGAGAAATATCCCTTTTTTGAAATCATTTAAAAGGCACATAATTATAAAATAAAACATTTACTTTGAGATTTTGTTTATATGCTTTTAAGGGATTCGTCTAAGATTTTATAATGGAGGAAAATAGTCGCACCTGCCGTATCAGTTAAAAAAACATTCTTACCTTAATTCTTTCGAAATGGTTAAAAAGGACCTTGTTTTGAAAAAGACAAAAAGATTCTTTTATAGACCACATA
The DNA here is from genome assembly GCA_963277665.1 of Viscum album. NCBI lineage: Eukaryota > Viridiplantae > Streptophyta > Magnoliopsida > Santalales > Viscaceae > Viscum > Viscum album. The sequence continues at coordinate 1,980,702,600 of OY728142.1, read as the reverse complement.
TAAAAGTAAAAAAGGGTATAAATGACTTTAACCTATATTCTAGTAAATAGTAAAAATGTTTTGAAATACATTTTTAGGAAACATGGATGTGGATGATAATGAAATCCCAGTATATTATTACGTATAAACAATGTCGGATAATGAAGAGATTGCGAAATAAACCCTTACCATGTAATTTTCCTTGGTTGGGGTAGGTTAACCTCCTATATAATGGAGAAATATTTGTTATTAAATTATACAAGAATCATATACATTAATATGATATCATATATGATCTTTTTACATTGATTTGTTAATAATATCTTAGTATTGTTGTTGTTTCAAGTATTAACATACTTGTTTTCTTTTATATGTTTTGTTACGTAAGTCGTGTTTTTCATGGATAGGTTGTATATTAATTATATCCAGAATGATATCATGTTCTTAGATACTATTATTAATCATAAAAGTAGAATTATATTTGAATGCATATGGTGGAGAATGAATCTTTTTGTGTTCATGGAGACGGTAGTCCGTACGTACAAACGAGCGACAATATCATTATTTTGATATAAAAATAATATTTAATTGGATGGTATATCATATATATAGAATCATTATCATGTTATATTTATTATCTACATGAATTACACATCATTATTATACCCATCCAAATAATAATGTTTTGAATAACAATTACACCGCGACATGGAGACGGTAAGCCGTATGTACTCACGTATGGTGACATGTCATTCAAAGGATGGATAGAATACTGAAATATGGTTGTAAAATATTTATAATAATATTACAGTATATAGGAGATACTATATTAATTATTTTAGAATGGTAATAACAATGAATGAAGAAGTGGAAGAATAAAGGAACTTGAAAAAGGGTGGTGAAAACATTACCTCTTCTTCGGGTGCTTCTTTTGATTTGATCAAAAGGGATCCTTATGTTGGTTTTTGGATCAGAATAAGGACTCTAGGTTGTATTGAGGGAAGATTATTGAGTATTTTGGAAGATTTTGGCCGAGCCAAATGGCTCTGAAGGTGTGAATTAATGAGAAGGGGTAGTACCCTTTTATAAGAGGGGTGAGGGGCACCATTGGAAAAGCTAGAAATATTATTTTATAACAAATTCATACTCGGTTTCTTATGGCTCAAAAGTGGATTATTTATGGTTTAAGTTGCGTATGGGTCGAAAACCACTCAACCAATTTAATTTAGACAGGTTTGGGTCAATATATTAACCTTATCTTTAAGTATTAACTTTTAGTTAATTAGTTTCACTTTTACAATGTCTCTTTGTATTTTTGTATTATATGGTTAATAAAGATACTATATACATCTAAGAGACCCCCATGTGGTCCATTAATAATACACCTATAATGATATATGTCTCTTTGCCAAACCATAGATTTTTAGGAATTGAATATCAATTAATAATATAATACATGTTTTAAAAACTCTTTTATGTCAATTTTGACACTATTCAATAATTGATTTTTTTGAAAATCATAACAGAATGATTACTTCGAAAAAATATAATTAAGTAAATAATAAAATGTCATATTAACCTAGAGAATTAGTTTAATTCATAAAAAGTATCAAATTGTATTTATTTGGGTATTTATAATATCAATTATTTTAACTTTTCACTATTATGGTAATTACTGAATCATCATTGTGTCATAAATAAATTAAATTATTTATTTCTTAAAAATTATAAATAAAATATCATTATGTAGGAAATATTTGTATATTTCTAATTAATATTTATAATCGAAAATCCAACATATATAACCCTATGTAAAAAAAAATTCTAAAAGATTTATGCTTATGTCATTTTTGTATTTATTTTAACTTAATTAATATAAAGTGTCATTATCACTTAAAAGCGGCTCCATGGGGTCCACAAATCGACCCAAAGATGACCATGGTTGGACATGTATCAACCAATAAGGTTATAATACGTTTTAGGGTAATTGTTTATTGTTATAATATTATTTTTTAATCCTTATTTACCAGATTTACCCTTTAACCATGGTAAATAAAATATTTACCGAAATAATTATTCAAAATGTCTAACACAGAAGTGGTAGAAATTAATTTAAAATTAATTCCGAACAAAAAGCGTGTTTTTAAGGGATAATAACAATCAAAAGATTGACACTTGTTTATGTCCGGTTTAATTGTAAAATTATGTAAAATGACAAACATTGTATTAAATGGTAAAAATATATTCTAAATATACTTTAAAACCACTCAAATTCATAATTTATCAACATAAATTATTTCGATTAAAAAAGTTTTTTTTAATTAAAATTTAATAATTTTTACTATTCATCAAAATATAAATGTTATCCGAAAATTCCAAAATCTCACCCTAGGATAAATTCAATATTCCAAATCCAAAAATAAAGTCCATTTTGAGAGATAAAATTTATAAAATTTCAAAAATTAGGTATTATTATTCATAACGGCTAGTTTGATTGGTTGTGGTGTGTTAGAACTCGATGTTGCGTACAACACACGATATTGCATTATTCAAAGAGAAGCGTACCGTAGAAGCTTGGGGTGTTACATAAAATGAATACATTGAAATATAATTTTCATGGTTATTTTTCATGGTATAATTCCTATTCATATATTTAAAAATAGATGATCATTGAATAATTATATTTTCTTGTTGGGAATAATTTTCTCCCATAATATGTTTCATAATTTCTATATGGAATATTTAATACATTATATAATAGCTTCAACATCATCTGATATGATTCATCATATATATTCTTCTGAATATCAAAAATTAAGGCATATGAAAACCCATTTGATCATTTTTGATAACTCGGTATAATAATTTAGTGTTTATGATTTTTTATAAGTCATATATTATATATACGAGAGAGAAAAACACATAAGTTAAAATTATGGCCCATCACATAAAAACATATACATAAGATAAATCTTTTATAAAATAAATTAAATTTTATATGTCACAATTTATTAATAAAAAAAATACACACCAGACCGTTGTCCACCGTCATATCTAATTATATTCTCATATAATAAAATATATGTATATCCAAAAATAAATTAAATATCACTAAAATATTCTATATATCTAAATTAGACTTCACATTCATTTCATTTCTATATAATGTATTATATTAGGGGACCCTCATTGAGGATCCAATAAATATTGCTAAAATTTTAATACTGACTAAATATGTTCCATTATCTCCTATTATAACATTCTTGAAAAATATTAAATAGAAAATTTTCAAATCCTTTATAAATTAGTTGTACATACTTTATTATAAGGAATTTCATTTCTATTTTTCATTATCCCTACTATTTAGATATAATACTATTATATTTTGAGTACAATTTATTCCAAATCTATTTTTTTCCTATCTACCTACAATATGAACATTACACATAGGTGTAATTTTCAATTTTATGTATTAAATATTGATAAACACAAAAATCATCCAAAATTGATCCAAAAAACTCTATATCTTTTTAGAAAAACATCCCATTTCCAAAAAAAACATACCCAAAAATATTAATGTTAATTTAACTTCTGTTTTGAATTTTTTATGCATCGATAAAAACATCCAACAAATAAATATATATAGCCCCTATTTTATCTAAATTCATTTTATCGATAAAATTTCTAAATGATTAATGATTCTTCTTAAACTGCATTTAAAAATGAAAAAAAAAATTATCGCAGTGATATACCCTTGGAGACCATCAATTCATCACATTCTCCTTTTCATCCGGGGCTCAATAATTTCTTGAAAATATCACTTTGTCTCAACAATAATCACCTTTAGATTTTCATTCAATCAAGAAAAACGCATCACATACAAGATCATAATACATTTTAGTGATTTATTATTAAATAATTCTATTCTAATATGAGAAAATTTAATGCTGAAAATGATTGTTAAACAAAAAAAAATTTACACCATAACAAGTACATAAATAGTTTTCTTCAAAAAAATAATTACTTATATATAACTATACCTCATTATAATAAAGTAAAATCCAATATTCATCTATATCGAAAATTATTATCATGTTCCTATATAAAAAGCAATATGAAAATACGTGATTACCCAACATGATAGGATAGTTCACATGTTGACTCCACATCTTATTACATTTTATAAAATATCTAAAAATAAATTATCACATGAAATAATAGTTCATTATACACTTAGAATAATTGAATAATATTACAAAATCTACATATTTATTTTTTTTACATCATTGTACTGCCAGAAGAAATTCTTCAAACCATTTGATGAATAAAGGAAAAACTAAACGAAAGAGACGGGATGGGATGGGCAGAGAAAGGGATTTTCCCTCTTCCAAAAAGCAATGGAAAATGTCAAATATCATAATAAGTCATTCCAATCAAAAAATCCAATTAATAATCATTTTCTAACCTAGATTGATTTTTTCCATACTATAATATCTTTACAATATCTGTATTGTCTATCATGGACACATTATAAAAATATCATGTAGATAATGTTTATGGTAGGATTGAATAGTCCCTCTACAGCCATCCCTTCGATGGAGAAGGAGTGCAACCATCAATGTAAATTACCATGGACATACCATATAAAAAGGAATATTTAATAGTTTTGTGACCAACACATCCAACACCATCATGGGGTACTGTAAACACCTTCATTATTGGTGATTTTTCATCATGTCTCGGATATAATGTATGAAGAAAATTGATAATTTAATTATGGAAAAAAACATGTTATTGTGTATTAATTTGATTGAATGCATCATAATGTATTTTTTGAGGATTATAGTCCACTAGCTGCATGAAACCATTCATTAAATGATATTGTCTAGATATTACCTCAAAAACATCCATAGATGTCCAAACATTATCAAAATCAACATCATCACATCCCTGTTCAAGAATAGGTGAATCAGAATTCACATTACCACCCAAGAAAGGACTTGAATTTGTCTTATGAATCCGTCGACCATGATGTGGACTTCCCTCAGGAGTATAATAATTCTCAGTGCACATTCCATCCTCAGGTTCATTTCCTACTGAACTTCCAGGATCCACCTTATCCTTCACATTCTATTTCAAACTGCAAAAAGTATCATGGTTCCATTTTATGGTGAAAATGGAGAAATCCAAATTTTTACAGCTAACCTAATCCGTTTCTTTAAAATACCCACAAAAATGAGGATGTTTTTTCATATTTAATAATAAGTTGGAATTAACCATCCAACGTTGAAAATACTATATGACTATTAAAACACATACCTAAATTAACCACCACCAACACCCTATAAAAATTCCAAAACAAAAAAACTCAGTAGATCAAACAATTTTTATTGGAATACTGACAGTAGTAGAAATATCTAAAAGAATATTGGGATTCCATAAATTCCTGTTATGACTGATAATTTTAATCCATACATGGGCATGATTATTAATAATTAAAATGAGTTAACCAACAAAATCAAATTCTCGAATGTACATCATACACGACCTTAATTTAACTGATTTAATCCCCCATGTATGGTGCTTTCATTCCTCTGATGAAATATAATGTGGAAGATGCCCCTACCAATGGGTACACATTTCCAATATGAATAATTCCATGCATATGATATATTTTGAAAAATTTCATTAACATTACAGTGTTTTCCACCAACATTGAGTACCATCCCAGAAATGATTGGGAACATACAAATATGAAATCTATCAAGAATTGCATCTTTCTTGGAAATCACATGTCTGTATCGACCTTAGTTAAAATCTAATCAGTGACAACATCCTTAATTTTTTGAAGTGCCTTATACTAGACTCTATGTCAACATCCTGTGAGAAAATAAAAAAAATCTCATTTTCAGGTCGAGACCTCTCATCCACGACCATAATGGATCCACACCTACCACAACCATCTACTACCATGAAAAAATATCATTTTAAATAAACCATAGTGTAGTTCATTCATACCCCCATAAAAACATATTCAACCATTCTATAAAAATTTCAAGGAACATCCACCACATTAGGGTTACCACACAAAGATCCACGGTCTCAGTCTCATCTGGCACTAACCGTCACAGACCTTCATTGTTCATTCGCAACTGCTAAGTTCAAATCCATACTAGATCTCGTAGCACCTGCAACCTCAGACTCCGTGACCCTAGATAGTGAACGAATATTGTTCCCATCGACCGAATTAGGGTTATTCCTCACAAATTCATGAGATATGTCAAACTTGGTGATGAACACTAGAAACCGACATCGATCGACCACAACAGTGAAATCCAATTTTCTATAGGATCCCAAAATCCTTACATCCTCATTAGAGAACCATGAAATAGTTATGTCAGAATCAGATTCCACTTGATGACTTTTTATTGAATCCCCACCACCATTAAGGTGAGTAGAAACATAAAAATGACGTTAAACCATGTCCTAACCCTACAGACCACCACAGACACCAAGAAATAATACCTACTAAGCCCTCGATTCCATATCATCACCCCATTGTATATATATATATATAGATTAAACATAAAAATAATTATTTTTATTTCACCCCTTTGAAAAAAATGGAAGTGAACAAGTGAGAGAGGTTGAAAAAATATAATACCATAGTATTTCAAGAAAATGGAAATATAATTCTTATATAACCCCCATGTATTGGTATTCAATTCCCTAAATGATTAATAATTAGTATGATTATTTAATTTCATGGTGAAAATAAATTCTAATTCAAATAACAAATACTATTACTCCCATATGATTTTTGACATGTTAAAAGTTATATCTTCAATATTCTCTTGACATCATTATTTTGAGAACATTTATACTTTTTCAAAAATTTAAACACCTTCTATGTAAATTCATTTTTAATATTTTTTCTCTATAAATTTTCTTATTTATCCCACTTCATGTCTATACTTTCATATCAAAAAATATTTACTTCAGTAATCATTATATGAATCAATAAATGTTATTATTCATCTAATAAGGTTTTATTTTCTTAACAAGTTGTCTATCATGAAATAGTTTTCTTTACGTATGATCTCCTAAAATAAAAATTTAATTCATCAATATAAGTCATAAAAAAATATTATGCATATGTACCACTACATGGTCCTAATAATTTTTTTTAAACAAATTCATTAATGTTCTGTGAATGGTTAAGGTAGTGTGTCCCCTTTAGTAAATAATAACTCAATACAGAGAAGAACTATACATAACATTGAATGTACATGAACAGTAATTCTTAAATAAAAAATTGTAAATAGTAATGTAACTTGAGATCACGAACTCATGTTGTGGGGATGGGATTATCCACCTTTTCCAGGATGATATTATCCCCTTCTCCAAGATTTTGACCTATAACCATGGACCATTTCCATTATATGGAATTACAACATCAGAAACAACTATAATTTATTATATATTTAGATATATGGACATTTTTTACCATCGTTCTCACTACTTATGGATGTAAGAAACTCAAATAAATTATATATACTAACATTACAATGTTATCTACCCTTCAATGGATATAATATACTAGTGCCCCAAAAAATAAAGGAATTTTTTATTTTATGACTAGGGATTCTCTAAATTTTAATCCCTTGGATTCTACTTATCATATCCATGCTCATAACCATCTTGGTTCATTATAATCGAGGATTAAACTCTTTTACTAAACACTTTATCACTATTCCTCCTTGGAGATATATGAAATACAGTAGTAGCATTATATATATCCTCACCTTAAGGTCAGGATTAAACAAAATTAGGTCTCTAATAATTATTTCAATCACTCATGTTCTAAGGATGATGGGTCCAGAAGACACTAATAAGCTCCAAAAATAGTTATTTCTATTAAATCATCATCCTTACTTGATGTCAAGGATTTAGTAGCAACATCCATTGATTCTACATGACCATGAGCAGGTTTTATTACCAATTCAAAGCCCAAATTATTTTTTGATTCAATTTATAAAGGATCCCAGAGTAATGAAAGATATTATCCATATTATTTGGAAAATAAAAAATACACAATGATGGATTTCCACCCACTAGGTTGTCAATGTTATGAACAGAGGAAAGAGGAGGAGAGGAAGAATTTGATGAATCATTATGGACCTTATTTTTACTCAAACAATCTATACAGGTTCTAATGGGTTTAAAATAAATAGAATTTATATTTTAAATAAAAATATCTTCTTTCCAATCTCCAGAGAAGACATAAATTTCTCCTATATAATGTAAATGAGATCCATTTTTTTGGATTCTATTGAAGTGGAATCATATACAGTGGCCTTAAATTTATAGTTTTTAGTATAAATAATTGTTTATTAATACATTAGGTTACCTCCCATATCAACCGATGTTGAAATCACCACAATAGAATGACTATCCTAAATTTTCTCACAATCATAGTCATCCTTAATTACCCAGTATACAGACCAACTGCAAGAAAAACTTCTAACAACCAAATTATTTTCATCATTTATGTCATCCTAGACATAATGGGAATATCATCTAGCTGAATAGGGGAAACATCCCTATTTTAATTATTAAGAGTATGCAATTGTATAATATTTGTACATTTTATGTATCCATATTCTATAGACGACAGTCTGAGTTAATCATTAGGTTTATTTAAAAATATCCATTAATATTTTCTTTAGACTCCTTAATTATTTAATTTAATTTACTTGAAATAGAGGAGTATATTATAAAATCAATATCATGATAACTATATGGGTTTCAATACATTTTATAGAATCATTTCATTCATTCGATTCACTATATTGTAGAACTGTTCCTAATAACTAAATGAATAAATAATAAGGCTACCCTAACAATTAGAATTAAAATTTCCAATAATTTTACAATAATAAGAAATATGTGGTTCTTGTTAAAATTAAATCATATTATATATCTTATCCTATTGATTATATTAAAAATGTATCATTTAATATATATAAAAAATATAAATTTAACCAAAAACCATGCAATGTGACCAATGTTAACTATTTTAGTGGAAGTATCCAACCTCATTGGGATGGTAATTTCATTAGTGTTATCAATAAAATTATTCAAATTTCATAATACACAATTAAAAACAATTAATTTAATAAAAATGAATGTGAATTTAACATTGAAAGAATTTTACTCTATTTTTATGATCCAATCATGACCTTTTGGGTTCATGTTAATAAATTGATTTAGCCCACACACCAGGTCTAGAATTTCTATTATTCTGAAGGAAATACAACATGATAAAATCCATAACAATCAGTGTCACACTCGGCTTTTGCTCTGTGTCTCATTTCTAATTCTTATTTTTAAATTTTATTTTATCTTATAATTTTATCTTCTTTTAATTGGTATCATTATTTTTTTATAGGAAATGGAGGTCGAGCCCGATTGTAGTTTTTCACTTTTGTGCTGACAAAGAAGCGTTTGGACCTTGATAATATTCAGTACACCGCAATGGAAGCTGCACGGCCTCAGGCGAGGCACATTTTTGAAACTGTGCAGCCTCACCTTATCCACCGAGTGACCTGATGTTGTTCAATTAAATAAATAAAATGAATTAATAATGAAAAAAATTAAATAAAATTAAATGAGGGGTAAAATAAAAATAAAATAAAATAATAAGCGTAATAAAATTCAATGAATTGTTTTATAGATAATAATAATATTGTTGAGGATACTATTAATTATTGTTGAGTATTATTATTAATTTTATTAGTGGAGATAATTGAGGTATTTTATTTATTATTACTACCTTTATTATTAGTTATTATCTTTATTATTATTTTTAGTTTTGTGTTTCGATTTTTGTTTTTTTTTAAAAAAATTATTTACTTTTTCCCCGTTAGGTTTTGGGTTGGCCGGCCCCTCCCACACTTCTTTCTCTTCTCTCAGTCGAACACCTTCTCCCCCGTTTTTTTTCTCATGATGTAGCACCCTCCCTCTCCCACTTCAGGTCATGCCACCACCCATCACCAGCTCCGGTGACCTCTTGACTCCACGCCCCCTGTCACGACCCCTATTACTCCCTCCTAACCGCCGCGTCGTGCCCCTGTTCACCCAATCCAGCCGTAGTCGTAGCCCTTCTCCACCCTCACTGGACCAACATCATAGCCATCTGCCCCCACATCCTAACCAGCAGCTCCCTGCATACCCCATTCTCCGGACACCCTCTGGTGCGCCACGCAGACCCCCCTCCTCCCGGCCTATCCTTGTGCTAACCAACCAGTGACCGCAAGCCCCCTTCGGTATAGTCTTCATCCTTTATTTTTTTTCTTTTTTTTCTTTTAATTTTTTGTTTTCCATTGGGTATGGGGTTATTTTAGGGTTTGTACGTAAATTGTATGGTTCAAATTCATGATTTTGAGCTTGCGCTAGGTTCCTTGGGGTGCAAACAGCGCGCGATTGATGTTTCACGCTTAAATTTGAGGATTTCACAATAAATTTCGGATGTTTGATGTCGAGGTAGGTGGTTCTGTGTTTAATCATTATTTAATGAATTAATTTTCTTGCTTAGTTAATTTATAATATTACTTGATTAATTCTTATGGGTGCGGATATGATTATCTTTAAGTTTGTCTATGCATTATTTTCGTTTAGCAGTATGTTTATGCGGTGCAGGCGAGTTCTTGGTCTAGAAACTTATTTTGAGTAAATTACTAGTGTTTATTAATGTCTACAGTTGGTGCGGTTTTTTCTAGAAACATGTTTTGAGTCAATTTCTAGTGTTTATTAATGTTTGCAGTTGGTGTGTTCTTTGTCTGGAAACTTGTTTTGACTCAATTTCTAGTGTTTATTAATGTTTGTTGTTGGTGTGGTCTTTGTCTGGAAAATTTTTTTTAGACAATTTCTAGTGTTTATTAATGTTTTCAGTTACTTTTTCATATGTTCAAAGTGCAATGTTTTTTCTCTAGTGTTTTCATAAGGTTTGTGTCTATTTTGTGAAAATGTGCAAATTGTGTTGTTTGTGTTCTCGATGTGGTGTTGGGTGTGTTTGGTCATGAAAGAGGGTTGAGTTTCTTTTGTGTGTTAAAGCCTTTTTATGTTTTTTTTAAGAAATTATTTACAATGAATTTTATATGATTTTATAAAATTATGAACGATAAAAAATTCATATGTTTTTAATAAACAATTATCTGCAATTTAGAAATGGTTTTAACTAAGTTGGGTAAAGTCTTTTTCTATTCTTGCTTTTTCAAATGGCTTTCTGTGTGTGTGGAAGTGTCTCGTTGAGTTTATGTTGTACCATATTTTTTTATTTTTTCTGATTTTGACGTGAAATGTGAAATTGGAACAACATGAGCACAAAAAGGGGAAGCCTGGGTACTAGGTGGGTGGGCTAGACTAGCGTGATAGTGATACGGGAGTGGCCTCGGCCCAGTTTTACTTAGCTGTATTGACGCTTGCAACACTAACTAAACATTGGATGATGACTGGAGACCACTATGGTAGGAGGTTTTTTCCAACCAGTGGCTCGTGCACAGGAATGTATGATATGGTTTACCGATACATGAGGTTCTAGGGTCCCATTTCTTTTTTCTAGTATCTGTTGGGCCTCTCCAACTTTTGGTGCTCCTGGACTACTATACACCCACCATCGGCATACAGTGCAGCTTTTGGGTTTTCGTGAAGGTTTGAGTTTTTCTTGGATGCAAGGGTGTTTTCTTTTATTTAAGTTATTTTCCTTAAAAGTTATTTACTTATAGAAATTGTTTATTCAATGTTGATTAAGATTTGGTGTCCTTTCATCTAATTAGCCTAAAAATTTATTTGTCATTTAATGTTTATACGTGGAACCTTTTTATTGGGTGGTGTCCTATTGGGCTTTTGGCTCACACCCTACATACACATTTGGGTGTATGTAGACTCTATTTCTTGTGTATTCCAGGTTATGACATCGTGCTCAGTGATAGTGGTTTTGATCGGTGGTGGTCCTCTTGTACATGTGGTGTTGTGGCGTGTGGATGTTGTGCCTCTCTTATTGCTTGGAGGTTTGAGTTAGAGTTTTAGTTTCTTTTGTTATAGTTTATTTTGGATGTTGGTTCAAGTTGTAAACTTCTAAACTTGTTTTTAGTTTAAGGATCTGTTTGGATGTCTATTTTTAGTTTCAGATTATTTATCATATCAGTTGCTTTGTGTTAACTATTTCGGGTAAATCATTCCCACGAGTTAGTTTAGATATCCGGGAACTTGTGCCAGCCCGTGGGGATCGGGAACTCCCTTCAGGCCTTGTCGCAGACCGGGTCAGGCGCCGGGTCGGATGGCGACCTGGCCTGGTTCATGACAAAATGGTATCAGATGAGCAGGTTTTCTCTCTTGGTTCATGTTCTTTCAAGATAGATTCACGGTATACTTGAGTTAAGGATTTTGGGACTAGACATCCTGGCTATGAGTAAGGTGCATAGCCTGCACACCTCGTGGCGGGACTCACGTTACCAAAGTATATTGAGGTTTTTCTGTGATTTTTTTCCTTACAGTTAATCTTGTGAAATGGAAATGAAAAGGGGTAAGGTCAGTGGTCCTAGTGAGCTCGTAGGGTCTGGAAAGCCAAGTGGAGCCAGGGACGCTTTCCTAGAATACCCTCTATGGTGGTGGCGTGACTGGCATATGGCCGCCAACCATACGTTCCAGTCACCCATTGACACAAGATTTCTCCTTCGTTTTTTCTCGTCTCTTTGTTTTGGATTCGTGGAAATTTGGTTTTCGAGTAAAAATTATTTGGTCATGGAAAAAATTTTGAAAAATGTTTTTAAATAAATCACTTTATAAAAATGAGGTATTAGGTCTGAAAAGTGTGGGATGGTTGATTTGGTTCTGAAAAATGGAATGGTTTGATTTTTATCCTTGGCGTTCTCATCGGCAACCACATGCATGAGTTTATATGGGAAAAGAAATGGTTAATGGCACGAGTAGATGAGTGCCTAGATGGACATGAGGTGGGTGCTGGTGTGGCACAGGAACATGCATATGTGAGGCCCATGAGACACCATTGGTGTTTGTGCAACCCACTGACTTTGATTATTTTCAAAATGTTTTTTTAAAGGAAGATTTGGTGTTTTTAAAAAACCATTGATTGTGAGGTGTGTCCTTGTATTTCTGATATGTTGGATCTCAAGAGTTTTGAACCGAGGATCCCTTCTGACTGATTTGTGTCCTAAGTTATAATTCTTGTTTGTAAGTTGGTATGAAAGCGTGTAGTTAGTGAATTCTTTTGAAAAGTTCTTCGAGAAGCCCTTCCAGTTGTTCCCCCTGCACTTTTGGTGTTTGCTTGTGGTATGTCTTGACCATTGGACCAATTTGGTTGGGTCAATGGTTTTCTTTCTTGACTAGTGTATGCCCCCCCATAAAGCGTTGACATGGGATTGAAGTGCGGCCACAGGAAAATCGTTATTGGCCGACCCTCCAGTGGATCAGAGGAATCTCTTCTTGAATTCTAGAATTGAATCCACCTCTCCTTTTTACAACTAAGCAGATCCTCTCGCAGCGGGATGATAGACGCGATGGGAGATGAAGGGAGTTTTGGTATTTTGAGTGTGTGACTTGTCAGATATGTTGTTTAAAACTATCGTGTTTGAAGGTCCCCCTGGAAATGGTGATAGGAAATCCAGCGGGGAAGGGTGAAGGCTGTTCAAAATTTTCAGTGTTGACCAGTGTTTTGAAGGGATTTATAGTATTTTCATCAGGTACAAGGGTCATGTTTGGTGACGTCTTGTAGTGTGAGTTATCATTGATAGTCTAGGGTGAAGTTTGACCTCATTAATTTGAATGTTCTGTTAGGAAACGGTAAAGGAGATTCCAGTGGGGAAAGGTGGAGACAACCTAGAATGGTCGATACAGGCCACTATTCTAAATGACATTTGGTCCTTTGTTGGTTTCTTTTAAGAAAGGGTCTACGTTAGGCCACTAGTGTGGAAGACCTAGTCACATGGGTATGCTACATTCGATTGTCGGAATCACGTATTGTTTAAGACTGAGTTTGAATTCCCTCTCTATATAATGTTCCTCTCAGCAGCAATGGTCATGTTCAGGTGATGATTTGTGGTGTCGTGTTCTCATCCAGTGTGACAAAGGGTGATGTGCATGCACCGTTTCAGCTCTTGTGTTGGTGAATGTTCCATGTATGATCAGTTGGATGTATTAATGTGTATTGTTTGTTGGTGTTGTCTCAGTTGAAGCGTGGTTGCATGTGACACCGAAAGGAGATGCTCCATTTGGCAGTCTTCCATTCCTGAATGCGAGGCAGAAAATTCTTCAAACATCAGGTCTCCAGCCATAGGCCTCAGAGTGAAGTTGGCGCATTGTCAGGAACCCTGGGAGTGTATGGACCCCGAATTTATTTCTGTCATCGGTATTGAATGTGAAAGAAGCTTAAATTGTTTTCTATGGTTGTTCCATTTTGAACGAACTGTCTGGTTGCGTAAGGTTTTAGTGACTATGTGGAGGCATGTTCACCTCGTTTCCTTAAAGTCTTGGGGGTAGCGTCCCATCAGATGTAATCACTTTTAGTGGTCCTTGAGAGTTTGTTGGGGAAATCAGTCCCAAAATTTTATAATGCTCATCTCGGGATGAGGATGTTTTGTTCGGGACATAGGTTTTAGTTTTTATTCCCAGGTGGTTGGTCCCCCCCCCCCCCGCCCCTTGTGGTGGGGTGTTTGGTCACCATCGAGAATTTTTCAATATTTTGTATCCTCTATACATTCTAATGGAGGCGAGCCCCATGATGGGTCTCACATAAAGGTCTCTGGAATAAATCAGTGTTGGCCTTTCCTTAATGGTGGGCAGTCCACCCAAACCTCCCCATGTTTGTTTTCTAGTCTCATCTTGGGTGTTGGCAGGTTCTTAATGGTGGGGAGACCCACATTGGGTCTCGCACAAATGTCTCTAGAATGAATCAGTGATGGACTTTTCTTTAATGGCAAGGAGTCCACTCGAACCTACCCGTGTCGGTTTTCTAGTCTCGTTTCGAGTGTTAGTGACTTCTTAATGGTGGAGAGCCCCTCGGGCTTCCCCATATTGACATTTTGGTTCTGTTTCTAAAGTTGAGTTGGTGATAGGTTATAAGAATGTTCCTTGGAAGTGGTTTGACCTTGTTTGTTCACTCTAGCTAAATGATGTGGTTTTTGTTTAATAGTGATTAGGGTTGGTTTCTGTGGGTTCAAGAGTCCGTTTTATAAAACAATCAACTGGAGGCATTCAAGCTCTTTGGGGCAGGTGACATATATTAGAAAGTATTTTTACATGTTTCTTGAGGATTTCATTTGAGTCACTTTCTCTGGGAATGATTCTTTTGCCTCTTTTTTCTTGCTGATTGTGGGGATCCTCTTTGAACCATAGTAGGGTAGCAACTTCTTCTTTGAGTATCAACCCTAGTTGTGGCTTTCCGGGGATGGAAAGAATTATGGTGGGTAGAATTGTCACACTCGGCTTTTGCACTATGTCTCATTTCTAATTTTTATTTTTATTTTTTATTTTATCTTATTATTTTATCTTCTTTTAATTGGTATCATTATTTTTATATATGAAATGAAGGCCAAGCCCGATTGTGTTTTTGCGCTATTGTGCTGACAAAGAAGCGTTTTGACCTTGACAATATTCTGTGCATCATCGTCGAAGCCGCGCGGCCTCGGGCAAGGCACGTTTTTGAAACTGCGCAGCCTCGCCTGGTCCACCGAGTGACCTACTGGTCTTCAATTAATTAAATAAAATAAATTAATAACGAAAAAAATTAAATTAAATTAAATGAGGGGTAAAATAAAAATATAATAAAATAAGAAGAGTGATAAAATTCAATGAATTGTTTTACTGATAATAATAATATTGTTGACGATACTATTAATTATTGCTAAGTATTATTATTACTTTTATTAGTGAAGATAATTGATTGATTTTATTTATTCTTACTATCTTTATTATTAGTTATTATCTTTATTATTATTTTTAGTTTTGTGTTTTGATTTTTGTTTTTTATTTATTTATTATTATTTATTTACTTTTTTACCCCTTAGGGTTTGGGTTGGCCGGCACCTCTCCCACCCCCTTCTTTCTCTTCTCTCGGTCGAACACCTTCTCCCCCGTTTTTTTCTCACGTTGTAGCACCCCCATATCCTGCTTCTGTTCACACCACTACCCATCACCGGCTCCGACGACCTCCCGACTCCCCGCCCCCCAATCGCGACCCCAATTACTACCTCCTAACCACCATGTTGCACCCATGTTCCCCCAATCCAGCAACAGTCGCAGCCCTTCTCCAACCTCACCAAACCAGCATCATGGCCAGCCTCCCCCACGTCCTGACTAGCAGCTTGAAACATAACCCCTTCCCTGGACACCCTCTGGTACGTCGCGTCGACCCCCCTCCTCCCATCCTCTCCTTGTGTGAACCAACCAGTGACTGCAACCCCCCTTCGGTATAGTCTTCATCCTTGGTTTTTTTCCTTTAATTTTTCGTTATCCATTGGTTATGATGTTATTTTAGGGTTTGGCCTTAAATTTTTTGGTTCAAATTAATGAGATTGAGCTTGCGCTAGGTTCCTTGCAGTGCAAACGGCGCGCGATTGATGTTTTGTGCTAGAATTTAAAGATTTCACAATCAATTTTTGAGGTTTGACGTCGAGGTAGGTGGTTCCGCATTTAAACATTATTTAATGAATTAATTTTCTTTCATAGTTAATTTATAATATTACCTGATTAATTCTTATGGGTGCGGATTTGATTATCATGAACTTTGTCTATGCATTATTTTTATTTACCAGTATGTTTGTGCGGTGCAGGTGCGTTCTTTGTCTTGAAACATGTTTTGAGTCAATTGCTACTGTTTATTAATGTTTGCAGTTTGTGTGTTTTTTGTTTGGAAACTTGTTTTGAGTCAATTTCTAGTGTATATTAATGTTTGTCGTTGGTTCGTTCTTTGTCTGGAAACTTATTTTGAGTCAATTTCTAGTGTTTATTAATGTTTGCAGTTGGTGCGTTCTTTGTCTAGAAACTTTTTTTAGTCAATTTCTAGTGTTTATTAATGTTTGCAGTAGTTTTCCATATGTGCAAAGTGCAATGTTTGTGCTCTAGTGTTTTTATAAATTTTGTGTTTGTTTTTTGAAAATGTGCAAAGTGTGCTATTTGTGTTCTTGATGTGGTGTTTGGTGTGTTTGGTCATGAAAGAGGGTTGAGTTTCTATTTTGTGTTAAAGCCTTGTTTTGTTTTTTAAACAAATTATTTACAATGAATTTAATGTGATTTAATAAAATTATGAATGATAAAAAATTCGTATGTTTTTAATAAACAATTATCTGCAATGGAGAAATGGTTTTAACTGAGTTGGGTAAAGTCTTTTGTCGTGCGTGCTTTTTCAAATGGATTTCTGTGTGTGTGGAAGTGTCATGTTGAGTTTATGTTGCACCTTGTTTGTTTTATTTGTCTGATTTGGGCATGAAATGTCAAATTGGAACAACATGAGCACAAAAAGGGGAAGCCCGGGTACTAGGTGGGTGGACTAGACTAGCGTTCTAGTGATACGGGAGTGGCCTCGGCCCAGTTTCACTTAGCGGGATTGATGCTTACAATACTAACTAATATTTGGATGATGTCTAGAGACCACTATGGTAGGAGGTGTTTCCCTACCAGTGGTTTGTGTACGAGAATGTATGATATGGTTCACCGAGATGTGAGGTTCTAGGGTCCCATTTCTTTTTTCTAGTATCTTTAGGGACTCTCCCACTTTTGGTGCTCCTGGACAACTATATAACCACCGTCGGCATACGGTGCAGCTTTTGGGTTTTCATGAAGGTTTGAGTTTTTCTTTGATGTAAGGGTTTTTTCTTTTATTTATGTTGTTTCCCTTTAAAGTGCTTTCCTTATAGAAATTGTTGATTTAAATTTGTTTAAGCATTGGTGTCATTTAATCTACTTAGTCGGAAAATGTATTGGTCATTTAATATTTATACGTGGAACCTTTTTATTAGGTGACGTCTTATTGGGCTTTTGGCTCACAGTATACATACACCTTTGGGTGTTTGTAGATTCTATTTCTTGTGTATTCCATGTTGTGACATCGTGCTCAGCGACAGTGGTTTTGATCGGTGGTGGTCCTCTTGTACATGTTGGTGTTGTGGCATGTGGATGTTCCACCTATCTTGTTGCATGGAGGATTGAGTTAGAGTTTTAGTTTCTTTTGTTGTCATTTATTTTGGATGTTGGTTCAAGTTGTAAACCTCTAAACTTGTTTTTAGTTTAAGGCTCTGTTTGGCTATATATTTTCTGTTTTAGTTTATTTATCTTATCAGTTGCTTTGTGTTTACTGTTTCAGGTAAAATGTTCCCACGAGTTAGTTTAGATACTCGAGAACTTGTTCCAGACTATGGGGATCAGGAACGCCCTTCAGGCCGTGTCACGAACTGGGTCGGGCGCCGAGTTGGATGGCGACCCGTCCGGATGAGTGACAATGAGATCCACATAATAAATATAATAACTCCCAAATATAGCCTAAATTATAAAGTATTTTGATAATATTAAACGGTCTAATAACTTTTGAAAATGAAATTTGAGATACAAATGAATGACTAAACAGATCGATTAATTTTTTAATTTCTTTATTTGAGGCCAATAATCAATGCACTCTAATTTGCTTTTATATTTTTATTCAATGTATTTTTTTTATTAATATTCATACTAAAATGGGAAGGTAAAATTTTAGGGAATTATTATTTTTCATAACCTAGATGTTCACATATTCCACAACCCCTTTCCACAAATTGAATGATACCCTCATACATAAGTTCATATTTTTTAGATTTAATTAGATTTTTTATTCCATTTTTGGAACAAATATCCCAAAAACATGTACCCAAAATATTATGTCATAAATAATATTTTGTTAATTATTCCTAAATTTTCATTTTATTTTCAAAACCCCTCCACAGTGCTAACAATTTTTAAAAATCCATAATTCTAAAAATAGATTATTTCTTATTGTTGAAACATTCACATATTCAATCCTCTAATAATAAATAATTCAACATTCTCATGAAAGATAATTTTACCTTATTACCATAATTATATTCATTATAACAAAATTCATTACCTCCGTTTTTGAATCACCATTTACAAAATATTTTTCATTAAAATTATGGTTCCTATATTTTCCTGATTTCTGATAAACATATTGTATTAAAATTAATTGAATGTTCATCATATATGGACTAAAATCATTCTTCAAGAAAGCTAATAGAAATATTATTTATTCCATTTTTACATTTTATTAAATATCCTTCGTGAAATTAATCATTTAATTAAACAAAAATTCAGTCCTCAATATTCTTCATTTCTCGTACACCAACATCATAAATTGAATTATAAAAGTAATGTTTTAAAATTTCCATTTCTGTTTTTATATATAAGACCATTTTATGGATAATATCTACATATACATCATTTTCAATATCATTATTTTGTATGTTAATAGTAATTTTATTTTATTTATAAATATAATTTTTTTTAATTTTCAATTTTTTTAAAATGATTATTATTCCTTAACATGATGTTATTTAATTTCGATTGAATATTAACAACTCTTCTATTGTTATTTTCATTTTTATAATGGAAAAATATTAATGAGACACTATATGAGTTCCCAAATTAGTAATATGTTTATTTTAAACTCATTATCATTTTTATCAATAATAATTTCTTAACTTTTGAATTATTCTTCATTAACCTTTTCATATAGTTTCACCATCCCAAACTGGTATCCACTGAAGTTCCCCAATCCGATTGACCGCATAACCTCAAGCGCACATCCCCATATGTTAGAGGTCACTGATTAGATGTGAGGGCTCAAGGTGTGTCTTTAGGGAGAGTATTAAATCTTGATCGAAGTGTATCACATTGACAATTTATAATTTTATGCATTGAAAACAGTAATAAATAATCAACAATAAAATAATAATAAATAATCAAGCACAACCAACATGAAGAAGTTGAATCGATTCCATACAATGAAATGAAAATCATTCCATGATGTAATAAAAATGGTGCGTAGAGATGATATAGGATATCAGTCATATAATACATGCGAAAAATAAAAAAAAAGCATCCATTTCTAGAATCACTTGAATAGGATTAGACCTATACTTTTGAACTATACCCTAGTACTAAAAATCCAACATCAAAAGAATGGAGATACACATTTTATACACCTATAGTCATGAAATATATTTACCAATCCAAATTTATGCATATAATGTTAGTAGTGTGCATGTACATAATAAATGAATGGTAATAAATATATAAATAAAGTATCCCATTTTCAACATGGGATACCTGAATCACACTACCTACTTTATAATAAGATATATAACTCAAAATCAAGTCCATAAAATATAGATATTCTATATGTGTATATGTATATTAATAATTTTAACTTCCACTTGGATACATTAGTGGAAGATATAACCTGGTCATCTAAATGAGAAGATAACACATTGTTCGAAGACAAGAATGTTATTTAGAATCATGGATGACTTATGAATTTAAAATACGAATTCAAGATTTCATGATATGGAATCAATATAATAAAATAAATCTCATCATGAGACCATCCATGTTGATCAAAAAAATTAATCTTATGTATCTCTCTGGGATCACTTCAAATACCTACAACAATAAGACTGTTCCCAAAAAAATTTAAAAGGAATATAATGTATATATATTAACATTGTGTAATCATGACCCTCTAAGAATATCTCATTCATAAAAATATGGTGAAAATTATCAATTGTGGAATGGTATATCCATGTTTCACACCATGCCCATCTAAGGTAATTACCTTAGGGAACCTATGTCTCTGATTGGTAGTTAACTCATCTTCCCGATGATCCATTACAAGGTAATCTACTAAATTAAACCATGTATCTATCTTGATATATTAAGATTAACCAATATGTTCTTAATTTAATTTATTCAAATAGCATTAATATATTCTTTATGTCCAGACCGTTGGACCTCCCTTGACATTAAGTGATCATATGGTCATTGTCTAACATGTAGGTCATACCATCTAAACAAATAAATAAAACATTCCAGGGTTTATTACTCACCTAAAAGATTTTTTAAAATAGTTAATGGCAGGGGGACTCAGGATCTTCAGAAAAGAACAACCTATATGGTGTCTCAAATTATGGTGATTAAGATTCGACATTATTTGTTGTCCACTATGAGTATACTAATCATGGTATTTCAATTAATATATTTATTATACCTTTTAGGAGGTTTCACAAGATCGGTTGAGCGTGAATCACAATAGAGACCCATATAAAGAATAAAACATTTTGGGAAAAAGAAGAAAAAAACCTAAATTATATTTTTATATGACCCCTGAGCTGATGTTGAACATTTACATGATCTAGAACAGATGAACTCATAATAATAATAAAAATACCAAAAACTGAATGCATGATCACTAACAAAATTGTACATTCATTGTAATGATAAAAATTTATAATAAGGAAGAGGAGTGGAGATATTACAGTTAGATATCCAATGAAACCAATGATGAATGAAAACTATTCGAAATGATAGAGTATTTTCAAAGCCTGTGGAGGACGAAGGCGGAGATATCCAACAGAGAGAAGAACTATTGTGTTTGGTGTTAATATAATTGAGGGGGTATTTTAATTGAATGAGGGAAAAATTTAATTTCCCCCCAATAATATAGGGAAGATTTTTAGTCCGCACAATTTTCAAATGATGTGAAATGATGTACACCGCACTATTTAGATGACACCCACCATATATATTACAATAAAAAATTAGAAAAATGTTGCACAATCTGAACACACCCTCTTATACAGACATTCATGGCCTTGGCTTTCTACTCATGGATTATGAAAACCTTGCAGCACCATTATAGGGAAACATGATTTTCAGAGGATGGTTAGTAGTAACATTGGGCCTTACCTTTTCTTTCCAACTATCAGGGTTCTTAGCACAAAACAATCCTTGAACACCCTCATGACCTCAATGAATACTATAGGCATTCATACTGTGATAATTAAAAGAAATATATCTCAAAACAAAATGTTATGTACCTCAAAAAGAATTCGGATGTTACAACCCCTCTTTTTAAACGAAATAATCCTCAAGTTTCCATTCAAATGAAGGTTAAAAATAATTTGACAAATGTTCTATCCCCTCGGACTGTGCATCTGCCAATCTCAGCTATGTCTCATTATACCGATAATAGTGCTACCATATCACCCCATACCGGAGGCACTAAACTTCCTCATAGATCCTTATTTATTTGATCAACTATATGTATCATATTCTTCTAAAAAGAAGAATATTGATTCAAATATATATCCTCCTAATAAAATATAATGATAGAATTCAAAATAATATATGTGATGCGGTTATAAATGGAATACATCATGCATGTCTTGGTACTTATGAGGATAGTCCAACCGATTGGATATCAATTTGAATCTCCCCATGATATCAAATGGCCCAATGTAATGTGGTGATACATTTCCATTTATGATAATATATCTATGACCTAGTATGGTAAGAATATCATAAACAAAAAATTTCTCACCTCATACACTAGAGGCAAGTGGCAATGATCTTTGTAATACTTCTACCCATACCAATTTTTTATGATAAGCTTCTAAATCATTTTTACTGTATCTGAAGTCACTTGATTGAGATGATGTCCCAATAGTTATGCCTCACCTACCCCTAACCAACAAAGGGTTGAATGAACAACCTATCATAGAGGACCTCATTTGGATGCATTTAAATATTTTCATGAAAACTATTATTGTAGAAACAATCAATGAGAGATAATTGTATCCCCCTAGATCCTATGAATATAAAGACACATGTCTGGTGCATATACTCTAACACCAATATCATTAACTCAGACTACCCATACGTATGGGGTGATATGTTCCACATAATTACACTTGTGAATGTAGTTATTTTTTAACCCATTCCAAAACGATGTTGTAATCCAAAAATATTGATCTGACATGATAGATCTCGTATCACCCTAAAGAGAAAAAATCTCTTTCATATAAAGCCCTATGACCTCATAAGCAGTGAAATTCTTCTTGATAGGTAGGAAGTTTGTGAAATTAGTCAACCTATAAAAAATCTCCCATTTTTTATCCCTTCCTTGAGGTATTTTTAGTAAACCCTTCACAAAATCAATAGTTCAAACTTCCGATTTCCACATAATAATTGAAATATCCTATAAATTCCATTATTCTATTTGTTCCATACCTACACCGGTATAAATTTTTAACAATGGGAGATAAAACCTAAAATGTACCTCTTTATACCTAGACATCAATATAAATAATGTTTATCAAGGTACATATTCATTATCACAGACTTTACTACCATAAAATTCAGGATATTCCCACATCAACAATTCAAGAATGTATTATGAAACCTAGATACTTCCATGGATGTTCAGCCTCTCATCCATGTTGATATCCCAACATGGTTGTGGGTCCCCACTTGAGAAACATTCACTTTGGACTAATCCTTTGGGTTCTAAGGGTTTTCTCATCCAAACGCATTACATAAGGGAAGATGTTATTACAAATGTTGCTAATATAGGATAAAAATATTATTCATACAACTCCAAGATCATCAAAAAAACAAGGCCATCGACTGACACACGCGACTAGCCACTCTAATAGACTTTGTATGCGGCATCTATCTCATGGAGTTAGCTTCTTTATTTCACATACTAGGATTATATAAAACATAAAATTTAAAAAAATATAGGTATTATATCACCCTCAAAAACATAAGAATCTATTAATGTCATTTGAAGATGTATTTCATACTTTAATGGTCTATTTACACAACAATAAACTCACCGATAAGATAATTCATCCACACACGTAAAAGAGAAATAATAAATTCTATCTCAAGGTCTTGTTTTCAGTAATTCTGCTAATGGGGTATAAATTACATGGAACCATATGCCTCAACAAGATCTCCCTACATCAGAACATCTCCTATAAAAATTCCTAATTTATCATAATGAAATTAATAACATCATCCCAACTATGGTAGAATTAGGATCAATGTAGAATTCAGTCTATAGATAAATCTTTGAAAATTTATTTTGAAGCATTCAGACCATGAGAACATCACACACATCATTGTTAATCCCTTTATATAAGTTTCTAGACTAGATAAGTCCTGAATTAAATTCATATAATAACCCTCCATACTAAGGAATATGTATATTATAATGGAATTTTTGGGATTCTGTAAGAAAATAGAGTGGTCACATTTTTTTGGGTCAACAGATATTCCTTCCTATGAAATTATATGACCCAAAAAGTGGACATTATCAATTAAAAATTGAAAAATATTGAGATTATCATACATATTATTAAATTTCATTGTATTTATCATGATCATAATATGATTGGAAATGTTTTTTTATAATTAAAATATATTTATAAGTCATTCATACAGGATTCTACAAAAGAATAATGGTATATGTGGGAGATCAAATACAATTAGGCCCATGAAGATTACAAGTAAATTTGAAGGGCATAACGAAAAAACCAGACATATGTACAATATAAATCTAGTCCAAAATGTTGTGTGTGGTTTTTTTATATTATAACATGTACCTAATTAAATAAATACCTGAATCCAATCATAGTGAAAACTAGAACTCCTCATAGCTAGTCGAATATGTAATATGAACAAGGTACTAGATTCATGTTCATAACCATAATATAGGTCAACTATCTATAATTAATTGACAACCTTAGGGTACTATCCATATTCCAATTGAAAAGGATAGTTGAACCCCATGATGTTGTAATGGCATGTATGAAACTATTTTCTTATAGGTTATCTAACTGCTTCCTGAGGTCATATAGATCTATAGGATACATCATATATGGGTATGGAAACTGGTACCTCTCCTAGCATTAGCATGATGCTGAAATCCTACTCCCTCATAATAGGTAATCTAGATAATTCTTCAGGGAAAACATCCATAAAATGATCTTCTAGATTATGTAATTACATTCACTACATTTACTAATTACTCATAAAGTGAATATCGATGAGGGTTGTCAATCTTCCCAGATCCTAATCTATGTGTATGACAATACTCGCTCTATCATCCCAATACCAATTATAGATATATGTACTACCAAAGGGTGATTTAAATGAAACCATACATTGATATAAATTAAAAATTGAATTGAATGTAACAAAATAGTCTATCATTATAATTATGTCAAAGCCTACCATATCTAGGAAAAATGATTCCATAATAAGTGACATAAAAAAACTAAATAGGGTAATCCCTTAACTAGAATATCCTCTCTAATTGAACCCCTAATAGTGTGTTTGATTCTTAAAAGATCATTAAAAATCGAATTTTAGTCCTATAAATTCCATAATTATCATAGATATTACATTACCATCCTAGTATAAACCAAAGGTAAAAACTATTTAATTTTAGGTTCATTTCATTAATATGGTCCTAGAAATGAATTTGATGATGTTAATGGTATTCTCAGGTGAATCTAGGGATTTTTTAAATATTTGATCAATGAAAATGGAAGAGGAATATTGACCCATAAGGGTTTTCTAATGTAGTGTGACCCCTGACACATAACCATTAAATATTTTAGGCCTTTGGGAAAGTGTTGTTTCGTACAGTTTTCACATTTTTAGTGAAATAATGCACCCAATCGTGTGATGTTCCCCATAGTAGCACTGAAAGTGACAAGGTTGGCACATGGTTTTCCAATTATGTACCCAACCTGTGTATATGTATAAAATGGGTGAAATTCAAAAAATTCCCCTATTAATTTATTTAATCCTTTTTCAACCCAATCTTTACATAAAATGTTTCATCCCTCTAGGATAATGGATCTCCACCATTCCTCTTCCTATTGATATATTTAGATACATTATAATGTCTAAATCCTCTGTTATTGATGAAATGGAATGCCCTCTGTAAGTTACTATTTTTTAACTCCTCTATTTCATGTTTCATCTTCTTTCAATTGTTATATTTTTTTAATGGGGTTTCCCTATTTTTCGGTTGTTTGTAAATCCTTAAATTTATTACATTGTATATCACATCATGCACTGATAATGGATGAGTTCACCACTACGACATTGAGGTAGGTGTTCGTGGCTGTAAACCATAATTTCATCCTAATTTAGATGATTTTCATATGTACAGCTCATTGGATCATTTCTTAGATGTTTAATTCGTGTTTATTAATTTAAAAAAAATGGATTTCCATTTATCTTGTGAAAACACCTTATAGATAAAATCATATTTGAGATGTCATCATTGACATCAACCATCCATTTTGGTGTCCAATACATTATTAGACCCTTTTCCTATGACTTTGTTGGTAAATTACCTCATATGAGTTGGTTTTTGATTAAATGTATTTGATTATGATAAGAATAAAAATTAATGGGTTTTCATGGGATTGGAATTTGAGATTTATACATCATAACTTATTTTTAAATAATTATTCATCATGATTCAATCTAAATTCTACAATCCTTACAATTAATTAATTATCACACATTTCTAAACACCCTTTTTATTTCGTAAATTCATTTCATACTTTTATGATATGTCAAGTTCATTTTTCCTTATGAATCCTTTAATTCTTATTCCCTTGTTCCATATTTCATTTACTTGGATTGTGTTCTATTCATTGGTATGATTTTTAACATGATATATTGTAATTCTATGTATGGCATGTATTTATATACTTGTTATTTATAGTATCTTATGCCTAATGCACGTAAAATTCTCATGTTTAATTCCTTGAGCCTCTACTATATATGTATTCCACAGTACATTGAGTTTATTGTATAGATGTAAAATCATAGTAATATTATCATATTGACATGTTTTTTTATTTCATGTGATTACATATAAATGTTATCCCATGTTATGATACGTTCCAAGATTTCCGTGCTCACTCCAGTGGGTTGTGATAGAACATGGATCCCTATTTAGTAATTACATGGATGAAATTTCCTTGTTTGGTAGATTCTATTTGATGCATTGTAGGGGAAAAATTGTATTTCCATGTGTGGGAACCCTATATGATTATACATACTAGTAAGAAATGTCGGTTCCCTATGAGAGAAACCAAGAATGGACCCATTTTCATGATGGTTATGCAAATCCTGGGGCGATAACTAGTCCCCTATGTGAGATATATGTTATGGGATTAGAGTTACCTTACTTTTAGTGATGAAACAGATGACATATGTGTTTCCTTAGACAAAATCATTAGTATCGGGATATTCAAAGAACCATTTAATGAACCCTGAGATTCTGTTTAAATCCCCATTGATTGTATTAGGACTCCACCACTGGTTTTTAACGATTTAAGGAAACCATTTCTACATAATTTATCATGTGTTTTATTTATATTTTTATTATTCTTATATGGTGACGTGGCTTGCTGACCTCGAAGCTAATGAACAATCTGGGGGTCATTTTTTACAGTGGTTTATTTTTTTATCTGAACAAATATATATACTGATATGAATTTAACATGTAATTAATTTATAATTAAGGCATGGTATGATGTAGTTGGTATGGGATCAGTGTCAATTATGAAACCCAGTCTACGGGGTTAATGTATTATTTATTACTTTCTCGTCTATTATACTTATTGAAAATTTTATATTTTTTATTTCTCGAAATGGATCGGCTGAGATATAATCAGATCGGGCCTACTAAAGTTTATATATCATATCTTATATTGGACTGATTTGATTCCTAGGTCGACATTATTATTTAAGGTATGGATATTGGTAATTCTTCATTCTTCTATTAGTGATTGAGTTGTTATTTATGATGTAGTTTGGGGGTTGAGGATTGGTCCCATTATTGAAATTATGTGTATATGTTTTCACTTTTTTTTATTATTTATAGAATGAATTATATGAAATATTAATCAAATTACCATATTCTAACATTTTTGTATAGACATGTTACGTGCCAGTATCATCATTGTTTTCACTGTTTCTATTCATCTTCCACTAGTTGTTTATTTACAACCTTGGTTTTCTTCCATAATTATGTCTCTTAATTATTACAATTTAATGACTACTATATTTATTATACATTGGTTACTGGAGTGAGTACATTTTTCTATGATGTAATAGTGTCCTTATTGAAACTCCCAATCCCCTTGATACTAGTTGGTAGCCTCTATTGTTTAGGGATATGATATCGTGGTGTTGTGTCCCACTATTTCTTAGAATTTTTATGTTGATTTTGGGGAGGGATGGTACAATGTGGTATAAGAGGGGTATTTTCCATTATGTATTAATTTCTGTGTTTAAAAAGTAGTCATGGGAATTTTTATTTGGAATTTACCCTACTATGGGGAGTATATTTCCCATTAAAAGGTGAAATCCAAATTACATGGGTTTGGGAATTATAATTATTGATTGTGAATTTTAAAATTGATACCACATAACAGTTGTCTGACAGATTTGATTTATGGTGTTATTTTGTTTATTTTATTAGAATAATGATTTCAATAACATCAGCATGACAATAATAAGGAATATTAAAAACATGAATCATACTAGGCATCAACAGATTAAATATTTGGTATTATTACATTCCATATTTACTTTTACACTGCATTTCCTATTTTTAGTGTGATTACTAGTTGTACCATGAATTTTTTCATTTTAGTTCTTGTTTATTTATAGTAATAAAATTTTTCATATCAATCTTATATGTATATGTTATGGTTTGGATTAAGTGGAAAACAATTTCAACTCATAATGTGTATGGGCCCATATGATTTAGAATGGTGATTGTTCAAATTAATCAATAATGAATAGGGATTAGATGTATAAGGGATTTAGATTGTAACCTGTCATTATAATGAAATGGCCATTAAACATTTGGGATGTGAATCATTGACCCTTAGAATAACTTGGAAATGGATTTTTTTAATTTCTTAGTTATCCTAGTCTGACATTTTCCCATTTTTACATACCTTTCTATAGGAGTATGGTTATGGTTTTATTGTATTTTGGTGTGGTTGTGTACATTAATATACATTTAATGGTTTCCTTATGTGTTTATTATATTATAAATGTAGTTTTAAGTGTGTTATTGGAAATTTTAGAGTTATGAAGATACTACGCGCTCATATGGTAAGCATGAGAGTGACGATGAGAACACATGGGATGTGGTGGGACCTAATCCAAATATTATACCTACTATAGTGAATCCTAAGGAACCTCTTTCTGATCCACTTCTAGACACCGAAGATCCATTTTGAGTTATCTTCTTCCAGTTTATATTGTCTTTCTAGGGTTCTCTATGACATGAAACTGCTAAGGATGCGCTAAAATGTGAATTGTAGTAGTACCGACATCCCACCTTCTCAAGGGATAGAATAACACTTGCTGTAATTTCATGGTTTAAATCCATGGTATCTATCTTCAACCACCTTGAGTCTCCATTATATAGGATATTCAATATCTCTTCGTATATGTTATGTTACACTGCCAAGTGTTGGTGGGACATCAAATCCTAGTATGAGAACTACTAATCTCTGGTCTGGGCATACTACTAGATTATATTATATGATATATTCATTATGAGGGAACTAACAGTGGATAATTATATAGAGGTCATGAATCGTCAGTAGGGATCTATTATTGTGATTGAGTATTTATCTCACTTTACTGTACACTTGCCTTTCACTCCATCTTTGTTGAGTGAAGATTTTATGACATTTGAGATGATTCAAGGATGTCCTTGGGAATTCTATCCCCTTATAAGTGAATTTATTATGATTAATGACTATTATATGGATAGTGAAGAATAAAATTATTACTGAATAAAATCTATAATAAGATATCCATTCAAACTAGGGAGGTTTGGTTCTAAGATAGGGTGATGGTTCTTCTGGAATAATCAAACACCATTTAGGGGGTTCATGTGGGGGTGGTTGCACCCAGGTAGCAGATGTTGGGAAATTGATAGTTTTTCACCAGTGTGGTAGGCCTGGACATAAAAATCCTTAATGTATGAGGATCCTAATCAAATGTAGAGATTTTAATAAGATGGTTTCCATCATTTATTCTACAAGTATTTACATCCAACATATAGTGGTATGACATCTATACCATCAAGTATATCATGAAAATGATCTATGAAACCACGCCATTCTAGATTTTTCCTTCTAGTTGTTGTAAAAATGATGTTTTATTCATTTACGAGGTATAAAAATTCCATATAAACATTGATAGTAGATTATATCTTATAAATATTTTTAGTAAACATATCTAGGTTGAATATTATGCCATATTTATGTTGTGAATCAAATGTCGTAATGGCTGATAATGGGTCCATCTATGGTTAGAGGTATTATTCTAGTAGCCTCAACCTTTTTATATTCTTTTTTGTTATATAGGAATCACAAAGTTTCATATCTACTTCTCTTGTGGAATGTATTGGTCCTACAAATGATTATATTAATGGAATAAAGTCCCTCAAACTCTTTTAGGGGTTATAAGAGAGTGAATATACCAGTTTCAGGAGTTCCCCATTGGGAGTGTTGGGTTTCATTTCATCTAGGGATTATTTTTCCTTGAGATGACCTATATTGACATCATTCTCAATATTGACTAGCTCAGGCCTTATCATGACCATGTGGATTTCTATCACTATTGAGTTTCTTCACATCAACCAAGGAATGAATTATTATCCATATTTGAGGATTGAATATCAATGAAGATAGATTTGGACCTAACCATATTCGTTTTGGGATAGCGATAAACTAATTAGCGAGCCTCTCTATGAAAAATAATGGAATGTATTTACTATAATTCCCCCAAATGGTGGATATTTTTTAAAAGTCATACCCGATAATTTATTTGGCATACAACTTATGAGAGATATTTTTGTTCCCTATTGAAATAGTTATATCTACAAAACATGTTCTCATTCCTCCAAATAGGATGTAAACTACAATGATCCAAGAACATACAATGTATATTGAAGACCTAGAGGTGATGGGTTTTATACAAACCATCACGTCACCCTGGGGTCTACTAGTGCTTCTCTCCATGATATAGGATGGTACCATCAGACTCTACGATGATTATAGATGGGTGAACCAGATTATTATGCAGAAACATTATCCAATTATTCACCTAGATGGAATATTTGATTATCTCTAAGGAGAAACACATTATTCTATGATTGATTTGAGTTCAAATTTTAATCAGGATTATATGAGGAAATCATATATACCATGGACATCGTTCTGTGTAATTAGTAACTTTAAGGAGTACTTGGTAATTCTATTCATTTTGGAAAAATCCCTGACAGCATGGGTGGTATTTATGAATCGAGTTTTCTACATGTATCTTGATTCCTTCATGAAATTATTCCTATATGACATCATAATGCACTAGCTCTCTAGAGACACCCATTCCAACCATATTGGGATTTTACATTGTACATTGAGAGATAATAAATTCTATATGTGATACTCAGAAAATTCTATTTCTAGATTAGTATGGTTGACCCCATTGTTAATGTAATATTTGAGGAAGGTGTATATGTTGTACTAGGGAAGGTGTGGGTTTTTTATTCTCAGTAGAAACAGAAACATTTGGTGGGAATAAATATATTATTAGGGATGTATGGATATTAAATGCACTTCACCAGGACTTATCCTACTTAAAATCACCCCATTAAGCCCTAGCTATGAAGCGGGTATAATTTCATTGGTCCTAATATTGGGAGATATATTTTATAGAGTTAAAGGGAAGAATCACAAATTCTTCACTTCAAATTCTACCAGATCTATCACGAAGTTATATGTATTGTTGTGATGCATCCTGAATCAAACTAGGTGTGGTTATGAATAAAGGTGATTGAAACATGGTGTATGGATCACACTATCCCAGGTATCTTTAGATGAACTATCTTATGAAAAACCATGATCTTGCTATATTGGTGCACAAGATTCTCTATTGGAGAAGAAACCTGTTGGGCAAGGAATATTTTGTTTACATAGATCTAAAAAGTCACAAATATATACATCAAAACAATGAGAAATTAATCTAATTAAGGATAGGTTGGTGAAATTCATAATGTCCTTAAACTTTGAACATTATTAAAAAAATTGGAAGGAGTTATGTGACTAAAGGATTGAACTTGAAGACTCAAGAAGATGCTATCGAGGACGCTAGTAGAGAGTTGTTATTGATGGCCCTATTTTTTGATATTCAAATTGAGGTTCAAGAGAAGTAATGGAATCCAATCAATGAAATTATAGTATTGTCATAGTAACATATATTATTGTTTTGGATGAAGAAGTCATCAGATTCTGAAGGCCTCAATTTAAGGGGGAGTGTCACAAGAGAGAACCCATCCGCTAGTAGGGTTGTTGATGGCAGTGATTCCCTACGCTTTTGATGGTGTGTTTTTCTACCTTCTAATATATTGAAATTGATGATGAGGCTGTATCATGCCTCTGAATAAAAATTTAATCATGTTAATTCCATTAAATATGGAGATATATATATTCAGTACTACTGACCACATATGAAGATATTGATTTTAGCCTTTATCACTCAATGCTCCATCTATCAATAGGTGAAGGTAAAGCACTTGTGACATTATGGTCACTTACATTTTCTACCCATTCATGAGAGGAATATGACTGATGTCATAATGGGTTTCACAATAGGATTATAGTCATCCCCCTAAGGGAGTTATGTAGTATGGGTTATCATTTACAGGATGACCAAAGTCACTCACTTTCCATTTACATGTTAGACCATCTTTGCCGATGATCTAGAAAGAGGCTACATCTGGGATACATAGTGTCTTAATGGTGTTCATTGTTTTATTTGTTTAGTTTGATACTCCAATTTTACATCGTTATTCAATATATGGTTGTTGAAGGCACTAGGCTCACTATTCTCTTCATTAATAAATATCCAACAAAGATCAAAGGGAAGTCTAAACAGACGATTTTGGCGTTAGTGGATATTACTAATGAATGTATCCTGGTTTTTAGTGATTATAGAGAAAATAATATTCCTAAGGTTGAGTTTTCAAAAAATAATTACTTATATGAAACTATTCATATGAATATTTTCAAGGCCCTCTAGAATAGATTGTTTAGTAAAATCATTATGTTGGATCGATGAATGGGAGTCTTCTCTAATGGGTCCTCATATAGTTCATGAGACATCATATAATGTACATATGATTCAGAATTATATGTCTATAGATCAATCTTGGAAATATTCTTATATAAATTATCATTATATTTCGCATGAGATCAATGTGGGACCTTCATTATTTTTGAGAGTATCACCCTAGTTGGGTCAGAGACAAATCTGGAGACAAAGAAATTCATCACGAACATATGTTGGGTAATTCAAGGTAGTATAGAGAGGTGATCCAATAGCCTATTAATTATTATTAAGCGATTGGTATCAAGCCATTAATGATGTCTTCTACATATCCCATATTTGATAATAAAATCTTTACCCATCAAATTATTTTTACCAACAATATATCGTGTTGGAGGTGGATGTGACCTTCTAAGAGTGCCTGATAAATATCATCTATCATAGCATGATGGTTCTCTGATGTAGGTCAGTTCCTTTGGTCTTTATTCAATTCATGAACAGTCGTGCACATGATGTGTCATGGGCATGGGAGGATGGTGTACGTGTGCATTGGCTTAACATTTCTCATATGACATGTTATGTCCCTATGAATAGAAACATTATGACATGTTGTTTTAAATTGGGTATGTTATAAAATATGAACATTGTCCAATGGTATAAACCATATTATATTTTGTATAATTCAATAAAAATTCACTAGTAATGATTCCTCCTAGGATATATGAGGTCACATGTGTGGTGGAGGTTCATTCAAATACGGATGCCCAAAAATGTGTCCTGGAAGAATAGACCACCAGGTTTTCTTATAATATTATGATCCAGGATGCACAGTTGTGTGATGTTGTTTTTTTCACAGTGCGGTTTGACATGTGTTTCTCAGGTTTTGTCAAATATTTCACATAATAATATGATGTTCCCATTATTTGGAGTAACTGGTGCATGATTAGTTCCTAGATTTTAACCATGTGTCCAAAACATCCACATGGTAAAAATCTTTTAAATTACTATCATTCTGTAATTAGATTGTTCCCATAATATCTATATTTCTCATCACTCCTTACTAGTGAATTTGACCTCTGTACATGTTTATAGAGATACTACCTTCTACTATATAGGTATCCATGTAGATACTCTATCCATTTTCTGAATCATTCATCATCAAATATAATAGAAATACCTCCATGAGATACTCCATCAACACTCATCTATTTTTATTCTCCTATTTCATCTTATCTGCTATATTGGTGCAATAGTTTTACCATATTATTGGCTCAGTTGAAAAATACATTTATTTTAAAGATTTTAGGACGAATGCAGGACCAATAACAGATGAGTATAGCACTACTACATCGAGTTAAGTGGTCTAGGATAATTCCCCTCATATTGTCTCTTTTTAATTGACGTATCATTATTCCAATCACCAAATCCTTCTTCAGATGCTTATTTCCTACATATATAATTACTTAAAATGGGTTGGATTGTCACTTTTGAAAAAAAATCCAAAGAAACCGATTTCTGAGATGTTATCCCTATATTCTAACACCCCATTGGTTGTGCTCACCTTGATTGTCCCCATTTATCATGGAATAATTGGTTAATTACATCATATGTGTTGTTTTTTATTACATATCATTGATTATAATATTAATTAAATTGAATGGATATCCATGGTTTGTAAGTTGTCATTTATTCAACACTTCATACATTTAAATAGTCAAGATTCATATTTCACTTTTAATTCCACAATCCTTACATTTAATTTCTTATTTTTCCTTGGTTAAAAAGCTTCATTATTACAATATGTCAT
Organism: Viscum album; assembly: GCA_963277665.1. Classification (NCBI taxonomy): domain Eukaryota; kingdom Viridiplantae; phylum Streptophyta; class Magnoliopsida; order Santalales; family Viscaceae; genus Viscum; species Viscum album. The sequence goes on along the minus strand of OY728142.1, from coordinate 1,980,667,520 downwards.
TGATTACATTTATTTAATTTTATTTTCATTTATCCTTATTCCTAATTTCATAAATATTGACATATGAAATAATTCATTGAATATTATTGAGAGAAATGATTCAGTCAGATCGTTAGCTTGCGATATTGTAATGCATATAAATAAATTGAATGGTATACATGTTTTTACTTATTTAATATGCTTCATGTTCATGGTTTTATAATGTTTAATGCATTATCCATTTTCCATATAATTTTTAATATCTATTTGGAGTTTATTTTCAATATTTAATATCATAGTAATCTTATGATATTGACATGTTTTTTGATGGAATGTGATTACACATAAATTTTTTTCTATGGTGTGATATGTTCATGGATTTCCATGAATACGTGAATGGGATGGGGGAGAAAATGGGTCCCAATTTAATATTTCCATGGATGGACCCACCTAGTATAGTTGGTTCCATGTGAGAGAATGTTGGAGACATGTTTGATTTCCATGTAAAGTCTCCTAGGTATATTATTCATACTCATGATCGTTGATGGTTACCAAGGGTAGATTCCAAGGATTGACCAATTTGGAATGTTGTTTTGTGATGCCTATTGGACACTGAATCCATTACGTATGATATGTAGTACAATATCAGATTCAACAGACATTGAGTGATTCAAGGCATGCCTTATGGATTTCCATTGATGAACTCAAATGTATTTGGTTATTCACAGACACCCATAGTGACCCTTGGTATTCTGTTTACAATATCATGGTATGGCTTGGGTCTCCACTACTAGATTTTATATATTGGGGGAATGTATTTATTATTAATTTTCTATGTCTTTTAATTATAATTTTACCATGCCTATGTGGCGGAATGGAAAATTGAACTCCATGATAAATAAAAATATTGGTGTCCTCATTATCACTGGTTGATTCATTTATATGAACATTTTTATATACATTTATGACAAGAACATGTATTTTATTTAGACATTGAACATGGGAAATATTAGGTGGCATGGGATGGGAGTCCATTTGGGAACCTATAAAAAGGTTTTAATGTTTTATTCATTCATTTCCCTTCTGTTAAACTTATTGAAACATTGTTATTAATTTATTACATGAAATGAGTCATCCTAGAAATCATGTGTGCAATAATTCTAATAAATATATATCACAACATGGTCAAGATCTCCTTGTCACCCTAGTAGAATTATTGATAAAATGTATGGATAAAGGAAATCATTTTTCTTTAAATTATTAATTATCATTCTATTTAGGGTACATTTTTTTGGGTAAGTGGACATGGTCTATGTTCAAGATAACTTTAAATAGTGTTTGGATTTTTTCCTTTTTTATCACATGAATTCTATGTTGTGAATACCATCTTTTGAATGATTCAATTTTTTTATATTCTCATCAAATACCATTATAATCATTGTTTTCACTATTTTTATTTAGCTTCCACTAGTTGATTATTTACATGGTTGGTTTATTTGAACACATTCCATTATTATTTTTTCTTATTTTACACTTTCTTTATTTATAATCCTCTGGATAATTCTGTTCATTAAATGATTAATGAGGCCATAGTCTCTCCACATAAAAACCAAAGGCCCGCACATCATGTTGGCTGCCTCTGGCATCCATGATGATTCTATTGAGGACATGTAGCCCACTATATCTAGGTACAATTCTCTTTATTCTGGGGAAAGATTCGAAACTAAAGGAGTGTGGTGTTCCAATATCACATAATTAATAAACTAAAGTACATGATACTATAATAGTAATTATAATAGTAGAAGTCCATCAGATATGATCCTCATGGGTCTGTTATCCTTCATATACATGGCCCAATCAACAACCATGAGGTGAATCCAGACTAACCTGGTTAGGTCATCTCTGTTAGTGATGAATCTCTAATGAATGATTATCATAACCATGACAACATACATTCCCAAATATTCAAGTAGTATACCATATCCAAGCATAAAATGGAAGAACATATCATATACCAAAATGTGGTGGTAGAATAGATCCATTCTCATTGGGCATTGCATGAGAAATTTAGAATAGCTAATAAGGGTTACCTGTCTCACAACAAGCTTGAAAGTCAATTTGGTTCCTAAAACACTATGTATTCTTATTTCTAATTCTACAACACTTATGATAAACCACATGAATTTTAGTTCATATAATTGGATTTTCACATCCACTATGTGAAACTTTGAAATGATGGTTCCAACTAATAGGTGAACAATTTCTATATATCAATGCACAACTATAGTGGATCATATTAACATAATACCATTGGATATTATAAATAAATATGTTCTATTTCACTATCTAAAAAATGGTGATTATATGGAATACAATAATCATTGATTTGATGGAGTATGAAATATGATCCTAAACCCTCATTGTAGTCACAACTCATCACTAGTCAGTATTAGTGAAAAAAACTGAAGGTCGATGGAATTATTTGAAAACTTCAGCACCAACATAGAACCATATTATAGGTTCATAAATTCCCTATCCCGATCCACTATCATCTTGTGCATAAGTAAGTAGTCATTAAAGGTTACCTAGCATTATTCCCAGACTATACCTTGGTTTCAATTAGCCTGAGATATGACATTCCAAATACTCTTAACAAAGATAGAGAGAATATATATATTGATCATGAACCTCTACATATGAGGCATCTATATACACTAGATGATTGAAAACCTGTACTTTTACAATTACATGGTATCATATGAACCAATATTTATTGGGAAGCTAGGAAGATAATGATGCCAAAATTCCCACATCTAATCTCATATAGTATGGGAAGGTCACGTTGCTCCCATTCTGGGTTTAATAAAGTGAAATATGATTTCTCTATAAAATGAATCATCTACCATTGGAGGATTGTAACAGTCGATAATTTTTTGTTTAATTATTGTTTAAAAAGAATGTGTGTAATATTTTTATTTTACTCATAAACAAATACCTCTTTAATAATGAAGTAAATATAATTGGAAATGTAGCCATTTAAAATTTAAAATTTTATGACCTTTGGTCATATATGATAATTTATAAATATGAACATTTGGATCTATACACATGATAATAATATTAACATTACAAGTAGTGTTTACAAGTAAAAGTTTTGCAATAGAAAATGATATAGAAAGAAGAGTTGATGACATCTACCTATTGGGTTATGAAATATGAATCCTGATTGTTAAATAATGGGAGGTATGTAATGTTAATGGGATTCTATCTTGGCTATTTCCAATATATACTTCAATAAGGGATTCCTCTATGAAATTTCCAATCGGAGAATTTCAAGTTAGTGGACATTACCACATGAGTGATGTTATCCTAAGGACCCCATTGATTTATAAAATTAAATAGCATAAATAAAAAACTCTAGAAAATAAAAAATGATAAAATATTTATATGTTTTCAGTGTCATAAATTTTACTATGGCTTTTCTATCCACTATTAATTTTATAAAATAACTATTTTTATATTTAATGGAAAATTTTCAAATAATAAAAATATTTTTATGATTTAATAAATATAATTTTTAAGTTAAACATGTTGAAATTAGATTTAGGTTAGTTAATGAAAATTTTATAAAACTCGTTATTTTTTTGCGAATAGTTAATATACACATTGAGTTTTTTGGTTTTTTAGTCAAATAATAATTATTTCATAGTGATTAAATATCAAATTCACCACATTCCACAACATAAAAAAATAATTTTGTTCATATCAGTAATTTTAATAGTTTTTAATCAATTTTCAATTATATTATTTACTTTTGAAATTCTCAAATAGAAACATCAACTTTAAAAATGTCATTTAATGAAATCATTAAATTTGAATGACTAAATAAGTAATATAAAATTATAGTTGGCTCTTGTGGGATAAAATAACATCAAATATGATCTATGTGTACTATTCCACGGTAAAATACATGGTCAATCTCATGGTTTTTCTTTTTCCACTACATAGGATTCCAATTTCTTAATTTAGAAATTAGAAAATAAATTTACCATTTTTGCTATATATACCCACCAATTTATACATTTTAATTAACTTAAAATCTATCATCGATGAATCAATAATAGATTTTCCCCTAATGTAGTCTTCCAATGGTTCCCCAAATCCCCCAAGGAATTAATATTCATGTTTTATGAGTTACTCTTTGAGGTATATGAAATCTAAACATCAATTTCCATCAATGCTCTGTTTTTATGATTCATGTCATGAAAATTTTAAAAATATCTCCTTCATTACAAATTAATTTATCCTATTACTATACTGAGAGTATAATATTATTTATTTACCCTCATCCCCTATCTTTTCACAAATTTATACAACCATGTTTTACACCCATTATGTTCCCAATATTCTCCTCAAAATATCTATCTTCTCCAAAAGAATCTACTTTTAATTTTCCATATTTGAATACCCAAACCTCATTAATTTTAAGAATTACTCATAAATATGCAAAAATGTATAATTTTTATTCCATTAATGATATACATAAAACCCTTATTACCATTTTTGGGTTATAAAAGACTCAATGATCATATTCTTTAAGAACTTGTCAATAAATGTGATTTTGTTATAAAACACTTATGTTTTATTCCCCATGGGTTATTTAGGAAAGGGTTTATTATTATAAACATGCCTCACATTATTTAAGAAATATGACGGTTATTCACTGAGATCCCACAAATGCATTGCGTAATTATATTAATCTCTATAGGTGAAAATTTTTATTATTCCTTGGTGAATAAACATGGTAATTTTTGTGACACCTTGGTGAAAAACCATGGTAATACGATTATAAATGTCTCATTTAAATGTTCAAGACAAATTTCTACATTTTTAATCATGTTATTTTTATTATTACAAACCGATTTATATTTTCTCATTACATTATGATATTTTTCATGTTCTTATTGATATTTATCAAGAAAAAATGTATATTATTTCTCTTATTTTCCCAAATTGATCCTTATGCACAACCTTTCCTTTGATTTATCTCCCTAGGTTTTCATATGTCATAAATATACATTGTATAAACAAATTAATAATCCTTTCTTTCTATTCAGAATAATTTTATAATACTTCATGTATTACATATCTTGTTTCCGGAAAAAAATATTAAAATTCCTACTCTTTTGTACACTATAATGAAATGTTTATGTGACAAAATAATGGGATTATATTTTTTGTATCAAAGAAAGGATTATATATTAGTGGAAATTAGGATTTGGAAAAAAAATTAAAAACCATTGGGACATTTTTAAATACATGAAAAGAGCCTTGTAATATGGATTGGTATTATGTAAGTTGCATATGAGAAAAGAAATATATGTCTAGATAAAAACAAGTGGATGCAGATCTAGATGATATATATATATGGTAAATACCAAAAACAATTATTAGATATAGACTCAAATGGGAACATTTTCATGGAAACATTCCTTGATGTACTCCTATTTTTACGCTTTCGAGTTATATGTTTTACGAGTAAAAATATTAATATTAACCACTACAAAAGATTGATTGAGAAATTAATTTTTTCTAGAATAAAATTCATAATGATGATGTTCTACGATAGAAAATTAATTTATATTTTTAATATTCTTAGAATAAAAACATTTCTCACTATTATTTTTATATTTTCGAAATGGTGGGATATAAGTGGAACCACGTAAATGTTCAGAATGATGGACTAGGGTCTTAAGGTCCATTAATGGAAGCTATAATGGAAGAGTTCATGAAAAAACTGAACTAACATACTCGAGTAATGAGAAATAACATGAATCAATGAGAGAAACTAAATTCTCTGTGAAGGTAATGTCTTTCAGTTGAGTCATTTATGCCCCAATGACCTCCTTCATTTAGTGGATCTTCAAACCCATTAAATACTGAACAATAAATAAACACAATAAAAATGTTCATTTTTATACTCTATAGTTCTTGTAATGAGAATGTTTGCATGATAATATACCACCTATACGGAGAATCTAATTAGTGGTGGAATATAGTTTAAAATGTAAATCCTAGAATGGATATTTAAGCTGTAGAGTGGGTAGTGTTTGGGGGAATCATCTTCAACAAATATTTCCCTCATTCAATGTGAAAAAAATAGAAATGTAATTACATGAACTCATGATGAATGAAAATTATTCTGTTCAAAGAAACAATATGAACTCACAATGATATCTTGCTACATCACAATCTTTTTCTGGTATCCTAATATAAGGGTAGATAGATTCTTCCATGTAATAGGAACCCATTTATGGAAAAATTTGTCTATTCGAGTCTATAATAGCTATAATGAGACATTTTGAAGTGTTATAATGAATTTATTGGTGTTCAGAGATAGGAAATGGTCTCAAAGATCGAATTAATTTAATTTTTCAATAGATCCAATATTATTGAGGAATATTGAACATGTGAGAAAGGAATTCAATTGAAACTTCTCACATGCAACAATTGTGGGATAATGAATTTTGGGAACTACTTGATATGGAGTGGAAAATGATACATGTGTGGAGATATTTCTATATTACATGGAACTATCATAGTAAGGTGAAGCCTCAACTTCTCAACAAAAATAGGAAAGGGAAGATGTTTCATTCCTATCATGAATTCCAATTCTTCTTGTGTGGATATCTTGGGAAGGTTTCTAAGAAATTTTGAAATCCAAATCCAATAGAGGGGAATAACCATAATCATTAGAATATTATAAGGGAGAATGGTCAGGATGTTTCTATAATTATAGATTATGTTGAAGCTCTAAATGATGTGGTTGAATGTACTCTCATTTTTATCTCAATGCAATTATGTAAATTTTTTATCCCGTTTCAACACATTACATTATTTAATCAATGATTAAAAAGAAAATATAGTCAATCATTAAACTACTAAAATTAGATTTATCATTCATGAATCTTGGAGGGACTATAAAAGAATCACAATTGTACAGAAACACCATTATATACCTAGGAGATTATATTATCATCACAAATCTAGTAGTAATTCAGATGATGTAATTTGTCATTATTCTAGGGATGGATTGGCTCTAAATGTATAATGTTAATCTCAAAATTAGATGAAATGAAACATTCATAGTCTTCAATGAGAAAACTATGGTTATCATCATATGTGATTTATCACAACATGATCATTGTCTAGATGAACCTCCCATATACTTATTTCTGGAAATTATTTGTGAATATAATGAGGGAAATAATTTTGTAAAAATAGAAAATGTCCCCATCATTCATGAATTCATTAACTTATTTCCTGATGAAATACATGGACCAACCCTACAAATATATGTATAGTTATCTACCGAAATCATTCTTGGATCCAATATAATATCATAGTCTCTATATATATCGAAATATGTGAAGACATTGGATATAAAGAAATAGTTTTATTATCTTTTGTGAAAAGGGATTATTTGACCATGTGTTTCTCCTTGGTGATCATGAATTCTATTTTTGAATAAGAATTATGGATCAATGTGGAAATGCATTTATTATAGATAATATAATAGTATCACAATAAAAAAAGATCTCCCTCCAAAGTATTGATGATTTATTTGACCCGTTACATGGGTCTCAATTCCTATCAACGATTGATATTAAATCTTGGGATCATCAATTGTGGGTGAATAATGAATATATTATAAATATTTCCTTACAATAAAAATATACAAATTATGAGTTTTTTATATATCATTAATGTTGAATAATCATGCTATCATTTTTTAAGAGGTGATGAATAGTGTCTTTAAATACTGACTTTATTAATTTGAAGTAGTTTTATTGATGATATTCTAATATATTTCAAAATTCCGGAGGACCATGAGGATCATATAAGGGATATATTACAAAATATATGGAAGGTTGGACTTTTTTGAAAAGGTTATTAAATGAGAATTTCGGTTAGCAAAATTATTTTCTTGGGGAACATTGTCACTGGTGAAGGAATATCAGCTAACCCTACCATGAAAATTGTTATAGAGGAGTGGCCTCAGCCAACAATGGTGAATGAGAATCATAAATGAAATGGGTTAGATGAATTTTATTGGAGGTTTTTGAGTATTACTTTACAACATTGTAATCCGCTAACAAAATTAATTACAAATTGGTATGTTTATCTGTAAAAAGAATTTTGAAGAGTGTTTCTAGGTTCTGATGAATATATTGGTCACTGCACTTGTGTTAAATATACCATTAATAAAGAATAAATCATTATTTTTAGTGATACATCTCTGAAAGGGATTGAGTTTTCCCTCATGAAGGATGAAAAATAGTTTTCTTATGCATCTCGATGGATAAAGCCTTCTGTAAATAATTATCCTACTCTTGAGCAGGAGCTGAATGATTTTTATTTTTCTCTGACGATATAGAGGCACTATCTTTAGGGGGTAATGATATATATATATATATAGAACAATAGGGTTTAAAGTATATTTTCAGATAAAATGAATTTAACATTAGTTATAAGATATGGTTGGAATGTCACGACCCGACCTCGGGGCCCGTGCCGTGACTACCCCAAGCCCGCCTTCCATAGGCCAGGGGCTGGCGACTAGCACCAATGGCATAAATCCCGATAACTGGGAAGGCATTGCCATTACAAAAGCAAACAAACACCACAGTGTAAGCAAGCGGAAAAGTAAACACAAGCGAAGAAAAGAAAAAGGGCCGGAAATACAAGCCCAACTGTAAAGTACAACTCGAAAGGGAAAAACAGCAGCTGGAAGAACGAAGCGGCTCCTGGGTCGTCCTCCTCGATTCCTACCTGAAGGGTAGGTACAGATGGCTCAGCTCCTGGATCGTCCACCACGGATCCTACCTGAAGGGTAGGTACAGATAGCTCCTCTACTCCTCGGGTCCTGTTGTCTACTCCGGGTACGTCCGCCCAGTGGTCCTCCTCCGGGTACCGACCTGCTCCGCAAGCCTCAACTGCGATCTGCGCTGTCCGTCGTCTGCAACCAACACAACGAAGTGCGGGCATAGCCCGTGCAGGGGTGAGTATAAGCTACTCAGTAGGGACCCCGAGACCCTTAAGGTCTCACTAAATCCAACATGGATATCCACAAAGCAAAGACAGCAATCACGAAGTAACATCAGACTCTACTTAGGTATATGCCCATACATATACCTAAGTCATCAAGTAACCCATCCAATCACAAGGATACACAAAAATCATGAAATCAACGGATAACCATCACCCAGGTATATGCCCATACATATACCTAAGTTATCAAGCGACCCATCTCGATCATGAGGAAACGCAAAGATTCATTGACTCAGCTCAAACCAGGATTTTCATTATCGAAACTGTAGCTACTGAAGAGCTCCGTCTCTAGAGTGTACAGTGGTCCTGTCACGACTCCGAGGTACTGCTCACTAACCTAAGACTGCTGAGGTACTCCTCCTGTCGAGTACTGCGGGTTTGCGGCCAACTACCGGGCGCTCCGTCCGCTGAGGGTCTGTCGCCAAATACCGGGCGCTCACCCAAATAGCCTACTGAGGTACTCCTCCTGTCGAGTACCGCGGGTTTGCTGCCAACTACCGGGCGCTCCGTCCGCCATGGGTCTGTCGCCAAATACCGGGCGCTCCGTCCACTGGGCTAGTCGACTCACTCCAAGTCGAGTCGGTCAAGCAGTCGTCAGGTCTCAGCCGGCTACACGGTCTCCGTACTCTGCACGCTCGTCTCCGGGAGGGTCCGCTCCATGAGTTACTGTTCGATACTCCAAGTATCTCAAGGTATCACGAAGAAGTATCTCAAAGGACCGCCTCGTCACAGGGGTCTCAACGCAACAGACGGCGCGTCGATCGGACGCCCGGTCTGTGAGTTATTAGCCTTTTCGTCCCAGGGGCCCGGTTGGTTTCGTGAGCAAAACCAATCCCGGCCGTATCTCAATTGTACCCCGAACTCCCATAGGGTATACTCATAGGGACCGTTACTAAACGTAAACACCAACGCCGCTGACGGTTCGTCGAACGGACGTCCTGTCTGAAAGATATCATCTTTTCCGTTCCAGGGGCCCGGTTGGATTTCGGGTGCGATCCAACCCGGCCACTACTATCTGTATCCAAAACTCGGGCGAAGGATGTCAAAAGTTCTGTATCGTAAACAGGAACTCAACGCAACAGACGGTGCGTCGATCGGACGCCCGGTCTGAGAGTTATTGGCATTCTCGTCCCCGGGGCCCGGTTGGTTTTTAAGGCAAAACCAACCCGACCGTACTCCACTTGCGTCCAAACCTCGGGCGGAGTATGCCAAAAGATCCGTCTCACTAAGAGAAACACAACGCGGCTGACGGCACGTCAATCGGACGTCCGTAGCTCAAGATATGTGAATTTGACCGAAATGGTCCGAAAACGGGGGGGGTCCGGGTCCGGGCCGACCCGGCCCGACCCCCCCTGGGTCGGCCCGAACCGGGTCCGACCCGGTTGTCCCGGCCCCGCCCGGCCAGGGCCGGTCCGGCTCGGCTCGGCCGAGCGGCCTGACAGCCCCGCGGCACCCGCGGGGTGTCGCGCTGGACACCCGCGGGGTGCCGCCTGACAACCCCGCGGCACCCGCGGGGTGTCGCGCTGGACACCCGCGGGGTGTCGCCTGACAACCCCGCGGCACCCGCGGGGTGTCGCGCTGGACACCCGCGGGGTGTCACCAGACAGCCCCGCGGCACCCGCGGGGTGTCACCCTGGACACCCGCGGGGTGCCGCCGCCTCCGGCCGCCGGCGCCGCCGCGCCGGCGACCCGCGCCGCCGCCGGCTTCCGCGGGCCACCGCAGACGCTCCGGTGGTCCGATTTGCTTCCCGTCTGCGCCTACGGTCAGCCCGGGACCCGACCTTCACTGCGGAGGCCTCAAAATTAACTTGCGGCCTCGTTTGTCGTCGCCCGTCAATCAGCGCTCAAGAACAAAATAAAATTAATTTAATCTGCGGCCTCTTTGGCGCGGCGCGACGACGTCACGTGCTTGATCGACTTTCTCGGCGTGGCGCGAAGGCGTCTCGATCTTGTTTGATTTCGTTCCACAGCACGGCGCGACGGCGCCGCTCAATAGTTGCCGTACGATTCCCGCGTGGTGCGACGGCACCACGCCATCTCGCTCCATCCGCAAGAAACAACAAGAATAAAGGAGGGGGGGTTCGGCCGTGTTTGTGCGGCCCGACCCCCCTCACATTAGATTGATAACAATCGGCCTTTCTAGAACGAAAATCCATCACAATCTTTTTAAAATAAATAAAAAGATTCGGAAACAAGGGCCGACAAAGAAAAAGAACCTTCAAGATCGAAGGAAAGATCAACAACTTTAAAAAGGTTTAAAACCCCTACCTCAAGCGTTGTCGCTCGCGAGTTCGTCGCAGAAGAGGACGATCGTCGCGGAAGAAACGTCGCCGGAGAAACGTCGTTGATTCCGTTGTCGTCGAGGTGCATCCGAAGGGAGAACGTCGCTTGGAAAGGAACGATCGTCGCGGAAGAAACGTCACGGAAGAAGCGTCGTTGATTTCCGCGGTTTCGGCGTTCTTCGCCGGAGGCCGGCGTTCTTCGCCGAAGAAGAACGCTCTCCTCCAAATTCTCCCCACGCCACAAGCTTCCACCCAAAATAAAATAAGAGTAATCTTATTTTATTAACGCACAAGCAACGATTAAAAAAAAAAGAAACGAACAATTAATTCCAAGAATTAATTTACCAAAGAAACCGCCCAATTAATTGGACGAAAGAAACAGCCCAATTAAATGGTCTGTTAAGAATTTAGAAAACGCGTCGGTTGACTTTCAGTTTCTTTGACGGGTTTTCGCGGGTGCGTTACTTAGCGGAAAGAAACGGCGGGGCTCGTGCGGGCCCCACCTCACAAATATCCTACCAAGGGGTAGGATATTTCTGGATAGCATCCTATCCAGTTCAACTCAGTTCAAGCCGCCTTTAAGTGGCTTCAAGTGGCTTCCAAGTGGCTTAAGCGAAATAAAATAAAGTTGTCGCAAAATTATTTTATTTCTTAACTTTAAGCCCGAAAATTAAAAACCACATCCGAGCAAACGCAACTCCTGAAGAGGCGTTTCTAAGCGAATACCGGCGCTGCGATTTCATCGGTGCCCTCAGAATTTGATTCCGGGCACCGGTTAAAAAGTTAGAAAAACCCGCTCGTCCGTTCACTGAACGTACCCGAGCCAAACTTCGGAAAATGATTCCGGGCACACCGGGCCTCGGAATCAGGTGCCGTCAGAAACTGCGTTCTTGTAAAATTCCAAAGAAAATTAAGAAAAAAATTTCCTTGAAATTTACGGGTCTTTACATTACTCCCACCACAGGGCTTTACGTCCCCGTAAAGCTTCACCACAAACTTAGGGAAACAAAGCGGTACTGAGCACGCATCTGAGCCTTCCGCTCCCATGTGCTCACCTGGAGGTTCCCGCGCTGCCAAAGAAAGTGCACAAGAGGAATCGACCATCCTCCTAGGATCTGCTCCTGTCGATCCTCGATCCCCATAGGAACCTCTGTATAAGACACTCATCGCCACCGTCTATCTCCTCATGGTCGATGATACGCGAGGGGGTTGAGCACACATCTCCTCAGTTGGGATACGTGGAAAACGTAGTGCACCTAGTGCAACTGAAGTGGATGGGCCAAGCGGTAAACCACCTCGCCTACCCAGCTGAGGACCTAGAAAGGTCCGTTGAACCTCGGAGATAACTTGCCTCCCAGGCCACATCTCCGTAAACCTCGTCGAGGTGAGACCCGTAAGAAGACGTGGTCGTCATCCCCGAACTCCAAAGGTCCCCATTTCTGTTAGAACTGAAACTCAAAACGACTGCTGCTATGAGGGTAAGGTTGACCGACTCAAGAATGATCGGTCGCACCCTCCTGTGCAAGAGTTACCCTACACTGCCTGGGGTTTCCTTTTTACGCCGACCAAGGAAAACCCACCCCAATGTTTGCCTAATACCGTCAATTTGAGTGTGAATAGTTATTGCCCATTCCATACTCAAACTAACGTCGTAAGGCCTCGACGCTGCCACCAAGAGATTCCAACCAGAACTCTCGCCTCGAAGGTCTGACCACACCACCGGCGTAAGTGTGATTATCGAGTCTCCTCCCAAGGTATCTCCAGACGTGAGGGTCAAGTCCACGGCTTACCGGAAACTCTAGGTCTGGAACAAGATTTGTGGAAGCGAGGAATGATTCATACCGATGTCTGTTACTACAGCAGCTAGTAGTGGACATAGACTGTCCCTTGAATCATTTCTAGAGCCATTGGGTCACACTCCTTGACCGCATGCAGCTGCACTCTTCCTCCGCCATTCAGCTCCTTGAGCCTGGCGGGAATAACCAAGGCGGGTGGTTGTAGCATGCTAGGATGTACGCCACCTCATGCTGCTCACCTAGCAGTGCCTCCACGTCTGCTGCTTTGTAGACTCATCTCTCCTTTAAGCTTCCTCTTCTTGAAACATTTAACACGCCCGAGTCTCTAAGACTGGCACTGGTTTCCTGTTTCTTACTGCACTGTGTAGTCTTCATCCGCTCCTGGATGACTGCACCTCCTTTGCATATGATCTGGAAGAGCTGCTAAAATTTCTCCTTTGCCGAAAAGAGAAACCTGGTCTCATCCCCTCTCTAGATGAACCACACCCATTGCCTAATACAGTCAATCCTGGCATGAAGGATGCATTCATGTCATGGATGACGTCGTAAGGCCTCGACGTAACTACTAAGAGATCCAACTGTCACTCTCGCCTCCAAGGGTCGAGTCACACTGTCGGCATCAGTGTGAGGTCACTGGGTCTCCTCCAGTTGAAATCTCGAAAGTGAGGGTCAAGTCAACAGTTTAACCGGGACCACTCAGTAACATCACAAAAGAGGACAGGAAGGCAAACATCACAAGATAAGTGTCTTTATTTTTTTGCAGCTCATGGTACAAAGACACAAAAACAACATCAACATGGAACTAGAAGTACAAGAGATGTATCCACTAGCTCCGCTCCTGCCCACCTGCTCCAGGATCTCTACTGCCTTGTCCACTGCTCTACTGTTGCTCAAGCATTCGTCGCTGCCTCTGCCTCGGTGGCTCCTCAAAAGCCTATGGATCAACTGTACGAGGAGTCGGACAGTCACGTGCCAGGTGACCCTTTCCGCGGCATGAGTAACACAACCTGCTCCTTGCACGGCTGGCTCTGTTCCCTCTCCGGGTGCCCCGCACCACCGGTCCTAAAACCCGAGATCGCCCAACTGCTTGTCTGGTCCTCCTAGACCTCTCCATCATCTGTCTACTGCCCACAGATGACTCGGATTCTGATCGAAAAACACGCGGCAAAGGCAGCAGCTCCCGAACACCCTCGGGGTGTAGAGCTACTGGCACAAACTCCACCCAGAAGAAGGTATCGAAGTCTTCCCATGTGAAAGCCATCCCATCGCAAAACTGGAACAAGTGGCTCCACCACCTGCCTGCTGCTGCCTGAAGGAGGCTGGAAGCAAAGGTCACCATGAAGTCTGATGGCGTCCCCACTAGCCTGAAGACTCCCACCACAGCCTCTAGCCAATCCTCAGCCGCCTGCGGGTCCGTCTCTCCCCCGAACCTGGGTGGCCTCTGGCGCTGGAACTCATGCAGTGCGCGCAAGTAGCGGGCATCGCCTACTGCTGGGGCTGGTGGCATCGGTGGCCCAACGTATGGTAGTATCGCTGGTGCCTCCGCTGGTGCCTCAACTGCAAGAGGGCCCTGTACCGAAGCCTCGTCGCTCGACAGACTATCAGTACGCACATCCCTCCGGGCTCTAGCTGGTCGTCCGAGAAAAGGCATCCTGAAAGGAACAATGTAACACGGTCAAACGATTATACCTGGTGAGCTGACCTAGTTTGAGCTGTTTTAAGGGGGGAAACCTTTTAAAACACACACGCAATCAGTGTTTTCGTGCACAAAGTCGGAAATCAGTTTCCAGGGTCCTGGTGTATGGATACGTCGGCCGCCCGCACCAACACTGGACTCCCTGAACTGAAAACCACACTCGGTACCCTTAACACTATTGCTTCATAGAAAGAAAGATCAGAGTCTACGGTAGAACCGACCACCTCTGATACCAATCTGTCACGACCCGACCTCGGGGCCCGTGCCGTGACTACCCCAAGCCCGCCTTCCATAGGCCAGGGGCTGGCGACTAGCACCAATGGCATAAATCCCGATAACTGGGAAGGCATTGCCATTACAAAAGCAAACAAACACCACAGTGTAAGCAAGCGGAAAAGTAAACACAAGCGAAGAAAAGAAAAAGGGCCGGAAATACAAGCCCAACTGTAAAGTACAACTCGAAAGGGAAAAACAGCAGCTGGAAGAACGAAGCGGCTCCTGGGTCGTCCTCCTCGATTCCTACCTGAAGGGTAGGTACAGATGGCTCAGCTCCTGGATCGTCCACCACGGATCCTACCTGAAGGGTAGGTACAGATAGCTCCTCTACTCCTCGGGTCCTGTTGTCTACTCCGGGTACGTCCGCCCAGTGGTCCTCCTCCGGGTACCGACCTGCTCCGCAAGCCTCAACTGCGATCTGCGCTGTCCGTCGTCTGCAACCAACACAACGAAGTGCGGGCATAGCCCGTGCAGGGGTGAGTATAAGCTACTCAGTAGGGACCCCGAGACCCTTAAGGTCTCACTAAATCCAACATGGATATCCACAAAGCAAAGACAGCAATCACGAAGTAACATCAGACTCTACTTAGGTATATGCCCATACATATACCTAAGTCATCAAGTAACCCATCCAATCACAAGGATACACAAAAATCATGAAATCAACGGATAACCATCACCCAGGTATATGCCCATACATATACCTAAGTTATCAAGCGACCCATCTCGATCATGAGGAAACGCAAAGATTCATTGACTCAGCTCAAACCAGGATTTTCATTATCGAAACTGTAGCTACTGAAGAGCTCCGTCTCTAGAGTGTACAGTGGTCCTGTCACGACTCCGAGGTACTGCTCACTAACCTAAGACTGCTGAGGTACTCCTCCTGTCGAGTACTGCGGGTTTGCGGCCAACTACCGGGCGCTCCGTCCGCTGAGGGTCTGTCGCCAAATACCGGGCGCTCACCCAAATAGCCTACTGAGGTACTCCTCCTGTCGAGTACCGCGGGTTTGCTGCCAACTACCGGGCGCTCCGTCCGCCATGGGTCTGTCGCCAAATACCGGGCGCTCCGTCCACTGGGCTAGTCGACTCACTCCAAGTCGAGTCGGTCAAGCAGTCGTCAGGTCTCAGCCGGCTACACGGTCTCCGTACTCTGCACGCTCGTCTCCGGGAGGGTCCGCTCCATGAGTTACTGTTCGATACTCCAAGTATCTCAAGGTCTCACGAAGAAGTATCTCAAAGGACCGCCTCGTCACAGGGGTCTCAACGCAACAGACGGCGCGTCGATCGGACGCCCGGTCTGTGAGTTATTAGCCTTTTCGTCCCAGGGGCCCGGTTGGTTTCGTGAGCAAAACCAATCCCGGCCGTATCTCAACTGTACCCCGAACTCCCATAGGGTATACTCATAGGGACCGTTACTAAACGTAAACACCAACGCCGCTGACGGTTCGTCGAACGGACGTCCTGTCTGAAAGATATCATCTTTTCCGTTCCAGGGGCCCGGTTGGATTTCGGGTGCGATCCAACCCGGCCACTACTATCTGTATCCAAAACTCGGGCGAAGGATGTCAAAAGTTCTGTATCGTAAACAGGAACTCAACGCAACAGACGGTGCGTCGATCGGACGCCCGGTCTGAGAGTTATTGGCATTCTCGTCCCCGGGGCCCGGTTGGTTTTTAAGGCAAAACCAACCCGACCGTACTCCACTTGCGTCCAAACCTCGGGCGGAGTATGCCAAAAGATCCGTCTCACTAAGAGAAACACAACGCGGCTGACGGCACGTCAATCGGACGTCCGTAGCTCAAGATATGTGAATTTGACCGAAATGGTCCGAAAACGGGGGGGGTCCGGGTCCGGGCCGACCCGGCCCGACCCCCCCTGGGTCGGCCCGAACCGGGTCCGACCCGGTTGTCCCGGCCCCGCCCGGCCAAGGCCGGTCCGGCTCGGCTCGGCCGAGCGGCCTGACAGCCCCGCGGCACCCGCGGGGTGTCGCGCTGGACACCCGCGGGGTGCCGCCTGACAACCCCGCGGCACCCGCGGGGTGTCGCGCTGGACACCCGCGGGGTGTCGCCTGACAACCCCGCGGCACCCGCGGGGTGTCGCGCTGGACACCCGCGGGGTGTCGCCAGACAGCCCCGCGGCACCCGCGGGGTGTCACCCTGGACCCCCGCGGGGTGCCGCCGCCTCCGGCCGCCGGCGCCGCCGCGCCGGCGACCCGCGCCGCCGCCGGCTTCCGCGGGCCACCGCAGACGCTCCGGTGGTCCGATTTGCTTCCCGTCTGCGCCTACGGTCATCCCGGGACCCGACCTTCACTGCGGAGGCCTCAAAATTAACTTGCGGCCTCGTTTGTCGTCGCCCGTCAATCTGCGCTCAAGAACAAAATAAAATTAATTTAATCTGCGGCCTCTTTGGCGCGGCGCGACGACGTCACGTGCTTGATCGACTTTCTCGGCGTGGCGCGAAGGCGTCTCGATCTTGTTTGATTTCGTTCCACAGCGCGGCGCGACGGCGCCGCTCAATAGTTGCCGTACGATTCCCGCGTGGTGCGACGGCACCACGCCATCTCGCTCCATCCGCAAGAAACAACAAGAATAAAGGAGGGGGGGTTCGGCCGTGTTTGTGCGGCCCGACCCCCCTCACATTAGATTGATAACAATCGGCCTTTCTAGAACGAAAATCCATCACAATCTTTTTAAAATAAATAAAAAGATTCGGAAACAAGGGCCGACAAAGAAAAAGAACCTTCAAGATCGAAGGAAAGATCAACAACTTTAAAAAGGTTTAAAACCCCTACCTCAAGCGTTGTCGCTCGCGAGTTCGTCGCGGAAGAGGACGATCGTCGCGGAAGAAACGTCGCCGGAGAAACGTCGTTGATTCCGTTGTCGTCGAGGTTCATCCGAAGGGAGAACGTCGCTTGGAAAGGAACGATCGTCGCGGAAGAAACGTCACGGAAGAAGCGTCGTTGATTTCCGCGGTTTCGGCGTTCTTCGCCGGAGGCCGGCGTTCTTCACGTTCTTCGCCGAAGAAGAACGCTCTCCTCCAAATTCTCCCCACGCCACAAGCTTCCACCCAAAATAAAATAAGAGTAATCTTATTTTATTAACGCACAAGCAACGATTAAAAAAAAAGAAACGAACAATTAATTCCAAGAATTAATTTACCAAAGAAACCGCCCAATTAATTGGACGAAAGAAACAGCCCAATTAAATGGTCTGTTAAGAATTTAGAAAACGCGTCGGTTGACTTTCAGTTTCTTTGACGGGTTTTCGCGGGTGCGTTACTTAGCGGAAAGAAACGGCGGGGCTCGTGCGGGCCCCACCTCACAAATATCCTACCAAGGGGTAGGATATTTCTGGATAGCATCCTATCCAGTTCAACTCAGTTCAAGCTGCCTTTAAGTGGCTTCAAGTGGCTTCCAAGTGGCTTAAGCGAAATAAAATAAAGTTGTCGCAAAATTATTTTATTTCTTAACTTTAAGCCCGAAAATTAAAAACCACATCTGAGCAAACGCAACTCCTGAAGAGGCGTTTCTAAGCGAATACCGGCGCTGCGATTTCATCGGTGCCCTCAGAATTTGATTCCGGGCACCGGTTAAAAAGTTAGAAAAACCCGCTCGTCCGTTCACTGAACGTACCCGAGCCAAACTTCGGAAAATGATTCTGGGCACACCGGGCCTCGGAATCAGGTACCGTCAGAAACTGCGTTCTTGTAAAATTCCAAAGAAAATTAAGAAAAAAATTTCCTTGAAATTTACGGGTCTTTACATGGAACTTCATAAATACTATTATTTCTCGATTCATTATCATCCCCATAGAAAAAATAATTTTTTGGACGCATTAATTATGGAATCCTCCTTGTTTTAAAAATGATGAGTATTCTAGGTGATCCATTGATCAAATAACTAGAAAAACTATACATAGTAATTTTAAGGAAATGATAATCATCAACCCTATCCTAGTGGATTTTTCAACCATCATTATTATATAGGATAATGAAATCTCAAATAGAATATCCTTTGTTACAGAAGAATATTTAGGCTTTAAAGAATGGGAAGATTCATGATCTCAATATTGATCAAGAATGTGTACAAAAATTTCATACACGGCTACATGTTCCATAAATTCTAGAAATAATGAAGTATATTATGGATGATTATCATAGATATTCATTCTCTATACATTCTTGATGTAATAAGTAATATTAGGACCTCCACAATAAATATTGGTGAGATAACATGAAAAAGGAAATTTCCAACCACAATAAATTTTTTAAATTCTATCATCATGTGAAGACAGATTGAAAAGTTACTAAAGGGTTATTATAAGAACTACACATTCCATTATGTATGTGAGCCAATATAACTATGTACATTGTCTCTAATATCTCAAAAACATCAAAAGGATACAATGTAATATGGATTATAGGGGACCATCTCACCAAGACTTCCCAATTTACGTATATGTTTGAAGAGATGTGTATTGACTAACATTCCATGATTTTTATAAATGAAGTGGTGAGATTACATGGAGATCCATTGTATATCATATCATATCTAATCCATGGTTCACATAAAAAATATGGAAAAGTCTTTCGAATTATTTTACTACCTTAATGAATTTTGTTAGGGCCAATAGGGGCCTATATACCTTGAAAGGGGGGGTGAATTAGGGTGTGAATATTCTTTTTCAAAGTTCTTCCTACCCCACTGTATCATGACCTCTTTGTTACAAGGGTCACTTTGTTTTCACTTGTGTTTATTTTATGATCACTTAATTTCTTCTTTATCTAATGATGATGCTTTAAATGCAATGCAGGTAAATTAGCAGGCAGACGCAGAGATCTTTACTTGGTTCACCCTCACGGGGCTACGTCCAAGGAGCATACGCCAACAGGTTGTCAGTCGTACCAAATTCCACTAATCGTCACTAGATGTGGATACAAAGTTCAGGCTAGATCACTTCTATGCCCAGGCTCACTGCCTTTACAATGTTTAGGGTCAGCTCACTACTTTCCCAATGGTCACTCCCTGTTTCTCTCTCTCTGGCTCACTGCCGGTGGAGAGGATCACCTTCTTCCTCTTCCTAAGCTCACTACTCTAAAAGGGAATCCACTCACAGTTTATAAACCTGTAGGTCTCTTTATTTGCATTAAATAATGAATCTTCAACTGTTGATAGATTCTCTGTTGAAGTCCAACTTTCATCCACTGATGAATACCTCTTTGCCTCTGACCACTGGGCAACTACCTTTGGAATGTACCTTCGAAAAGCACCATACTTCGCGAAGCTTCCAATTTCGCGAAGCTCAAACAAGCCTTCGCAAAGCTCCTGCCTTTTCGCGAAGCTCAATCGTGAAGCACTCTCACGATGCACAGACCATCGCAATGCTTAGGCCGTCGCGGAGCACCTGCCTCTCCACGAAGCTCACTGAGCCAATGCGGGGCACACACCTTTCGCGGAGCTAAAATAGCCTCCGCGAATCTCCCCTTTCTCGAAGCACACTTCCTTCACAAACCACCTCTGTGAACCAAGATAAATGGATATTCTCTGAAAATTATCTCTACTTCTCTCAAGGGGGTCAGCCTCTATTTATAAGCGATTCCAGCAACCCTCAAACTTTCCGCGTGAAGTCAATGCCACGTCATCTCAAACTGTGAAGCTCCAAAGTTTCTACCGGAATTCTGTGCAAATCGCGAAGCACCATGGAAATTTTCCGTTCTTGGATCTTGACTTAGTCGCGAAGAATCACCGTCAACATTCCTTCGTGGCTTCGCCGCGAAGCTCCCTCGCAAAGCCCTTCACCGCTGCGATGCGCCTCAACTCTGTCGTTCGCGAAGCTTTGACGTAATCGCGAAGACTCACCACCTCCATTTTTATGGTCTTTGTGATTTAAAAATAATGCATCCTATCTTCGTGAAATTCATGCCTTTTCCATATTAAATTATGATCTTCATGGAAATCCACTTTTCGCGTTGCTCACCAAACTCCAAATTTTGGACCCCAAAAATTTGGCAAACATTGGGAAATTGCGCCACCTTGTACTGCTCTTTTGTACCGCCTCCAGATAGTCCTTTCCTTTGTTATCATTCTTTGTCAACATGGATTGTCAATAACTTCTTAGGAACTTGACAATTCCCCATGGAAACCTACTTTTTCAACAAACACAATCAACCCAAAAATACTTCAATGTTACCTTGAGGGATTTTTTCCCAACAATCTCCCCCTTTGGGTTTGTTGACAACTCTTCACAACTCTGATCAGAAGGATTTTATGCACTTTGGTACCTCATTGAGTCTTCTTCCAGCCGCTACCACCATTCGCCTCTTGAGATTATGATAGTGTTCAAGGAACCACTTAACACGTACTCTAAGCCCACATGAGCTATGCTCGGCGTGAGAAACAAGAGTAGTATGAAAAGCTTATCGATGAATCACTTCATGTCAAACACCAATTGTCGATTCCAACCTGATACCAATTCTTAAATTGATACCAATTGTTGAACCACACTGATCCTAATTGATGAAATCTGGACACCTTTTCACACCATTCCAACATCAATGTTCTGCTTTTGTCACGATCCTCAGCTGTCGTGATATCTATGCATTGATCGATCACTTCTAGCATCGTCAGATTTAATACTCTCCCCCTTTCTCATTTCTCCCCCTATCTGGCTGCTCCACTGGTCAGATTCTCCCCATATCATTCATGATTTGTCAAATCTCCACATTGTATCGCCCTTGAAAAATCACTATTTTATCCCCCTTTGTCAAAGAACCCAAAGGTCACTCCTTTGTAGTCTGTAACATAGTAGATAACACATATCATCATATTAGGGAAAACACATCATACCTCAGGGAGAGGGGGGTGGATTCCACATCCACAATTTGTCAATTGCGGGGAGTCGACTGAACTCTCAAAGCCAGCCAATGCCTCTCAAAAGATTCCTTGGGTAAGGCCTTTGTCAGAATGTCTGAAACCTGTAGCTCTGTAGGCACATACTCCAACTTCACGATTCCCTGCTCAACCTTATCCTTGATAAAATAATACATAATCTCAATATGCTTTGTCCTTGAATGATGGACGGGATTTTTGCAAAGATTTATAGCACTTGAGTTGTCACACTGGATTCTGATCGGAGACTTCAGTTCAACTCCCATATCTTCAAGCTGCTGCTTCATCCACAATAACTGTGTGCATGCTTGAGTGGCCGCAATATACTCAGCTTCTTCGGTGCTCAATGAAATGCAATCTTGCTTCTTGCAAAGCCAAGAAATACACAATCCACCAAGATAGGATTCACCACATGATGTTGATTTTCTATCATCTACTGATCCAGCCCAGTCTGCATCAATATATCCCAATAACTCTGTTTGAGATTTATCAGTATATGTCAAGCCGAAATCCACTATGCCCTGGATATACCGAAGTATTCTTTTTACTGCAAGCATGTGGTTTTCCTTGGGATTACTCTGATATCTCGATGCTTGGTAGGTGGCGAAAACAATATCAGGCCTTGTTGTAGTCAAGTATAACAAACATCCAATAATTTTCCTATTTTCAGTGAAATTAACTGCCCTTCCAATGTCATATTTTGATGATTTCATCCGGGTAGAAACCGGAGTCTTCATCTCCTTGGAATTTTCCATTCCAAATCATTTCAAAGCATCCTTGGCATACTTGGATTGAGAAATGAATGTGTCATTCCTGCCTTGTGTAAACTGTAAACCAAGCTTCTTCAAATACTGATATAGCCTTCAGTACCATGCTCTTGGTGCTTGTTTCATCCCATATAACGCCTTCTTCAGCCTGCAAACTTTGTTCTCATCCTCATGAATGAGAAAACCATCTGGATGCTCAATGTACACCTCTTCATCCAGAAACCCATTTATAAATGAAGTCCTTACATCCATCTGGAACTCTTTGAACTTTCATTGCACTACAATGGCTATGAATAATCTGATTTTCTCCTACCTTGCAATCGGTGAAAATGTATCATCACCATCTATTCCCTCTATATGGGAGTCTCATTTGCACATCAGTCGTGATTTGTTCCGAATCACTGTGCCATATTCATTCATCTTGTCTTAATAGACCCATTTAGTCCTGATGAGGTTTTTATCTGCTGGCCTCGAAACAATCTCCGACATCTGGTTCTTCGCAGTCTGATCAAGCATTTTATTCATAGCATGAACCCAGTTTTCAATGTCAGCTGTATCAGCTAAGCATTTTAGCTCTACTTGAGATAGGAAAGATGTATGCTACAGTGACTTCATTATTCTTGTCTGAACAGGAGCTGCATGATCACCAATGATATTCTGTCTATCAATTTCAGCTCAGCTCTTTGGCATCCTTATAGGCAAAAACTAGATACTTTCATGTTCATCATCGATGTCTTCTTCTGAATCAGCATATGCCACTTCTGCTCTCCCTATGTTTCCTTCTTCCTCAACACTTTCATCAGGAAGTTTTTCACTGACTCATTTTTCAGTGGCTTAATTTATTTCAGCTACTTTTCTCTGTGTCACTGTTCACTGATGTCATTTCTTTGAGCTTCTTCTCTCAGATTTTTGTTGACACGCCTTTGATTTTCCCTCGCAGCTTCTTGGTATCCTGAAAGCGGTCAGCAGATTTGATCCAATTTAAACTCTGGAGCACATCACTTCTCCACTTTGCATATTTAGATGCCACTTCCCCTTGGATCGTATCTCCCTAAAACCTAAAACATATTAATCATCAGTTAATATCATTTATATACATAGGGAGAGGGGGTTCTCTTCTGGAATACTCAACATGAGGATAGTGGTTGATCCTGACGGGTCAACCCTTTGATTTTTTCTTGGAGGGCATCACACTCCTTTCTTGCATCCTCCAGCTGCCTAGCCAACTTCAAATGTTCTGGCCATATGACTAGGCATTCATTTCCTACATTCTAAGCCTTTTTCTGATATGTAGATTTGGTAGGCTCGGCCTTTCTCACCGCTTGGGGTATAAACCCGCTAGTACACATTTCCATCTTTGAGGTTTTACCAAAATTCAATTTTCCTTGATTATTTCTCTGAGTAGGAACCTCTCTGTTTAGAATCTTCCCTTTCTTCTTCTCCCATCCTAGGGGTCTTCCTCTTTCCTTCACTTCTCGCTGAGAAACACGACATGTTGATTTTTTCATGCATTCTTTGTTCATATTTCTTTTATCAGATGTCTGAGTCACCACACTATTTTTTGCTGGTGGTGAGTCTTCTATTGAACATTCATTCTTCTTTATCACAGCTGGAGTAGATCTCCCCTTAATCTTCCAGGTTTGTTCACATTCTCTCCTTGACAGTGGTTGTGAGTACGATAGAGTAGGTGATTGATACACCTTTCATTCAGCTCCATGTGACTCCCCTGAGGCTCTAAGACTATTTTTCACCTTACCACTTTGTCTCCCAGTGTATAATTTCTCATTATGTACCACTGGAGTTAGTAATCTCTTTCTCGGGTCTTTTTTCTTCCCCCATTTCTTCTTGTTGCACTGTCTGGCCAAACGCCCATGATCAGAACATATGAAACATTTTCTATTAAAGGCATACCTTATTTCATCACTTCACTACTGAGATGTTGATGAAACTTGTTTTCTTCTTATGTAATCGATCTCCTGAGCTTCCTGACACATACGCATGGTGTGTCCCATCCTTCCACAGTAATAGCATCTGATGAATTTTCTCCTCTGAGATACTCTTCTCTCTGATTTATCATGATGTTTCTTCTTATTCTCAGATTTATTAATGTCTCTGTTTTCACAGCCTGAAATGTATTCCAGAGCCTCTGAACAGAAGCTTGATGTGTGGCCATGAATCCCATAGAAATAGCACATGTCATCACTACTTTTTGTAATTGTCATTTTAGGCCTATCTCCAGCACCAATAGGATTTCTTTCACACCTGGAACTGTTCACAGCTCTCTTTCTATCTTGCACGGGAGGGGATTCATCAAATCCGATACCAGCTTTTCCGATACATGCTGGTCTTTGAGATGAGAAAATATTCTGTTGTTTCTCTTCAGAAATAGCATATCTGTTCTTCATTTTATCATAACTTGTCGAAGGATGATCAAATAGAAAGTGTAAGGCATCCTTCATTTTTGGCATTCCTTTTGCATTGGATTTCTCCACTTCCTTCTTTAATGATTCTAGCTCCTCTTCCAACTTTTGAATCTTTGCCTCCATTGATTTATGTTGGACATCAAGTTCTCTCTTGAGAAGCTTCCCTCTACTCATCTCATCTTCCAATTCACGTGCCATCTTTTCCACCATGTCACTTTTCTCTTTCACTTTCAATTTTTCTTCTTCAATAGAATCAGAGCAACATGAATTCTCTTGGTGTAGTATTTTATTCTTATGAACTTCTTCAGACAACTGTGTTGCTAGATCACTATTTCTAGCTTTCAGATTCCGAACTTCATCTGACTTTTGATTCTCTTCAAAATCACCAGCCTTCTGTTTTCCTTTCATTTTAGCCATCTTTTCTAGTTCTTCGGTATGAGAATCAGTCTTCTCTGTTAGGTCAGTAACTATGTCAACAAGCCTTTGATTTAATCCTCTTAGCTTTTTGACCTCAATCTCCAATACTTTGATCCGGATATCTTTGGATTTGACTTCTTCGGTGTCTCCAACGTCACATGGAATATCAGGTTCTTCGATGCACTTGACTTGATCTTTCACTTTTCTATTCAAGCCATCGATCTCCCTTTTCTATTCTTCAATATTAAGCTTATACTCACCAACTATTTCTGAGTTCTCTGTTGCTGATAACTTGAGTTCCTCAATTTTATCCATCAACTCAGACTTCTCTTCTTCCCCCTACTGCATATAGAGTTTGGCATCATGAACAACTTTGTTAGATTTATTGGTTTTGGCTCTCCAAACATCTATCTCTTCAAGAGCAGCCTCTAACTCAACTTTCATATCTATTATTCCTTCAATTATTTCTTATTCATCGTCACTTGTTTCAATATCACTTTGAAGTTCATGTACTTCACTCATTCCTGCCTCATGCTTGAGTGAATCAATCTTTTCCCTGTCAGATTCATCCAGACCATCCATCAGTAAATTTTTTGATTGAATCACACTTTTTCCATACAAACTTCCACACTGAGGAATACCACCTAACTTCTGCTTCTTCTTGGATGTTTTTCCCATTTCCATGGCTCACCGAGATAAGAGTAGACTGATTCTTTAAACACACAGATCGACTACACCAAGTCAGAGCAAAAAAATCTGATAAAAGAAACCTTCGCTCTGATACCAATTGTTAGGGACAATAGGGGCCTATATACCCTGATAGGGGGGTGAATCAGGGTATGAATATTCTTTTTCAAAGTTCTTCCTACCCCACTGGATCTTGAACTCTTTGTTACAAGGGTTACTTTGTTTGCACTTTTGTGTATTTTATGATCACTTACTTTCTTCTTTATCTAATGATGGTGCTTTAAATGAAATGCAAGAAAATTAGAAGGCAGACGCAGAGATTTTTACTTGGTTCACCCTCACTGGGCTACGTCCAAGGAGCATACACCGACAGGTTGCCGGTCGTACCAAATTCCACTAATCTTCACTAGATGTGGATACAAAGTTCGGGCTAGATCACTTCTTTGCCAAGGCTCACTGCCTTTACAATATTTAGGGTCAGCTCACTGCTTTCCCAAGGGTCACTCCCTGTTTCTCTCTCTCTGGATGACTGTCAGTGGAGAGGTTCACCTTCTTCCTCTTCCTAAGATCACTGCTCTAGAAGGGAATCCACTCACAATTTATAGAACTGTAGTTCTCTTCATTTGCATCAAATAATACATATTCAACTGTTGATAGATGCTCTGTTGATGTCCAACTTTCATTCACTGATGAATACCTCTTTGCCTCTGACCACTGGGCAACTACCTTTGGAAAGTACCTTCGCAAAGCACCCTACTTCGCGAAGCTTCCAATTTCGTGAAGCTCTAACAAGCCTTCGCGAAGCTCCTGCCTTTTCGCGAATCTCTATCATGAAGCACTCTCACGATGCACAGACCATCGCAATGCTTAGGCCGTCGCGGAGCTCCTGCCTCTCCGCAAAGCTCACTGAGCCAATGCGGGGCACACACCTTTCGCGGAGCTAAAATAGTCGTCGCGAAGCTCCCCTTTCGTGAAGCACACTGCCTTCGCGAACCACCTCTGCGAACTGAGAGCAATGGATATTCTCTAAAAATTCTCTCTACTTCTCTCGAGGGGGTCGGCCTCTATTTATAGGTGATTCCACCAACCCTCGAACTTTCCACGTGAAGTCAATGCCACGTCATCTCAAACTGCGAAGCTCCAAAGTTTTTGTCGGAATTTTGTCCAAATCGTTAAGCACCACGGAAATTTTCCGTTCGCGGAGCTTGACTTAGTCGTGAAGCATCACCGTCAACATTCCTTCGCACCTTCGCCGCGAAGCTCCCTCGCAAAGCCCTTCACCGCCGCGATGCGCTTCAACTCTGCCGTTCGCGAAGCTTTGATGTAATCGCGAAGACTCACTGCCTCCATTTTTCTGGTCGTTGTGATTTCCAAACAATGCATCCTATCTTCGCGAAATTCATGCCTTTTCCATATTAAATTATGATCTTCATGGAAATCCACTTTTCGCGTTGCTTACCAAACTCCAAATTTTGGACCCCAAAAATTTGGAAAACACTGGGAAATGGCGCCACCTTTTACTGCTCTTTTGTACCGCCTCAGATAGTCCTTTCCTTTGTCATCATTCTTTGTCAACATGGATTGTCAACAACTTCTCAGGAACTTGACAATTCCCCATGGAAACCTTCTTTGTCAACAAACACAATCAACCCAAAAATACTTCAATGTTACCTTGAGGGATTTTTGCCCAACAAATTTCAGTGTGGCTATCGCCCCCAATATGTTTTCCAATATGATATAACTATTAAAACACCCTAGGTCATACTTAGAACATGCTCAATCCAATATAAGGATTTATGGTATCAAAATCTCCCATTATTTGATTTCTCATACAGAAACAACTACCATTCAAGTATTCAAGTATAACCATTTCATGTTATATATCGGAAGTGATGTAGAAGTCGTAATTTTTTTGATGATATTGGTGAGTAAAATATTTTTGGACATTATCTAGTGCAATAGATGAATAAATCATTCATTTCATCCAACTAATCATAAAATATTTCTAGGGTCAAAAATATTTATACTAACAACCATTTAAGGGTTAATGAGTTTGATGTTGCTGAAACATTCCTCCATCGAATTTCCACTTCAAATATATTCATGCAGTTGGGAATGAATAAAATTCTCATACCAAGGTACATTGTACCCTATGAATACTTTGATCACATAGGGGAAGTGGCCGATTAGTTGGATCTTCCAAAAATTGTATCTTAGGTTCTTGATCTATTCTATGTATCTCTATTGAGTATATGCATATGTGACGCTTAACATGTGTTGAATATATAGTTTGTACAATTGGTAAATGATATATCCTATGAGGAGTTTCTGGTGGAGATCGTGGACTATAGATACTAGATTTTACGCAGCAAGACTACCAACCTTCTCTATGTGTTGTGGGGGAACTATAAAAATGAATAAGACACATGGGAACTCGAGAAGAAAATGAGGCAGAAGTACCCACACCATTTCTCAACTGAGGGAATGAGTTGAAAATTAAGGGATGAAATTTCATCAAGTGGGAATAATGTAATGACCCAGAATGTTTTTTAATAATAATTTTTTCATAGAAATTTGAGTTATATATTTTATTACATAGTACAGACATATCTCATTGATATTGAAGTAATTAAAAATGGAAATTTGACCATCAAGATTTAATTTATGGTCAATTATTATAGTTGGTCAATATGAACTTTTTTCAATATGATTATTCATAAATATGAAAATTGAAAACCATACTCATTATAATAATTTAAACATGTTAATTTTTGTGCATATGTAAAACTTTGAAAATGGAAAAATTATTTAGAAATAAGTGTTGATGGCCTCAACCAGTAGAGTCATTCAATAAGAATTCCATTTATTAGAACATGGTTGGTTGTTAGTTTCACTAGGATTATTTTTTGAAGAATCCTTAGATAATCTTCAACATGTGAAGCTTGAACAAAGTCCTGTATGGTAGGAAATCATGTTAGTAGAAATATCACTCCACAAATGATACCCACTCTTCCCCATTGAATCTATCACCCTCACTAGCCTTTCACATATTCCATATGAGGGTGTTATTATGGGATACATGGTGAGTCCCTAGCTTGATAATGAGTAATTCCATTATAGAAATAAAATTGTATCATCATTTCACTTTTAAGAATAGTTTTTCTTAATTAAATTAATATTGAATTTGACAAAATGATTTTCTCGGATAGAAAATGTACTTTTTAAAAAATTTATAAAAAATATAATAATCAACGTTATTAAGAATAATGTGTCTTTTAGTGAAATCGTATGAATAAAAATATTATTTAAAAATATATAAAATTATATTTTTCATGTGCTATAAATTTTTCTACTCATTTTAAATTAGTTATTATTATTTTTGTAAATATCGATTATTAACATTACAATTTCAAATTCTCATATTTTGAGAATTTCTTTCTTAAAAAAATATTATTTTGGAAATCATAACATTGATATTAGGGTAGGGAAATTTTATGAAAATGTTAAAAAATAAAATATTTTATCTTGAATAGTAAAAATGCAGTTTTAGTATTGAAGTATATTAAATAAATCATAATTATGTCTTAATGATTTCATAAAAAATTTAATACAAACCAAAAAATATCTTATTTTTTAAATATCTTCTATTTTAATACATTTTATTCAATTTAAAAATATATAATTTACATTCCATGTTAAAAAATGGATGTTTTAATTTAAATAATGTTATTTTAAGAAAACCTTAATATTCCATTCCAAAAAAAGTATTATAATATTGAGTTCTCATTATGTGGGATAAAATAGAATAAATATTATTTGAATGTTCTAATATCATGTTTAAATAATATAGTAAGGCAATTTTTTCATTTACCACTACATAGGGGTCCAATGCATTTATTTAAAAATTAATAAACAAATCCCCCACTTTTTCTATAAGTACCCACCCATTTATTCAATTCAATACAACAAAACCTCGTCCACTTTAATTTTATAATTTTTATACATCCATAGGAGTACTCCCAAGGTTTCAGCCTCCCCCATGCTCCCAATCATTGAGTTTTGGGTATTTCACTTCATTGTAATGGAAATCTCAACATATCATTTCTATTCTAATTACTGTTTTATATTCTATGTATTTGAAATAAAAAAATTAATTTTCCTTATTTTGTCCACCCCTTTTCTCAATTAAGAGTTTTATGTTAATGGAAGACACTTTTACCCTCACTTTCTACATTTTTCTAAAACAATATTTTATACCTGTTATGCTGCCAATTTTTCTTCCAATTTTTTATTTTTTCCTTAATATACTCACATTAATTTTGTTTATTTGAACACAAAAAAATTCTTTCATTTCTATTTTTATTGAAAATTATTCAAAAATAAATTATTTAATTCTAGTATTTACTTGTGAAAAAATTGTATTCCATTTTTTCGGATATAAATGCCATAAAGATCATATTCATTAATAAGTTTTTAAAAACCTTTTATTTGGATATGAAAAGCATCACTTTTATTACCCATAGGTTATTTATGAAATATTTTATTAAGATATATTTATCTTATTCTAATTATACATACTATGTGTTTTCCATGATTATGATCCAAGGAAATGGGTAAGGAATTTAATCTCCATATATGACATGTTTTTTGATACATTGGAAAATAACCTTTGTTATTTATATTACAACACAATGAAAACCCCTAGTTATAGGAAAATCAATGCTCAATGAAATGTTGAAGAAAAATTTCCTTATTTAAAATAATTCTTTAAGGTTTTATGTATTTTATACCTTCTATTAAAGAAATTAAAAATTGTAATATCCCCTATTTTGAACAATGTAATGAAATTTTTAAGTAATTAAATACTGGGGATCCATAAAGATCACCAGGAGGTGCCTCTGGTGGATCTATTTGAGGTAATACTAGTGTATCAGGGCCCATATCCTAGGGAGTGTGGTAATCACCACCCTCAGGGTGCAAGAATCGTGTTTTTCTGGGTGACATAGAAATAAAATTTCCATCATCCCACAAATGATAAGAATTAAATGTTTTTAATATCAATGATAACAGAAAACACCATATAAAAATTCTAATAAATGATTCACACATCCCAACCTACATATAAAGTTAGTTATTTTTCATAATAAGTGTCACACATGTTACAAGAGACACTATCTCATTCCTACTATTATTATCGTGTTAGGATAAGGGTCGCAAATTACATCACATGGGTGTTGATATATAGAGATTCAACAGAATGGTAAAGATGAAAAAACCCATTAGTTATCAATAAGAGTACACATTTCAATGTGTCCTTTTCAATTAAATAAATTTAATATATTTATTTTCATATATATATTTATATATGTGTGTCTGTGTTACATAGTCCAATAAGATGTTTCCTCATTCCGAAATTAACAATGTCCATACCCATCATAAATTTAGTATGGTGTGTCATGTAACTATTCCTTAACATTACTTAAGGTATACATATATAACATGTTATTTGTAATGACTTTATTGAAGGAAGTTCCATTCCCAATTTAAAAAATTAAATATATAATAAATTACAAATGTTATTCTAATATTAAAAATTATATAATGATTTTATACTAAGATTGGATGGTTCAGGGATAAAAAATCGAATAGTTAGTTATTAGGTTTTCAAAATAAATCAATATGGTAAAACACAATTTATATTGATATATAAAATTTAATCAATTCAATTATGTTATCCCTGTATGAAGTTTTAAGATATCTTCTTTATTCAATAATAAAGGAACTCACAACAATTAGAATAATTATAGGGAATAAATGAACTAATATAAATATGGAAGATAATAAATCAGAAAAAATGATTTTACAAGTTCATTATAAAATTGATGGGATGTTAATTCTTATCCATACCAAAAATGGAAAAATAAGTTCACAATTACAATATCAACAATAAAAAAATCACTAATCATGAGAATTATCCAATAGTGAAATCAATAAAACTATAATAGGAATAAACCCAGTTAGCAATATCCAATCGGATGTAATTTTTGATTCACCTATATGTGGGTCATATACACCCATAAATTGGAAATTACAAAATTATGACACATTCATAATATCATATATAATACCCATAAAATAAAAAATTCGGTCAATTATAAATCTGATATGATTTCATAGCAATCCAACCAAGAATCCACTAAGTTATTCCCAATGACGGTCAACCACATGACCTCAAGAGCGGCTCCAAATATGACATAGGCATCAAACTATCTGCAAGGTAATAGGGTGTATATATTGGGATATTATAACCAATTGATCCAATTGAATCACAATTTTTATTAATTATAACAAACAGTAGAAGAAAATATAAATAATATGTAGTGGATTGATAATAAATTAATGAATAAAAACAACTTGAGGAAGATTAATAAATTTCAAATATCTAAATGAGGATCATGAAATCCATCTATAAAATTTGGATGTAAATGGGGCCGAAGGGTAAATAAATATAAATAAATTATAAATAAATACAAAAATACCATATTATTCCTCCACTATCCTCACTAGTATATTATTTCTATATTCCTCCCAAACTATATACAATTAAAAAACAAAGCATTATAATCTGAGTTCCTCCATTTTTCTACTCCTGTAAACACATTTTTTTCCAGTACCCGGAATCGTGTATGATATAAATGTATTAGGCCATCACTAGTATTGTATTGAACAATATAAACTATGTATATAATGTGAAAATTATATAAGTACAAAAAATGAATAGTGGTAAATAAAAAAATACATTGAACCATATTCCTCATGGTACATCCGACTGAAACTTCATGTTTTGACCTAGGCCAGCTATCAATCAAATAAAGTAATCATGTACATATATATTATATTTTTAAATTTTTATAGATAAATTATAATCTTTTTAGGATACAAGTGTGGAAAACATAACTATTACATCTTAATTATTGGAGTAAACATTTGTCAAAATCATGCTTGTTCATTGGATGGGAGGTTCTCTAATGGATTATTACTATTAGAAATGATTTTTTACAAAAGAATCCATAGAATTTAATAAATAGAATTCAGATATCATCCGTTGAAATACATAAAAGTAATCTCATGTATCAATATAAGATCACTAAAAATATGCATCACTGTAAGAGTATTTTAAAGGAGATACAAAAATGAAATCCCAACAATCACTCTTAGATACGTGTAATCCCGACCCTATAACCCCATCCATGTTCTACCACATAGTGGGATGATTGCCTATTATAGAATCATATAACCATATTTCTCACCAATCTCACGAATGGTTATTCAGCTAGGGTATCATTATCTATCAAGGGTTGTTACTCCATCCACCCGGTGAGATTATCAAAAATATTCAAATAAAGGAAACTAATAATCATTCACAATTTCTTAAGGATAATTTATAACCTCCACATATAATGTAAGAAGAGCCTTTAAAATTCATCCTTATTTTGGGACCCTGGTGTATCCTTTGTCTTAAATTGAGGATATGGGTTTTAGCTAACCTGGACCTCACACGATTTACAAAAATAATCATGCACATTCTAAGGGAGTCTCACAAGAATAAAAATGTTTTCAAAACAATTAATTGAATAGGGTACATAATGTCTTATGGAAGGACCACCCTTTGGTGTGGAACACATCGAGGTGATTATCCTTTGATGTTTTTTGTAGGTTATTATGATAATTATAAGAATTATAAATCAATCTATTTAATTAATTAATCATTTTGGGGAATTTACAAGATATTTCTACACACATCATAGAGTAGAACAATATAATGATTCATATATTTTGGGATAAGGGACTAGAACACCTACCTTTGAATGGTAGATGATCCCTCATTCATTGTTTTCCTTTGATTTATTTTAGATCATAAAAATGATCAATACATACAGAATCATTAAATTAATTCATATGTTCTCGTACTAATTTTTTCTAAGATAGGGAAAGATAAATGTTGATATGATGGAATAAGAATTGGGAAAATACGATTAAAAATACAATGAAACTAATGATCAATGATCAAAATTATGGATGATAATGTTTCATAGAAAGCTAACGACAAATATGGTTGATCTCTCAAACCAAGTGAGAACTTATTGTGCATGGAGGAAGTATAAAGGAGTTGGTGAATTAAAAATAAAATGGGTTAAAATATTCATTAAACCCAAAATATTAAAATGTAATATATGGGATATACTATTTGAGAAATAGTAGTCTAACAATGTGTATCCCAATATCTCATTGACACACCCCAAAGGACTTGCAACAAAATGTTATATAAAATGTGCGTACACAATGCACACCCTATTGTGTATCCCCACAAGGCATGGGAATCCTAAAAATTTCATAAAAAAATGTTTCACCATTACTGAGACTCAAGGATTTGTTTTCTTAGTTACCACATACTCAATACTAACTATAACCCTCAAAAGTTCTTTCCAAAAATCAGGGATCTATACTCCAAACAAGCCCTAAACAACCTCATAACTTTCTGACCTCTAGGAATTCATATTAGGATAAATCTAAGTAATTAATTATAAAAGTAAAGGTTACCTTACTAATTTAAAAGTATTTATGTTACATTAACATCATTTATAAAACATATTTGGATTATTCTACTTCGTTAACATCTTTTTATTATAACTTTTATTTAATATAAATATGTAACTAATAATATTTAATATAGAAAAATATATTATTTTTTAACGCTAAAGAATATTCTTATCCATTTTTTCAGGGAAACTCTTGTTCTATTATCCTTATATTCACTAACATCATCATCATCTATATTTACACATCTATACCCAAAATATTTGATACCCATAAAATCAATACACAGTAAAAGTTACCTTACATGATATTTACATTTACTATTTCAAATACACCTTACTATTAATGACATTAGTAGGTAATACATTACATAAAAATAATAATAAAAATTTGGATCATCTTTAATGTCATCATCTATTCTCCGTAATTTTATATAATCATTTTACATTATTTACATATCATTGATTTTAGTTTTCTTGAAAAAACAGATTAAAATTTAATATGTAATAATCAAATTATCCCAATCATCCAATATATCATTATCTAGATCATTATAATCCATTGTAAATTCCATTTTATTAATCATGTCTCAAAAAAATTCATTATCTTATCAAATTTTTTTGTATATTTTAAATTTCATCCTAATTCTATTGATATTATGAACATTTAATTTACTCCAATGAAAAATTCATCAAGTATATCATCATAATTCATCATGAGACCTTCATATATCAATATAATAACATTTATCTTTTATTAATTAACAATTTAATTTAAATAATATATGATTTATAGTTAATCCAAAATTATTCTTTTTATCCCCTTATACATGATGAATAACATCATCTAAATGGATTAAAAATTTTCATGGTTATTTGGAAAATTATTTTCCAAAATCAGTACATATAAAACTATAATTATGTTTCCCAAAACATGAGGAGTATATCATGTGTTTGAATTATAAAAACATACATACATATTGTTACCAAGTGAAAAATTTTCTAAATACTCCTCCAACTATATATAATTTCATTAATGGGATATAATAATAACTATGTAGAACACCTCTAAAATAGTAAACTACAATTATACTGATCTTTATAGGGAAACTAGATACCGTGATACAAAATTTTATTTCTATATGAACGGTTAGGATCATTGGGGGTGAATCACTGAGAAATAATTGGTTACATTCATTTTAGGTTTCTTTAGAAAATCATTCTTCTCAACTCAATCAATAATTACCATTTCTCAAAATGAGTAGTTAATCCTCAGATTAATCATATCTCAAAAGAGGCCAAACGATCCTATAAAATTATAAGGTTAGATTCAATTAACATGTGATGTTGATGAACTCAAGATACAAGTTGACCAATGATGTTGTCTCCAAACATAAGAAGATAATATTATTAATTTTTCAAACTAGTATCACCATTGACTTCAATTTCATACAGAAATTATTATCCTTATTCTCTAGATAATTTTAACCTATAAATATTAATGTTATAATTATATTCATAACTTTATGGGAATTTTGTGACTTCTTCCTTCCCCACAACTGATACAATTGTAATTATTTCACCCAAAACATCTTAATCATTTTCTTATTCCTGGTATATTTTCACTAATTTATACATAATATTTATTTTCATTATACACTATTTCTCAAAAAATACCCTATATTCTCTCATGAATTATCATCTTAATAATGTTAACTCTATCACATCTCATATGAAAAATTGAAATGTTTTTTCTTCTCATTATGGTTCATTTATTCTGTTGGCAATACCAAATTCATGTATCTCTCAAAAAAATTAAACATAATAATTTTAACTTAAATGAAACTTTTTAATTAAAAACATACATTAACTTCAATAAAAACATATCATCATATATTTTTATTCTTATTTAGTGATTTTATCTATTCATGTGGATTTAAACATAAATAATGATGCAATATATTGGGTTTTATCATTAGTGGTCTGTTAACCACAAGAAGATTAACCATCATAGTGTCTATTATTTTTCAATTACATTATCCTCATTGAATATTTATAGTTGTTTCAAAAATAATTTCTATGTAAATTTAACACACAAAAAATCTCCTCTATATTTATTCTAGAAAGATTGATAATGGTGAAATAAGTTTTTCATCGGAATTTTCTCTCTACAACTACATGGATAACTATGGGCCTGTGTGATATTTTATTTTATAAGTAGCCTATTAATCATCACACAATATTTTAATTAATAAAATTTCATCTAAAGTTCACCAAATAATACTTTTGAACGATTTTTTTGAATACTCTATTAACATTACTAAAGGTCTTACATTTTTTCTCCATGTAAATTTTTGATAATACCAAATACAAAAACACATGATTCATATAATCATTTATGTTTCATTTTAAAAAAAAAATTCAAATAAATAACATATCTATCTCAAAATAATTAATTTATCATGTAATATACATATTAAAATTTTACATACTAACGATCCATCTAAGAAAATATATGATCCTCAACTCAAAGAAAAAAATCATACATATCTCAAAAAAACATATAATATATATCAAAAGATTACTATATTCCTAGAAGATACATATAATTTAAAAAATTTATCAACTGTATAAAATATTATGTGTATCTTTTTATATATCCAATGTACATTTTTTTAATTTCTAATACTGTGAAAAGATGTTATGTATTGAATATATGAAACTTATCTATTCTGTGAATTGTTATTTTTTCATATCTTCCTCATATAAATCATATATATTTTATTAATGATTGGATAACTGAAAATTCTAAAGATATAGACACGTTATAAATATAAATAATATATATTTATTATGTTTTATGGATTTTTTAATTATTTTCAAATATTCCCAAAATCAAAACATTACAAAAAGGTTGAATTTTATATTTTTTATTAAATTATTATAAACCACAATAACATATAAGATGAT
This sequence comes from Viscum album, assembly GCA_963277665.1. Lineage (NCBI taxonomy): Eukaryota > Viridiplantae > Streptophyta > Magnoliopsida > Santalales > Viscaceae > Viscum > Viscum album. The sequence goes on along the minus strand of OY728142.1, from coordinate 1,980,629,630 downwards.
TAAAAGAAACACCAATTTTTTTAATACATGATAACTCTCAACCGACCATAATGAAATATATTAAATTTTATTCAATGTGAGTTTGAATATGATATATTTATTTGAAAAAAATATGACATGTTAACGCACCCACAAAAATATTTATCCAAAACCTTCTATTATAGACAAATACCACATGATTGTCTAATTCAACATGTAAAATTTTTATTTGAAGAGTAGAAAGGGAACATACACGGGGACAAAAAAGTAGACCAAGGAAAAATGGCTACAAGTGTGTAAAATTTTGGAAACTATGTGAATCCCCTCTAAGAATGTTGATCCTCATTCGTTTCAGTCATTCAGGGGTGTGAAAAATATGGACTTCCAGTCCATAAGTATCAAGATAGGCTACGTAATCTTCAATTTTAATTCCCCCAATCTGGGAATGGGACACATTGGTATTGATGAAAAGGAAACCATTACGCATTCAAATGACATACTCAATATACCAATGGACAATGATGTATCCCTGAAGAGTAGTAGAATCGAGCATGGAATCAGTTTCCACATCAACAGGATTCAATATCCATTGGTAGCACAGATGTAGACTAGCCAGTATGGTCTTGGCCTCTGCGAGGAGTGTGGTACCATGACCTAACTGGGTAGAAAAGCCCAGGATGACGGATCCATTGAAATCATGACTGAGACCACCACCACTCATTATTCCCACAACACAAGAACCATCGGTGTTGAGTTTGAAGATGCATGGGATGTGGTTCCATCAAACCCATTTATGAATGGAAGAGACGGCGTCTGGAGGGTGATTATGCAAGGTATGTAGAAGACTTAGAATGGTATAAGCCTCCCCCTAGGTGATGAGATCCTAGATAATATTATAGAAAATTATTTTTGATTGATTAATGATCATGAATTCATAAAAGGCCAACCCTTCATGTATATTCCCATTCAGTGCCCACTATAGGAACCATCACCCTGTGTTCAACAATAGAGAGAGCGCTCTTCTCTCCAGGACCTCAATTCCTCATCCATGGAATAAGAAGACATGGAATGATTCATCCGCCATAGATGGAATAGAAAACCCAGTGAAATCATGGAAACAAATCCAAACATATTATTCCCAGTCACTCTTGAAGAAAAAATGATCTGAATATTCCTCCTTGTGCTCTATACAACAAACACATTTACCGCATGACATTCTCATCCGTAGAAAATTAACTGTGAATGATTCTCCAAGTGAGGAAGTTAAGCTATGTGGGAATGGCCTGATCCCATAGGACATCGCTCCATACGTCCACAACATTTTTCATGACATATATAAAATCGTAATCATTGGACATGAATAAGCCTGAAGAATTTGGGGTGACACAAAACGGTCAGATGTTGTAGTCAGCTCGATGAGGTGGAATGGATCCTTTTGGTATTTTTCTAGTTCAGAATTGATGAAATGCGGATGGATGTTGGACTCCATGAATGAAATATTGGTGGTAGGAAAACCCAGGTAACCAAATGCCTTCCCTCACCAATTGTCATGCAAGAAAGGTGTTTCCCTTATTCCGATGATCCAGCGAGCATGAGGTCTGAGCGAGTTCACTAGAGACCTTATCTCACGTCAAAGGGGGGAATCATTCATGTCCCTGACAACCCCATTCCTAACATAACATGCATGCATTGTTATTCCCCAAAACGTACACTTCTCCATCACATCATTCTCCATTTTCGCATTCATGTAGGTAAGGGTATCTCTAAGATTATAGATATTGATACCACCTTCATTGGCAGGCCTCACCATATTATTCCATGAAACCCAGTTCCTCATGCCCTCATTCATGGGGTCCCAAATAAAGCCAGCAAAGAACCTATACATCCTTCAAATAACCTCCTTAAAGACCATAATAGCAGAGAGAGACTGAATTTGGGTACCCATAAGAATGATGTTAACCAAGGCAATCCTTCCTCCCTTATACATATAATACCTCTTCTTGTTAAGAATCCTCTTATGGATTCTTGATAGTATGGAATCAAAATTATGAATATGAAAAGGTCTCGATGAGATAGTGGCTCCCAGATATAGTAAGAAAATATTACCTTTTTGCATGCCCAGAATGAGACTCACATTAAGGATACTACTATCAGATCATGATTTAGATATATATAAATTTATATTACACTTTTTCATGATATGAGAACTCCAATAACAATACTCCTCCAATATCTATTCAGGCCTTTCATATACCTTATTGACGCATTGATGAAAATGATGGAGTCATCTATGAACATATGGTGAGACATATAGGGTAAGTGCATCCTTCTGTGGAAGGGGAGGATTGAACCACTGGAAAGGTTTTGGTGAATGAGCCGACTCAGAACTTCCTGAGTGATAAAAAAGACGGTCGATAATATTTGATCTCCTTGATGAAGCCCATGAGTTGCTTTGTAGAATCCGAACAGTTTTCCCATGAACGATATCAATATCCAGAATTAACTAATGAAACGAAATATGATATCAATGTTCCATGGAGAGAGTCACATAGTATTAATAAATTTATTAATGAATCTCTACTCTACACGATCGTAGTCCCTGCTCATATCTGATTTAACTTCCATGACAGAGCCAAGAGATTTAATGTAGAGATCCTTGATCATTTTTTATGAAAAAACCGATTTCCCCTATTTATAACTATTTTTGACAATGCCATTATTTTCCTTGGAGATGAACTTGGGAATATAGATGGAAATACATGAATTATTTACACTTGAAAGAATTTGGTATGGAGCATTTCACAAGATAATCAGGTGAAAATGCTAAATGGATGTGGGAGACATGGATTTGGGAATGAGAACCACATTGGTTTCACATGAAACTCTAGGAAAAGGGCCACATGTTAAGAAGTTGTGGATGTCCACAATTTTCTCAACTTTCATGATGTCTCAATAGGGTCAATAAAATCCTCTGAGGAATCAGTTAGGACCTGCAGTACTATCAGGATCCATATTCATCACAGATCTACAAATCACACCCACATGGGGAATACAACTTAGGACCTCATTAATTCAAGGAATGAAGATAGTTTGAATGGTGTCGAGTATCCCCCTATCTCCCCCTTTATACACATCTGGAAAGGTTCTTCTAGGACCAATAATCACATATTGGAATTGATAATTAGTAAGATCCCCTACCACCTCCATGTTTTCTTTGTAAAATACATTCCCTGGATAAATATTCAGCATGACCCACCTTTTATTTTCCTTGATGAAAGCATAAAATGTTTTATATTCTTATCACTATCTTTAAGAAACTTTATCCTATCGTCCTTTATGGACTATAATTCTATGCTCAAAAGAATGTCTGAATGAACCTATTTTTACTAGAAATCTTCTGAAAGAGACTTTCATTCCAATCCTCTTCAAGATACCATTAAATCTGATCAAATTCATGTATAAATGATTCCAAGACACAATCTGATGATGTAAAATCCTTTAATGAAGACTAAAGCCTCTACTTGTTCCATAATAATTTTTTGTGGAGGGTAGAATACATATGGACTTGAACAGGGACATGCCAGGAGTCATGAACCAGATTCTTATATCAAGAAATTCTTTTCTAGTATTGATAAGAATTAAAGTCAATGTGATGAACTTCACCTGATGATAATGACATAACGAGTGGGTATTTATCCATGATAATGTGTTCCATGTGGGTATCCCACGTAGATGAAGATGAAGATAACACAAACATGTTTCCTAAGAATCTATCGAACTGGATCTAGGACCTACAAGGACTTTGTTGGTTGTTACACAACGTGAAGCGGTCACCAATAAATCTGAAGTTCGTGAGAAATTTACCAGCCATGAATTGACAAAACGAAATACGGGATTTCCTATTAAATATAACTCTTCCATATCATTCCTCCGGATCAATAAGGACATTGAAATTCCCCATTATGTGCTATGGAAGATTACCAGGATTAAAAAAGTTGAGATCACTACATAAGGACTCCTAAGAGTGGGGTTCACAACTTCCATAAATAAAAGAGATGAACAAGGAGTGAAGATCTTGATAAACCTTAACAGTTATGAAATGGTCCCCCTACTATCATAGAGACACTGGGAATCATCAGTGCTAGAATATCCATATCATATTGTTGGTTGATTGTGCATGCATGTAGCCAAGAATTTTATGTTTTTTGGAGAACTCAAAAATCTTTCTTTATTGTTTCTTGTTCTCAAGGATGGTAACCATTGAGAACTTATGATTGGGGATCTTTGAATACATGTAATATGTTTTAACATGAGCTATGATAGATGAGGCATTCCGAATGAGAAAAATAATCATTAAAACCTGAGTGATCTGGGATGGGCAAAGATATCATGGCCTATGAAAAATGGGAGGATGTATAACCTTTGAGTTTCCTGGACTAGGATACCTTGTGAACAACAATACCATTAGATGGAGAATGGATGGATGGAGATCCAATGTCTTGGAGAGGGCCTCAATGTATCCCTCTATTTAATGGGAGAGAATGTGAATCCCTATCGGGTCTATATACCACCCACTGGGAAATAGACGTGATGTGAGTCGAGGAGTAACTCAATGCATTGAATTGTACACAAATGTGACTAATAGTTCACCTTTATTATTTATATTAGGAGTTAAATATCACTAAAAAATGTTTGTTTCATCCATCAAATCAATATAAACTTATCCAATGTTTGTTTTGTGACTTATTTATCTGGTACATTGTTACCTAGTAAACTTTCATTGTTCAAGTATCCAAAATGTTTAGCAGTTCTTGTTGGATGGTTTATTTGAGAGATTGGGTCGAAGTTGGAATATAGGACCATAAATAGTCCCTAAAATAGATTTTATGTATGATAAACTTCTATAAATTAAAATAATTTATTTATATATATGATCATCCAATGGGATATATTTTTCAAATATTAATTTCATGTTAAACATATTAAATATCACGTTTTATGATGGAATGGTTATTGTAATATTGATTGGTTTATTTATTGATGCTGGGTATAGACCTTCATTATTTCTATGTTGTGGGGAATAGTTCTGGATATTTTTCACAATTAAATTTAATGTTTTATATATAATAGTGTTTATATCCTTCACATTGTATACATCAACCTATCCACTAGTAATCATGATATTTTTTATGACGAGGTATAATTGAGGTACACAATGACACAGATCGATCATGGTGGATGTGAACCAAGTGGGAGATGTAGGATTGTATTAGAAGGTGATATTTCTTTTTCCAGTACTGCATTGGATATTGAATATATTATATTGAATATTATATTATGTGGTATTTATATTATTCATTATTTTTAGATAAAACATGTATAATATATTTATATATTTTCACATATGGGTTTTATGTTCATTATTGTTCAGTTTAATGTTTTTCAAATACTAAAAATGTGAAATATGATTTATATGTTATTGTTTAACTATTATATAGGAATAAAAATGAATTTATTCATGAATAATAATAGGAAACCTATTTTATAATTAAATTATTATGGTTACATGTGATTATATTTCTATATTGTTATATAGTCCTCAGATATTTTATGGGTTAGTATCAATATATATTTAACTAATTATATAGCATGATTGTTTAACACTACATAGCTATGTTTCAATTTATATTTTTTATTATTATTATCTAATATTTAATTTTTTTATATTATATATTAAATATTTAAACTAAAAGTCCATATATGGGGCTTGATATAGAACTGGAGGTGTGAAATATATTTATTTTTTGATTTGGATTGAGTTGCGGGTGATTTCCATGTTAATAACTTCTTTCAATTTTATATTAATACTAATCTTCATATTTATTAGTGGTAAGGTTTTATATTTTATTATCAATGAGATTAAAATCATAAGGGATAAATTTGGTATCTTTTTAGCTAGTGATATATGGAATGTTATGGAGGGTGATTGGTATGTGTAATAGGATAAATTATATTGATAATTCCTAGAATATGGAAATTACATAAGAGTTTACTTGAATTTATTGAGCCTAAGGGGTGATGATTCTTCATATAAGTGTATATTATATATAATATATTCTATCAAAAAAGGAGTATATTATTATATTTATGTGGTTTTTTATGACAGGTTATTCAGTTAATTATTATCCTAAAGGAAGATTTCATCTCCTTCCTATAACCATGTATAATTATAATGTTTGATGGTTTCTTAAGAGGGGGATAAAGAGAGTTTATCCTAATATAATGGATTAATTTTGGTAGATACAATTGTTAGATACTTTTCAAATCTTCGACGTAACAATTATTTGTTCGGATAATGAATTAATTTAGGAATAACATATACATTGATTTATATTGATATAAAATCATAATATATTATTTATTCAAGAGATAATATAAATTATTGAAATAAATATTAAGAGAATATTGTTTGATAGTTCAGTATTGGTGGAACACAATTCTTAGTTGTATGAGTCAAAAAATTTGGTGGGGTAGTGATTTTTTTCTAATATTTCGTGTATGATTGTTACAATAAAATAGTAAAGTTTTTGTTAAATTAGGAGAGTTACTCTGTGATTTATCTCATTGAAACATGGGAGTTGTTTAGATAATATTTTCAATGGATATTTGGATCATTTGATCAATATGTATCTACGGATTGTGACCATATTAATATGATATATATTATTAGACAAGATGGAATATGGGGTATGATTATTATTATTATATTTATCAAATCCCTAATGTATTGATATATTTTAAAACTTCACATGAATTTGGATGAATTTTCATGGTGAAATATTTAGACCCACACTTTTTCATTACAAGCATATTGATTTTATTTGATTTTTAAATTAAGGGATGCATTCAATCACATTGAGACTCATATATGTGTTTAGAACATTAGAGAATTATATCCATTTAAAACGTTTCTAGTGATCCAAATTTTTTACTATCTATTATGAAATATCACAGAGGATACTAATTAGATTCTATACGATAATGACTCACAAAATTTTTTCATATATGCAATGACTCTTTTTTTGGTGGGAGAAACAATTTTTGTTGAAAAATGAAAGATGGAGTAAACCATTATAATGATATTCAATGTATTATAGGGGGATTTTTTTAGACCATGGACCATATTGGATTGGCCAGTGGAATCTAGTGGATTGATATAAAATTTATATACGAAATTATACCTCCATAGAATTGTGGTTTGATAAATAATGGATCACTTAGATCATTAGTAGATCAGAATAGTCAACTTATATTATAGATAAGAATATCCCTTTTTGAATAAAATATATAATTTTATAACCATAGAGTCTATTGAAATTCATAGAGGCTAGGTTTCATTGGGTTATTATTGAGTCCTTAGAGGGTGCCATATCAATAATTATTTGGGCGTTAATATGGTTATTAATTTAATTTATGAATTTTTTAAATCCAAGATGAGAATTAATTTGATAGTAACATAGTAATCAACTAATAAAAATTATTTTTTTGGGAATTAAATCAGTAGCGTGTTTTGGGGGATAGTGGAATTGATCACTATTTTTGTATACACACTATTGTTAGCTACATGGGTAGATCTATCCGGTTCTACTACGAAAGGGTTGTAATTGTGAACATTAAACTTATGGTGGTAAATGATTGAGATGAAATATATTGATTGATTATTTGTGAATTCCAATGGTTGGGAGACCACTACATATTGTTTTATTATACAAAATTAATTTAATGATAATTATAGTAAATATCATTGGAGATATAGTTCTTAGAAACATCCCGTAGGTTCATTTAGATTTTTTATCAGTTCATGCATTCACCTTAACCATTAATGTATATACTATAGAAATATTTAATTATGGGTGTAGACCAATAATGGTTATATCAAGTTAGTATTTGTGGTATCTAATATCTGTGAGTAAAAATATTTTTGTTTGATGGAATTATAATGAATTGAATTAAATTGTGGATTAATATTGATATATGATTAATGAAAAATATTCAATTATGGGAATTATGATTTAATAAAAAACAAATATAGGTTAATGATCTGGATCTACATATAGTCATTAGATGATGATATCAAGGCTACATGTTTTTTACAAGCTCGTATGAAACACAATATAGTTGATGGTCAGGCTTAGCATAATAGATTCAACCACTAGTGTAATAAATTGATAAATATGGAAATTCCATAATGAATATAATATGATGGTAAATTGTTTGAGTTTTTCGATTGATCCGAAATTATGGACCATAGGTTGATAGATTATGAAAAACATGATGTTAGATAATGACAACATATTTTAGATTGTGTTAAATTATGATGGATCCAAGATAAAGAAAGTTTTCTAACCAATGGATTAACTCATGGGTAAGAAAAACTGAATCATGTGGTGACCTATAATTAGGTAGTTCAATAGGGATATAAATTCATATTTCATGAAATTATGAGGTAGTATTATATTAATGAATGAAAAAAAGGGAATACCATGATATATTTTATTATTATATACATAATAGTGGGTTACAAAGATCATCCATGGTTAAAGAAGTAGTATGGTCAAAGGTTTACTAGATTATGAAGGATTCATTTAGTATACAAATCAAATAGACACGCATTATTAAATTTTATGATTGTATATCTAGGAGAAGTAACCTCTACATGGTGTGAATAGATTTATTGAATTGGAACATGAGTCTAGTTTAATGTCATTATTCTCGTATAGATTATAATTGATGTTTGATACTCCATTTCATTTGAGAAAATATATAATATTGTGACTCATGAATAGTACAAATATACTATAACTATGTTCAAGGGAATTTTGAAGGTATATTTTCTAAATTTTTCTTATACAATACAGTAGAAACATATTTATATTGACTCAAACATATAAAAGTATCATAATGAACCAATTTGGATTAATATTTTTGAGTTTTTTTATATAAGGATATCATGATCACCATTATTTGGGTTAGATATATGGGAGTAAAGTACTATTGCATTATGTATTCTACCTGAGTTATTGGAATATATAAATTTGATTATGATGTATTTTTGTCATTTCATAAGGAATTAAGATATCTTATCCTAAAGCATGGAACTATCCAATATAGAATGTGGTGGAAGATCAACCATTGTTATTATTATGGCCTCAGTTGGGATATATATATATTTAATGAAAACTAAAAAAACCCTATGGTTTAGGGAGAATTTGAGGTTATTGATATGCTTAGTAATAGGATATACAATTTCATTATTTTTTATAGATTCAATCATTTAAAAAAATATTACTTGTACCATAGAAATAGTTAAAAATCAAGATCATTTCACATGAGTAGTATAATTGATATCATGATGGAGTCTAACACATTTTTTTGGACTAGTTATTCATTAATATAGATTAAAAAATTAGATCCATTGTGAAAACTAATCTATATATAACATAATATTTATAATCAATATCTAGTAATGTTAGGGGAATGGGATATGTAGTCTGATATTTAGGTGCAGTTATTGGATATTCTAAAGAATGAGGCCTAGTGAAACATATGTAGGAATAGATTATATATTAGGGTGGTTTTAAGACCAATCATATGTATGAGTTATGAATTTAATTTCATTTTTGTTAAAAATCACTTCTTTCTAAGGTATATAAACTATTATACATGTTGGTAGCTAAGTTTTCATTTTTCTACAGTATCCTTAGTTCAAATATGAAATTACACTATTGTTTATCCATAAAACTATAAACAAAATTATTTCAATAATTATTTTTCTATGAAACATTATCATTAAAAAAATTATGGTTATTCCAAGAAGATGGGATAATAGGGATGGTTTTTTATGATATACTTAGACACAATATAGAAGTTTTATATTTAGAATTCAGATTCTATTCCAGATAAATACCATCTACTACGACTATAGTGGTCATACAACAAGGTGGGTGGATGGGTTTAGTTGTATTTTTTCAATTTGGGTGGTTAATTGTGTTGTGGTGTGGATAGACATAATTAAACATTATCTTAATATGGTTATTTCATAGAAACTATTGTTGTAATAAAACAACACACATTATGTCCTATTTTCTCTATTAAAACTAAATTTACATAAATTGATTTATTGTAATAAAATTTTTTGGAAGATGTTATTTCCTACTAATGAAAACATATCCATTTTCTCTGTGGTTGTTTTATCATTCAATTATTATGACATTCACTCTTTGATGTAATATATTATTACTCATTATATAGGACCCCTCCAGGCATGTATAACCTCCCTCCAACCAATAATATTTATATATCTAACTCTTTTGTGATGTATTATTTGTTATTCCATAATTTGTTATTTTCCATGTATTTTTTGATATTAAATAATTGATTTAGTTTCAATGAATTACTTCTAAATACCAAGAAAAATAAATGTTAATGTTTTCCCATAGAGTTACCTTTATTTTCAACTTGTTAAACATGTGTATCATCATATATGTAATTAACTAAAAAAAATCAGAACTCATTAATTTAAATTGATTTCATTTCATTTTTATCTTGGACAAAATGATATATACTTAGGTTATGATAGACCATTTAATTAATTTGTGTTGACCCCATGATCATCAATGACATTACACATTGTTTGATGTGTTTTAAAAACATTAACCCAAATCCAAAAAAATGTTTCCTATGATTATTATCTTACCGTAGCAGAACATTGGGTGTTCTATAAAATTATACTATAATGAATAAAATGGAGTGGAGTAGACTAGGTATGATACCATGATAATTATTGTTTATTTAAGAGCATTACCATCATGTATTAAATAAATTTGAGTATTATATTTTTGTTATACGTGATTAAAAATTAATTATGATGAATATTTGGAGGTACATCATCCATGATTGGTATGATGGTATTATTTATTCAATATTTTGATATTGTATAATGATATTTAATCCAACCATATTCGGATTGGTTCTCTAATAATCATTAAATGATTTGATGATCTAACTTTTATCATGAGGTTAATGTATTTTTTGTGTATCATTTACATTGATATAGTTACTAGTTGTCCATTATCATGCAATTAAATATTGGCAGTACATTTTATACTTAATTTTTATTATTCATAGTTTAAAATCCACTAGATAGATATAATAATCTGGTGACTATTATATAAATATATTGTTATTATAGAAACGAATGAGCTCCATAATATTTTTATTAGTGGTATTTCCTCCAACTGATCATGGGATGTGATGGTATAAAAAATTGCGAGAGTTATTTATTCATTCATCAATATACAATTCGACATTAAATTATTAGTGATATACCCTTCACCCAAATAAAATGTAATGTGATTCATAATTTTATTATGTCGTACATGATTTTGATTTCTTCTATAATTTGGATTTGAGATCATTGGTTATATACCACTCATTCAGTAGGTGTGCTCATGGAATGAGTATAAAATCCCATTCAACACCTGGTTGGGGTATGTATGGACACACATAGAATGAATTATAAAAATTCCATAGTATGATGGATTATTTATTAAATATTTTATAATGATTCCATATCAAGAATTAGTAGGTATTCATGTGGCTTTCATAAGGTCATTGTTCGTGGTGTATAATGAAGTTTTACTCGAAATATTATTGGGAAAGACTTCACCTGAGAAGATTTAATTGTTCATGGTACAAGTAGGGGAAATGGCTATTTGATGTCTGGTTATGTTGGAATGCATTATCAAATATGGTAAATATAATTGAGATAGGTCTCATGACATTTTCTTATGAGGAATTCATTTATTTATATTATTTTATACCATATGTGATATAAATTAACTGTAGTATATCTTTTTTATACTAATATATATAAGTCTAAACACGTATAGTATTTCATTACATCATACCATGAAGGATTTTCTTACATTCGGTTGGAGCATAGTTTAGTTAATTATTTAGATCCCCTAAACCCTAAATATAGAATATGGCACTTAAAATATAATCATTATAATTTTCCTTTTATACATACAAATTTGACCCATTCATGACCGAAAAAATTACATATTTAATATTTTTGTGTGCAACATACATACCAAGTACCTTTTAGGATTACAGTATTACAAAATTTATAAATAGATTTTATAAATAAAAAATAATATATTCCCCATATAATGGAAAATTTTCCATACAAAACAAGGATTCCTTATTTTGTATTTAATCTTAAAAATATACAAAAAATAATATCAATACATTGTACCCATTTGGATACATAATAAATAATTAAATTACTCATGTACTAAGGAAACATAAAAATAGTGACATAAAATTCTCTTTAAGGGCTGGCATATGAAAAATTATATTGCATTATAGATTGAGTAGTTATAATATGTAAGGAATAAATAATAATTATGTAATTATATATAATTAATGACATGATAATGTAATCCTTCCATACATAAAAATTTTAATACTCACATTTAATTATGTAACACAGTTTCACATGATGATATTCATACTACCGTATACAAAAAAAATTATCCAAGCATTTTTCAAAGGAATCTTATATAAATATATATGGATTACAAAAAAAATAACGATTCTTATTTGTCTCATTATACATACCAATACATTAAGGGGATATATAATGTAGGTCTCCATCTACCTCTAAATAATTCTACTACATTCATTATGTGAATGAAATGAAAAAATATTAAATAAATTATCAACATTCGATGGTAATAAATAGACACCAATATTGAAATCTCAGGTATAACGAATGAAATCATTTTCGATGTTAGTGAATATAAGATCATCCAGGATAAGATACATTGAAACTAAAACTATATATTTTTCTATACATATTCAATAGTTCATAAATATTCCACCTTGTGCATGCACTAAGTGCAAGATTAGTAGTTACTGTAGATCTACTACCTATATTACAGAGGGAGTGTGTGTGAATACTCCATCGAATTCTCACACATGTCTAGTTATAATGATGGAACTTCTTCTATTAAAATAAAATTCATCCTAATTTATATTTGGAAACATAATAACACATCATTAATACATGGTATAAATTTCTTTAATAATGTTAAAATATTTTTATTACTTAACAACAGATCCAAACTACAGTATAGGATCCCCATTGGATACCAATTATTATAACCACAACCCAAGTTATATTCCTTGTTGAACTAACCATTGTATCCTTCCCTACCCATCAATCACAGATTCATATATATACAGACAAAATATTATAATCTGGTTGAAAAATTAATTACCGTATAGATAAATCGAAATAAAACAGAAACTAGATATATCACTTAATCAAAAATATAGGTATCTCCCTAAAACATATCATATTAATGGTATTTAAATTAATAATTAATATATATAACACAATAGGTATATACATGTATTTTGATCATATGTTCTATGTAACGATTCATGATCATACACAAAACACCATAAAAACTATCATAGTAATACCATCAAAGGTAACTGACCAGCTTGATATAGAAAACTAATCCATGAATGTGAAAACTACAATAAATAACTCCCACATAACCAATATCCATTATAACATTTCTTATGTTTCATTAAATAGAGGAGAAAATTATTTTATGATACAGTTCTGTAACATCCCACCCAAATCACTTTGTTCAAAAAGGTGAACTAGAGGAACATAATTTTCATTACAAATATACATGTGGATGACAGGTAGTTGGGATTTTCCGAACACCTCTATTTGGGATAAAATACATACTAGTATCATACATAGTAATAAAAATAAATAAACATTCACCCATTGTATCATGATGATAATGAGATGAAAAAAATTATATTGTAGATAAAATACATGTCATATATATATATATATATATATAATTGGGCTTCTATAGTTTCATGGAATACTGTATTAAGAAATAGATGTTGATTAATAAATAAGGAATTCAGGGAATACTATACCGTCTATCTTAGTTGAACCACCAACTCTTTTCTCCATGTCTTAATTGTATATCACTGTACCACTTCCCCTAAATGAATACCTTTTCATGAAATATACATGTTCATAGAGACTATTGTACATGGTTTACGTAATAAAACTTATTAGGAAACCAAACATGTTTATTTAATAAAGGTACTCATGTATAAAATTTTAATACCACCACACAAATAAATGTGAATGAATAAATAAACAATCATATCTTGAAGACCCATATGTTAAACATGACACCCTCTGCCTCAATAAAAACTACATTAAATCTATTTTGTAAGGATGATCATGATGTGATAAGATATCAAGAACATGAAATAATTCTAGTGACATGATAATCTCAATCCTTAAGCCATCAGATGAACATCTGACTTGGTATCCATGATGTATCACGTTCTAGCATGTTACAATGTATCCCTAAGTCACCTAGCTATGTATTAGGATATAAGGTTTCTATCCTCCATTCAAGTTCAATTTGATATCATCTTCATCACCGATTATCATTCACACTCTCATTCTATGGGGTAACCATTCCCCAAAGTTATACCATTTATGAGTACCATGACAACCTCTAATACATTGTAATTACTAAAAAAAATGAATGTAATGATATGGAAATCACAAAACATCATCAAGATAATATTGTGGAATCATTTAACAACATGTGATTCTAATAAATCATTAATTTAGTATAATATATCATAACATATGAAATCAATGATTATATCGATGTATTATGGGGTAAAAATACATCGCAAAAAATTCATCATCCCTCATGGTTTTAATGTTCTGAAATTGAAAAGATGAATGAAGGAAAATAGGGTATATAAGAGAGTAAAAAATAAAGAAACCTCATACCTAAATATTTTTTTATGCCTACACAAATGATCGATATTTAAACATCATAAAAATCATGTATGTGAATCATTAAGTTTGAACAAAAATCATTGGAATAATAGAACCGATTTGAAATATTTTATTTCTAAATAAAATGAAATTACAATTGTTAAAATACTTTCAATATCTGGGATAATTTTCATATTATATTATAATACATGGAATGTCATAACAATTTCTTATTTAATTAATTACTATAAAACCATATGATATTTTATTATATTTCTCTACAATAATCCATCATGAGTATGAGGTTATTCATTATTATTATTCATTGATAATTATATAATACTAAATTTTATGAATTATTTATCACATTTTGATAATTATATTTTACTATAATCTCATTATTTATTATCATTTTTCTTAAAAAACATGGAAAATAATATAGTAAAAATTTATCTAGAAATATTATACCATAAATTTATACATTAACAAATGTTTCCCTCGAGAATAGTATGAGAGTGAAGGTGTTTTGTCCTACTATGATCTATATGAGTACCTTGAATCTATTAAAATAAGACATGGAAAATACAATATTTTGAAACTATACAATACTAAAACAAAAGAGTATATAAAAAATATAAGAATAGCTAGAATATTTTTTCATTATTAACTTTTACATATTGGTTAACAATATTAGAATCCAATGTTTTCATTCATCATTTTAAATTAATTTTATGTTATTTTTTTGATATAATTTATTTTAAATCAATCTTAAAAAATATTACATTATTTAAAAAATTCAAAAAATTTACTTCCCATTAATCCATGACTTACAAATCATGAAACCATATTATAAGGCTAATAATAGATGTTGAAACAAACAGTATGGTTTTAAAAATAGTTAACAAAAAAATGTGTTTTATAAGTGTACCATGTTTTTTTAATTATGGAAATTGAAGTCATATTTTGAGGATTATATATTTTTCATACATAACCCATGAAATATCAGATTAGAAATAAAGCAAAGTCTACAAGAAACATATGCATCTTTGATGAAAAATCTATTCCATTTACACAATTCATTTATAATCATATATACCCATACATAATTATATATTTAACTATAAAATGATATTAATGCAATTTATAACCCTTAAATATTTTTTGGTAACATCATCCTACCCTTATATATAATATATTCACCATTATATAATGCATAATGTGTAAGGTCACCATTACAGAACCCCAAAAAGAGCCCTCATGTAAAGATTAGGTAGTTGGATTTTTGAATACTCCACCCCATATTTAAGGTCATAAATAACCATGATTTGTTTTAAATGTTTACATATAAGTAAATTTAAACTGAATAAATTGGGGGTTTAAAAAATATTAAAATTATATTCTTACAGATGGATTATTAAGACCATCATATAAGGAAATGAAATTTTTTATTTATGATTAATGATAGTAAGAAATTATATATTATCATTCTCATGTGAGGATATTAGATAATATTTTTTTCATCACAAAATTAATTTGTTTATGGGTCTTCTTATTATCCAAACATAGAAAATATTATTCTCATCACCTAACCAACGACAAATCATCTTATTTGAATCACATATGACATAATTTCAGCATCATATAAGGGGGTCTCATTCTATTATAATAATGAAGGTAATATTATTAACATCCTAAAATGAATAATAGATCATTCTATACCCATGAAATACAGTATCTTATACACATCACATAATAAATATTTAATCATTGATCATCACATATGGAATCATTAGCTAATCGCCTAAGGAAAATCAAGTCAGATTATAGTCACCACATAAGGTGATTTAGGTGTATGTGTTTAAAGCATGTAAATAATGATCTCATGATGTATATACCTTTTAATATTATTACTATTTAGACTCTATTTGTGCAACATGTGGTTTAGAGTCTAATGGTTATAGTCATGATTTATATTATAGTTTGAAAAATCCTAGTTCATATTATTTTTCGTAATTTCATGGATTAGTGTTTAGTAGGTACACATAGGGTTTATATTCCAGTGGGGTAAGTCATTGTTTATAGTTTATAGGGGAAAACATTTTAGTGTACAATGGAAACATTTAGTGGTGTAAATATTCATGTGTAGGAACACAAGGAGGCATGTTACTTAATAACATGTAATTAGGTGTTTTGGGTCTTTAACTATTTGGATTAATATGGGGTGGTGATGATATTGGGATAGAACCTTATAATAGAGTGTTCCATATCCTATTTAATTATAAATAAAAAACAATATATTTTAACATCAATGGTTTAACATCATCTGATAGGACTAGTATATATTGTTTATCAGCATGTGTTAATTAAACATCTATAATGAAGGGTGTGAAAATAAGGTACATTGTTTGTATTAATCATTATCATTCTCACATAATTATAAAACAAAACATTGGCATGTATGGGAACATTATATAAGACTTGAAACCATTTATTGACCTAATGGAATTTAAAATAGTCAAACAACATTCTTGTAATGTTTAAGGATTTTTCATTGATGTATCTATATTAGGAAGATGTGAGGACCATATGAAATAACATTTATATAATTTATCACCCTAAATATGAAGTAAAATTAATTTATATGTTATAGGTATCCCATTGTTTATAATGTTTTTGAATGATCGGCAAGTGTGTGGCATTAATCCAGTGCTTGAAGGGTTGTGTTCAATTAATGGAGTAAACAATAAAATTTACATTATATAAAATTATATTAATGTTGATACCAATGGTAAATAAAAAAATCACATTAAATTGTGTATTGTAATTTATTGTGTTGTTCTCACATCATATATTACAATCAAGGTTGTGTGAGGTAATAATCCTTACATTTATTAAAAATAAAAAATCCTTTAAAATAAAGAAAATATAAATGATAAAAATCAATGAAAATGATGAGTTGAATTATTTATATATTCCAATTTTCATAATTATTTTACTAGATAAATTGTTTTTTACAAATGAATATATATTTTAAATTGTATGTTTCCTTAATATAAATACTCTTACCATATGGGAGATATGAGGAACTAAAAAATACTTCAATTTTATTATTTCAACCAATTTCATTTATTTTACTCTTCACAGATTCATTTGAGATTATTAATATAAACACACCCACCCATGATGTGGGTGTGTTTAGGGAGGGAAGGATTCGATTCTGATGATGTTTCTAATATTTTTTCAAAATCTTATTCCAATTTTTTACAAGATTCATAGATGAATATTCATAAATATTCTTATAAATATGAGTGGGGTCAGAATTAACATAAGGTGGTATTAATTGAAATTTATATGATCCCAACTTTATATAAAAATAATCTATTTTTTTGTTACTGTAAATAATTCCATGGTAATATCAATACATTCC
Organism: Viscum album; assembly: GCA_963277665.1. Lineage (NCBI taxonomy): Eukaryota > Viridiplantae > Streptophyta > Magnoliopsida > Santalales > Viscaceae > Viscum > Viscum album. The sequence goes on along the minus strand of OY728142.1, from coordinate 1,980,611,316 downwards.
CTTTACATGGTGAATAATTTCATGTTTGTAAGTTAATTGATAAATACTCCAACACTGTTAAAAAATAACATTTTTCATGATTTGTTTTCTAAAATCTTGGTTACTTGGTGTGATAATGTATTATATAATATTTAACAACTTCAAATAATATATACGATGGATATGTCATTTTATTACGATATTATTGTACAATGTGAAGTGATGGTTAGTTATAGAAATATATGACTAATGAACCGACTTCCACCATTGCACCAGATGTTGGACAATATGTTACATCCACCTCAATTTGAATACCTACTACACATGTGAATTCCATTTCAAGTGTTTACCATGAATGACTCTATTACGATCATAGAATATAGTTATTAATCCCATGACCAAATGTTTTGAAACTCTAAAAAAAACTCCCTTGGAACATGTCCGCTATTAGCTATACTGTGAGTAACCACAAACCGAAAATTGCATATAAATTTTTGAATCCTATATGGACAATTAATGGTAAAGTTCATACTCTTTATATTTCTTGTCTTTGATATTATAGAAACTTAAAATACATAATAATAGAAAATTAGAACACCGTATACATGGAGTACGAACTATTACTTGGGTGAAAATTCATAGATAAATGGTCATGGGACTTGTTATATTGATATACCTATGGGAAGTAAAATATATCATGAATGTTAAAATAAAATTCTCCTACCCTATTCCTTCTCCAAATTATTTTAATTTGGTGGTAATTTTTTTCAAGTACCCATAACTACATAACAATGAGGTTAATATCAACATATGATATCTTTAATAAGTTTAATGATCCACATCATTGGTGAAATGTATAAAATGTTCCTAATTACATTGAATTATTGGGGGAACAAAGAGAAGATCACGTTTTGGAAAAAAGTTACACGAATTTACCTCCAGCATGTTGTATAATGATCCCAACTTGAATCTAAATGTCTCATTTAGTACTTGATTGAGGATAACCCATGGAAATAAAGAAGGTAGAATTGTGGGGTATACAATGTAGGTCCTTTGAAATGATGCATAAATAAATAACATGTCATAAAAGTTCTTATTGGGGATGAGATTTTATATAGAGTAGAGATTTTGTGTGAATTATTGGGTGACCCTTGAGAAGATTAATGAATAATTTTTATATGCATTCATTCATGGTTGGACATTGAGGATTGTGGATTCCCACAGTGAGTGTGGCCATGAACATTCATTTTTGAGGATTTGATGGAGATAATATATTATACAAAACACATCATCCCTATAATAGTTATGTTATGTGATACACATTCGAAAAATAGCCTAATGTACATACCCATAAATATTTATAGTCTATTTAAATTCTTCATCATGTGGGTCATTGAGCACTTTTAGAGGACTAAATTCTCAAAACCCATTAAACCCAACACACTAACAACCTGATAATAATAATGACCACCACAAGGGATAATAACCTTGTGGTTTATTGGATATATATTTTTACCATGGTATTCTTACATAATAATTGTATGTTAAACACCTTATTATCTCTAATAAGGGAGATCAATGATGAAATCTATGATTTTTTTGGAATGTTAATATCTGATGTCCTGGAAAAGTGGGGTGTTTCTTGTGTGAATTATAGAAAAGAAAACATATAATCCATATTAAATATATCCTTTTGAATGTAAATTTAATATCCCTATATTTCTCAACCCATGGGTATAAAAAAAGTTATCCATTAGAAAATCTTACTAATTGATCTACATCTTAGTTGAATTACATAATTCAATGGAAAAATTCCCAGATAAAATTAAAGATGTTGGAATCCCATCATATATATATCAAAATATGCGCTGTATTTTGTTTTTTTGTATCTACTAATGATGTTTAGTTATGTTATTATATTGAAATATTTATCAAGTTAAGCTAACGAATTATAGGGTGGAGAAAATGTCACTACTATATAATCCCTTGAGTCTTGAAGATGTGATCCAGTTGAGATGATGATGTATGAGGGATATAAAATCATGGAATCAAGGAAATTTATATAAAATAATGAAGAGATATATCATATGTAGATGTTACTCTAGGATGAATCATATTTTAACATTAAATCCTCCACTAAAAAACTTTTGGGGATGATCCAACTGAAAATAATTGTTATAAAAAATATTCAACCTTAATTGATTCATGGAAAAACTAGTCCATAATTTAGATATATTTTATATAGATATACCTATATGTGAAGATCCATAATGTTTTTATTATTTATACCAATTATTAATATATCGAATGTGTCTCTCTAATGGTTACCTTTTTTATTTATTTGACATATATTAATGAGTTTGGATGAAACTGCATCCTCTAGTGTAAATGTTAGTGTCTTTATTTTCTAAGAGATAGAGATGATCAGTCAAGATATCAAGGATAGGTTGGATAGTATTAGTTCATTTTTAGATGACATGATTATGGAATTTGGTGACAATGTCATCAGGTGAATTGGTTCATAAATTAATGAATATCTTATTAGGGTTTCTGAACTCTAATCCCCCAAGGTATTGGTTAATGTTTCACTAGACCATGTGATTTAAAAATATTGTAAGTCAATTAGTACCACTACATTATTTTGAGATACATTAACATATAATCACCAATATTCATATGACTATAATAGAGTAGAGACTCTGAATCAACCACTGTACAATTAAGATATAAGGGATGTTGAGTATCTCCCTACTAGAAATAAAGCATATGAAGTGTCACCAGACTCACTATACTTGTCTATAGGTTAGTAACCAATTATTTGTTGTTAATTGGGAAACCAATAATCATCTTAATATAGATCCCAATGGTCAATTATATCCCTTTTTATTATAAATTTTACTCACTACTATGAAATTATATTATTTAATTAATGAATACCTTGTACACTATTTAAAGGGAACATATTTTTTTGAACTATCTTGACATATAATATTGAGGGAACTTTAGTAGTAGAGTTTCATTTAGTTCCAATTCAATCAACATTTTTTACGGTACATTATATATGATTGTTCTGTAGTTTAAGGCCCTCATTATCCTCTAAATTGGATATGTTGTTCTTCCCATATCCATTAATTCTGATTAATCATTCATTAAATAACTCCATGTTGATTTAACTGCTGTATTATAAATAAATTACTAACATCGTATTGAATGATTCTATATAATGATGGATGATATGTTTATGGATCCAATGTGTCGGGATGAATATTCACCAAACTAATATATGTTTAGGTATATAGAGATCCAAAATCACTTGGTGCACATGATGGTGAGCCATCATGTGTATAGATGGTTTTGTTGTTCATGGGAATGAATATCCCTCAAAATGAACCAGTTATGATTCAAAATGTTGAGACTCATCATTTAGTTGTGGAACAATAAAAGATATGTTCCAATTAAATATTAAATCACATCCAAATGAAACATTTAATATTGACTTTATCACTTCTACAAAAGAATTTCACTGATTATATGTCTTATTAAGAGGTAGAATCTGAATTGGGGTCAACTATGGCCAGGGAAAGATGATTGATCCATTAATGATTGTGGATGAACCATAGGGGTTCATCCCCAGAACACCATTATCCATACATGGTGTCTAAATTAGAAATCTACAAAACTATATATTAATTCTATGGGTATCAATATTTACAATGGAACCTTATATACATTGACACATTACGTCCATGTTTGGGGGGAGATAATTTATCCATGATTGATGAAATTTGAATGGGATATATCTATTTCTCACACTGTATTGTCGATATAATTTCATCTATAAGAGATCGCTCATTAACCCAAGGAAGAGTGCGAGATACAAGTACTCGCTATGGTGAGGGAGTACAGGGTCATCCATCTGTGGGATATTGATGATAAGTATGAATTAATGTTTTCTTATGAGTCAAATAAACAAAATAGGTTCAGGGATCATCATGAATGTATCTTTTTGTGGAAGGTGGTGATCGTCCAAAATAAGATGAAACAATGTATCATATGAAAATGTTATAATTTACTATATAATACTCATAGATATTTTTGTTCAATAATGAGTAGAAAATCATAAATGAAATTTAATATTCCATATTTTGATGATGGGTAGGCTTGAATTAATTTACGAACCTCCATACTATTATATATATAAAAAATTCAATTTTTGTGAACTCTATATATAAAACTTCAATGCATCTATGTTGTGTTGAGGAAATAAAAAAAATTCACCACTAAACCCACATATGTGATTATAAATGTGAGAATGATATGTTATGACAATGAGATTTTGGATAGAAGGAAAATGGGTAAATTAGGGTAAGAGGGAAAACATGATGATTGTTTGAAATGAAAAATTTCATCATTCTATAAAATATTAATGAGAGTGAAAATTGGTGATATTAATCATTTACCATGTTCAAAATGTGATTTCTATATAATGGTACCATGGGTTTTTCATTGGAGATGTGTGACATGGATGAGAGGAAGACTGAGAGTACAATCTCTCTTCCATAAAATAATGATGAAGTGATTCCATTAATAAATTAATGGATGTATGGATTAAAATTAGGTAATTTAATTATTTTTTATAGAATTGAGTGGGAAGTTGAAATATGGACAATGAAATATTCATGATTAATAATATTGATTTGATAATACCAACTAGGTTTATGAGTATGTTTGGATATCTTGTAGTCGTTGTTATTTAAACATCACAAAAAACAATACAAAATAAAAGGCATATAAATTAGGTAAAAGAATTATCTAGAGAGGTGAATGATATGATCACTAATGTTTTTATTTTATAATTTCTTATTTATTTATATCAATTTTTTATACTAGTTTATGTTCATAAATCATAGACTATAGGGGATCTGATAGTGGTGCCACTAACATATTGACATTGAGATTAGATGATAAGGTTTTAGTAGACTATGTTCAATGACCCTCAACCTTAAAGGTGATATAATGTATGATCCTACGTCTCTAACCATGGTGGGTGGATTGATATATTCTATGTAAAAAATAGGGTAATGGTAAACCCGATGCATATTGGATTTCCAATAATTTATGAAATACTCTATGATTAGGATACATAGTTTATGAAAATATTTTGTGGACCATGGTTCTTATATCAAGGTCATGAAACTCAATATATAAGGGATTTATTGGTATTATTGTTATAAATATTTTATTTAATGGTGGTATGGTTAATATATTTCAAAGTTATTTATAAATTATGTATGATTATATATACGATTATTTATATTGACAAAATCAATGGAAACTAAACATAATTTAATGTCATGATTCCTAGACCACAGGGTTTGGGATTGTGGTTATATAAAATTATTTATATAATTATAGAGTAATATAGTTTTATGGACAAGATAGAAATGGGAACTAATTATATAGAGACTATAAACAATGAATAGTGAGGAGTGATTATGAGATTTTCATATGGAAGACATATATGTTATTTGAGCATCATTATATATCCTTTGAAATTGAAATGAGGAAACATAAATTTAATGGAACAAGTGACAAGATTGAATTCATATGTAACACTCAAACTCAGTGGTAGTTGGATGAAGTCTCCTCCCAATATTATATTATAAATTGAAGATACTTTATATGTAATATCCTAGGAAAAATCTATATGAGTGTCTCTACCTATCCAATTAAATATGAATCATTGAAATTATAGTTAATGGATAATTTGAGGTTGGGTACTAGCTCTAAAAGTTGTGCATGGTAAGAGATCCACATCAACATAAAGATGGTTTCTTATGGAGAGGGACCCCATTAAATGTTTAGTTTCATGTTATTTTATATTAAATGATCCATGTAGATTACTGTTATATGATATGTATACTAACATCACGGTTCATCTTATTATGGTGAGGATGAATGTTGTGATGGCTAATGTCACACCACAGTAATTTGTGGCATAATATTTAATTTCAAGTATATATGAATAATGTGGGTTACAAATATTAGTCTAATGATTCTTGGGTGACGTGATTCATAGTTTATAATAATATATGTAGATGAATATGGTGGCTATATCGTTCTAATAAAGATGAATATCATTTATGATAATGAAATAATCAACCAAAACACATAATCCAATGTGTATCATATATATTATGAGAATTAAGGTTAAATGAAATATTATTCAGGTTAGGGGTGATTATAAACAAGTATAGAGAATTTCAGGTCATAAAATTACCTCAAACATTATATATGAACACATGATGAGGAGTAACTATTTTCAGTGGTCCAATTGATTGATTCTCCCTACAAACCTGTAGGGATTCCTGAGGGGGTAATAAAATGGTTATTAAAACTCCACATTTCAAAATTATGTTGTATAAAAGGGGAAATTATGACAAATTATTTTGAATCATGGTATTATAATAAAAATAATGTGAGGATAACTATTATTCCTTTGTCTAAAAATGTTAATGAACTTTCATACCATAAAACATTGGGGAAAACAAGGATGATGATGAATGTTGGGTGACTCTTTAAATGGTGGGATTCTATCACACTATTTTCAAGAATATTTCATCAATCACATGTTTCATATATGGGATTGAAGTAAATATTTAGTTATCAAACACATCAAAAATTTAATTTTTGAGTTAAATTCGAAAAGAAAAAAATTGTGATTCAAATACTGATGAAAAAAATATTTATTCAAAGAAAAGAATGATGATCATGAAGATTTTGTGCACTATATGGGTACACATCTATTTATTAGGATTATATATTGAGAATACCAATATAGATATTGGTATTATGATCATTTGTTACCTCAATATTAATTATAATTCCAACACTGATAGAGAAACACAAAAATGGATTGATATTACCTTAGGTATCCTACATGTTCAAATGATGAAATTTAGTTAAACTATATAAACATATATGACCGAATTAGATTGTTGTTTATAGTCATACCTTTTTTGAAAATCCTAGTATAATTTCCACATCTTTGTGAGAAGTAAGAAATTTTATCCCTCTGAGGAGCACTAATCACTAAGATGGGATTGGGGAAATTAGAAATATATTACTAGGGTTATGAAAAAGAGTTTGTATTTAACTATATTTTTATTGAATTTAGAATCAAGATGAAAATAGTTCAAAAAAATTATTATTTAGTTTTAAAACACTAATATAAAGTGTCCCCTTCTTAGGATAGGACACTTATAAGGTTATATTGTTTAAAAGTCATATTCAAATACTTCCTCAATAGAGATTATTCTAATATATTAATGAAGAATTACAATGATGTTTAATGTTATGTGTCAAATATTATATGATTTTTAGTTTCATTCCATTTATATTAGGACAAATCAAAGAAGTTTAACATCATGATTTTATGAAAGTTTCTATATATTTTTACATCATATAAAATTGATGTTATGATTTTTTGTATAAATTCCTATAGATAGGAATGATGACTTTATATTTAATGTCATGAGGAAAATATAATGATTATAAAATTTGGAATATGCTTGGTATATCATATGAATCATTTTTTGTGATGTGTACTGGAAACTCCAACCTATGTGATCGTTAATTTTTCACCATTGGTGTAAATATTGTTAACTATAAAAGAACCTCCTTAACTAGTCCCTATAATTGGTTGTATTTATCAGTGTTCAATTTTTGTCTTTAATTTTAGATACATGTCACCATAGAGGATCTATAAATGTAGAACCCCATGATAGAAAATAGAGCCTCATGACTGTGATGAACCATGATATTGGGAAGTGTGTGAAGAAATAATTCTATAATGGGATTCATTTTTTTATCCAGAATATTTACAATTAATCTAGATTCAACAAGGAATTGAACATTTTTTTAAGTGATTATAGATAAACTTGATTAAGAAGAATTTAATTTTTATCATACACTAAGACGTATGGGGTACTCTAGGTGTATGTCTGGGGAATTTAATTATATGATCATTTATCATTGTAGATCATGTTATTCCATTAAAACATATTTTGATTGAAACTGATGTCAAATTATTAAAGTAGACTTTATTTAATTCCATGATATTTCAATTTAGTTTAGTATTATTGTGTGAATCTATGGATGTACTGAATATTATACTTTGTATATAAATTCCTTATTTTAGTGGCTAAAAATCAATCTCATTTTCAATGATAATAGCATGACTAAGCCAAGAATGATTGTTTATATATTATTTCTAAAACTAGATCATACACCTAGTCATTATCACCTTTAGTGTAATTATTTTTTCCATTTTCATGATGAAATATTATACAATAACACTAATAATGGACTATCATATAATTTTCCATGTGTAGGGACCCATAAAGTTGATACACCACAAATAAGATGAAAATAATTATTGGTGATGTGATATACCTATGGTTGATGATAAATGAATTGTGTAGTATCCATCAATGTATGAAACAACTTAATGAATCCTATGTAGTCATAAGAAATGTCATTATAAAACTATCCCATCATTGAAATCATGTCGTATAATGTCAATTCAGTGAAATGATATTACCAATCTCCATTATAAACCACATGTATGTCCTATGAATGTTTTTCCATATAAGATTATTAGAAGGATTATTTTAGTGGTACACTAATAGAGTAATTAATCTGAGTAAGAACCATTATATAAGATTACATTCATTAACATTATGCATATTTATTGATGATAATCCCCAATTATTACAGTGTCCAATATTTTATATATCTTAATAGATGTGTCCCCAAATGTATTTTTTTTATTCATATGGGAGATTAAGGTCTCATCCTGGGAATAGCTATGGGAATGTTGATTAATCACTCAATATACCTTATCAGGTGTATCTGTGAACATTCTTAGATACACCAAAAAAAATTATCATGCCATGCTGGTATGGATTTGAAAGGGATACAACCAAAATTTCCAAGGATACTCCTAATAATTCTAATATTATAATACAAGAGGAACATTTGACTAATATATGATTATAGGAATCATATGACTAGGTCACATGGAAAAGGTGGTGATCCTTATTTATAATAGTATTTCCAAAATAAATTTTCTCAAATACCAGCTCATAGTGAATGTTAATGTTATACTATATTACATGGATCTCATGGTGTAATTATTAAAATTTATTGGAGGATTTTTATACCTTCTCATTGTTAGTGAACCACTCTGAATGGAGGAATGGGTATGAATTGATGGCATTCTAGGGAGTGATAAAGAAAACAGCATGGATGGAGCAGTTCTATTAACATTTATTCATTTTCCTCCTATTTAAGATTAGTGGGGAACCATCAATATGAATAATAATTACAGTGATACCACATTTTCAAGGATATTGTCCTCTTTAGGTAAGGAAACACTATAGGTGTTTAATGAATGATAAAAAACATACACTACTTCTTCTCCATTTGTAACCTTTTATAGCACGAACCAAATTGTTAATTGATGGAAAATTACTTCCCATAAAACATATAATCTAATAAATATTATGGATTTTGAATGTACCATATTGATTCAGTGGGAGAAACAATGAAATTCATGTTTTTAGGTTTAATGGAGTTGTTTCTGAACTACAATTACTAACTAAAGAGAATTTATTTGAAGGTGGACTAACATACCTCATTTTCAATTAGCATGAAAATCAAATAATATAAACTAATCCATTCCCACTCTAAATTTATATGAGATTATGTTTTCAATTTAATAATCTATTGAATTTTCATAGTTGATCAATGGTTTCACCTCAATATCTGATATCAACATGTGATGATTCTGAAAAAACATCATTATATTAGTCAAATATTTTTTGAATTCATTGACGTAGGGTGTGTATTGTCATTATTAAGAATTATTATAAGGACAGACACATTCCAATTATATAGGTGGTAATTATCTTAATGTACAATATATTATTCTATAAGATCTTATTATATATGAATTTTCATGGATGAGGGATCTCAATGACAACCCTGATCCACTTGGTGGGTTATTAAATTCCTCTTTAATCAGTAATTATATTGATAATTTTTTAAGACATTACCCCAAAACCATATTTCAATGGTTTCATACTCAAATTTTCGGCATAGAGTATTCCAAACACAATTATATCATCCCTAAGTTGTTATTGAAATTAGATGTATTTGATTGAAAATTAATCCACATAAATCTCCAGTCTTCTTTATAGAATATAATTTAATATAGGATGCATGGGACACTCATTTTTTTCCATAGAATTTTTTCATGAAAAATGGTCATCCAATTGTAGTGGCATGTTCTTTGGGGTGTCCTAAATTAAGTGCAGTCTTCGTTTTAGAGGTCTAAATATATTTGATTGTATCCATAGAATACATACATTAAGTATAAATAATATAATTCAACATTTATGTATATCAAATACTTTTAAATGTGTGACAGTGATGTCATACATTGGTTAGTGGTGGTTGTAAACATAATATTTGATGTGGAATCTAAAATTCACATTTATCATTCAGAATTGTGAAATTTTCATTATATACATATGATAATATAACTCATTGAAGAAGTTAAAATTGATCATCTTATAAAATTTATACAATACCATGGAATTGTGTGAGATACATATCCATTAAGGCACTTTATCAAATCCACATTGACTGAACAAAAATCATAGATGGTGGTTGAAAACTATTGGGTCAACCCCTAAAATCCATACAATTATGTTGAAAGATATGCATCATGGTGTCTCTTCATAAATTAAAAATTGTTCTATTGATTTTATTAATTCTTAATGACCAAGATAAATATCATCCTTTTGCAATATTGTAGTGTCAATGATCTCTTTTATCAACCAAACGATTGAGGTAAAACACTCATCAAAGGTAAGATATCAACCATCACATCTTCCTTGGATGATTTTTGGATAAATAGATGATATATATCCTTAGAAACATGGAATTTGTGGGTTTATAAACATTCTATTATATGGCCAGAATCATTATAGTAAACTATAATTGATCACAGTTTTATAGAAACATCGTTAATGGGTTTCATGTTTCTCCACCTATTTGATATCTACCTATGTTATTTTCTTAATGTCTCAAAACCTCATGGATAAATATGATTCATTTTTTTTCATATTCTATGATACAAATGATTGTGATTCTTATAAAGAGTCTAGGGGTAATTTATTTATGTAGGCTACAATATTTTTTTTCAATCTTTTGGTTCACATGTTCCTTTTATAAGTAGTATATGATATGGGAGAACTCAATTGTCATTGATATAATGATTTTGTCTATATGGTTTGAATTTTTCTCTTAGATATAGTGGATCTCTTGTTTATATATCTACTTCAATCATCCCATGTATCCACCCTTGTGTTTATCATGACATTTGTTCCATTGGAATGGTCATTTTCTTAGACATAGGGATAATTTATAACTTTATTGTAATAAATAATGTTAATGTAAATGGTTTCAGATGAAATTATGAGGGAATTTTCACTATATATAACACTTCACGACCATTGAGGTACTATTTCAATGACTACTAATATGATAATGTTATAGGATTGTAGGTATAACCATGGAACTATGAGTAAATAATTGAATGTGTTGTCTTCAGTGATCAAAATGAATTCTATATTTGACACCAAATCCCTGAATTATATCTCATGATTGATCTATCCATATTTATTTTTCTCATGGATCTCATATAACTAAATTTTTATGTTGGAAGGGTACATGGCAGTCTTTTGGTATCACTATATGTGGAGTATTCAGGTCACAATTAGATTGATCCTAAATCTATAAAATAATATGTAATGGTGCATGTATACACCATGTAGCTTTCTTTTTATGTTGAGGGAGGGGGAATAGTTGGTTCATTATGACCAAAACTATATTTTATGAGGGTATATGATCACTTTCTAACATTCTATATGTTTTCGATCTTCTAAATTGTCAGATTTATTGAGAACCACATTGGTCTAAAACTCTAAAGGAATATTCAGTGTGTCTTGGATGTATTACATATGTATCTTTAAGGAAATGGGTGAGATCATTATTGAATGCAGACCTAGGATAATTTTGATTTTCTTGATCAATTTAATATTCCTTTCTAGGTGAAATTGTTTTCATTTACTGGATATTACCGAACATGATTCATGGATGTAATAAAAATTTATAATAGGGATTCGTGGATTACATCTATTATATTTTACTATCGATTGGATGGTTGTGACTAATATATTTGAACAAACAATATAATGTTGCTTTTAACTATGTTGAATGATAGTTTTGTGAATGGATATTCAATATTCTCTCAATGAAATAAATCATAACATTTCCATATATTATAGTTAGTGTTTTTTGGGATATATATATAGGAGTTGAACATTCTTAAAGAATGTATTTTCATAGAATGATCCCATAAATTCGGAAAATCAAGAGTAGTTTTCTATTGTTCTCTATAATTGGTATCAAAATATCAGTTGTAACGTCCCGACCCGGAAGCCACTAAACTGGTGCTCCGAGCCGTTTCACCACAAGGCCTCAAGTGCACCTCCTCATACGCCAGAGGCTGCTGACTAGTAGAGAGGGCCTAGGGTGTGATAGTGGGGAGACTATGCACTAATAACAGAGTAAGAAAATAGCGGAAATAACTATGTATCATACATAGCTGAAAGTAAATAGAGTGCAGAAGTAATAAACAAATAAATAGAACGAGCAATAGTAGTAAAATGTTGTAAAAGTTCGAACAACTATGCAATACAATATAACACTGGTCACCCATAGGGATGAACATACAGAAACAAGTACAAAATAAACTAAAATTAAAAGTACAGGGCTCTACTACTAATTCTGAGACAAACCACGTACCCGATCTCCAAACATTGTCAAACTACAGTAGTCTGATCTGAAGAACCACTCGAGCAGCTCCGCTCGATCATGCAACACTGGGCCTCAGCCCTATCCACCATACAAATCGTTTTCAACCTGAAAAGTAGACACAAGGTCTAAACATACACCGAGGTGCACATACAGGGGTGAGAAATAATCCCAGCAGGGTACCCCGACAAGCAACCTAAAGTTGTGCTGCTAAAAGTGTATGCAACGGCAACGTGCTCAGCCTAGCTGGAACACAACAAAAAGAAGTAAACCAAATGTGCAACCACAGTTGAACTCAGGGTATGTAATCCCTATCAACTGGGAAAGTGCCACCATGGATGTCCATATCTATATACGTACACATGTATAGTCCCATACATATACACATATACGTAAATATAAATATTCATGATTAAGTGATTCAAATAACAAGAAACCACATCAGCAGTCGATCATTGGAACCATAGTCCCGATCTCCTAGACATCATGTGTAATGTCATTGAGCTGGACGTCATGCCACTCAAGCCTTGTATCATTAAGTCGATCTCTGGATCCGTAATCCCATTGACGTATACCTGCTTTGGCCAAGGCCAGATTATATATCTATGAACAAGTTAACCAAAACCATGCCCTCAGGCTAATCAGAACCATGCCCTCAGGATAAATGTAACCATGCCCTCAGGCTAATATAGTCCTTCCCTCAGGATAAATATCAACATGCCCTTAGGCCAAATAGAACATTTCCCTCAGGCCTTCCCTCAGGCGAATAAGTAACCTTGCCCTCAGGCCTTACCCTCAGGCGAATCAGTAACCTTGCCCTCAGGCCTTGCCCTCAGGTGAATAAGAAACCTTGCATCAGGCGTTTCCCTCAAGAAAATCTGTAACCATGCACTTAGTCAAATAAGAAACATTCCCCTCAGGATTTCCCTTAGGTGAAATAGAATCATGCCCTCAGGCGAAATAGAATCATGCCCTCAGGAAAAACAAGACACTACTCAAAGGCTAAATAAAATACTTCCCTTAGTAATTCACTAGGAAATCAAGTAACCGGGCTGATCCCAACATACAAAAAACCATTTATATAAACTTTCTCTCAAGAAATATCAATGCATAGCATAATCATGGCATACTCTCGGGTACCGTGGCCAATGGCTAAACAGAGGAACGCACCCCCAGGGTGGTCCTGGATCCAAGCAGTGATCCCAAACAACAGTTTAAACATATCATTAGATTATCTATGCAATTCTAGATATATTATCAGCAAAGGCCTCATCCATACGACACCCCAAACAAGGGTTTTTAGCGCAGCAATACACAAAAACATTCAGTAGTTGGAATTAAACTTCAAACCACCTACTACTCAGGCACACAAGGCAAGGTAGGCATCCCAACAAACAAGAAGACGCCTCGCGTTCGGCTCAATAGCCACCAACTAAGAAGCATCTCTGGTAACCACTATAGAATCAGCAAACCATGTTGGGAATAAACAACAAGTGTGGGTGGCCCGAACACCCAACCCAACAATACATCCAAATCCTAAAGGGACCACCAGTTTGGCACGGGTTCTAGGTAACACCTGATAACCATCTCTACCCAAACTCGACGTAACCACTCAGGTTCAATCAAAAATGGTCACCGCTAGGTCCCACAAGTCAAACACCAAGGAGTCATCCTACTCGGGATCCTCCTGATAACTAGAGAGAAATAATCCTACCTGGGATCCTTAGCAAAGAGGAATCGTACATGGGGTCCTCAAATGATGAATAAAAGTGGAAACCCATAACAGAGTTCCTCTCAAATAAAACAAGAGATAGTTCTTACAAGGACTCCCTAGATCAGTACACAAGCAAGGCATCACTTAGGGGACCCTTAGAAGCATTTGGTCTCACGGCCTCACAGGCCAGAAGGGAACGTCTCACAAGGGAAAACGTCCTCTAAAGAAAAGGTTGTGGGAGATAGCTCGCAGATCATCTCATATTAAAGGTCTCATCTAAGTTGGTCTGAACACCCAACCTAACAACCTCACCAAGTCTCACCATCAGGTGACGACTGGGCTCGATAAAGGGAGGAAGAATCCCCACCATTTAGATAAAAACCCCCTATATATGACCTCTAAAAGTCAAATGAATTCCACCATCTCGATCTATGTGAAAAATGCTCAGAATCGACTACTCACACGCCCAATTCTCCCTTCCAGAGACAAAGATATACCAAAATTGCTAAGCTGGAGCAGTACATGGCCAGAGTACATGGCCAGAGCACAAAGGGCATGCCTGTGTAATAGTACATAGCATGTACATTACTTTACATGGAGTGTACTGTTCATAGAAAGTTACATTGTGCCCTTTTTCACAAGAACACATGCCCTTGTACCACTACACGGCGTGTACATTACTGTACACCGCATGTACTTCAAAAAACCACTATTCTGTGTTCTATTCCACACGTCCAGCCACTTGGCCACCCACTACATGGCGTGTACTCAAAGTACATGGTGTGTACTTAAGAAAACATCATCTTCCCCGAATGGGAATAACACACAGCATGTTCCCCTTGAACACACGCCGTTTATACTGGGTTTCCGACGGGAAATCCCTAAAAACGCCTGATTCACCCGTTTTCTCCCCTGAAACAATAGATCGAGCCCAATGGGCATACCAGCAAGAAATATAAGGATTTAAAAACTTGAAAAACCATGTTTAAATTAAATCTATGGTGAAAACATAAATGTACCTACCTTCATGGGGAAACCACCGAAGCCTCGGTTGATTTCACAGTCCACAGATGTCGCACGCCGACTCAGCACGTCGAGGGCTTCGAATCGGTACCCTTCTTGCCTCCCAACTCTCCATCTTTCTCAATATCCCAATCCCCCCATGGAACACGGCCACAGAGAAGCCACCCAAGGAGCATTCACAAGGAGGAGGTGGAAGGAAGAAATGTAGAAGAAAAGAAAAGAAGAAAAGAAAATGAAAAAAAGAGGCCCGGGCCGGCCTCGGCACCCAACATGAGTTTATGCCTTATCTAGGCTAAACTCCCCATGACAGACTCAACGGCGTAGACCGAATTTCAATCTGACACTCCATATAAATGTTATTTCCAAACGAACCGGTGTGAATAATTTAATATTTAATTTAATAATATTAAATATTAAATATTCTAGCAAAATTTGAATAGCCCAGATTTTCCACCAAACTCATGTCCTAGGGTAAAATACCTATTCTGAGACCAACGGAGTTGTCATAAAAATTATCCAATATCAGATGGTAGAGTAAAATGACCATTTTACCCCTCACGAGTATCCAACAGCAAAAATTCAAATTTCTCCTCAAAAAGACTATCCAGAAAAACACAGGTTCTTACTAACTCCCCACCATAAACCTTCTCATCTCTGAGAAGCCTAGTGAATTAACCAGCAACCATACTCATAACCCAAGCATCTGCACAAACAATATATCTAGACTCTCCGACGACCATCCTTATATCATTAACAACTACCTTCTACCCATAAGATATTCATCTATGACCAAACTCATACTCCCCACCATAAGAATACCCTTGTCATCGTCTTGAAAGAAACTCTAAGCTCAAAGTCTCCTGGAAAACCCCGAAGATTATCCCAAACAAAGAAAACCACCCTCAAAAGTCCAATGGTGCACTCCCAACTATATGGATTTTCTTAAACCGCTCTAAGAGCACAACCAGAACATGTCCCATCCTCAATAGTGATGAACATTAAGAAAGAAAAAGGAGATCAATGAAGGTTGAAGCTCTCTCAGGATACTCAAGAAGAATAAAGATAATGCATGATCATCTCTAATAGGAGTACACTGAGATTTCACTAAAGGCATGTCCAGCTCCCTCCGAGCCATGCTAACATCCCACCAAAACAAGACCAGGATTTAGGCACTGGTCAACCTTTCTCACTAAGCCTCACAACTAGGTCACAAGGTCCAACCACCTAGCCCAAAAGATACAAAACCTCTCACAAGATGGTAATGATCACAACGACCAAAGAGAGTCAAAACCAAAACAAAACCTACAAGGTCCCTGATCCACTCCGAGCATCCTCAGAAGGAACTACTCCCTGGAGTTCAAAACCCAAGTAGAAGGTAAACTGAAATGTCTCTCATCGGCATCTGTATACGGGAATACCACACGGAGGTCTAGTTCATAAGAAAATCAATGGTATCTATCTGCATCATTCTCAACGATCGGACTAGATAACCACATACCTAAGAAACAACACCCAATATGGGTTGAAAATAAAGGCATAATGTGCCACATTGACCAACTGGGGTCACTACACCACTTGCGCACAAGGAATGAGTCATCAGCCTTAACAAAAACTCCCCAACGTAGATCGACATAACCTTCCATCAGAGTTAAAAGTATGTGTAAGAAGACCCAAAGGTCTCAGTCATCACTAAAAACACACACTAGAAGGCCTATATGCTGTGAATCCTACGTTCCTAGTATGATGCATGAGAAGCCTCTTGACTTTGCTGGACAAGAGTCAAAATCCATCCCTGGCATCTTACCAATGGCCAAGAGCCAGATATCCATAGTAAATCAAAACACCACACAACATGTACGTCGCTCAAGGTGAAAATCATATACAACTGTAACATCACAAAATCAGAACAGCAATCCCAAACTCTGGAAACCAGGAGTTCTTACCGGAACAAGTGTTCTCGATGCACTAGCCCAATATCCATCACAGGTTCTAAAACATTCCTAATACTGCTATCTACCATATCCCAAATAGTATATACTAGGAAAGAAAACTCCTCTGATACCACTTTGTAACGTCCTGTCCAGGAAGCCACTAAACCAGTGCTCTGAGCTAGTTCTCCACATGTCTTCAAGCGTGCCTCCTCGTACGCCAGAGGCTGCTGAGTTGTAGTGAGGGCTAGGTTGTGATAGTGGGGAGATTATTCCCTAATATCAGAGTAAGAAAACAGCGGAAATAACTAAGTATCATACACAGTAGAAAGGAAACAGAGTGCAGAAGCAATAAACAACTAACATAGAACGATCCGTAATTGTAAAATGTTGTAAAAGCCCAAATAGCTATGCAATACAATACAAGAAAGGTCACCCATAGGACCGACCATATAGCTACAAGTACAAAAGAAACTGAAAGTAAAAGTACAGGGCTCTACTACTAACTCCGATCAAAACCACGTACCCGATCTCCAAACACTCTTGAACTGTAGTAGTCCGCCCCGTAGAACCACTCGAGCAGCTCCGCTTGATCATGAAACACTAGGCCTCAGCCCTATCCACCATTCAACTCATGATCAACATGAAAATCAGGCACAAGGTCTACACGTACACTGAGGTACACGTGCAGGGGTGAGAAATAATCTTATTAGGGCACCCCGACAAGAAACCTATAGTCGTGCTGCTAAAAGTGTATGCAACAGAAACGTGCTCAGCCTAGCTGGAACACAACAAAAGGATGTAAACCAAATGTGAAACCATAGTCGAACTCAGTGTATGTAATCCCTATCAACAGGGAAAGTGCCACCATGGATGTCCCTATCTATATATGTACACATGTATAGTCCCATACCTATTAAAACATACATAAATATGAATATTCATGATTAAGTGATTCAAATAACCAAAAACCACATCAGCAGTCGATCATTGGAACCATAGGCCAGATCTCCTAGACATCCTATGCATTGGAATTGATCTGGACATCATGCCACTCAAGTTGTGTATCATTAATTCAGTCTCTGGGTCCATAATCCCACCGACGTATACCTGCTTCGGCCAACGCCAAAAAATATATCTCTGAAAAAGTTAACCAGAACCATTACCATAGGCTAATCAGAACCCTGCCCTCAGTCTAAATGTAACCATGCCCTTAGGCTAATATAGTCATGTGCTCATGCTAAATATCAATATTCCCTCAGGCTAAACAGAACCTTTCCCTCATGCCTTTCCCTCAGGCGAATAATTAACCATTCCCTCAGGCCTTTCCCTCAGGAGAATTTTTAACCTTGCCCTCAGGTATTTCCCTCAAGGTAATTAGTAACCTTACCCTCAGGAATTTCCCTCAGGAGAATTAGTAACCTTTACCTCAGGACTTGCCCTTAGATCCATCAGTAACCTTGCCCTCAAGCCTTTCCCTTATGCAAAATAGATTCTTTCCCTCGGGAGAAATAGAATCTTCCCCTTAGGCAAAACGAAACACTGCCCTTGGGCTAAATAAAATACTGCCCTCGGGCATTCCCTAGGAAATAAAGTAACTGGGCCGAGACCAACATACAAACAATCATTTATATAAACTTTCTGCCAAGAAATTGAAATGTATAGCATAATCATGTCATACCCTCGGGTACCCTGGCCAAACGACTAAACAGAGGAACGCACCCCCGGGGTGGTCTTGCATCCAAGAAGTGATCCCAAACAACAGTTCAAACATATCATTATATTATCTATGAAATTCTAGATATCTTATCAGCAAAGGCCTCAACCATAAGACACCCTAAACATGGGTTTGTAGATCAATAATACACAAAAACATTCATCATTTGGAATTAAACATCAAACCACCTACTACTCAGGCACACAAGGCAAGGTAGGCATCCCAATAAACAAGAAGACGACTCGCGTCAGGCTCAACATCCAAAAACCAAGAAGCACCTCTGGTAACCACTACAGCATCAGAAAAACATGTCTGGTATAAACAAACAAGTGTAGGTGGCCCGAACCCCCAACCTAACAAAACATCCAAAGCCCAAAGGGACAACCAGTTTGGCAAGGGATCTAGGTGACACCCGATCACCATATCTACCCAAACCATATATAACCACTAAGGGTCAGTCAAACAACGGGCACTGCTAGGTCCCACAAGTCAAACACCGAGGAGTCATCCTACTCGGGATCCTCCCAATAACTAGAGAGAAGGAATCCTACATGGGATACTTAGAAAAGAGGAATCCTATATAGGATCCTCGAATGAAGAACAAAAGTGTAAACCCATAATAGGGTTCCTCTCAAAAAAACAAGAGAGAGTTCCTATAAGGAATCCCTAGTTTAACACACAAGCAAGGCATCCCTCAGTGGACCCTTAGAAGCATCCAGTCTCACGGCCTCACAGGCTAGAAGGGAACATCTCACATGGTAAAATTCCTATCAAGAAAAGGTTATAGGAGATATCTCACACCACGTCTCATATTAAAGGTCTCGTCTAAGTTGGTCCGAACACCCAACCTAACAACCTCGCCAAGTCTCACCCTCAGGTGACGACTAGGCTTGATAAAGGGAGGAAGAATCCCTTATATTTAGATAAAACCCCCCAAAACCCCCTTTATATGACCTTTAAAAGTAAAAAAGGATTATACCATCATGATCTACGTGGAAAAATCCTCATAATAGACTACTCACACGCCCAATTATGACTTCCAGAACCCATGATATCCCAAAATTACTAAGTTGGAGCAGTACATGGCCAGAGTACATGGCCAGAGTACATAGGGCCTGCCTGTGTAATAGTACACGGCATGTACATTACTGTACATGGAGTGTACTATTCACAAAAAGTTACATCATATCCTTTTTCACCTGAACACCAGCCCATGTACCACTACATGGCGTGTACGTTACTGTAAAAAGCGTGTACTTCAAAAAAACCACTATTCCGTGTTCTATTCCACACGGCCAGCCACACAGCCACCCACTACACGGTGTGTACTCAAAGTACATGAAATGTACTTAATAAAACATTATCTTCCCTGAACCGGAATAACACACGGTGTGTTCCTCTGGAACACACGCCGTGTCTACTGGGTTTCCGACGGGAAATCCCTAAAAACGTCTGATTCACCCATTTTCGCCACTGAAACAACACATCGAACCCCATGGGCATACCAGCAAGCAATATAAGGCTTTAAAAACATTAAGAACTTTTTTAAAGTAATTATATGGTGAAAACATAAACGTCCCTACCTTCTGGCGGAAATCGTCGAAGCCTAGGTTGATTTCACGGTCCACGGATGCCGCATGCCAACTCAGCGCGTCGAGGGCTTCGAATCGGTACCCTTATTGCCTCCCAACTCTCCATATTTCTCAATATACCAATACCCTACCATGGGAAATTTCCAAGAGAAACCACCCAAGGAGCATGCACATGGAAGAGAAGGAAGGAAGAGAGATAAAAGAAAATAAAAGAAGAAAAGAAAAGGAAGAAAAAGTGGCCTAGGCTGGCCCCGACGCCCGACATGAGATTATGCCTTTTCTAGGATAAAATCCCCTTGCCGGACTCAATGGCGTAGACGGAATCTCAATCCGATTCTCCATATAAAATTTATTTCCAAACAAACATGGGTGAATAATTTAATATTTAATTTAATAATATTAAATATTAAATATTCTGCAAAAATTCGAACAGCTCAGATTTCCACCAAACTATTGTCCTAGGGTAAAATCTCAATTCCAGGACCAACAGAGTTTTCAGAAAAATTATCCAAGATCAGATGGTAGGGTAGAATGACCATTTTACCCCTCACGAGCATCCAACAGCAAAAATTCAATTTTCTTCTAAAAATGACTATCGGGAAAACCACGGGTTCTTACATCAGTATTATAATCTTGTTGACTTTATAGTAGAATATTAATTTATCTCATAAAATTTACTATAAAAATTATAATTTCATCGAATTTCCTCCCAATATTTGGGAAATGATATCTTTATTATTTAATAAATATTATGTGACATGTAGTACCTCTTATACAAAAATATACTACTTATAGTGGCTCATTTATGATTTCGTGGGCTAGAAAGATCAAGGTTCATATAGAGTCGATGAACCAGTTACAAAGGGTTCATATAATTCAATATGATGAATATTATATTATTGGAGTGATATGGAAATATTCTATCTATATAATCATTTAAAATCCAAACAAATCATATTGTATCTTTATTTTAATCACTAATCCATCATCAATATTAGGTGTGTTGAAAACATTTATAAACAGTACCTAAGGAATGGATAAATCCATAATGTTATGATATAACATGATGTGGATCATATCCTTGATGAATATGTATTCCTTAATAATGTTTACAAGGAATTTATTGTAAGATAAATAATACGGGTTCATTATCAAATTAGAATAATGAAACCATTTGATTTTTCTAATGTTTGACCGTATTAATTTAGTTTCATTGAAAAATATTATATATATTACATTATCCTTGATGTATAAATAGATATTGTTACACACATCAAAATATCTTACAATGTGCATATGTGGATATACATGGGAATCATATCAAGTATGATCATATAGTTAACAATTCATGTTCTATAGGGACAAATAGATCAATATGTGCTGCTGGGATATAGTCTATATAAAAATGTATCCTATTATATACAAAAATTTCTTATCAATGAAAAATTTAGGAAATGGGTCAACTCCTTGATTCATGGAATTGTGTCCTACATATATTATTCTCACAGAAAATATTTCCAAATACTACATGGCTACAACAGGGAATTGAAAGTTAGAACTATATCATCCATGGAATTTTTGTATGGACCTACCCAATTACTATTCCTATATGGTTTTAATATTAAAGGAGTATTTAAATACATTTCCCTATGTTATTATATTTGAAATTGTTTAATTATCCAATTATTATCAATTATATTTCTTATTAGCACATTCCTTATGAACAGTAGATATAGAATTTTAGAACAATTGAGGATAATGGTCCATATTCTAGCATTGGTCTATGGAAAATGATTACTGTTCTAGAAAAAAGGCGTTTTAGGTTCCTTAAAAAAGAAAAAATTCCCATAAACCACATATTTTATTTGGATAACCATCATTGGGCCACACTAGGTGGAAAAGAGTATTGTGTGCTTGCATTTGTCACGTGTTCCATTGAAGGGATTGAATCATGGAATAAAAAAAATTATGGTGGGGGATTTAATACACCCACTCACTGTATGGATTCATTTTAGTGTGTATTAAAACCATTTTTATATTTATACCATCTATTCGAGTGGATAAGGAACTGATCAAATAGTTTTGGGAAAATATATTCTTCGTATATCACCATGAGGGTAATATGAATAGAAAAGTGTAGTGACCTTTTTATAGATATTTGGAAGCGCACTTATTCACCAAATGGGGTCTATAAGAACATCTAGGAATAGTTTTGAGAACATAGATAACAATTATAGACATCACCCCAACTATGATGGTATCAATGGATGATCTAGACATATGGATGATGACCACACTATACAATTCAAGTAAAAAGGGACATAGGAATCCAGAAAATTGATTTTAGTGTCTTAGAAATTTTCACATAGAGTAGTCAAAC
Organism: Viscum album; assembly: GCA_963277665.1. Taxonomy (NCBI): domain Eukaryota; kingdom Viridiplantae; phylum Streptophyta; class Magnoliopsida; order Santalales; family Viscaceae; genus Viscum; species Viscum album. The sequence continues at coordinate 1,980,588,038 of OY728142.1, read as the reverse complement.
CATAGACAATTTCATTATTATTTTAGGATATTGGAAGTGGAATGATAAGTGGAATCCAAAATACAATGTTTGTTCTCTAATAACACATGGGAAAACCTAAAGATAGATTCAAAAATATTACCAACAAAATATGGGTATAATATAACCCAACATTATTCAGTAGTCATATCACACTACTAATATTCAATGGGATAAATTGTTATGTAATTCACTACGAAAGTGGTTTGTGATGATTTTTTATTAGCATCAATGGAGGGGATATCATCAATTTCCTTTTGAAACTAACTGAGAATAGTGAATTCTATGATATAATACTCCACATAACCTCTTGAAAGAACATTAAAAAATTCAATATAAAGAATTTGATGAAGTTCATTAGAGTAATTAAAAAGATACATACTATATGTTCTAAAAACATCCACCATTTCTAGGATACTGATATATCAGAATAAAAATGAGGTTATCATTTTTAAATTTATTTTCCAATAGGCTATATGTTTTATGAGATATTAGTATAAGTAAATATTTAGTTGGAAATGATATTTAAAATTTTTCATAGATTAATTTTATGTTATTCAACAGTGTATTTTGTTAGAATCTCTTTGGTGCTGACGTATGGGATTACATGCAGCTAAAATAGTATTGGAATCTGGTTAGTGTTCAGGGGATCCAATATATTATTTTATATATACTCATCATTTTCTAATGGAAGTATTTACTCCCAGTCACTATATACATAATTATGATGTTATGATAATTAAATTGGAGGGATTTATTGGGATCACATCTTCATAAAAACATCATGTTGGAGTGGTGTTTTTACGATATCTTTCCCAATATTGAATTTCATTACTCGAAAGGGAGATCTCGGTTAAATAATATATCCATGTAATATATTTATCCCATATCATCATATTATGGACAATTTTAGGGTACCTGTGGATCTAATAGTCGATCAACCTCATTTAATAATGATGGATCTATTTGGATGTTTCCCCAACATCCAATGTAGTTTTAAAGGAAAATTCTATCGATAGAACATGGAAGAATATTATATAAATCATTTAGATGGGGTAAATCACATAATATATAATATGGTAAATATTGTGGGTTTCTAGTAACATTTACACCTTAGTTTCTAGAATGAACATATTTTCAAATAATAATCTTGACCATAATGTTCATGGTGCTTGAGGTAATAAAATATCATCTGAATTGTCAATATTATCGAATTAAAAATTATCATGCTAATATAACATTGATTATCCATGTGATCCAATAGGAAAAAAAACATGTAATACATAGATTTTTTTATCCTTTTTTAAAATAAATTAAATTTCCTTTTATTTGTTATGTCATATGATACCCAATGATATGTTTGAGCTTCACACAACACCGAATTTCCATTCATTGCATGAAAAAATGAGTTTCTTGAAAATCATGTTTTTCACACAATAATGGAATTATAATGACATATAAAATGCTGATAATGTCAGTAAATTAAGTTTTATTATCAACTATCAATTATCACAAAGGAAATTTACACGACTAGTTATATTATGTTAACACGGGTTTATTAAATATTTTTACATTCATCTGATAAATTTTATAGTCTAAAAATATGAATGAATACCACTTGAAGAATAAAAATGTTTTATATTTTTTAAATGTATTTTTAGAATAATTAAATTGAAAGACAATTTTTAATCAATTTTTGAGAATTCTATAATTTTTATAGTACGAAAATGTAATTATTTTTTAAATGAGATAGATAAAAATTTTCATTAGGTGAAATTTTGGCATTTTTTAGAATAGTCATATTTTGATGAAGAGTGAATAATAATAAATTTTGGTTCAAAACATATTTTTCATTCAATTTATTTATATTAGTAAAAAATTATTTTTATTTTTAACTCATTTCTAGATAAATTTTTTTAGTTAATAAAGTTTAGGTAATTGGAATCAATTTGACATTGTATTTGGATATAAAATTAATTCAATATTTTTTGAGTTTTTCACTTGAAAACACTATTTCCCCATTACATGAATATGATTAATGTTAAATTAAATTTATACGATATTGATTTTTGTTTTTGAAAAATGGATTACATATTTAATATCAAAAGTTACACATTTAGTAATTATAATCATTTTCATTTTGGACAACATGAATAATAACCTTGGTAATTTTTATAACCACTGATAAGGTTAATTCAAGTAATTATGGGAATCAATATTGTTATCAATAATTTAAAACTACCCAAAAAATTTATAAATTTTTGTTTTTTGAATATTAGTCGACAATTAAATCCTATATATTCTAAATTGAATTAATTTTCAGACCCTTGTCCATGAAAATTATATATATCATATTACAATCAAAGAGAGTGACACAATGTCCCACTCTTACTAATAATAAGTATCATATCTATAATATGGGGATAAATAAAAGATATTATAGACTATATATGTTATTATAAAATCTAAAATGTATACATAGATCATATAAATTTATTTTTACCTTTTTTGAAGAAATATATATCCTAAATACCTACAAAATTATTTTGTAGAAAATATTTTGGTATTGAAACAATCTATTCAATGATATCTAAAATTTTAACATAAGTATAATTTTACATAATTAAGGTAATAAAATAATATTATATAATAATATGACATTATATGGGTGTATGAGATTAATATTTTCTTTGTTATCTTGCTGTATTTATTTTAACAATGTCTAAGTAATGAATATTTTCAAAGTTGACACGTGTGATATTTTGGGAAAATAGTTGATTTCAAATTATTAAGAAATAAAAAAAAAATATTAAAAGAAATAAAAATTATAATATACTCTAATATATGATATATTATTTATTTTTTGTTTACTTAATATCATTTTACTAAAAATTAAAACCCTATATTTTTGAACAATTTTTTACCTTAGTTAATATTAAAATATGATAACTAAGGATTAAACAAAATGATAATGTTAAAAATAATACTAAAACATGTCTAAAATATATTTTTTTATGATATTAAAACCTTATATCATATTATATTCATATATATTTCCATTTTGATGTTTTTCTGATCATATTGACTTTAGTATAAATTAATATTTAGGTGAAATTCTATAAGTACCCCTAGCCTCTCATATAAAATGGGACCTCTTCTTTTATTTTATTCACACATGATATCATATTTGGTTTGACTGAAAATTTTGAAAATATCCTCAAATAATCAATAATATAATCATTGAATCTTTCCACAGATCATAAATTCATCCAAGGAATCCATTTTGTGAAAACAAAACGGAGTTACCCAATGAAGAGGTAATATCCTTTGATAAGATCTTTTGTTTTATTTTGCATATCCACTCCCTCAAATATTCTTCTTACACATTTATATGATATCCATACTATAAAAAATATAATTATATTTTCTATTCTAAGATATATACCTACAATCCCATCAATATCCATCAAAATAGTTACAAAATTTCCATTCCAGTTTATGGTGAACTACCGCCTCTCGAAACGATGTTCTTCATTTTTTCTTTATAACCTATTACAGTTGAGAATTATGATTGAAACTCTAGTTTTTTATGTTATATTTGATTTATTTATTATAATTTTATTATATATATATATATATATATATTTACAAATTTATTTCATTTAATTTTATTCTTTCAAAATAATAATTAAAGAGAATTATCGTTTATATGTATATACCATCTACCGTCTACAGAAATGGTGTTTACAATTTCATATTTAAATTATTTATATATTGTAATAAATAAATATATAATAAATATATATGATATTTTTATCAATATCCACATTCTATAAATGGGTAATTCACAATATAAGTATAATTATTGAGAATAAAAATTCAAAATAAGCTGATATTACCCAAAATTTAGTACTGACATGGATGGGGTAAAAAAGGTGTAAATAAATTTCAATAGTAAACCATATTTGTTATGATTTAATTTAATATGGTTATCTAATATATTTATAATAAACTTTTATTTATTACATAATAGTTTTTAATGAATATAATGTGAGTCATGATATAAGGTAAGGGATTTATGTCCCACTTTTATTATTTTACGACACATGTGTTATACAGTATTAGTTTCCTCTACATTGTGTGTATACATATTATGAGTGATTTTTTTGAGTATTATCCATTATATTATGGTATTTTCATATCCATATAGTTTTTATAATTTCATGGGGAATATTATTCATTTTATAATAATGTTTTTAGTATTTATTTCATAATCTCATCAACACTTGGGGTTTGTTATCTTTATGATTTAATTGTGGAATATTTTTTGTCTAGTTCTAAATTTTAAAAAAAATCTTGATTTTGTTTACTAATCTTATATGGAGGATTAAATTAATTTTTTCCCTTTTTAATTTTGACTACTCATTTTCAAGGAAATCTTTTTCTTCATTATACAGACAAGGTACTTCATTTCTTTTCTCAAAAATATATGATAGTGATGTTTTTTTAAATTATAATAAATAAATAGAATTTTCCACCATCAAGACACTTTATTTTTTTAAATATTTCATTACTTTCTTAAATTTTATTACTAATATATTTGTTAATTTTTTTGGAAGTTTATGAATTAAAACGTTTTCATCACAAAAATAATATTTTCTAATGAATTATTTTAATGTGATATCTCAAAACTATTTTCAATCTATGATAACATAATTTGATTTTACATATGTTTTACTAGGGGATATGATTCAACTATAACATTCAAATTACTTTTTAATGGTCATTTAGGTTTATTATGGAATGGTATTTATGAAACCCTTTTCTTTTCTAGGGATTATGTTATGATTTAAGGATATTAATGAAACCCATTTCATTAAATGGGTTCCGATATGATGAATGATTTATGATCATGGGTAACACCTATGTACACTCCTCATTGTGTGATGTATGGTACCAATATATCCCTCCAAATTCATTGGGTAATGATCTTTATCCCATGTTATAATGATGGAAACAAGTCGATGATCTTGATCTAGTTTGGAAAATAAGGAAACACAATCCACTATAGGATGATAGGAAAATTCAGTCCACTATGGGAATATGAGGAAACCCTATATATGACATATAAATGACTACATTTTGGAATGGTGGTGTGTACCTCCCAGTATCTGTAATATGCATGCTATACCGAAATATGTTTTAAAATCTCCCTTGACTAATAGAAAATGATATTACATATTCATGCGTCTGCCTCAAATTCCATGTTATATTCATTTATAATGATTTTTTGGATAATGAACATGATTCCCTTAGGATTAATGTCTTATGAACATCAAATATTAGATTCATTACTCTTGATTATGATATTTGAATTTTAGGGTATGACATTCTAATTTTAGGATCATGTTCTCATACTCTTATATTCTTGTTATTCTTATATATGTCATGTTTTCCTTTACTATGAATCTACGATGACCCCTTAATCTACATACATTCACTATTTCGTGAAGATACATATTTAATAATGTGTCTATGAATGATATTAGTCATGATTAATCTAGAGGGACATAAAGTAGCTCCCATATTTACTAGGGTTTCTGTTTTTATTATTCCAAAGGTACTAATGTAATACAATCATTCAACAACTATTCATGTAATTTATTTTGTATTCTACAAACTTGATTAAATATTAATATAAAAATTCTTAGGCTCTCTATAGATGGTATCAGTGAAATTTTAGTTATCCATTGGAAACTATGATGTGAAAAAATTGGTCAGAACCCTATAGATATTTTTAATGATATTTATAGGGATGTCTCTATTGAAAATCATAAGTTTTCATAGATAAAATAAGGTGTCATTGTTAATAAATAATATAATTGTTTCATAATTATTCGGTTCCACAATATGAAAAATACCTCTTTTTATAGACCCTAACCCTTTTCTCATAGAGCCGGTGCCTTTTTTTTATTATATTGTCATATAAACATGGAAGATTTATCCCAATGGACCATATAGTTTTGTATCATTAGAAAACCTGATTCATGAATAAGATTTACATTTCAACATTGAATAGAAATAATATATGTATATTTTATTTGAAACATACAAATCTATTGGATTATACCTAAAACTGATTCATAATATATTTATTCACACCCACAGGAAAAATAAAACATTAGAAAGAGGTAAGTTAAGATTCTTAGTAAGGGTAATTAATATTTTGTATGTTGTCATAAATATTATGGCATGATGAATAAATAAAAAACACATTCCATTGATCATAATATTGAGAAAAAAATGTTAAGAATAAAATAGGAATAAATAATTCCATAATAACACATAACGAACGATATTATAATAGTAAAATATTTACATCAAATTTCAATTACCAGTTTCAAAATAATCAGATGAATAATGTGTGATATCATAACCACACTATTAAGGTCGCGTGCCAATAACATACAAAAATAGGTAAAAACATAAATTAGTTTTCTTTAGGACACCTATCGATGCACCAAGATGATTTATAGGGACACACATAAAACTTACATTTCCCAATTAATATGTTATATAAATGGATTCGAACCATTATAATCATATAATAACCTATGAAATTTGATTAACTTCTCCCAAACCATTAAACATAATAACAAATCATTTGGACTAACATAGATAATGGTGTCAATATAGTATATCGATAGAAAAACTAATCATAAACCATTTAATAAAATATGGTATATGATATCAAAAAAATATTAATCCAAAAACATACCCATTAAAAATGGTGATGAAATATATTAAATAACTCTAATAAATTTGTTGAGGAATTTTTTATCAAAATATAATTTTTTACATTATAATGATGTGTTCTTCTAGAAATTTATTTATATAAAACAAGAAAAGAACAATTATATTTTGACATTAAAATTTTAGATGTTTTATAAAAATAATTTTTTCTTCAAAATTGATTATATATGGTACATGGAAATGGGTATAAAATCAAGACGTTCCCTTTAATTGTACTTTCGTATCTAGATAAAATGAGAAGGGGAACTTGAAATACATGTATTATCACCTTAAATATTGATGAACTGAACTTGATATATGATTTTATACTATATATATAACAGAGAATAATTATATCAAAATATGTAATAATTACAATAGTTTATAATGGAACACAACATAACCTAAATGAAATTGTATGTATGGGGAGAAAAACATTTCCTAATGCATGAATGTGTTTTTTCATATGAAGTTTAGGTATTATAATATGAGATTATACACATAAATAATTTTATTCATATCCTAATAGAAATTTATTTACTTTATTATAATTTTCTTATCTTCATATATGTTCCTTTTGAGACGTTTTATGATTTAGTTCTGTCATTCTATAGAGTTTGTTTCATTGATTTCATGATCTATTCTCATGGTTATAAGTAATGGAATTGATGAAAAGTGGGTATAATTCTCCATAATTGGAATTCAATTTTATTAATAAAAAAGATGTTTAATTACCATTTTATATTATTATTTTCATATATGAGGATTAATAATTATATAACACATTAATGATAACTGTTTTACTTAATTTTATTGGTTTTTCGATCATAATAAACTTGTTTTTTTATATTATTTAATATCATGTGTTTAAGAAGTTTCAGGAACCTAAAATAGTATATAATACTTATTTTATAATATGTTTCAAAAATAAAAAAGGATTAACTACCATAAATTTTGGAAATATTTAAGAAAAAAATATTTCCTTCAAGAATATTGAAAATCATAACCTCCCAGATGATTATTTTTTTTAATTAAGGTAGATAGAGTAAAGAGATTGGTGATGGAACAACCATTAAAATGTTATAATTATACTATATATTTATATATATTATAATGTTGTTATCATGATAATTTTAATAGTTTAGGCGATGATAGGATAAGAAAATAATATAAATTGAAATTAAATTTAAAGAAATTGGAAGATGGTTTACCTCATGAATTATCCTCTCTGACCAACTCCCCAGTGAAAGGGGTTTTGGTATTTTCGCAACACCAAGAGATCAGGGACATGGGGGAGATAATAGGGAAGTAGATTTTGGATTTATTTACAAAATTCAGGGTATATAGGTGTGAGTGGAAGTTGGGTGAGGGGTGGTTTTTATTGTGGAGAGAGGAGTAATTTTTTAATATTGTATTCATTTTATTACTATTTGGCTCAAGACTATGAATAGGTCTATTTCCTATAAATAAATACAGAAAAATTGGGTATGCTATATCTATATTTGGGTTCCAACATCATGCCATCTATTTTTAATTCATGTATTTGGATTATTATTTAAATATCATAAATTATTATTTTTTACTAATCTCAAAGAATTCATGTATTTCAAAAAAATCCAAAAACATCAACCCATTTATTTTTGATGTTTTGAACTCAAAATTGAACACAATTTTATCAAAATAATTTTTTTAATAGGACATATATTTTTTAAAAATTAATATTATGATTTATTAAAAAATTATAGATTTCAAAATTATATCGGATATTATAACACTTTGAAAAAATATACAGGGTCCCATAAAATTAATATAAATTTAGAAGAAAATAAATATAAATTTTTGAATATATATTTATGGGAATGAATAATCTTCACAATCAATTTGAAAATAACAACATTTTAATTAAATATAATTGACTTAAAAAAATTTGAAAACATAATTAATTGATATTAAAATATTTATTTACTTAAAATATTATATAATTATATAATAATTTCATTAATAAGGTGCCTAAATTTTATTTATACATTATTGGTTGGGGTTACTATTCATTAGTCTTATTTTCTATTCATAAGTGTAATATTACTATTCCAAAGGGATTTTTCTATTTTATCAGTATATCATTCAAAACCTCTTGAAATACCTCTTATTTCCTTCATTCATTGTTTATATAGTCTGTATTTTTCATCAATTAGTGATTTTGAATGATCTATAATATATGAAATAAACATAACAAGGAAAATAACATTGATATATTTCTTGTTCATTACATTCTCCCCACCTACAAAAAATCATTTCCAAGAAAATTTAATAATGTCATCTCAAGAAAATATTTGGGAATTTATTCATAATAAGATATACAGGCTCCCACATTGCCTCTTAAATTTTCCTACTTTTTCTAAAGAACCTTTTCAAGCCGAGTAGTCCCACTCTTCAACACTTGTACTTTATTTTATTGAATCTAGATAGTCTCTCCACATTAATGAAAATCAAGTTCAACATCTATTCCTTCAGAAGTGAGGACATGAGTGGGGTTTGGAATGTAACTTATCATCATTAAGACATGTAACACATTTTTCACCTTATAAAAGGTATGTGTCATTTCCAAATGATATATAACATCTCTAATTCCCTTTACGGTTTCAAGAGGTCCAATGTACCTGGTGATCAATTTCCCTTTCTTCACAAATCTTATAACACCATTTCATGGAGATTATTTTCAAAAACATGATCTTCTACTTGAATTTCCATTTCCTTCCATCTATTATCAACATATATATTTTTATTTCTTTGAGCTGCATGGATATGTGTTTAAATAGTCCTTACCTTTGCTACCATTTCCATCACATGTAGTGGTCCTACATTCATATTTTCTCCTACTTCGTCCCAACATGTTGGTGTATAGAAACATTTTCCATAAAATGCTTTATAAAGTAAAATTTTAAAACTAGAATGGAAACAATTATTGTAGAAAAAATATACCAACTGTAAATAATGATCCCACATACCTTGAAAATCAAGTGATAATGATCTCAACATGTCTTGTAATGTTTGGATCATTCTTTCTCACTACCCATCAGTCTGAAGGTCATAAGGATGACTCAAATAAATACTAGTATCCATATATTTCTGATGACATTTCAAAAAATTTTAGTAAATCATGGATTATGATCAAAAAAATAAGAGCCATTCTCTACGAAGTCTTATAACATCATTACCATAAATTTTAGTAAGTCTCTCTAATTTAAAATCCTCCCTTATAGAAATTAAATGTGTATTGTTGGAAGGTCGATCAACAATAATCCTTAATTTATCATTTCTTCATGGATTTATAGTCAATATACTAAAAAATATAGGGTGATAACATCACATTTCAATGTATTAATATCTAGATGATGCATGACTCCTCCAGGATATTGTTTTTCGTCCTTCCCAAGATGGAAGACTAAACATCCTGACACATAATCTGCAATTTCTTGCTTCATTTTTTTCCACTACAAACAGTCCTTCAATTCTCTATACATCATAGTGCTTCCATGGTGTATATAGAAATTTTAACTATGGATATCATCCAATAAATCTCTTTTAACATGGGTATATAGGGAACACATAGATTCCCAAATTTAATAATTCCATTATCATACGTGATTTCTAGAAACATCCAAACCATCAGCTAATTATTATTCTTTTTATGCTTCTCATCATCACACCGAGAAAATTTAATTCTTTCCAATAATGATGGATTAGAAACCAATTTTAAATGTAATTATATTTCACCTCCTTTGATAATTTAAATATCAATCATTACTATATTCTTGAACACAGGATCCCTTAAAATCCTCATTTCGAATAGAACTCCATGATTTTTCATGCTCAATTCATCTTCTACCTTATTTTCCATTCATAGGGGTTGTGTATGGAACAATCATAATTCTTCCATTTCTTAATCCATCACCTTTGCCTCATGTTTAGTACATTATATTATAATATTTTGGGAAAATCCCTCATGGAGTCCCCTCGATTTTTTTGGGAGTGTTTGTGTTTGTTGAAAAATCTATAAGACCAAGAATAATTATAGTTTGTGTTTACTGTAGAAGGATTATATGCTGGTGTAGTTTTCCATTTCTCCAATTTATTAGGCCTCAAAATCAAGAGTTTATTTTTTTAAATGGAATGATTTACGTGTATGAGGGATCATGTCATTGACTATGATGCATAGTTTGCAGACCTCATAGGAGGTACGTGGAATGGTTGTGAAAATTTTTGAAGGGACTGACTCTATCTAGCGATGCTATGCAAACTACAAAGTGTGGTAGGTATACCATGAATGAAAAAATGGTTCACGGTAATGAAACAATACATAGAAGGCCTATAATTCATGATATTAAAATGGTTAATGGATTTCATTATATTTTCTGGATGGACTTTCATTAGTGAAAAGGAGGCTGTGATTTTAGGATCCAAAAAATGAGGTGGGACGTAGAAGGAATCTATCATCGTGAAGGAAGAGTGGTGGTACCCAAAATGCATAAGCCTGAACGGGTCATGGGAGGTGCTCAGTATGTCGTAAAGGTTGTACATCAGCATTGGTTTTTTAAATAATGTAATAGTAAAATATGTGTATATATTTTATTATTTGTGGAACTCTAATCAAATATTTTGAAACTAGAGAATCTTTCCTAAGAAAACATCTTTCCCCTGCGAATTCAGTGATGTACGAATGTAGTTCATGATGTGGATTCTGAAATAAGAGATGATTTTCATTATGTTGATTCCAGGAGGGGGTAATTGGTTCGTATGGAGGGTTCATAAATGGTGGGTTTTGGTACATGGTATCCCTTAAAGGAAGAAAGAACTCAATAGAAGAAGAGGTATTAGATGGTGGCAGTATGCGAAGGCGACATAAAGAGGAAATACTCATAGGTGGTATGTAGAGGAGGTATATAGAGGTGGATCATTAATGAGTTGATCTAAAAATATTCAGACTATGTGGTGTAGTATAGTTCGTAGTGGAATAAGGTTTTTCATGAAGGGACATGAAAAGTTCATGAATGAAATTTCTACTAACTAATAGTACTCAAAAAAGTTAATTTTTTCTATGTGTTAAAAAGAAAAATCAATAGAGAATTTACATATAGTTTAGGACATGTTCTTTCATGAAAATAAATTGACTTATATGTTTATAATCTATAATTGGATCCCTTCCAATAGATGTTAGCAAAGGAATAGAATCACAATGAACCTTTCAAATGGCAATGAACCAGCGAAAGAGATATATGGAGTGTACATGGGAAAGAAGTGTGTAGTATAAAAATCTAGTTAAGGTAGTGTCCATGGGTATGAATGTGATCTATCCTAATCCATGAAATTTTGATGTGAATTTTCATGGATTTGGTACATCTGGAATTTTTATTTTATTCTCCTTGGATGTATCTCAATGAGGGTGAACCAGTGAAATCACTATTTCCTATGTATGATTTAATATCTATTCATACATTGTTATTAGAGAAAGAGATAATACTATTTTTTTACGATGAAACATGATCTGAATGTGATGTTTTTTTAATATATCATTCCATGATTCACACCTCTCATGGTATTTGACCTAGTGAACCTAACAATTGGTATCAAATGGAAAGGATGAAATAAATTGGTTATCTCTCAATAAGAGAAATGGAGGATTTAAATCAAATTGGGATTCCAATTTTTGATTTAATTAAAATTAAATTATGGATTAATTAAAAGCAACATTACTTTTGATCATTAGGAATGGTTTTCTTAATATAAGTAATGCATGGAATTTCAGTTAGTATTGACAATTATGATTTATCAGAAGCTGGAATGAGTTAATGAGATGTTGATTCGAAAGGGATCAATGCTTTTGGGGGATCCCTATCAAATGAAATTTATATGTCTTTTATATCTTGTATGTCATCACATGTGATTTCATAAAATATTCTGAATATTTGTGAAGGTAACTCAAATGACATTGAAACAAAGTGAAGGGTTCTTTTGATCAAGTGTGAGGATCATAAAATGAACACTATTGAGTTTGTTGATGCATTATTTGATAGGGAAAATATCATTGTGGGAAACATATGTGGTCTTTGAGATAATATAAATGATATATTAATTTTTAAGCATGTCCAATGAAATATTCTACATCAGTTAAATCTGAATGATCTATTACAGGAAGACAAAAATCCGAAGGAGCTGATATTAGATAACATGCATTTTACTATTATTTCATATTAATTGAGAAAAGATTAAAATGATGCTATAGAAATCAGGGTGTCCATATAAGTGGAATTCATTTCCATGAACGTGCCCACCGTAGATGATAGACATGAAGATGACGGAATGGATGAGGTGATTTCATTCCATACATCAATTCGTCAAATAGTGAAAGAAATTTTTAAGTGGAAACTACCTATTGCATGATTTTGATGTGGAACGGTTGGACATATTTCTGAATTTTTCCCTAAGGATATTGAATAATGTGAAGAAGATAAATTTAAAATTCCCCTGAAGATGTTTTTATCCAACGTGAGTAGGATTAAAATGTATATGATAATTTTTTATGAATAATATCCTACGTTCAAGAGGAGTTAAAATTTCTAAAGAATATGACACAGAAGAATTTGAGGATTTTAAGGATCATGAAACTAATGATTTGATTTATGTTGTAGTAAATTCTGTGATAAAAGATGAAAGAAATAGTAAATAAGTATATGTTGAACGAAAATTGGCCTTCTAGTTGAATTAGATGTTTCTATTCAAGAAATAGATTATTGGAGAGATAAAAAGGAAACACAATAAAGTGGATCATGATGCCAAACATTGCATGAAGTATCAGGAGGAATAGAATTCTATACTAAATGGAGAAATTAAATAACTGAATTCCTCAATGCCAAAGAGTTCATGAAAGAAAGTTTAGTTCAATATCATAATTGGAGAAAAAAAAGAAATCAATAGTTTGATTAAGAAAATGGAATGATCAAATCAAATGTATCAAATAACTTGAAGAGGAAGTCATCCGTCTACGATGGATTTTTATGGATCTAGAAAAAATATATACTCTTAGAACAACATGAATAAAATAAAAATATTGGAAACAAAAAATATGACATACGTGAAAATTGGTCCATAGGAATAGGATAAAAAGTTAAATCCAAATAATAATGCTAGTATTGTGGTTGATAAAAAAACATAAAGTAGTAACAATAGAAATAAGATCACAAGTACCCAATACATGGTTGAATGTCGTTTTGGGTATGATTTATAATCATAATATTAAGAGATCCAAATGGACAACCAATGGTTCAGTTTTTCCACACTGTAATGTACACCAAATACAATTATATTGTTATGTAAATATGGAAAACACAAAAATTGTATATTTTGTAGAAAAGAGGTAATAATTTGAACAATACCAAAACTGGTTGTCATATAGAGATAAACGTTTAATATCAATAGTTGATGTTCACTATTTCATATGTGGAGGATTCAGAAACATGGAAATATATTGCTCATCAACAATAAAGAGTAATCTACTGAAGTATATAGAATTTTCCCATAAGATGTATCCAAATGTATTATCATATGTTCTAAAAATAAAAATTGATTTTCACTACTATGGGATGAAGCCGGTCTATAATATTCTAATAAAGATCAAAGTTATTATTACATTTCAGGTATTAGGTCACAAAATTGGATAAAAAGGAAAAGAGATGAGCAGGTAGTGGATGCAGAAATTGTGTTCAAAACATTAGATCACACTAGGACATGGATAATAGAAAGATGATGTACATCCCATATGACAAGAAATAAGGTTCTTTTGACTCGAATCAAGTTTGATAAATACATTATTATATTAATTTTTTAATGATGATGGGTTGAATATTATTAGCTCTGGGAATGAAATCTTTATGGGAAAAGACACGATACATTGATATTTTTTGGTTGTTAAAGGTCTTATTCACAACTAACTTTGTGTATGTTACTTTTGTGACTCAAGAAATTTCATAATATTTAGAATGTAATTATTTATTATCATGTAAATAAGTATTGATGTTGTATTGCATGGAATTTATTCAAATGGGAATCTCTACATCGTATGTGGAGATGATGATATGTGATTTCTATCAACAGATTAATTAAATAAGTTTTCGAATAAACATAATTTCCACAATATCAATACATCAATTAATTATCTAGTTTAATATGATGTTTCTAGGGATGTCCCTAGATAATCAAAAGATTTTACCCATAGATATGATTCTTGTTATAAATGTAAGATCATGTGAGTGGCACACAACCTAAAAGATAAAAGGTCAACAAAATTACATGGGATGGTACATATTGATGTGTGCGGACCAATATCATCATGGAATATTGATGGTGGAAGATATCATGTTGTCTTCATTTATGATTTTTGCATAATGGTGATGGTATCAATCATTACTCACAAGTAAGAGGTGTTGAGATTATTTACAAGATATCATCGAGAAGAAGAAAATATATTATATTAAAAAAATCTAGATGATCTGTGAAGATAATGGATTAGATTTCACAATCTTGCAAGTGGAGGATTTTATCTAGAAACTCATGATAAGGTGTCATGATTTAGTGGTAATAAACACATATTAGAATAGAGTAGTTGAGAAACGAAATATGATTTTCAACAACATAACCATAATAATCCTTATTGAGAAATCACTTCAAGATATATTTTGGAATTATTGTGTGATGAGATTAGTATACACAAAAAATACAACATTACAATGTCTAAAATAAGATGTGGATCTATGCAATCTACGGAATGGATTGAAGCCATAATTTATTTTCATTCGAGACTTCTGTAGTAATTGCTTCATTATCAATTAGGAGAAAAAAATAATGTTGTTATCTTGTGGAGATGATGAGATATTTCATTGCTACTCAATGAAAATGAAAGCTTATAAATTATTAAAAAATCATCTAGTAATGTTAGTCGAATGTCATGATATAACTATAATGGATAATTAGAAGAATATTCAAAAAAATATAACATCATCATCAAGAGGATAGTGATGAAGATAATAGCATATCATATAATATTTCAGTTCCAGAGGATGATTCGGAAAAAAAATTCAGATAATGAAAATGAAAAGAAGAATTTAGAATATGCACAAAGACAGATGGGAAGAGGTGAAAGTGATCTACATGAAAAAATGGGTGATCAAACGCAGCCATCAAAGACAAGGAGAATACAGTCTATACCTAAATCATCATACATATCATTGGTAATGTCTTAATGTTTTGATGAAGAAGCTAGAGTTGAAAATGGGTTCAAACTATATGTGATGATCTTGACCATATTTTGAAGAATTGAATATCAAATATTGTTTTTATTCCAACATGTAATAATGTCATTGGGGATAAATGTGTATTTTGCAACAAAATTAATGAATTTGTGGTGGAAATTCAAAAAACATCATGACTAGTGTGCATAGGGTACTCCATGATAGAGGGTATTGATATTGAGGAAAAATTTGAACCTGTTTCAAGGCTAGATACAATAAAAATTTTCTTATTCCGAATAGTGCATGGTATGATAAAAGTTTTCTAGATGGAAGTCAAGTCATAACTTCTAAATGTTCTTCTAGATGGTGAAGATTAAATTGACCAGCCATATTTTTCTCTCATTCATTAATATGAGAACTCAATTCTTTGGATGAAGCAAGAATTATATGGGTTGAACCAGGCACCAAGAGCATGTTATTCAAGACTAAATTAGTTTTTGAATGGATTAGTTTTCATCATGGGGGAGTTCATTGTGATATCTATGCCTATAATAATATTAATCAAAGGATGGTTTTCATTTTTTATATTGATTGCATAATCATTGTTGGATTAGATGAAATAAAAATAATATAGTTTTTTAAATTCATGATAAGTGAGTTTAAAATTTTAATGATTGCAGAACTGACGTTATTCATAAGAATATATATATAATAGATGGAAATTATTTCACATTCATTTATCAATATGAATATGAAAAAGATGTATTGATAAGTTTTTGAATAGATTATTCAAAGTGATGAAGACTCTGGTGGATACTATGATGAAAATATTTGGGGATAATGATGGAAAAGCTATCAAAGTCACAGAATATAGGTTGATCATTAGAAGCCTATTTTTTATAATAGAAACTGAACCATATATTGTATTACACTCATTTCAGGTAGAATAGTATCATTGTAATACAAATTATAACAACTTCCTTGTAGTGGAATGACTAATTTGTTATGTCAAGGGAATATTGGAAATTATTTTGATGTATAATTAAAATATAAAAATGACTTATTATGATATATAGTGGCAGATTTGCATCAGATCAGTAGGTGATAAGAAATCAACATTATGATTTTTATTCTATCTTGGTGGATTGCTGATGTATTTTCCAAGAAAGATACATGATTTAATTTCATTAAGAAATATATAAGATTAATATATTGTTCCCACACAAGATTTCATACAATTATTGTGGATGGGACATCATCATTGTGAGATGAAAGTATAAGTGATTTCCTTTTTAGGAATCCATAGTGATAATTGAATTGATATAAATCATAGAAAAATATCATCCACATTTCATGTACAATTCACATTGAAATAAAGTATCATTTTTTCATGTATAAGGTCATGAAAGGGCTTATGAAGTTGTATTATGTAAATATATATATAGGTTTTATAAAATATTACAAAGTTCTAAACATAATAAGTGTGTCAAAGGAATTTAATGGTTTTTGGAGTTCAGTAGACTCCTCACACTTGAGATAGTGTGAATGTGAGTCCCCTATCTCCATGTTATGGTGTGTTTTTCCAAAATTTTATGATTTTTATTCCTTACCCTATTAAATAACTCAAATGAGTGGTCTTTGTGTTTGTCGACAAAGGGGGACAAACATGTGGCAATTAAAATTAACAAATATTCCTCATCAATAAATGAGGAGAGGATGTCAGGTTGAGTAGGGAGATAGATGGAGTTGAATTATATTTTATTTTGTTAGGTAAAGAAATGACATAGGAGGATTATTAAGTTTGATGATTCTATATGTGATAGATTAGAGATTATATATCACAACATTTGAGGATCGTGATGAATGAAGAATAGCATGGTTTTGGAAATGGATGAATTGATTCATTGATGAAATTTTCATTATACTCTTTCTTATCACACAAATAATGGCTCATGTTGTTTTAGAGTGTATATTGAGTAAAAAAAATTTCTATACTAGTCTCATGAAGATAATTCTAGTATAATATGGGAGAATCATTAAATATGTATCAAAATGTGAATAGTTGTCAACAAACCCAATGTGAGAGATTGTTGGGAAAAACCCCCTCAAGGTGTCATATCTGTGTTTTTTGTTGTGTTTGTGTTTATTAAAAAACTATATGACCATGAATGAGTGAGGTTGGTCTGTGATGAATAATTTTTTTAAAGTGGTGCAGTTTCACAGTGTTTTCCAAATTTTTGGGCCACAAAGTCTTGAGTTTTTTTAGAAAATTAATGATTTAATAATATGAGTGATTATTTCGTGGACCTCAAAGGGTAGTTCATAGACCGTTTAAGAGGTACACAAGACATCGATGAAAAAAATAAATAAATAGACTATGGATAGAAGTTCTATGTGGACCACAAAGAGTGGTACGTAGACCGTGAATGAAAAATAGTTCACCAGATGGAAATAGCGTGTGGAAGGCCTACACATTGCTATGGAAACGGTTCATAAGAAGGATTTAATTTTGTTGGTCGTATTGGTGTTGGTGAAATGGATTTAGTGATTTGAAGATCCATAAATGAGGTGGTTCGCGGAAGGGTTCAACCATTGTGAATGTAGAGTGGCAGTATAAGGACCATTAATATCAGAATGGTTTAGGGGAGGAACTCAGTGTGTGGTGAAGGTTGTACCAGATTAATGGTTTTTTTATTTCTCATATTAGTTGATTATGCAGATATGTTTCTATATATAAGTACTGATAATCCAATTATTGTAATTGAAAAAAATTTCACAAGAAAACATCATTTCCTAAGAAATTTGGTGAATTCTGAATATAGTTTATGAAGAGGATTCTACAAAAGGGTAAGAGGATTGTGAAGTGGTAATTGTTTTTCCATAATAGTTTTCAACAAAATTTGGGGTGCAAAATATCCTACAAAAGAATAATTAATTCCTTATAACTATAGGTAGAACATGGAGGTATTATGTAGATGATGTAATCAAAGGTGGTATGCAGAGGTGGTACATGGATATGGTTCACAAAAGTGGTGATTTGTAAAGAATTCATGCTACGCGATGTAGCGCAGTTCAAATTGGAATCAACTTGTTCATTAAGGGAATTGAACTATTCATTAATGCAATTTTTGTTAACTACTAGTATGAAGAAAAGGTTTTTAGTCTCTATATAAAAAATGAACTCCAATAGACCATCTATTTATCATTTAGGATGCATCTTTTCATGAAAATGAAATTTCCTACATGTCTACAAACTATGAATGGATCCCTTACAAGAGTAGTGATAAAAGAGTGAGGAAGAATATGATGTTTTGAACATGCAGTGAGCTAGATAATGAGACATAGAGAGTGACCTATTTGAAAGTAGTGAGAAGATACTAAATCTTGTAAATGGATTTATACTTGGTATAGAAGTGATATAGACAAAACCTTGTAATTTTGAAGAGATAATTTGTGGATTTGGTTCATCAACATTTTTTACTTCTCTAACATAGACTTGTGAGGTTGAACCAAGAAAAATCAATCATTCCCCTGCTTCATTTTCATTCTGTTCAATCATTTCTAAAGGAGAAAGAGAGAAGTTTTTTTTGGCTAATAATGAAACAAGATCCAAAGGGGAAATTGTTTTATTCATTCATACCGAAATTCACCACCTCTCAGGGTATTTGGCCTAGTGAACCTAAAAAAGTATATATTTGAAACTCTTGTGATCCATATTTGTCTTTTATTTTTCACCACATAGATGGTGTGTCCAAATATTTATAGAAAATATTACAGCTACTAACACAATATCATAAGTTTAATTGTTTTTTTCATGATTTTTTAACTACATGATGCATAACTAATCACTCTATAATTCTACATAATGAACCAACAATGTCCATTCTTTGATGTATCACTATTAATCACAAATCAACCATTTCTTGATGGTGAAGTCATTATTGGATTAGTAAATAACCACTTATCTAATTATTCAAAACATTCTTCACATTCTTTTTTCATAAAAACAAAACCCTTTTACGAAAAATTATAGTTAACATGTTATCTAATCAGGTGATGTTCTAAAGGAAATGATGATAATAACCTACTAGACAAAAAAACTATAAGCCTAAGTTATGTTAATTTTGTGTTGGTAATTTTTTAAGAACCATTTTCTTCGATGGATCAATAAATATTACATCCTTAGAGACAATATTTCCAAGAATCAAATGTTTTTAAAGCATGAAATCACACATTCTAAATATCTCCCTTAACCTAATTATTCTAATTTTCCTCAAAATAATTCAGATGTTATTCTTATAATCATTGTAAATTTTGGATTATATCAGGATATAATAAAAAAATATCACACCAAATTAACAAATATATTCCTTAAAAACTAATAATTAGATCCATGAAAACTGAGGGTGCATTAGTCCATCCAAAAGCCATTTCAAAAAACTCATAATATGCTTACCTGGATTGAATTATTCTCTTTGGAATATATTCTTTCCTCAAATGGAACTTTTGATAACCAGATCTAAGGTCAATCTTTGAAAAATATTGGGCCCAATTATTTTTATCAAATAAATAATCAATTCTAGGAAGTTGATACTTGGTCTTTATCATAATTGTATTGGTCTCTCAATAGTCAATGCCTCACCACATAGAGTTATCCTTCCTCAAAACAAAAATAACATCATCTACCCATAGAGAATCACCGGGGAAAATAAACCCCTTACTACCCAACTCCACTAGATTTTTTATTCATCTCCACTTATCCCACTATGGCCATTCTATAAGGATTCATTGATACATTCCATGCACCAGAAATTAAATAAACAGAAAATTCAATTTCACACACCATAAGATATCCATGTAAATCCTTAGGAAACACATCAACTTATTCTTTCACAATAGATACATCCGCATTTTTAAGATTACGTTACGCACCCATATATATTTTTCCCTTCCCCAATAAATGAATTCAGTACAACTACTGGAAGATGATACAAAAAATAATCAAATTATGAGGTTTATGATCTAAAGATAAACGGTTATAAATAATTCTCAAAAAATTAAACTTCCTTCATCCTAAATAATATTTTCTCATGATAATTTGGAATATAATACATTCCAGGAAACATATCAATGTTAATAAAAGGTATGATGACATGGTCATCAATTAAATCATGTTTATTTGTTGTAATATGAATATATCGATGCATAATTTTTTCAATGATACATCCCATAATTTTTTTAAAAAAAATTTGTTAAATAAAATTGAAAATATTTAATGTTATTGGAGAACATGGTAGAGAAAAAATAATATGATGATCCAGAATCAAATAAACCATTGGATATGGTATATGAAACGATTAAAGTACCATCCCCCATATCATTAGGAACATCAAATTCAGTAATTTTTATCACATAAGCTTTTTGTTTCTCTATTTTCCTCTATTGGGGAATGTTTCTTTGAATATTAGGATATTTAGGTGCATAATTTCTGATATATTTAAAATATTACATTAAAATTTGGAAAATTAATTCATTCCCTCATAATCATGGGCATGGTGGAAGTTTTCGCCACACGTGTAACATATGACTATTCCCTTCAGAAATGTACTATGGTGTTTCTTCTACAAAAAAAGGGGATGAAATTCAACTTCTCCCTTTTTACCAATTTCTATATTTCAGTTTACAATGTTTTCATATTCCCTATACTTCTATTTCTTTAATTTAATTTCATAAGACATAAAGGATTAGTTTTAGGTCTTATTGGAACATTAGACTATATGATAAAATGATGAGAAATTATAGGATAACAGTTCCTTTCAGAGGAACATTTTTTAAACTCTAAAAGAATCAATAAATATTTCTATTGGGATTACAAATATAGTCCAAGGAATTCTGTTATGACATTTCATAGTAGACTTTAATCATCAAAAAAAATTCATCCTCCCTGTGTCTTACACTTAAGAATTACATTTCTATATTTCATTCAGTTCACGAGGAAATAACCATTCTATGAAAATTTCTAAAAAATCCCTCCATTATATACAATCATCTTTTTTATCCACCTTTTTTTGATTAAAGGACCTCCATTTATCATCATATCTTGATGGATGATTATCTTCTGTGCCAACCTGATACCTTTTATTACTTTCCAAAGAGAGAAATATCATCTATAAGGAAATTATACACTTCTCTACTACAGATTAGTTCATAGTCTTATTTAATGATGGATGATATTTTCATAGTAAGTGGTCTGACATTTATCCTCACCATTGTGGATCCAGAATCTCTATACTGGTAAGGTTACTATTAATATCATGATTCATTTTTCCTAGAATTTCTTTATGTTTCTCAGAACCAGTGGCAGGTCTAGAACCAATATCATTATGTTTCTTTTATGGGAGATCACTATATATGATATGCATTTTCTTGAATCATCGATTTTTACCACTAGGATCCATTACAAAATAATTAGATACATAAAAAATAAGTATATAAATATTAATGTATAATGATGAAATATCTAATTACATAAAATATATTGAAATTATATGCAAATCTTATCTTAAAATCATAAGAATGGTTTATTTGGGGACATATATACATTAAAATAATTCATAATTTTTTAAATGAAAATTGTAATTATCCTAAATATATCATCTAAGAGTGTCAAACTCAGTGTTTAGTAAGGCACCTTTTCATATACTCTGTTACCAAGAGATAGGCCCGAAACACCTTTTTAGATTTCATACTACTAAGTATATTAGTTCCAGAATGACATCCACTTGTACTATCGAGACATGGATATTTTTATAGGAATATCCCCATAATCAATACCTTAACAAAATTCTAGGTTTTTCTTGTCTGATTATCTTATAATTATATCCTACAGTTTTTTACACTAATCTAGATTTTCTATCTATGGTTTTCAATGATTCATAAGAACATCCTCTGATAACTTTAATAAGGACCCTAACCAAATTTTTCCAGATCGGATGCCTTATATTATTACATTTCCTTTTAAATAAGGAGGAACATCCTAAAGGACTGAAGAGTTTTTTTAGCTTTATAAAACAAGATACATGATTATGTTATACATTTAATCCTTGGATGAAATAAAATATATAAATTCCATTAGAAACATTCAAAATTCCTTGATTACATTTAATAGAGAATATCCATATTGATCGACCCATTGATTTTTTCTGAAGGTCAATGTGCTTATAGGGGTATCAGAGGAATTACATAGGGTTTCAACTGATAGAAGATGGATGGAGGGAGCTTCACGTTATGAACAAAGGTTACATGATGTGAAATATGGTTTAATGACTTGAAATATTTCATTGTTCAAAAAAATAAACAAAGTGATAATGTTACACATTTTTTGGTGAAAACTGAATCATTAGAGCTACATGATGTGAAAGGGGATTAAAATGTTTTTAATTCATTGATGTTGCTTGTTTAAAAAAAATTCATTCACTCAGATTTCTAAACCCTCCGGTGGTAGTGTATCTCCTTCGACACCGGAAGACCAAGTGACCCGATTAATAATGTTTTTAGTATTCCTTCTTTGGGGATCGATTACATGATTTCCAATGTTGATCCATAAATTTATGTTTTCAATCTAATATACTTTATTTCACCAATAACATGGATTTTTTTTATTATTTATCCTCTTATTTTTTTCTCTATTCTATAGACGATTCATTATAATGGTTATAATGGGGTTTCTCTTTTTTGTTGATGGTGTGGTCGAACTACATAGTCCTCGCTTAGATGCAGATCTTATTGGAGAGCTGATCAGAGATCCATTTCACTATTCAATTCATGTGCGAAGAACATCGGTGGGCATTTGATTATGGATATTCATTTCATCTATATTTAATTATGTGAAATTTTATAATTAACCTGATTTATTCTATTTGATTTCAATGAAATTGACATAATTATTATTAGAACCAAATTAACGAATTAGTATTGATCATGTAGCAGTTTTTTTTTCTCTATACCATGATTATAATTTTCCTATTGATTTTATAGATAGTGTGAAATCGTTGATTTTTAGGTTTTTCATGTGGTTATTGATAGATATTAGTAAATAACATAAAGTAATAAATAATAGGTAATTAATTTTTTAAATTAAATAAAGGGTCGTGTTTATGAACCATGATATTTTTCATTTTAATTTGATATTGTCAAATTGATGCATATATGCATGTTTAATTGAATATGTTAATTAACCAGATTCATGTTGATGCTGGTTGACAAGAAAATTATTATATTTTTAAATTGATTGTATAACTAAATTAGATAGCTTATTATAGATTTTTTCTTATGTTCCCATGGTTGGAGCGTATCAATAATGAATCAGTTATTTCATGATGGAATAAGAACATGATGTGTGATAATATATACTCCCTTTTTAGGGACTGAGTTTCCCATTTTCTTATAAAGTCCATTTGACTTGTTCTTTAGAACCGTCAGAGATCATTCTGTGTCAAGGCTGAATGCCTTAATTTAGGGATATTACCTCAGTTTCTTGTTGTCCCCTCCTATAGTTGATGTGTTGTGAGCTTGGGATGGATGAACCTAGAGGATTGTTGTGGTTACTTTGGAAGGGCAGCACATATCTGGCGTGACCCTCAGATGGTTGATCATGTATTCCTATTATGTTATGTGGGGGTAGGGAGGGCCGATATTTTTGGTAGATGTTGAATCTTGGAGAGGATAGATTGGTTAATATATGAACGTGGGTGTCATGGAGGACACCATAGATAATGGAATAGGTCGATGTCGGGAATACCTATTACTATGATTCTTAGGGGATTATTTAATATACTGATCTTTTATATACATTATGTTCCCCACTTCTTTATAAAGATGGATTTTATTATTCTCCTTCCAAAATTGGAAGACACATGAGGGCTATGTCATGTCCAATCTGTGTTTAGCTTTTCGTGGTTGGATGGCTATATTCCCCAGGTATATGTTGAATTGACTCAATAGGTATTACATCTACTCACCTTGTTGATCCCCTAGTGTTTGGTATAATAAATGTTTTTTCATGAATACTTGGAAGTATGGAATTTGGTAATGTGGTTAATAAATGAATAAACAATTAAATCATGGGGATGTAGATTGTTGGAATTCAATGTTGAAGCAGTAATTATGAGAAGTCGTAAACTCGGTTTTCATATTCCTGGAGGGCATGGATCATTGTTGATATGCTAATGAAATGAAATGGGATAAGTGATAATGATTAATTAATAGACAAATAATTAATTAATGTAATGTGAAAATAATTAAAATTTGATAAATTTAAATTAATGTAGATCATATGTGGTTGTTTTTTAATAGGATATATAGTCTTATCATTGGTAGTTGATAGCCAGTTAGATGTTAGCTATAGTTGATTCTGGGACTACTTCATGCCAATAGTGTGGTTGTAAGCTATTTTATATCATGTTCTTTTTTTGTTTCCAAATGATAGTCCACCATGTTGGTTATAGTGACTCCAACATTGGAGATTCTGAGCCATTTGGGATATTTTCCACAACATCCCTATGGGTGGATGGCCAGCTAACTACCCCATTTGGCCCCACTCTATTCTCATGGTATTTACATATACAGTTTTCCATAATTGTTTAGTTTGCCTCATATATGTTTATAGATGTATTTAATGGATTTTAGTTATTTAACACACACATATTATGGATATAGTATCTTAAGGGTTACAATATGTGTAACATGTATATGATGTGCAATAATGAGTATCCTTACTCTGTGTAAGGGCTGTAATGGATTGAGGAATAATATAAAAGTAAGATACATGTTATGCAACCTATGGTGGCTCTTGGAAGCAACATAGTTACTTTTTTATGGTTGTGTTAGTGAGTTTCTCAAGGTGCATGTTGTTGTTATTCGTCAAGGTGTCTTTAGGCTATTTTTATGGAGTGGGATGCTCAGGATGTGCGATGTTAGTGAAAATTAAAAAACCAATGTGGAAGTGGTATAGGGGTACCTGTGGTATTACTTATAATATTATATGATTTTATATGTGATACATAGTTATACCATCCATGGTGAGTTTGGGAACATTATATATATAATTAGGTGATGAGTTAGTTTCACATTTTTTTCGGGCTATATTAGCATGATTTCTTTACTTTTTCACGACAGGATCTCGGGAGGATCAAAATGGGTATATTGTTATACTCACCCTATCTATATATAAACTATATTCATTTTAGTTAGAGAAGGTTAGAGATCAGGATTTTTACTACTAGATTGGGATCTTCCAGGTGTTATACACACCCTATCTATGTGCTTCTATGATATATTCAGTGACATGATAATGTGATCATTGATATATATGATATGATTCTCAAATGTTTTTTATATGTACTAATGATTTAGGGTTATGATTACTCTTACTATCCTTCTATGCTCTCCCTTTTCTTATGCCTCCTTTCCCCATCTTATAAATAAATTTTTTAAGTAGTAGTATTGAAGGGGAATATCTTTATGGGTGATGTTGATGATATTTCCCCAAATTAAATGAATATGTTGGAAATTTAAAAGGAAACTGAAATATTACGGTCCTCAGTCATGTTCTTGTTTCATATAATGAATATTCATATAAAAATATGTAATATTCATGAATATTAATCATGGGTAGTTATACATGTTCACAAATTTGTATGGTTATTCAGGGTGACATGTGTAACGTATTGTTCCAGAAGCTGCCTTGAGGCACCCCGTACCCGATTGGTCACATGAAATCAAGTGCATTTCCTTGAACTCCAGAGGTTTTCGAAAAGTAGTGAGGGCTTTGGGTATGATAGTGGGGAAACTATTTCCTCATAGGATGAGGAACACAGCATAAGTAAAACAGAAAAAAATAGTAGAAACAGTAATAATACCATACAACATTAATTAATAGAAGACTAGATGTAGTAACATCAGAGAAAACACTTATATGATGCATGATACATTTGTCTAGGAAAAAATCCAAACACATCACATTGCTGGAATAAATTACTAAACCCAAGTAAAAAAAGAAAATCAAGTCAACAACTACAAAACATCGCAATCCTCTGCTTGGTCTCATTCATTCCAGCTCCAAATAAGTCAATTACCTTATGTAGAAGGGTCATTTCCCTTATATATACCCGCAGCAATATAATTTGATTGGCCCAAAATCATGAACCAAATAGGGTGTGAGACTAATCCCAGTAGGGAATGACACAAATATTTTTGCTTAACAGTTAGTGAATATATATGGAAGGAAATAAGCAAATGAAGCAATAAACAAGTATGTACTCTAAAGTAACAAGTACTACAGTCTCATTTACAAATATTACATCTAAGTATCTAATCATCCATAAACAAGAACCAGCAACCTGCTTGGTTGTTCTCCTAGCCCAACCCCTTTGGTTCTCAATACAAGAGATGATATAACAATGACAATCTGAGGATACACTCACCATTAATTCCCCCTATAGTAATGTGTGATAAAAAACTCTCTGAGGAAGCACTCACTATAAATTCCCCCAATAGTCTTTTAACGGTAGCCTATAGACACTCTGAGGAAACAATCAATGTCTATTCCTCTTGTGGTCTCGTAACGTAATTATAGACACTCTAAGAGAGCACTCAACGTCAATACCCCAAATGGTCTCATAGTGAAAAAAAATAACAGACACTCTGGAAAATCCTTCAAAATCAATTTCCCTTATTGTCTCACTACACCTTGTTCCCATAGCCACGTGTATAGAAATCATGCACAATCGATAATTATCAACCAATGTAAACCTCAAGAACTACATGTCTAAAAAAATAAAGCATAACATAGCATCTCAGATAATAATCACTCCATCCTAACCAATACTAGGATTGGAAAGGAAATATCATAACAGGAAAACTAGACCAAAATCCAAAATAATAAAACATTAGAAATACATCCATATCATGGCATGATTTACCCTATACACAAAAATTAACCTCTATCCATACAAATAAGGCTTAGCAGGTAAATAACAGGGCTAAAACCATAAACATGCAATACCTTTAATGAGTGTATTAAGAACATTTCCACATATAAATCAAAGAATAGATATGGAAAGTCACAATCCACCCAACTCGATGTAGTTGTCACGACCCATCCTCGGGGCCCGTGCCGTGACTACCCCAAGCCCGCCATCCATAGGCCAGGGGCTGGTGACTAGCACCAAGGCGTATTTCTCGGTAAAAAGGGAAGGCATTGACTTTGTAAAGTAAACAAACACCACAGAGCAATCAAGCAGAAGTAATCACTATCTAAAAACTAGGTAAAACAGTAAGTGCGGAAAATTAAGTGGGACCGAATACAAACCCAAACTGAAAGTAAAATACAACTAGAAAGGGAAAACAGAAACTGAAAGTAAAACCGCAACGTCGATCCGTCCACTGGAAGTCCCACCTGAAGGGTGGGTATAGATAGCCTCCACAGCTCCTCGGGTCCAGTCGTCCACTCCGAGTACGTCCCGCCCAGTGGTCGACCTCCAGGTACTGTCCTGCTCCACAAGCCTCAACCACGATCAGCGTTGTCCGTCGTCTGCAACCAACACAGCGTAGTGTGGCATAGCCCATGCAGGGGTGAGTATAAGCTACTCAGTAGGGACCCCGAGACCCCCGAAGTTCTCCCAAAATCCACAAAGGAAAGATACACTCACGAAGTAACACCCAACATTACATAGGTATATGCCCATACATATACCTAAGTTACCAATTCTCACTCGGCTCCAACATCCGAGCTCAAGTACAACCCAGTCCACACAGGAAAACAAAATGTAATCCACACAGGATAGCACAACACAATCCATATAGGAATGAAAAACAAGATTCAGCTCACACAGGTATACTTCGTCATATGACGATAGAGATGATCAGATGTAGCCAATGATTCTTTTAAGTCGTCGGACCCACGAAGGATCGATAGGTACTAACCCCCGCAATGACCCACAAAGGATCTGACCCACTTAGGATCAATAGGTAACTAACCCCCACAATGACCCACAGAGGATCGATAGGTAACTAACCCCCACAATGACCCACACAGGATCGGACCCACACAGGATCTGTAGGTGCTGGGCCACACAGGACCGATGAGCACTGACCCACACAGGATCTGACCCACACAGGATCAGTAGCACTAATCCACATAGGATCGCTGAGTGATGTAGTTGCCTCCGTCGAATCCACGGAGGATTTCTGCACAGTCATCATCATCGCCGCAGTCGCATCCATCTCTAGGGTTCTCGCACACAGCAAGCTCGTTCGGGAGGGTCCGCTCCATGAGCCGAGGGGTTGATAAATCAACTGACACGTAGTCTGGAGTTGATGTATCCAAAAGTTCTGTATCATCAACAGGAACTCAACGTCACAGACGGTGCGTCAATCGGACGCCCGATCTGAGAGTTTTTGGCTTTTTCGTCCTAGGGGTGCTGTTGGTTTTTATGTCAAAACCAACCTGACCGTACTCCAACTACATCCAAACCTTGATCGGAGTAAGAAAAAAGGTATGTCTCACTAAGATGAATCTAACGAAGTCGACGGCATTTCAATCAAACGTCCAAAGCTCAAGTTATGATCGTTTCCGCTCTGAGGGCCCGGTTGGTTTCGTGAACGAATCAACCCGGCCGAACCCAAGGTACTCCGAAACCTTGAGTGAAAAATACCGAAACGACCATCTCGATCCAAGGATCACTACGAAACTGACAATGAATCAATCAGAGGTCTGTAGCCCAAGTTATTGGAAACAGACTGAAAAGTCCGGTATTATGGGGGTATGTGCCCGGTCCGACCCGGCCCGGTAACCCCTGGGTCGGCCCGAACCGGGTCGACCCGACCCGGGTCCAGGTCTGGCCCGCTTAGGCGTCGCCCGGCCCGGCTGTCGCGGCCCGGCCTGGCCTGGGCACGGCCCGGCCCAGCTGGCGCGGCCCGGCCCAGCTGGTGTGGCCCAGCCCAGCCCGGGCGCCACCCGGCCTGGCGGTCTGGTCGGGCGGCTCGGCCGTTTCGGTGGAGCGGTGCGCGGTGGCACGCTGCCCCCCACCAGCAGGTAACTGCGGCCTCATGGGGGCCGCTCCTTGTCAACAGACGTGACCGAGAGCCGCCTCCTGCCTCCTTTGGTCCCGCGCGGTCGCGGGACCAGCGGCCTGCCGCTGTGGATTCAGCCATGACGGCCCTTCCCAGCGGCGAGCCGGTGGAGTGCTCCATGGACCACCGGACGAGCTCCGGTGGTCGGAATTTCCTGTCGTCTTCGCCAACGGACCTCCCGGGACCCATCCTTCACTGTGAGGACCTCACAATGCCCGTGCGGCTTGCTCCATCATCGCCTGCCAATCCGCACACCAAGAACGAAGAGACGGTGGGTTCGGACTTGTTTGTTGGTCCGCACCCACCGTGTTAGCAGTTTAAAAAGTCTTCTGACAAATTTAATCACATGTCGTCGATATAAATCACACAGATTTTATTGAACAAAAACCCCTACCTCAAGCGTCATCGAGTGAGGGTTCGTCGAGGAATTGCACATCGAGGAAGAAAGCGTCGCGGAAGGGGGATCGTCGCGTCGTGGAGAAAGTATTCATCGGCATCGCGTCGTCGATCTCCAAGGATCTAGCGTTCTTGTCGACCTTCATCGGAGGTCGGCGTTCTTCGCATTCTTCGTCAAGGATGAAGAATTTCAAGAACCTGGGCGAATTCTCCCTAGCCTCTCAACACAACAAGTCTAACTAAATAAAAAATTTGTTTCTTATTTTATTTATACACAAACCAAAACTTGAAATTAAAAAAGAAAAGAAACGATCAATTAATTGAGGAGTTTAAAACCTCCCAATTAATGAAGCGTTTAATATCAAGATTAAACGCAAGAGTTGACTTCCAATTAGTAGGGGGTGCGGGTGCGTTACTTAAGAAGAAAAGAAATGGTGGGGCTCGTGTGGGCCCCACCTCACAAATATCCTACCAAGTGGGTAGGATATTGTGGGCCCCACATTAACCCCCTTAACATAGGATAAAAAACATAAAATAAAATAAATGGTGCGAGTAATTTATTTTATTCATTTACTTAACCCATAAATTTATAAACCACACCCAAGCAAAAGCAACTTCGGAAAAGGTGTTTCTAAGCAGTTATCAGCGCTGTGATTCCAGCGGTGCCCTCGGAATTTGATTCCGAGCACCGGTTGAAAAGTTAGAAAAACCCGCTCGTTCATTCACTGAATGTACCTGAGCCAAACTTCGGAAAATTATTCCGGGCACACCGGGCCTCAGAATCAGATTCCGTCAAAAACTGCTCTCTTGTAAAATTCCAAAGAAAATTAAGAAAAATAATTCCTTGAATTTTACGGGTCATTACATCACTCCCACCTCCGGGATTTATGTCCCCGTAAAGATACATCATAAACTAGGGAAACAAATGTGGGTACTGAGCATGCATCTGAGCCTCCCGCTCCCAAGTGCTCTCCTGGAGGTTCATGTGCTGCCATCTGATGCACACTAGTGGAATCAACCATCCGCGTAGGACCCACTCCTGTCGATCCTCGATCTCCACCGGGACCTCCGCAAAAGTCACCCCATCATCAATGTCCTGCTCCCCATGGTCAATGATATGTATAGGGTCGTGCACGTATCTCCTCAGCTGGGATACGTGGAAGACGTCGTGCACTCAGTGCAACTAAGGTGGTAGAGCCAGGTGATAAGCCACCTCACCTATCCTGCTGAGGATCTGGAATAGTCCGATGAAGCATGGAGATAACTTGCCGCCTCGGCCAAATCTCTGTAACCCACGTCAAGGTGAGACCTGCAAGAAGATGTGGTCACCATCCTCGAACTCTAGTGGACTCCGCCTCCTGTCAGCATAAGACT
Organism: Viscum album; assembly: GCA_963277665.1. Taxonomy (NCBI): domain Eukaryota; kingdom Viridiplantae; phylum Streptophyta; class Magnoliopsida; order Santalales; family Viscaceae; genus Viscum; species Viscum album. The sequence goes on along the minus strand of OY728142.1, from coordinate 1,980,556,041 downwards.
TCTGCCGGCTCTTAGCTATCCTCATCTGCTCCTGGATGACCTGGACCTTCTCCGTCGTGGCCTAGACCATCTCTGGTCCCACAAGTGCTGACTCCCCAGGGTCTGTTCAGCACAAAGGAGATCTGCAAGGTCGGTCGTACAATGCCTCTTATAGTGCCATCCCGATGGTGGAGTGGTAGCTGTTGTTGTACCCGAACTCCACCAAGGGTAGGTGGTCCTCCCAACTGCGACCAAAGTCGAGGACACATGCGCGGAGCATGTCCTCGAGAGTCTGAATAGTCCTCTCCGTCTGACCATCTGTCTGAGGGTGAAAGGAGGTACTCAGACGTAGTTGCATCCCGAATGCCTCCTGCAACCCCTTCCAAAGCCGAGAAGTAAAGCGATCATCTCGATCAGAGACGATAGATGATGGCACACCATGAAGACGTACAATCTCCCAAACGTAGAGGCGTCCCAAGCTCTTCACTGAGACCTACTCTGTGATGAGTATGAAGTGATCCGACTTGGTGAGTCGGTCGACAATCACCCATATGGAGTCGTGGCCTCTGGAACTGCGTGGAAGTCCAGTCAGGAAGTCCAAATATATCCCATCCCACTTCCACTCCGGGACCTCCAAGGGTTGTACCAAGCCTGCTGGTACCTGGTGCTCTGCCTTCACCTGCTGGAAGGTGACGCATCGAGGAACGAACTCTGCCACATACCTCTTCATACCTGGCGACCAGTGCTGTCGTCTGAGATCCTGGTATATCATCGCCACTCCAGGATGTACCGTCAAAGGGGAAGTGTGAAACTCTCTCAGCACCTCCTCCCGTAAAGAAACTGGTACCAAGGTACATCCTCTGAAAATTACATCATGCTCTCCTCCCATGGAGAATCCATCAGGTGCCTGTCCTGAGGATATCGGCGCACTTCGCGTCTCACAGTCAGCGTCCATACGCTCTACCTCTCTTACCCACTGCAGTAGTGGAGGAGTGACTGTGAGTGACTGAAGGAAGGATACTCCATCTCTATCCACAAAGGATATCTGCAAAGCGGCTAGCTGCTCTATCGCATCCCCAAGTAGCTGAATTCTCTTCCCCCTGCAGAGAGCATCGTCTACTACGTTCCCCTTTCTAGGAGTATAGACTATATCTAAGTCATAGTCCGGGAGTATCTCAATCCATCGCCGCTATCTCAAGATCAGGTCCTTCTGCGAGAAGATGTGCCTAAGACTCTGATGGTTATAGTAGACTGTAAAGAGCTCGCCCATCAGATAGTGTTACCATGTCTTCAGAGAGAAAACCACTACTGCTAACTCCAGGTCATGGGAAGAGTAGTTCTTCTCATGTGGCCTCAACTGACGTGACCCATAGGCGATCACTGCCTGCTCCTGAATCATGAAACATCCGAGTCCGGTCCCTGATGCATCGCAGTAGACTACGTACCCTACTCCCTCCTCCGGAAACCTCAAGATAGGTGTGTTGGTCAATCTTCGTCTTAGCTCCTGGAAGCTCTAATGACATCTATTTGACCACAAAAAGTGGTTTCCCTTCTTTTTCAAAGTTGAGAGTGGTTCCTCAACTCTAGAGAAGTCTGGAAAAAATATTTGATAGTACCCAGCTAGTCCCAAGAAACTCCGCATCTTTGTCACGCTCCTGGGTGGCTCCCAAGCTAGCACTGCCTCGATCTTCGCAGGATCCACCACAACTCATGCCTCAGAGATGACATGTCCCAAGAAGTGGACCTCGCATATCCAAAACTGACACTTCGAGAGATTACCATAAAGCTGGTGCTCTCGGAGTGTGTCCATTACAACCCACAAGTGGTAGGCGTGCTCCTCCTCAGTCGTCGAGTATACCAAAATTTCGTCGATGAAGACCACGGAAAATCGATCGATGTATGGCTGAAAGATCTTGTTAATGAGGCCCATGAACACTTCTGGAGAATTGGTTACACCGAATGGCATAACCAAGAACTCATAGTGGCCTTACCGACATATGAAGGCCGTTTTCTGCAATCCTCATCCCGAACTCTGAGCTGATGATAACCTAATCTAAGGTCTATCTTCGAAAACCATTGTGCTCCCTTGAGCCGATCTAAGAGGTCATCAATCCTAGGTAGCATATACTTGTTCCTCACGGTCACTTGGTTCAGGTGACGATAGTCGACACAAAGTCGCAAGCTCCCGTCCGCCTTCTTGGTGAACAATATTTGGGAAGCCTAGGGTGAAACATTGGGTCAGATGAATCCCTTTCCCTGCAAGTCCTCCAACTATACTCGTAGCTCTCAAAGCTCAGAGGGGGCCATCCGATATAATGGAGTGGATATCGGGGTTTTCCCGGGGTACAGGTCAATATAAAAGTCTACCTCTCTGCAAGGAGGTAGTCCTGGAACATCGTCGGGGAAAACGTCTGCATACAGATCCACCACTGCAGGAAAACTAGGACTCCGCACGTCAACTGCTCCTAGGATGAGGATAGCCAACTGATGAGTGGTGGGTTGTCCTCTCCTCTGCGAGAGTCCATCCTGTGCTACAAATTCTCCCTTCTCGTCGGTGAAGGTGAACCTGCTCCCGTTGGTGCGTACACACCACACCTTGTGCCTACTACAGTCAATCTGAGCATGGACTGTAGATAACCAATCCATGCCCAAGATGACGTCGTAAGGCCACGACGCCGCTACAAGATCACAGCAGAATATCTCACCTCCTAGAGTAAGCTCACACTGCCGGCACCAGTGCGTAATCATCGATTCTGCTCTCGTAGGTGTCTCTAGCCGTAAGGATCGAGCCAACGGCTCCGTCGAAATCTCCGAGCTCCGAACAAGCGCCGCAGCTATGAAAGAATGACTTGTTCCTATGTCTATAAGAACTGTAGAAAAGTTGGAGTAGACACAGATAGTACCTCGAATCATCTCGGGCGCACTGTGGTCATAGGCCTCCGCTGCCTGGAGTTGTGCCTGTCTCTGCCCGCGAGCTCCCTGTGGTCGGGGTGGACCTCATGGTGGTGGTGGTGGTAGAGCCTCAAAGCGTCGCCCACCACCTGCTGCTCAGCCAGATCCTCTCCCTCATCCACCTACTCCCTACGGACCACCATGGTCGACTCTTTGCCTCTGGCTGGGTGGCCCCTCAATTGTCTGCTGCTCCTCGGCACGGCGGGTTGGGCAGTCACGAGCCATGTGGCCCTGCCCGCCGCATGCGTAGCACTGTCTGCCTCTCAAAAGACTAGCTCCGTGCTGAGTGCCCCACACCTCTGAGCCATTGTCCTGAGGTCGTCTGCCTGAGGGTTTGGTCTGTATGGACCCATTAGTCATCCGTCGACTGGCTGCTGCAGAAGACTCTGCTATGTGCTGCCCTGCGGTAGGTCTCGCCGCTGGTGTAGACTCAGCAAGAAAGCTCTCAATTAGAAGGGCTCGCTCCAGAACCCCTTCTTGAGTCGGAATGCTGAGGGAGATCAATGATGCCCTGATCTCCTTCCTCAATTCCTGCTCGAAGGTCAGGGCCCCGATGAATGGGTCTCGTACCATGTCCGTTGAATAGCGCGAGAGTTCGGTAAATCTCACCGAGTACTGGGCGACCGTCAAGCTTCCCTATCGTACGTGTAGAATCTTCTGGATGCGCACCGCACGAAGGGTGCATGGGATGAACTACGAGCAGAAGAGGCTCTCAAAGTCCATCCATAGTAGAGATGCCTCGTCGGGCACCTAGAGCATCAAGCTCCACCATCTGCCTGCTGCCGCGTGCAGTTGGCTCACTGCAAGGATCACCATGAGGTCCGCTGGTGTCCTCACTAACCTGAAAACCCATACAACTGCCTTAAGCCAATCCTCGGCTACGTGAGGGTCCGTCTCCCCACGTAACCTAGGCGGTCGCTGATGCTGAAACTCGTGCAGTGCACTAAGGCGACGTGCATCGTCAGCAGCTGGGGCTGGTAGCATCGGTGGCTCGGTGGGTAGAGGTACCGCCAGTGCCTCTGCTGTCAAAGGGCCTTGTACCAAGGCCTCGTTGCTCGGTGGGCTGTCATCACGCACAACTCTCGGAACCCTAGATGTCTGCCGTCGTGGGGTCATCCTGGAAAGAAACAGGTGTGCCACGGTCAAACAGTATACTTGGTGAGCTGACATAAAGTAATCACAAAGAAAACTTGAAACAAACTTGCAATCAATCTTTTCCTGCATTAAGCTGGAAATCAGAAGTCAGGGTCCTGGTGTATCGATACGTCGGCCGCCACACAAACACTGGACTCCCTGAACTGATAACCACACTCAATACTCTTAACACTATTGGTTCACATTGGAAAAGATCATAGTCCTGAGTTCTACGGTAGAATAGAACTCCTCTGATACCAATTTGTCACGACCCGTCCTTGGGGCCCATGCCGTGACTACCCCAAGCCCACCTTCCATAGGCCAGGGGCTGGCGACTAGCACCAGGCATATTTCCTGGTAAAAATGGAAGGCATTGCCTTTGTAATCAAACACCACAGAGCAAGCAAGCAGAAGTAATCACTAAGTAAAAACTGGGTACAACAGTAAGTGCATAAAATTAAGTGGGCCAGAATACAAACCCAAACTGAAAGTAAAGTATAACTGGAAAGGGGAAACATCAACTGAATGTAAATCCGCAACATCGAACCATCCACTGGAAGTCCCACCTGAAGGGTGGGTACAGATAGACTCCACAGCTCCTCAGGTTTAGCCGTCCACTCCGAGTACGTCCCGCCCAATGGTCCACCTCCAGGTACCGTCCTGCTCCACAAGCCTCAACAGCGATCAGCGTTGTCCGTCGTCTGCAACCAACACAACGTAGTGCGGGCATAGCCCATGAAGGGGTGAGTATAAGCTACTCAGTAGGGACCCCGAGACCCCCTAAGGTCTCCCAGAATCCACAATGGATAATCCAAAAAGGAAAGATATGATCACGAAGTAACACCCAACACTACTTAGGTATAAGCCCATACATATACCTAAGATGCCAATTCTCACTCGGCTCCAACATCCGAGCTCAAGTACAACCCAGTCCACATAGGAAAAAAATCCACACAGGATAGCACAACATAATCCACATAGGAATGTAAAACAAGATTCAACTCACACATGTATACTTCTTCGTATGACGATAGAGATGATCAGATGTAGCCACTGATTCATCTAAGCTGTTGGACACACAAAGGATCGATAGGTACTAACCCCCGCAATGACCCATAAAGGATTGATAGATAATTAACCCCCGCAATGACCCACACAGGATCTGTAGGCGTTGGCCCACATAGGATCGCTGAGAACTGACCCACACAGGATCGGTATCACTGATCCACCTAGGATCGCTGAGTGCTGTAGTCGTTGCCTTCGAATCCACGGAGGATTTCTGCACAGTCGTCATCGTCGTTGCAGCCGCAGCCAGCTCTAGGGTTCCTGCACACAGCAAGCTCATTCGGGAGGGTCCGCTTCACGAGCCGAGGGGCTGATACATCAACTTACATGTAGTCTGGAGTTAATTATCCAAAATTTCTGTATCTTCAACAAGAACTCAACATCACAGACGGCGCGTCAATCGGACGCCCGGTCTGAGAGTTATTGGCTTTTTCATCCTTGGGGAGCGGTTGGTTTTTAAGTCAAAACCAACTAGACCGTACTCCAACTGCGTCCAAACCTCGAGAGGAGTAAGACAAAAGGTCCGTCTCACTAATAGGAATCCAACAAAGTCGACGGAACATCAATCAGACGTCCGGAGCTCATGTTATGAGGGTTTCCGCTCTGAGGGCCCGGTTGGTTACGTGTACGAACCAACCCGGCCGAACCCAGGGTACTCGGAAACCTTGAGTGTAATATACCGAAACGATCGACTCGATCCAAGGATCGCTACGCTACTGACGGTGCATTGCTCGAAGGTCTGTATCCCATGTTATGGGCAACAGACCGAAAATTCTGGTATTAGGGGGGGTTCGGGCCCGGTCCGACCCGGCCCAGTACCCCCGGGGACGGCCCGAACCGGGTCGACCTGACTCATGTCCGGGTCCGGCCCACTTAGGCACGGCCCGGCCCGACCTGGGTGTGGCCCGGGATGGCGGTCCTTTCCGGCGGCACGGCCGTTTTGGCCGAGCGGTGCGGGGTGGGACGCTGCCCCCCACCAGTAGGTAACCGCGGCCCCATGGGGGGGCCACTCCTTGTCAACGGACGCGGCTGAGCGCCGCGTCCCACCTCCTTCAGTCCTGCACAGTTGCGGGACCAGCAGCCTACCGCCGCAGCTGAAGCCACGTCAGCCCTTCTCGGTGGCGCGCCGGCGGAGTGCTCTACAGACCACCGGATGAGCTCTAGTGGTCGGAATTTCCTGTCGTCTTCGCCAATGGCCCTCCCAGGACCCGTCCTTCACTATGAGGACATTACAATGCCTGTGCGGCCTACTCCATCATCGCCCTCCAATCCACACACCAAGAACGAAGTGACGGTGGGTTCGGACTTGTTCGTTGGTCCGCACCCACCGCGTTAGCGGTTTAAAAAGGCTTCTGACAAATTTAAACACATGTCGTCGATATAAATCACATGAATTTTATTGAACCAAAACACCTACCTCAAGCGTCGTCGAGCGAGGGTTCGTCGCGGAATTGCACATCGTAGAAGAAGGTGTCGTAGAAGGGGGATCGTCACGTCGCAGAGAAAGGATTCTTCGGCATCACGTCGTCGATCTCCGAGGATTCGGCATTCTTGTTGACCTTCGTCAGAGGTCAGCGTTCTTCACGTTCTTCGCGTTCTTTATCGAGGATGAATAATTTTAAGAACCTGTGCAAATTCTCCCTAGCCTCTCAACACAACAAGACTAACTTAATAAAAAAGTGATGTCTTATTTTATTTATACACAAACCAATGCTTGAAATTCAAAAAGAAAAGAAATGATCAATTAATTGAGGAGTTTAGAACCACCCAATTAATGAGGCATTTAATATCCAGATTAAACGCAAGAGTTGACTTCCAATTCGTAAGGGGGTGCAGGTGCATTACTTAAGAAAAAAAGAAACAGGGGGCTCATGTGGGCCCCACCTCACAAATATCCTACCAAGTGGGTAGGATATTGTGGGTCCCACATTAACCCCCTTAACTTATGTTAAACAACTTAACATAAAATAAATGGTGCGAGCAATTTATTTTATTCATTTACTTAACCCGAATATTTAAAAACCACACCTAAGCAAACACAACTCCAAAAAAGGTGTTTCTAAGAAATTACTGGCGATGTGAATCCATTCGTGCCCTCAGAATTCGATTCCGAGCACCGGTTCAAAAGTTAGAAAAAACCCTCTCCTTCGTTCATTGAACATACCCGAGCCAATCTTCGAAAAATGATTCCGGGCACACCGGGCCTCGGAATCAGATGCCTTCAGAAACTATGCTCTTGTCAAATTCCAAAGAAATTTAAAAAAATCCCTTGAATTTTACGGGTCTTTATAGTAGTGAGATTGATATTCTCTATCATCGGCCCGTAGATCTACACATAATGCATTAGATATACAAAAATATTTAAAATTTTCAACTGAGGATAACATGAGATATAGGATAAATTAGGTGACAATGTTCATGAATAAGGGAAAACACACCGATGCGATTCCAACACAATCGACAGAGTTTGATTCAGAGAACGGACGGCGAGTCAGTGGCTCAGGGAAGATTTGTGGTCGTACAGACACTCCTGGATGAGAAAGATGAAGAAGAATTTTTTTTCATCCATTAGACTGACCCTAGTCTATTTAATGAAAAAAATGAAATTACACGGCATGTACTTTTGAAGTACACATCCTCTACTTTTCATTACCGGGCCCCGCAATAGGCGGCCTCCAGGTCACCCAACACAGTTGGGTTCTCAGCCATTACATGGCTAGCACACATCTACATGTGCCAACTGAGTACAGGGTCTGTAAGTATAGGTACATGGTGTGTACTGCTAAAATATCGATAAACTCCTCTTTTGCGCTAAAAAAAACTACAAAAAAAAACATAGCTGAAAAGAAGATCTGGGTTCTTACAAACTTCACCCCTTAATGAAATTCATCCCCAAATATCCCTAGAAAGGTGGTGCAAAAGTAAAATCCTCTAACAACTCCACCCACTGCAATTGTACATCAGCCTCCCTCTCCCAGGTCTCGTCTTGTACACCCCCATGCTACCATAGCACTCATACCAGAGGAAGAGATTGGACACCCATAACCATTGAACTTTAATCAACAATACAGATGGGATGCTCCTTGAATGATGTGTCTACCTGAAGCTCAACCTAATCTGGTTGTAAAACATGACATGGGTCTGAGAAGTAATGTCGAAGCTGAGAAACATTGAAGATGTTATGCAATGCTCAGTACCAATGAGGTCACTACAGCCATTAGGAAAGCTACCCAACTCTGCCCAAAAACACAAATGGCCTGACATATCTCAGTGATGTCTTACCCTATCTATTAATCCTCATGTGTCCTATCATCATTGTGACAAGAAGGATACCTTGATCCATGACTTCAAACTCTAGAGGTCATCTCCATCGATTAGAATATAACTTATTTCGAGGATGTGCAGCAGCCATCCCCTTCAGAATTAACTCTATCTGCCCTGTGGTTTCCTAGACTATAAAATGTCCCAACATAGTGGCATGTCCTTCCTCCATCCAACATTAGGGTGATCAGCATGTCCTACCATACAACCCCTCAGAAGGAGCCATATGAATAGTTTTTTGAAAATTATTATTGTAGGAAAACTCCACAAAAGGTCTTTGTTTCTCCCAAGAAACTCTAAAATCCTAGATGCATTCTTGAAACATGTCCTCATGCACCTGAATCATATGGTCGAACTGGCCATCTGGCTTGGGAAGATATGTTATACTCAAAATTACATGTGTACACAAAGCCCTCTGAAGTTCCTACCAAACCTAAGAAGTAAAACATACATCCCTATGTGAAACAATGGAGTGTGGAACTCCATGTAAACATACATGCTCTCAGATGTAAAACCTTCCCAGTTCATCAACACAGATGATCCCCTTTAGTGGTAAGAATTCAGAAACCTTCATGAATTAATCAATGACAACCCAAATTGCATCATTCCCTCGAGATGACTTTAGAAAACCTTTCACGAAATCCATCGCGACATCATTCCACTTCCACTCAGGAATGGGTAACTACATCAAATGAAATTTTGGTCACTGATACTCTGCCTTAACCTGTTGATAGGTGGAACACCTTGTGAAAAAACTAGAAATATCTCCCCTCATACCTGGCCACCAATACTGATGGTGTAGATCATGATACATCTTGGTGACACCAGGATGATCTGCCCAAACTGAGGAATGAATGTCCCGCATCAGCTTCTCAAATATGTCTGCTAGAACACACACATGCCCATGAAAACGTAACATCTCATCCTCACCCACTGTTTATCCAGGAATGAGGTCCCCTCCTAACATACTCTCCCATTGGACTAGGCCTTCTGAATTTTAAAGCTTTCTCATTCGCACTCGATCAAGAAGAGTATAGGTAAGAGAAACTGAAGAAATAAATGTCTTCCCCTCTCTATATTACACCTCTATATGCATCTCAGAGAACAAATCCATAAGCTTCCACTCAATACTGGCCTCCTGAACTGCATGTATTTGAGTCCTCCTACTCAATGCATCAACCACAATGTTGCATTTCCCATGCTTGATTGAAATCTCAATGTAAATGGACTAAAGGTACTCAATCCCCCTTCGTTGTCTCAAATTCATATCACACTGAGTGAAGATATACATAAGTCTTTTTTGTTAGTGAAAAACAAAAAATGCTCTCCCAACAGGTAGTCTATCTAATAGCATAAATCATTAACAACCGCATCCAACTCGAGATCGTGCGTCGGTTAGTTCCTCTCATGTGGCCTCAAATGTCATGACCCGTATATAACGAACCCTTTCCCCTACTTAATCACTACTCATAGCATGATATATGATGCATCATTTACACAATGTATCTATTAATAGCCTTATAAATACAAGTATCGATGCTAATGTCATTCTCCCTTTCATATCTTTAATGGATGACACACAAGAATCAGACAAAAAGTACTTCACAGCATTTTTAGATACACCCTCCAGTTTTGTTTCTAAGCGTGAGATGTCATGTATGAAATGTTTGTAGTAACCATATAGCCCTAGAAAACATAATAATTCAAAGGTGTTCTTTGGCTTCTCCAAGGAAACTAATGCTCTCACTTTCTATGGTTCTACTCACACTCCTATCTTTGAGATAACATGACCGAAGAAGTGAATCACATCCATCAAAATATGGAATTTTGGTAGCATACCATATAACTGATGCTCCATACGTGTACTCAAAATTATATCATGATGGGTAGCATTGTCGTGTCGAGTGTGAGAGTACACCAAGATATCTTCCACAAAGACTACCACAAAAGAATCCAAGTATGGTTGGAGCACTCGGTTCAACAGTTCCATGAAGACTACAGGAACATTCGTGAGACCTAACAACATAACCACATACTCGTAAAGGCCATACCTACTTTGAAAGGCTATAAGAGATATATCATATAGATAAACATGCAATTAATGGTAATTAGATATCAAGTCGATCTTCAAGAACACCCACACTCCCCGAAGATGATCAAAGAGATCATCAATCCTAGAATAGGTAAATTGTTTCTTTACTGTCAATAGGTTCTACTTCCGATAATCCACACAAAATCTGAGGCATCCATCCGACTTCTTCGCAAATAAGATAGGTGAACCCCATGGAGATGTACTGGGTCGAATGAAACCCTTTTCCTACAACTCCTACAAATGATTCTTGAACTCATGTAACTCAGGTGTAGCCATCCTATAAGGAGGAATAGACACTGGTGTCATTCCTAGCACAAGATAAATAGAAATTTCCACCTCCAACTCTAGAGGAAAACCTGAAAATTCATCTAGAAAAATATCCCTGAAATGATCCATCAATGGAGTAAAGTCCATCTATAAAGTCCCCTGGTCATCAAGATATAGATTATAAATCTTCGCTATAACTCCTCCCAACCCATGATTCTTGGGTCCCACTCTGTTCGCCCGGACATCTGATTCTACCTTGTGAAGAAACGATCCCACTGTGGTGATGTTAATCTCACCCTACTACGATAGCAGTCAATAATATTCTAAAATGGAACTAACCAGTCCATTTCGAGAATGACATAATATCACATCATCTCCAAGACATATAGTTCAGAAAATAATTGACACCCAACAACCTCAAAAGGGAACTCCATGCACTGACATACACTAGCCGTTCTAGTCCCCAATGGAGTATCTTGCATCAAGATATCCTCATATGAAAAGATACATATCCCAAGGATCTTAACAATAGAAGGAGATATAAATCTATTGGTTTCCCTTGTATTGAAAAGAGAAGAAGCTAAAACTAAGGCAACTTGGATCGTGCCTCGAACTATAGAGGGTCTGGGATCCTGCTCTTGTGGGGTCCGCTCCACTGCAAAAGTCTGTTCAACACCATAGCCCTTTGACCCTCCCTAACCACTCAAAGCTGATATTCCCAACTATCACTGAATGCCTATCGACTGACTACCATGACTACGACCTCCACCTCAGCCTGAACAGCTGGAGGAACTCCATTTCCCAGACTGGTGATAAACGGGTGGTGTTGCTCCCAAATGAGGAGTTTTAGAAGAACCCCTGTCTCCAGCTGCTGGTGAGAAGATCTGAAATAACTGAAAAATATGACCTATATTTCCAAAAAAATTGGCAATCCCCTAGGCCCATCGGGCATTGTGGCCTCGTATTCCCAACCATTCTACACTGGTAGCATACCCATTGGCTACCTGAAGGTGCATCCCTCTTACTCAAATCTCCACATGTAGACTCTCTATGGATCTTCCTACTATCATCTAAAGAGGCACTAACTATAGATGTAAAACCTCCCTGGGTCACACCTCTAGAATACCTCAGATTGTGCTATGTGATTAGAGCTTGATTAATGATATAATATATAGAAGTAAACCTAAAGATGTTCACCTAAACCAGATTGTCCTACCTAAGACCATCCTCAAACTTCTTTTCTAGGAACAAATAATATCCCCCTGGAAAGGGTGTAATGCACTTCATATTTGTGCATCAAGAATAATACTCCATAATAGAAAGAGTATCCAGCTCCAAACTAATGAAATCTAGGGCTCGGTCGACTCGCAAGGTCTCTATAGAAGTAATCATAGAAGGTACACTGAAAGACTTCCCAAGCCATATTCTACAGGCATCTCGCCTGTGATATCACTTCCCCCCATATCTTGGAGAAATCCCAAAGAATATATGTATTGAGCATGATCCTCCTCTCTGGAGCCATATCCATATGCTCAAAGATGGTCAGAATTGATTCTAGCCATGACTCTACTTCCTAGGGTCCTTCATCCCCTAAAAACGTGGGTGGATGCTTCTGCTAAAAAACCTATGTCAATTTCGCCTTCGACAGGGTAGGAGGCGGTATTCCCTGGAGGGTCTTCAAAAACCACATAAATATCTCTTGGAACTTTCTGTCATCAACTGTGTCTAGAATGATGGTTTGTGCCATGACGGGCATGACTGGAGGATATTTCGGTGGTCCCTGATCCGTCATATCTGGTGTCTGATCACTGTCCTGTATCTAGTGGACAACCTGAGGATGTATTAGTGGCATGAATTTGCACAGTCAATCACACAACTTAAACAATGATTTTCAGGGACTAAAACATAGAAGTGTAAGAAGGGAATAGGATAAACAAAGGGTTAACAATTTTTAAAACATTATTACACTATGTGTATGACCACTACATGGCGTGTACCCTTAATCCTTCACCTGGGCGTGTACTTCTACAAAAACTAGTCTTGTAACACCCTATACACATGTTGTGTTGTCCTAACACATGTCATGTAATTGATTCATCTTCCCCTTCCCTAGTTCTTCTACATGGATAAGACACATGGGTCACCAATAACAAGATTACATGGTGTGATAGTTCTAGACACAGCGTGTACTAGACAAACTTTATCAACTCATGTTGTTAGTGACACGACCAGTTACACGGATGAATCTACATTGCATGTTTATGCCAGACATGATGTATACTAGAATGATTTCACCATCCTGTGTTGTTCTTTACACGTCTAGATACTTGGGTTACACTGCATGTTTTGTTCATCTTTGACATGGTGTGTATAACTTATGTTGTTATCCCTCTGTTCCATTAGTCTTGCGGGTTGACACATGGTCTTCATAACACAGTGTGTCTGTCCGGAACATGGTGTGTTCTACCATGATTTCTCGACACCATGTCTCCTCCCACACATTGCCCGTGCCATGGTAAGAGACTACATGATGTTTACATATAGTACACGGTGTGTAATTAAGAAAAATAGTTCATTCCCGAACAAAAGGACACACGATGTGTGTTCTTCATTACACACCATGTATTCTACTTTTTTCTAGACATTAAGCCTCAAAAACTACACTGGAAGCCCAAAAATCACAGAAGAGAACATTAAGGTGTCAAATTTCCATTAGCGAGGGCCAATACTACAAGGGAATCAAATCTTGGCCTCTTATTCATGAAATAATCAAGGATAACAATGTAATGATTCACCAAATTCCGGTCGACGAGGGTCCGTAACACCTCATGAACCAAAGATTGGCATTAGTTCAAACAAAAATCTACACAATCCAATAACCCTATCAAAAATAAGGTATTATATCAATTTATCTGTCACAACAGCATGCATCTCTAACACAACCTCTATCACGACAACATGAAATCTCTAATTCACCCTAAATGGAATGGCATGAATGTGTGACATGTGATTTATAGCAAGTTCCTATATGATGCATGATATGGAATACCCTAATCTCATCAGGTTGCAACAGAAATAAAACCTCAATAACATCAATGATGACATCACAAAACATGTGAATCACCCAACGGTGAAAACTAATCAACTGTAAAATTTCAATAACAAGTTCAATTGGATTTTTCCTATACACAGATTAGCTAAACCCGGACAGATATTATTACCAATTACGTATTTTCTTCTTATCCATAGATATAGGCTCCAAAAAAATTGTCAAGAAGAAAAGAAACCCTATGATACCACATTGTAACGTCTCGGTTCCAGAAGGTGCCTAGAGGAGCCCCATACTGAGTTGGGCACATTGCCTCAAGTGCATTTCCCTGAATGTGAGAGGATGCCGACTAGATGTGAGGGAATTGGGTGTGATAGTGGGGAAACTATTCCCTCATTGGCAAAATAACATAGTGGATGTAAAATAGAAAACAACATTGGATGAAGTATTAATACCATAAAACAGTAAATCGCGGAATCCTATAAGTAATAACAACATATCATATATATATATGTGTGTGTGTGTGTGTGTGTTTTTGTGTGTGATTAATGATACACATGTCTAGGAAAACAGGCAAAAAAATCAAAATGATGGAATATGGTACTAAACCCATGTACAAAAGAAAAGCAAGTCAAATGCTCCATAGAATCGCAAGCCTCGTCTTGGTCCCATTCTGGCCTGCTCCATAGTAGTCAAGTACTTGATGTAGAAGGGTGCTTTCCATTATCTATACCTGTAGTAATATAATCTTATTGGGTCCAAAATAATTACCCAAACATGGTGTGATACTAATCCCAGAAAGCAACCACACAAAGATTTGTTCCAAAAAGTCATTGAATATATATGGCAGGCAATAATCAAAAGAAGCAATAAACAAGGAAGTACCCAAAATTAACTAGTACTACAGTTTCATTTACAAAAATTTACTTCTACATATCTAATCAACCAAAAATAAAACCAAGAAACCCTCTGGGTAGTTCTCACAGCCTAACCCCTCTGGTTTACAATACAAGAGATGATATAACAAAGACTCTCTCCGGAAGCACTCACAATCAATTCCCAATTTAGTCTTTTAAAGGTAGCATGCTGACACTCTAAGGAAGCATTGAACATCAATTACTCATGTGGTCCTGTAACACAACTATAGAAACTCTGAGGGAGCACTCAACATCAACCCCCCAATGGTCTCACAGCATAAAAAATAACAGAAAATTTTGGAAAGCCCTCAACATCAATATCCCCTATGGTCTCACTATACCATGTTCTCACATCCCCCATGTAATGAAATCATGCAAAAACAATATTAAACAGACAATTTAAACCACAAGAACAACTTATCTAAACAACTACAACATAACATAGCATGTCAGCTAATAATCAGTACATCATAACCAATACTTGGCATGGAAAGTAAATGTCCTAACATGCAAACAAGACCAAATAGCCAAAACATGAAAACATGTACAAAACATCCATAGCATGTAAAGATTAAAAATATTCACAAAAATTAACCTCTATATATAAAAACAATGAATATCAAGTAAATAACAGGGCTATAACCATAAAAACACAATACCCCAAACAAGGGTATTGGGCACTTTTGCACATATAACTCAAAGAATTACTACAAAAAGGCACACCCACCTACCTCGATGTAGTGACACCGATATACTCTGGTGTAGGCCGTTGGATCAACCTATAGTGTGGTATATCCACAAAGGAATATAAAAGATTATACCGAGGATAACATGAGAGGGAGGAAAAATCACAAGATGGAGTTTAAGAAGAAGGAAGAAATCACTGATGTTATTCCAACGCAAATGACAGAGTTTGATTCAGAGAACAGACGGCGAGTATGTGGCTCAGGGAAGATCTGTGGTCGTACGGACTCTCCTGAATGAGACGAATGATGAAGAAGTTTGTTCTGTCCATCAGACATGACCTCGGTCTGTTTAATGAAAAATGCATGTACGGTGCACGTATATTGTAAGTACATGCATGTACTTCTCCTTACCCGCCCCCTCTTTAGGGGGCCTCTAAGTCACCACACACGGATGTGTGGTCGGCCCTTACATGATCATCACATGGCTACATGCAACAACTGAGTACACATCATGTACATACAAGTACGCGAAATATACTCATAAAATTTCTAGAAACTCCCCTTTTTCTCAAAAACAACTAGAAAAGAAAAACATACCTGAATAGATGATCTAGGTTCTTACAAACTATATTACTCTTCTGATTACTGGTAAAATAATATAGATTATTTTTAGAAACACCAAATATATTCCAAACACATTCAACCTAAGACCACTGTGTAGATGTGTAAGGATGGTAAATATATAGGTCTTATATTTCTAATTTCCAGAGTTAGGTGGCCTATCACAACCAATGTGATGATGCATTAAATAGATGATTCGTTGTTATATAATCAAATTATTGGTCTATTTACATATTTGGTCACTCCACCATTGTTTTTAGAATATACCATTAATCTAAATAATTATTAGAAATATATATATATATATATATATATATTAGTTAGATAACTTAGTACTATAGTGTGGTGATGTCCTT
The DNA here is from genome assembly GCA_963277665.1 of Viscum album. NCBI lineage: Eukaryota > Viridiplantae > Streptophyta > Magnoliopsida > Santalales > Viscaceae > Viscum > Viscum album. The sequence continues at coordinate 1,980,539,602 of OY728142.1, read as the reverse complement.
ATTGTCCAAGGGTGTTCTTATTCATTGGTGTGGGACTGCTGCATCTTCCTCCTTTAATGGCATGTTGCAATTTTATTATCATTGCATAAAGAAAGGAGAGATGAGTCATTGGTTTTATAGAATGATATAAAGGATGTTTCATCTTCCTAATTTAATGAATTATGGGTATCATATGATTATCACATAAGGAAATGAGGGATGGATTATCATATACTTCATGAATGTGGGATCATTTCCACATTACATAATGATAGATATATACCTATGTGCTCATCACATATGGAATCTAATTCTTGATGCATAAGGGAGGATCAATCATTGCATATATCATACAACACCATATTTTGAACACATAAGGATGAATGGATATTATTATACATATCAAATATGGAATCATAAGGTCACTAAAAATGGTTGGATCAACGTATGATTGTAACATAAGGTATATTTCACTCATTGAAAAAGATTTAATTATTCGACTTATACTCTTCACATATGTTGTTGTGGATCTATAGTGAAACAAGATTAAGAAATGTTTATTCTACTTTATTTCAATAATTTGATAATTACAAATAAAAAAATTGTGCAACCCTAATAATGATATGATTAGATAATTCTAGGACTAGATACATAATCTATGTATTTAAAAATATTATAAGGACCCATATGGTAATCAATAAATTTACCTTGGTGAATTAATTAAATGACATATTATGTAATATGGTTATAAAAGACACATACCCTTATTTTATATAATTATATCATATTTGATTTAAATAATGTATAGGAATCAATGTCATGGAAAATATAAAAATTGAACAATTATCACATTATTATTATAAATATAGGATTTTAACAAATCCAATTTCCTTAGACAAATAAAGTGAAGGACTCATCCAAAAGAATCATACCCTCTGAAGCCCTATTATTAGAGCGTATGAAGGAGATAAAATGACTTGGTTATTCCCCTGACTAATCCATATATGAAATCTAAAAACATTATCATGCCACAAACCGTTTATGGGAGACGTTCAATATCATCGAGATTGTGGCCCCAATTATGTGTCTCGATCCACCCAATAAATGTATAAACATCACACATCATACTCTATCTGTTTTTAATTGTGTATTAAAAGGATATGTATCAATACCCTAGCAATGTGATTATGTAAATTATATTGTACATAATAATTAATCTATTTTTATCCTAATATTGTTTCATTATAGATGATTTTTTATTTCAATATAACAAAACATAATCAATATTTTTGAGAAATATTCAAATTAAATAAAAGAATTTATATTTATTATTCAATTTATTATATATAAAAAAGTATATTTTGTAAAACATAATTTTTTAATAATGTTTATTAAATTAAAATGATCATATAATTTTGATGAATTCAATATATTTTTATAAGGGTTTTAAAAAAAATTGTTTTCAACAAAATCCCGAATTTCTCAATAAATGTTGATTAATATTTATAATGTTATACATAACATATTAAAAAATTATTTTTTTTAAATGAAATTTATTTTTTGATTCATAATTTCAAAATTATCTATTCTTGAATATTACATAATTTTCTGAGATGGTAAAATTTTATTGTAAAATTTGAATATCATATTAATATACAGTGGGTATTATCACATCATAATGAAAAAAAATTGAGGTAATAAATAAAAAAATGTTATAAAACACAAAATATAAGTTTATACTTAAAAATAATGTGATTTAATTTTAATATTATTAGATTCCTATATCCATTTGGAATCCTCAAATACAATTAATATATTTTATATTTTTTAAATCATTTTGTTAAGTGTATTTATCACCTCCACGTAATCAATGTATAAAATTTAATTTTCATATATTATAATTATAAAATAATAAAAACCACTCCCATTTGTAATAAACCATGGGAAAAACCATTAGTATTGTTTTTAGTTTAGGGTTTTTTATTATATAAAGTCCAAAACATATGTTTGATAAATATTATACAAATCCTCTCCCTTTTCCAATATAACCCCATCCTAGATCTCACTTTTATTCTCCTAAAATACATGGATCATGTAATGTATCTTCCATTCCTTATATATAGTCCTCCCATGGTGACCTCAATCTCTCAATGCGCTCATCCCAAGCATTTGGAGAAACAAGCTCATGTATTGGATCCTCACCTTCTCTTATTTATTCAAGATTATTTATTTTCTTATGATTTAAATTTATATACAAAAATGTTGGGAATTGTATTTACATGTACATATTAAATAAAATTGGATTTCAATGTAATGAGAGACCCATTTCAATCTCATTTCCCATTTTATGATTTTTTTGTTTTGTCATTATGCTATTAAAATTTCACAATGGTTTCCATTCTAAAAAATTGTGTAGTGAATATTATAACTATTTACAATATAGGGTGTTGAGAATTATAAAATTACACTTATTTAAATTGGGACTTACATTTTTGTATTCCACACTCCATTATCATGTTGTAATATTTTATGATAAATTAATCCATGATGTGTGATCTATGTGAAATAGTTAAGCTTGAGATTGAAATTAATGTGACATGTTCACAAAGAGTTATATAGATATCTAATTAATTTGGAAATATTTAATATAATGAGACACCATTTTGGGATAGTGAGTGAACCTAATTCCTTAATGGGACTTTTTATATCATGATATATTGAAAGATAGACTTGTCCTATGATTATTGGGCAATATTTTATGTTGTTGAACCATTTAATAAGTTTCTATTATGATTATCATGGAATATAATGTCTTGTTGTTAATTATTATGATTCACACTCTTTTTTCAAAATTTATATTCCTATTTTCTGTCAACTATCATCTCATTCCATGTTTATAACATCAATAGGATTTACATTTCACCCCTTTCATATGTATTTCCTCAGGTTATCTAATTCATTTTAAAAGCCAAGTGATTTCAGAAGCATGTTAAGGATGTTTTCAATAATGATGTTGAATCACAGGATAAAAATTCTTTAATATTTACCTATTTCCATAATAAATTAGAATTATATATATTCAAGGTTTTATAAAGATTTTTTTTATCTAATAAAAAATATATTACACAGTAATAAAAATAATAGTTGATGTAGTTTGTATCAATAGAAATGTTTAGTTATTTTTTGGTTATGTATTATAAAACTATAGATAATGATATATGGATAAGACTATGTATATGAAAACATCCATAAATTTTGGGAATTATAGTGTATTTAGTTTATCAATAAAATACAATCCATCTTGGATACTACTTGTGGATGTGGTTCTGGAAAGAATGTACTTAGGGATTATAACTCTAACAAGGTTCCTTAGGCATAACTCTACAAAACCTGGTACAAGACAATTTGAATTACTACACACCTAATATGAAATTAAAATGGGATATGACTTGGAATATTCATAAGATCATTATGAAAAACTATTATGGGAATTAAAATGACCATAAAACTATATGTTGCGAAACAGATCATTCATAACAGAGTTTGAATCCCTGAAATTTATATTTTAGGGATATAGAAATAACTTATATGTTAACTCTTTTATGTAACAATATTTCTCCATTATATTGTTAATATTATCAAAATATTCATCATTGATTTTCTATTTATTGTTTACAACTGTTAGAAATATGAAGAATCAGGTAAACAATCAATTTGACGGGAAATATGATGACTTCACCTATGAGATGCTCATCCTGATAAGATATGGAATAGTTATCATAATATATATAATATCTTAGCTGACTCATGTTATGAATATAAATTCATAACATGAGGATAATATATACCCCCAAAAAAATAACAAGCTACAATTTAGTCCTTATGTGACAAATGTATCTGAAATTCAATGTATCATCTGATTCCATTATCACAGAACAATGAGTTAACTCCACTGAAAATATCTTCTCCATTCATTGTTGTTTTCAACAAGGAAATGTTCTACATTTTGAATATTTAATGGATATATAATTCGATTGGTGGTGTCCATTGATTAATAATTTGAAGCATTACGAAGAGATTAATGGAATGGAGGGATGGATTTATAGAAAAATAATAATAAATATTTTCCTCCAACTACCTGTCATAAAATAAAAATTGATTTCATTTCACTATAGAAAAAATAATTTGAATATATCAGAGTGTATGAGTAAAATATCAAAATATATTCATAAGAAGACTCAAGATTTGTAGTTTCCAAAGAATTATTGGTTGAATTATTCTTTAGTGGAGTAAAACCTAGATAAAAAATAATTCGGGTGATATGTTACTTCAATAGCTATGGGGAAATTGTCTAATGTTCCCCCATAGTTGAAATAGAGATCAACGAATCTCAAAGATATCACAGGGTTAATAAGTGGAATGTATTGATTATTTATGGTGGTCTGATTGATAAATATAATGTTAATAAATTAATTTGACATCCAACTAGTCAAATACACCGAACGATGCACCCCAAAAATTTCCTATAGGGGAAGAGGACATGATTTAGGTGTGGGGGGAAGGGAACCATTCTTTATATTTGTAACAGAAGATACATAATTATGTGATAGTGGAATGTAATTATCCATTCAACAACCATCCCATTATAATTACATAAACTATGAGGAATCAGGTCACCATGGAAATATATGAACTACACCTAGGGTTTTCAGAGACAACCGAAAAACTCTCAGGCAGCAATGGTGATCTTTTTGCATCACAACCGCTATGGTGGATCCAAAAAAAAAGTTGTGATATGTACGACAATTATTTATTTATTGATAGATAATAAACCATTTCATTATATTTCAAGGAATACATTCATATCATTAATGATTAGAATAATTATTTTAACATATCCATAAATTAGGCAAGTGAAGTTATCAGTGAAAATGACAAATGAAAAAACTTATTGCAATAAATTTATATTAATCATAACCTATATAAAGATTTGGGATGAACATCCCATTGTATGATTTCACACTAAATTTGGTTAAATTTGATTCAATCCATTGTATGGATTATAGTTCCCTTTATAGATCCTATATAAATTTACTCAAGAAGGAATCACTATATTTATTTAAAACCATCCTTCAATTATTTACAAGTTCTTAGAGGAGGATTAATACACTATAAAACCAAAATATCAATAATGGATATTATTTAACTATTTTAAATAATATCAATATAAAAATATTGAGTCTATGGAATGATTCATCCTTGAATACAAACCCATTGTGAGTGAATACACTATTATGTTTCCCATATAAGTTTATTGTCTTCCCCCAGCCAAGAGGTTGATTTTTTAATAAATCATATAGATGTGGAGTCTCTATTACTCAAGAATAAATAGATAATAGTTGATTTGTAACATTAGTATCTAACTAAACTAATATATGATAATATAGATAGTATTTTAATAAGCCCATGTTATTCACCATGTTGTGCTCTAGTCCTCTTCATCACAAAGAAGTAGGGGTTATTACGCCAATGCATTCATTATCTTGAGATAAAAATGATCCTTATAAAGAATAAGTATCATATTTAACTGATTGATGAATTGATATATCATATACATGGAGAACAATAATTATCCAATGTGGATCTTTTGTTGGGATATTTCAAATTTAGTATGAATAAGGCTTATATCCCCAATGCAATTTTTCGTAGAATGTACGTGACTATGAGTTCATTGTAAATCCATTCAGTCTTACTAAATCTCCAGAAATCATAATTGACATGATGAATATAGTCTTTATATATTACATTAAACATTTTATAGTATTATTTATATATGATATTATAATATACTCCAAAACCAAGGAGTAGCATGATGAAAAGTTTTTCATTATGCTTAAGACCTTGTGATAGGAGAAGATTTATGTCAAGTAACAAAAATGTGATCTCTAATTGATATATTTCTCGTTCATCATGTATATCACCAAAAGAGATTCTATTTTTTAGTCCATTATAAAATATAAGAAATCTAAGGATGGGTGAGACCCTCATTTGTGATTGATATCCATAGTTTACATAGATTATATGGGTATTATCATTTTTTCTGAGAAATTTGACATAATTATTAATCCATTTAAAAGAGTTTACTCAGAGGGAAGTCATGATTTCATGGAATGATAAATGTTAATAGAGATTCATGTCACTATAAATGATTCTTTTCACTTCCCTTATACTCAAACTACTGATAATTGGGAAGATTTTCTTGGTATCCAGTGATGGATCGAAAAAAGTCTTTTGTTGTGTGTTAATGCCTAATGAAAAATTCATAGCCTATATTTCTTGGTAGTATAATTTTCATCACAAAACTACCAATTCCATGATCTATAGTTTTATATAGTGATCTTTTATTTGAAAATATGGAGTAAATATCTTTTTGGGGATATGAGTAAAATATATAAAGATTAATAAATATTAATGTGTATTTTCTACAGGAATGAGATGAATATGCACAAACAATGATCGATATAGATGATTAAGGAATATTACATATCAAACCAATACCATCATGGGAAATAGAATATATTAGTAGATTCTTGAAGTAGAAATGATCTAGAAATTATATCATTAATAATAATTAGGAGGGATTCAATCTACATATATTCGGAAAGGACAGACTTGGGAACCCCAAAGGAAAGATTATGATCAATCCTTTAAAAAATTATTTTTCAACAATACCTTCTGGAGAATATAAATGATTTTTGAAATAAGTTATTTTTGAATTCATAAGAATATTAAAACATTAATAAAAGGGAAATACATAGTTTATAGTGTTAATGAAGAATGAGTTTTTATATTTGGGTAATGGAAATATGTAACATTAAACCCTGAAATAAAGATGGAAATGTTGGTTTATTCATATATCGCTACATTATCCATCCACCCTGGAAGAAAAAACATGTATCAAGATCTACGAAAATACTATTTGAGGGAAAATATGTAGAAGGATATCATAGAGTATACATCATGATGTCATGTATGTCAGTATTTGAAAGTGGAAAACAAATAATCTAAGTGGATGAAGAAACCATTACACATACCTACATGGAAATATGATAAAATAACCATGGAATTTGGAACTAGTATTCTAAAAACACAATGTATAAATAATGATATTTGGTATGTGGTAGACTATCTTAAAAATACTACACATGTCATTTCGATTCGATAATATTTATCACTATGTAAAAATTCACTTATATACATAAAAAAGGTTTTTAGGATGAAAGGTGTACCACTATCTATTATATCCAATCAAGGCTCGTGATTAGAAACCAGTTTCTTTAAAGGATTCTATCGTGATCTAAACACTGAAATTAACTCTATCATGGCATATCATCCCCAAACTGATTATTAATTTGAGTATGTTATACATACATTTGAAGAAATTATAAGGGAATGATCATTTTACATTAAAGAATGTTGGCACCAACAGCTTCATCTCTTCAGGTTTTCAAAAAATAATATTTTCCAATAAATAATCCAAATTTATCAATATTAATCCCCTAATTTCATGATATTCTAAAAAAATTCACTATGGGATGATATTGGGGAATGAAAACTGCTAGATCTGGAAATGGATCTGGAAATGATGTAAAACGTGAATACCATTAAAATCACATTTTGGATGAAAGGATACGATAGTATAGATATGATAATCTTTATTGATGAGGCATATAGTTTGATGTTTGATACATGGGTTTCCTCTGAATATCTACATGAAAAAAGTTATGTGATTTTTGAAGTAGGTAAGTATTATTCTAATATATGTCATCTCCATTGATATCCTTGATCACATTGAAGTGATAAACAATCATCTTGAAATTACATGTGACTTATCTCATGTACATGATGTATTCCAAGTATCCCTTTTGAGGAATTAAATACCAGACACCTCACATGTACTCAATTCTTTCTAGTATCACTGGATAATGACTTTTCCTGGGAGGATCTTATAATGAATATCATAGATATTAATGTAACTATTCTAAAAATACAAAAACCTACCTTGTTAATGTTCTGTGGAGAAACAAAACTTTTGAAGAAATTATTGGGAATCATAGGATGTGTTGTAACATAGTTACCCTCATCTAGTTTTTCATGGGAAATGATAAATTCAGGGATGAAATTTCTTTAGTGTGGACGATTTTAGTGAATCGTATTTTATAAATAATATTTTCCATGTGATGTAATTAAATTTTATATAATGTAATATGGTTATATAAAACAAAATAACATCATTGATTATATAATATACAATAGGATTTAATTTACTATTAATCATAATTAAAATTGATAATATATCAATTTAAAAAAGATCAAATGATTATTAAAAATATATGGTTTTAAAAAATCCAAATGGCAAAGAAGAAGAACGTGATAGCCCCATCTAGTAAGGTTATACTCTATAATGCTCATTTGTTGGAGAATCTGATGGAGATGTCATCACATGGAACTTACCTTGACCAAGAACAAGCTTATTTTCAACAACATACACATAAAATAAAACATTTTCCTTAGAAGTTAATGCTCGTCGAGATCATGACCCAAACCCTAGACGTCCAAACACCCCATGAAATTATCACCAATGCACAACTTACTCATATGGATTTTCGAGTCTATTAAAATGATATATATGAAGACCCTTGAATTATGAGTCTTGATATTATTTTTTATATAATAATTTAAAAAAATTCATCATATTATTATTAATTTAGAAAAAAATTTATTTCAATATAATAAAAAAATACATTTTTGGGAAATATTCACATTCAATTAAGTAATTTATTTTGATGATTTAATATATATTAAAATTATTATTATTAAACCCAATATTCTAATTGAATATCTTTTATTAAATATACATGATTATATTTTTTGTAATATAATGTAATTATTATATGGGTTTGAAAACAGTTATTGTCAAAAAATGCCATTTCTCCACAAATGTTTTATATTAATTTAAAAGTGAACATGAACCAATTTAAAATAATTATTTATATAAAATAAATATTATTTTTTAAATGTTAATGTTTACATTCTCCGATGGTTATTTTATTATAATTGTTAGAGGCAGCCGGATTTTTAGGTAAAAATTAAATACCACATAAATATACAGAATATTTTATGAAATAGTAATAACCCAAAAGTGATGTAATAAATACAATAAATTGTATCAAAGAAATTTTTATGTTTTTATTTTAAAATAATGTGATTTTATGTTTATATTATTAATTTTAAAAAGAAATTTTTAATCCACCAAAACCAAGAATATATTATATGGTTTTAAAATCATATCTTTAAGAGTATGACTCACTTACAAATATTAAAGGGTATACATTTGTTATTTTCGTCAATTAACCAAATAAATAATTAAAAACACTCACATTTTTCTGAAACCATCAAAAAAATGGGAGCATTTGGTTTTCAGTTATATTAATATATAGCTTCTAATACACATTTTCGACAAATATTAAATAATTCTATAGTATTTTTCACTATAACCACACCCACCAACCCATAAATAAAAACTAAAAACCCATTTATAACTTTTTTACTCTTTCATCCCCTCTCTAGAGTCCACCCGTGGATCCCCCGCAATCTTAATAAGCTCCTCCCATGAATTCGGAAACACCAAATAAGTTAAGGGATCCATAACTTCTAATAACTATTAATCTTTATTTATTTTCTTATGATTTATATTTCAAAATCCTACTATTGTTAAATGACATTATATAACTCTATTAAAACCGATTTTATGTAAACATTAATATATACAACATTCACTCTCATCAAAATATTTTAGGAATTTTTATCTGACATCATTGTGCTCTCAATATTTCTCCACAAGTTTCCACAATAAAAACATTATGTAGTAAATACCAAACCCATTTACTATCAATTGTATTCGCATTTATAAGATTATACTTCTATGAATTGGGATAGAACATTATGTATACCAAACTCCTTAATATTTGAATAAAAAAATTGTGTTTAAGGAATCCATGTTGTATAATATTGGTGGAAAACATATGAATGTGAATCAAATGAATGTGGCAGTTTCGCTCATGATTATATAGCACTAACATTCATAGTAAATGTTAAGTATCATAAGAACATGTGTTTTAATATTCAAAGATCCTTATTTTGATATATGACTTTTTAAATATTTGTAACTTTTATTTAAACCTTCACATATATTTATTATGATGTTTTTTATGCTGTTTCAGCATTTCCCTGAATGCATTTATATTTATCATGCCTTATTATATGTATTGTTCATTTTTTGGTTAAAAAATCTTTTATACATAATTATTATTCCAATTGGATATCATTTATCACTTTATTTCGTGTTTTATACCTTATTGGAATTTATATCTCACACCTTTCCTATTTAATGACATAGGTTATCCCATGCAGTTTCAAAACTAATTTAATTTTAGATGCATGTTATGAATGTTTTAAATATTTTTATTGTATCCCATGTTCAATATGTTACAATATGTACCAATTTATAAAATATACTTGATTTTGAATATTATTTGATGTATAATGTGTACATTTATTTATCATACATTGTATTAATGTTTCATAACAAGAAGGGTTCGTATAATTACTTGTATATATTTGTCATTATTTTTTACACACTACAATCTGACTAAACTTATAATAAGTTGTAGTGGTCACCCTTTAATGGGTAATGGAATTATGATAAATGGGTGAATAAAATTTTCAATAATTTTAAATGTATGCAACAAATATCAAAGATCATAATTGACTATATGATGAGAATATGAGTATAATTATGAAATGTAAGAATGTTATACCCAAATAACAAATGATAAATTGCATGAGATATGGTATAAAAATTGAATCAAATAAATATATTTTTGAATCCATTGTCAAAAAACGTGATCCATGAGATCATAATATAATAATAGAGAACATATTTCAAATATGAATCATTACATAATATAGGGAACATTACTTTCATGATCCAGACACTCAGTTATATTCTTGAAGATAAAATAAAATATATACAAAGACTAATCTCTCAATAGGTATAAATTTGTAATAAATGAATTAGAAGGTTAAATAACACCAAACACATCATCATACATACATATAAGTACCAATGTAAAAAATCATTCATCAAATATAAAATAACATGTGGGAATAAAAATGTGGTTTATTACTCAAATTAGAATGAAACTGCAGATAGAAAATGTGCTACATGTGCTTTTTAAAATTATTAATATATATATATATATCATTCATACCTATATCAATAAATATAACATGATAAACACATAGAAGTTAATTTTGTATGATCATATATTCAACATCTTTCTTGGTAATCAGCCCTCATTTGAAATAATAATGAAAATCGTTCATAGACTATATTGAAAAAATCTATATGGTTATGTAAATAATCTCCCCTATAAATTTAGATATGGAATTTCATTAAACAAACTTGAATCAATGTTATATAAAATAGATTATTCACAATGAAATTGAATTAGAACAAAAATTATGAATAATAATGAATGATAGTTAGGAATGTTTAAGTTAACAGTGGATCAAATATTTTATAGAATATAACATTTCATATATCATCTTTGTGAATTAATATGTATGGTAACATTAAATGATATCCTTGATAAGAAATACGTTTTTTAAAGGGATAATTACATAGGTGAAAATTGATTTTTTTCGTTTATAAAATTATACTTTTAATGAAGTAATATAAATATTCATATGAAACAATTAAAACAAACTATTTTTAAATATTATAAAAATCCATTTCATTTTAAAAAAATTAAAAATTTAGAGATAATTGTTTATATAAAATTATATATGTCGTGGAATGAATTTTTCATATGAAAAAATGATAAAAAAAGATAAATTTTCAACCTTTTGTAAAAATGAACAACACTCAAGTCATTAAAATTTTCCGAAAAACATTACAGGAATCATAAGTATTAGAAACATCTCACGATAGACTATTTCTGAATAGATTTTGAAATTATCTTGAATATTCAAAATATATAGACGTTGAAGAATAACAGAATTCTACCAAAGAGAATTGAAGTAGTTTGCATGCTTAAAAGTACCTAATTATTAGAGAAAATATAAAATGAGATATTGATAAGATACATAATACTGTTAGATTAATAATATGTGAATAACTTAGTGTTATTTTTGAATAGTAGCTTATAAAAATTATATATATGTATTACCCATCAAAAAAATCCTAATTTGAAATTGTGATTGGTGACGGAGCACTTATGATGATGGGGATTTAAAAATAAAAATCACCTAAGATTCCTTCCATGAAATTGGAATAAAAATATCAGGATATTAATGTTATTAATTACAACTCAATTAATCGTGGATGAGAATACACAATATAAAATAAATTATAGTGTAAAAAATAAAACAAATTTCCTGGAATTGGAAAAGGTGAAAAAAAACCTATTTACCTTGATTCACATTAAATCTAAATCCAATTAGTTAAATTACATGATATAGATAATAACACCCAATTATTAACATTAATATAATAAATAAAATTCATTAGTTTGTACTCCCCCTATTAGTTTTTCATTATCGGTTATAATTTATTGGTGGGTGAAATATTTATTGTATTGAAGTAGTTTAATAATTGAATGGGTATTCTTTATTCATCATCAAATGATAAAAAAATGTATATTATATTATTAACTTGAATTGATTATTTTTAATATTGATAATATTATATTTTTACTCTAAAATTGTTTTGGATACATCTCTTGTAATGTAAATTAGAGACAAACTATTTTTCAGTATTTTTAACAAACAAACAGTGATATTTTAATTAATTTTTATATTATTAACGTTACCATCATACAACCATTATAAAATCAGTATTTTAATATCAATATCATATATTATCAACAATTAAGTCCTCTTTTCCATTAATGTTATTATTTTTAGAATTGTTTATATATGTGGTGGATCCCATCCAAAATTGAACATAACATAATTAATGGATTATTATAGTCATATTGGTTGTTTATTTTGAAATGATTTCATTATTATATAATAATAATGTTATTTTTGTAAACATTAGAGATGTTGAATCATATTTAATGATATTTTGATAATTAATAATAAAATAATATATATAAAAAATACATTAGTTTGTGGAGATGGTAGTATGCACAATGCACAGTTAAAATTTTCATATGACAATGAATTATAGGGAAATAAGCTTAATTGTTACTTCACATAATATTTATAACAATATCACATATTTCATATTTATTATTAATTTTCTCACTTATAGTAAGTTAAATGATCCATCATTGAAAAATGGAAGGCAACACTTCACCGAAGAGGTAGTCCACACAATGCAAGAATGATAGTTTGTTTGATAATGTAATTGGTGAAAGGTGATTACGTTTTTTAGGTTTTAACTATGTTTATTATATATTAAATCATTATTAAAATAATTATATGGGATTTATATAATTATATTTGTTACTTTTGTAATGAAATTAAATGAAATTAAGAAAAAGTACTTACATTTTGGACATATGACTTCCTTTGGAACAATCCTTTGAAATAGATGATTCATGATAGTATGTCTTTAAAATATGATAATGGAAAAGAAACAAATAGTATAGGTGAAGTAACAAAGGAATGTGTTTTAAGATTAAAAAAATTACTGTTATTGGACGGTTTGTGATAGGATATTTTGATTATGGGTTAGAACAATATTTTGTTAATTATTACCACTATGTATAATGGGAGAGAATTTGAAATATCATGTGATTCCAAAAAAAAATAACTAGGGATGAGAGAACTCAAATAATTTCCCAACCATTCATTTACTAACAATTTTAAATATAATTTAATGTTTTTAGTGTTCTAATATTCATTAGTACCAATTTTTATCATATTTGGGAATCTAGTATTCACAAAATTAATATACATTTGCATAAAAAATTAAAAGAGAAAATATATCGTAATTTTGGACTAAAAATTATCAATATTAATTATATATTATTTAATAAAAGATATAGGTGTAATAAAAACCATTTCTATAGTAGTACATGTAATATATTGATATGTATTTCTAGAAAAAATGAATTTTTAGCCATTAAATTTATGTATTGGTTAAAATTTTCCAGTAAATATATTTTGAAGATAAAATTATTCATAAATAAAAAATATAAATTTTATGTCTCTTTAAAATAAATAAGAAACCATGTTTTATGAATAATTATCAATTTATTAAATATGGCTTAAAAAGATTTTATTAGAAAGTATTACTTAGGTTCCAAAAATGATAATCATTTTTTTTATAAAATATAAAAATTAATTACTAATATTTAATTTTTAAAATCAAATTTAAAATATTTAATATTTAATAATTTAATGAACATATAATATTTTATTACATAATAATGTCCTTATATTATTGGTAAAATTAGTATTATTATATAAATTTAAATGTTTTTATTTAAAAAACAATATAAAATATATCGTATGATAACATTGTTATGATAAGTACAAAAATGATGTAAAATGATTAAAAATGTAATGGTAAAAACTATAAATTTATTTTTTCAATAAAAATAAAATATATATTGAATAATCACATTCATTTAAAATTTATTTTTCAACTCATTAATTTTTTATATTATTAAATCAAATATATTTTCAAATGAACAATTATTAATATAAAATATCATATATAATAATATTATAAAACAATAAAATTTAATTTATTGGAGTAAAAATTATAACACCTACTAAAATTGTTCATTAGAAAAATATATTTCTTTTTTAATAGATAGAATTTTATGAATTTATATTTAAATTAATTATTTATGTTCATTAATTTAATTTCACATAACCATTGATATTATAGTATTTATTTGAATTAAAAAGATAAATTAAATTATATATTATTATTATAATTCTATTATTATGTAACTCACACAATATATATATATATATATAGTCCTCTATATAATTTAATTTCATTTAATTCGAAGATATGTTTTTTTAAATTTACTTCTAACAATAAAAAACATTATTATATCTAATAGATGCATTTATTTCTAATGAACATATTTTCAATGACATTATTTCTAACAACCATATTAATATTGATCATATTTTCATACTAGATATATAAATAATTGAACAATGCCTTTCATTCCTACATCTATAGTTACAAATATCATTTTCATAGTTTTCATTTAGATTTCAAAATATGATTTTGCAATACCTGATATTGTACCAGAATATTTTTTTTTCATTAGATAGAGGTTCTCCTCATGTTTTGAATTTATCCAAGATATATCATAATTATAATGATTTTAATCATATATACTAATTTTTAATTTTTATTTATGCACATTTTAAAGATGTAAAAATCCATGGTGATTAGTAACTAGCTTCAGTTCTGTTTTTATATAATTTTAATATGAATGAATAAAGTCTTGATAATTTTATTCAGTTCTTATATGATTGATTATCTAATCTATTTCAATTATATTTAAATACATTCTTATAAATATAAATAAATAGTTTATATAGGGAATTCAAATTATAAAAAATTGTTTGTTGCAATATACTATAATAAATAATCCCCCCCCCCATAATGTTGATTTTCTATTAAAAATAATAACACCAAAAGGTATATAAAAGAAAACTCTGAAAAATTATATTTTAAATAATGATATTAAATCCTTTCTATCATTATAAACACTATGTAACATATTATATCTTTTATACAATGAGTTTATTTCTATTAACATTTATTTATTTCAGTTATTGACATATATACATACCATCCATGCCATCTATTTCAGTTTTCATTTCAAACAATATATTAATACAAATATTATTATAGAATCTAATTAAAAGAGTTTGAATCATCAAAATAATATGAAAATTGAAACATAATATGAGTTCTCTACTGAAAAAAGAATATCATGATTTTATACATTCATTTCAACTAAGATAGAAATGATTTATGTTATAACAATATTTCTTCATCAAAGGATATTTTTAGTTCTTCTTCACACATATTTACCAAATACAATAATTTAATAAGGAAAGATATTGTATATAATTTCAACTATTTTGAATGTGTTTATTATAATCATATCCATCAAGTCTCTTTATCCATTTGTGTAGTATTAGGACCACTCATTTTGTGCCATAATAACGATTTATTTGACACTCAAGTAGACTTGTTCAGGATGATTACTTCTTGGTCATCCTATTCCAAAACCACATCTATAATCCAACACCCATATTGGGATATAGTTTCTATGAAACTATAGAATAAATTCTTTAACAATGATTAAGGGTGTTATCCCACACATGTACTAAACTCTTAGACATATCACTAAGGTTATAACTAAGGTTATCTTATAATGATCATTAAAATAATCTCAAATACCTAACAAGAATATCTAAACATTACCCTGAAACAAAATATAAATCCCCAAGGAAATCGTATAATTATTTTACACTACTTCCCTAATTTTAACATGACATATAAAAAAATACACTCAAAATCCCATGAAAAAAAGGATGAATTTCCTAAAGTTTTCTATTTAGAACCATATTATATTAGAATAATAAAGAAAAGTTCACTATAATTAAGCTACACTAATTTTCTTATAGACATATATTATTTTATAATATAAGTACAACAACATGAATGAAAAAATAAATAAGGGGTGGTCTCAAATTATCAATAAGGGTAATCATAAGAAATAACCATAAAATTTCATCAATAATTATAATATGAAAATATTGTTTTAGTTATCATATAGAATAATGATATACTAAATAAATAATTTATAAAAAACAATATTTATATAACATAAAATCTCATAATATTTGAAATAAAATAAATCAGTGAAGAAAAATGTGAACAAAAATTAACAATTAGAAAATCATATAAGAATTTATAAATTCATTCAATTATGGAACAACATTATTATAAGGAACATTAGTATCATCATCCACACCATTAGTTCCAACATATATGAGAATGTAAAACATATTCTCTTATAGATTTATATATATATATGAATATTTCATTTACCAATGCATTAGAGGGTGATATAGGACCCCACCATCCACCATCAACACATATAACTATAACATGAAAAAAAGTTCTTCATCATATAATAATGAACGGAAGAAAAGAAAAGTTATATTCATTCCAAATATAAAAAATAAATAGCTGAAATAAAATTTCATTCATGTGTGTGTAAATGGATTCACATAATGAAATCCTTCATAATTCAATATGTAATCAAAACATGACAACCCCATAGAAAAAATGAGAAACATAATATATTCACTCACTTTATTAGTAAATATAGTTAAATCTAGACAATAAAGACTATTTGTTTTAATATTTTCATGTAATGGGAATTGTTTATGCCATCAAATTCTTAAATGATTCTATTTAAAAAATCTTGGTGAACACTATTAAATCAATGTAATTACATTAACATTTGTGAGAAAAATTACCTTTTTCTGGAATTAAATAAACGTCTTATGGATATATAAAATATATACACTTATTTTTTAATTATTTTTTGTTGGATTTTATTACGATTAAGTATCATTACCATTGATAATATAATCAGTGAATAGTGATCAAATGACTAGCATAAATCTAGAGTTTTAAAAATTATTTTTTACATATAAAAAGGAAGTGATAGACTCAACCAATAGTTTCATTCCATATGAAGCCCATTTATCAGACAATTCATGGCAGATAGCATTTATGGGATTTTCCATAGACCATGCCCAAGTTGATATCAAACAACCAACCTTTGAGGGGAACTGTTTATAGTTTAAGTTAATGCTCATCAAGATGATAACCCAATCCATTTTCACTAAATGTCCTAATAAAATCCCCACCATCGCACACCTTACTCTCAGTGTATATTTTTTAATGGAATAATAAATATAGTTTTTCCTACAATTGTTACTTTGAAAAAATATATCCAAAACACAATTAAAATGATTGGTTATTTTTAAAATTCTATTAAAAATTCTATTTTTGTGAATTAATTGATTTTCTAAATAAATAATATTTTAGTGAAGTATTATTATTAAATTAATTTTTAAAATATCTATTATAAAAAAAATTTATCTCAAATGTAAATTTATTAGGGTTTGAAAACTATTATTGTCAAAAACATATCATTTTATGTATAAGACAGTTTTATTTTAATAATGAAAATACAAATATTAATAATTTAATTTATATAAACATAATATTATTTTTGGATTCATGACATTGAAATTATCCAATGGTGAATATTTCGTAATTTTCATAGAGTCGAATTTTAGTGAAAAAAATAAATATTGTATAAATATAAATGCATTTAATGACATCATAATGGACCAATAAGGATGTAATAAATACTATAAAACTTATATTCAAAAAAAAATTGTGTTTTATATTTAATATAAGGTCGTATTAGGTTTATTTTATTTATTTTTCATATTGATTATGAACCCTCCATGTCATATAATATATTTTATCATTTTAAATCTATTTCTTTAGGATAGTGACTTACCTCCACAATGTTAGGGAAATATTTTAACATTTTTGTACCTTGTCCATATAAAATAATATAAAAAATTTCTATTTGGAAAAAAAATAATGGAAAACTATGGTATGGTTTGTAGTTTTTAATATTTTATTATTTAGTTTCCAAAACGAAACAAATAATGAAATCTCCCCCTTTCGCTATATAAACCTAGACAAGATTCCATTCCTCTTCACTGAAACTCCAAGGTGTACAACCACACTCTGTATTATACATCATATATTCATCCCATGTTTCCCCCATGTTTTAAATAATCCTCTCCCATGCCTTTGGATTCACACTCTCATTTATGGGATTCTCCCTCCCCTCTTTTGATAAAGCATTTCATTTATGATATTCAATTTAAATTTCAATTATATTATGTAGTGATAAATTCATACCTATATCAAATACTATAAAATTGATATATAAATTATTATAGCCCCTTTAACCCTCTTTTATTCCTCTCAATAACCATTATGTACACTCATTACCATGCTGAAATTTTGTAAGGGTTCTTTCCTTCCTCATGTTTACTGATTTTTATCTATCTTGTTATACAATTTTATTTTCAATTAATAATGATGGTGTATGTTTTATCACATCTCCTTTAAATTCAATTTTTTTTATAAATGATTATATCTTTATTTTAATCTAATTATTTCCCCATGTGATCCTTTAAGTACAATTGTTACTATGCCAAAATTCCATAAGTGATCTTCCACAAAACACTTTTATCAATCATCTCATTTATGTTATGTCTCCAAAATTCATTTTTTCTATGTTTTGATATTTTAATAAATATAAATCTTCATTTCTATATAATGTCTAATTTTTAGATACTATATTTTTAATCATTAATCCATTTTCAAATTTTCTATACGACATCATTATGGTGCCAATATTACACCATGATTTTCCTTCCCAAAATCATTATGTAGGGAATACCGTACCCATTTAAATATCATGTCTATTCAACATTATGTACATATACAATTTTTTTGGATATATATGTATTTATTCTATGATTTATTGATTTTGGAACAAAATTATTATTACTAATTACTCCATGTTGTGTTATCTATGTGGAACACTAAAGCATGAAAATGAAATGATTATGAAGGGTGTACCCTGATTAACCTCCAATTATTTGTTTTATGTTTAATATCATCATAAATTATGTGAAATGAACTTTTACTCATGATCCTCCATGTTCAACTAAATTTTAATCAACATCCTCCATGTGGAATTATCCTTGACACATGTTAATATCATGTTGTAAATTAGTGACACATTTCCATGTTATGATTATCATGCTATATCATGACATTATATTCATGTTCCTTTTATGATCCATTGATATTCTTATTTTCTATAATTTATTTTCATTATCATTTTATACCTTGTTATTCCCATAATTTTCTTTATATGTCACCCCTTTATTTTTTATTTTCTCATGTCATCACAAGAATTTTAAAGTATGAAGAAACATTTTCTCATGTAAATGATTTCTTAAATAATTATGATTATTTTCATGTTTTATGATTTTATGTAATGTAACTAATTAAAATAGAAATTATGCCCCTTTAACATCTATGTTTTATAAAGTAATTTTTTAACATTCTAGTTTAAATATTAAAAAATGTTAAGGGGTTGTTATAGATAGTATAAGAGGATATGTTATGATATTTTTTTATTGGGATTATAATACCCTAATGTAAATTCTTAGGGATAAGTCTATGAATAAGAATAAATACCTAAATTATTGTAAGTATATTGTAAGGGGTTTATTAAAAATATACATATATGTCTAGATACTATAGGTGGATTTGGTTTTTGCATAGATGTTCCTAAAAGTAGCAACTCTGATAATGTGTTCCAAGCTTGACTCGGGGTAACTTGGTAGTTGCCAACGATCCATACTGGGCTCTTAGTTTGACACTCATATGAAATATTCTTTGGTAATTTCATAATATCAATAAAAAAATTATTTAGGGAAGATAAAACATTCCCATAAGAATATATGCTATGATGTAGATAATGGATAACATAGACTGAATCCTCGAAACTCATAAGTCAATGAGATGAATATAATTTTAATGTTACCAGTTTAATGTAATTATATTACCCATTATGTGTTTAATTTTTCAATATACTAATGTTTAATTTTCCTTTCATTATATCAAATGGTCTAAAATATGAGTAATCGTGAAAACAACTAATGCAATGGAAATTTCATTTATTACCCCAATGAGATGTCCAAATTGATGGGAGAACCAATGAAAAAATATTTATGATACTATTCTTATTAACTAATTTTATGAATACACATGAGGAACATTATATGCACCCCCCCCCCCCCCCCCCCGTGTTGACAGAATCCCACAATAGAGAGCTACAGGCATCAATGGAATCCTACATTCAATAGATGATATGATCCCATAATCACAGTTAAATGGATAAATTTCATTGAGAAGATATTCTACATCCTTTACTGTTTCTAAAAACATAAGGTTATTCAGGTTGTTTATTGTAAGGCGGTGATATCTGATCAATGATGGTCATTGATCATGAATTAAAATCCCTAGAAAGAGATAGAAGCAATGGATTGGATGGAATTTTAGAAGAATTATTTTTTAAAAAAAATATTCGTCACCACAGCCACAAAATGATAATAGATTTCCATAAACTGATAAAAAAGGTAAATGAATCTATTCAAAGTGTAAGGAAAACATCACTTCAGTTTCATGATACACCCCCAGTTTTGTCATTACACCTGACTTAATGGTTGGTCACTTCTTCGGTGGGATAAAATCGAGCCTATGATAATCCATAGTGATTTGTGTCATCGAATGCTAAGAATGAATTTTCTAATGTTCCCTCAAGGATGATATGGAGATCATCGAATCTCAAGGGTATTATGTGGATAATAAGTAGACAGTGGAGGTCATTTATGGATGTCTGATAGAGATATATAATAGTGACATGGAATTTCAACATCCCACTTGCCAAAGGTGTTGGAAGAATCATTCCAGAAATTTATTAAAGGATACCTGGAAATTCATTAGGTGCGGGAAGGACGGGTACCTACCTAATAATTTCTAATAGGAGAAAACCTCTGTTGAGATGGAGGAATGGTATGATCAAGTCATCCCTCATCACATTGTTAATTGGTAAAACTGCAAGAAAACATGGAACCTTGTGAATCAGTGCAATATGACAAGGGTTTTTGAAGGTAACCAATAGCCTCCATTGTCGTATGGGATTGATTTTTCTATCACTGCTGCTGAATTAAATATCACCAATGAATTGGTCAATGTTACACTATTTATTCATTCATGAATAGTGGACTCAATTTTTTTATTTTCATTCTCAAAATTCATTTATATCTTGAATGAATAATATAACAATTCAAAAAGAACCCAAACGAATGATGTAAATACGTAGATGTAAAGGGAAATGATGAAATTATTTGAACCTATGTATTTAAATCATCCCCTATAAAATTTTGTGTATTAATCTTCCCAGCGAATCTTGTCATACATCCCTTGATGGTATTTGATGTAATTATCAGAATGGATTAGCTTTAACTATATAAAGACAAAAAAAAATTCCATGAGATGGGAATAAATCTACATACTATATAATTAGATGTCGGTGGATGGAAAATATTTGGCACTATCATCTCAAGAATGTATATTCTTTCTCTATGATCATGTATATCGTGATCAAATGTTTGAGTCTATGGAATGATCCATCCTTATAGAAATTCCTATTGTGAAGGGATTCATTGATGTGTTTACCACTTAATTGCATGGTCGTCCTCCAATTAGGGACTTTGAGTTTTTGATCAAGTGTATAGTTGTGGCTTTCCAATATCGCAGACTCTTTATTGAATAGCTGTTGTTGAAATTGAGGAGCTAAAGAAAAAACTATAGTAGAATATGGATAAAGGCTTAATATTCCCAAGTGCTTCACTATGGGGTGCACAATTCTACTTCATCAAGAATAAGGATGGGTCAATGCACCTTTTAATTGATTATCATGAGCTAAAAAATCATGATATAAAAAAACCATTTTCTATGAATTGATGACTTGTTTGATCAACTATATGGAGCACAATACTTATCCAATGTGGATCTGTCGATGGGATATTACAAAATATGGGTGAAGAATGAGTAAATCCACAAGATTGATTTTAATACAAGGTATTTCTGTTATGAGTTCATAGTGATTCCATTCAAAATCACAAATGATAAAATAACCTCCATGGCTTAGATGAATAGTGATTTTAAATATTAGAACGACAAATTTGTGGTAGTCTTTAAATAAGATATTGTAATATTAACAATTAAAAAGGAGGATAAGGATTAGAATTTATAAACTATGGTTAATACCTTATGAATATAGATACTATATGAAATATATAGAATGTTTCGATTATGTTTGATGTAAGTATCATTATCAGGTTATATCATCATAAGAAATTGGATATTTGTGAATACATCAAATACAAAATAAATTGAGGGATGTTTGTGTCCATCATTCATGATATATATTTGTAGATTCATAGGAAAGTTAGATATTATTACTGAATTTTGCGTATTCAATTATGACTGTAAACCCCTCTTACCAAAATAACTAGGAAGGGATCATCTTTACTTGGAATGATGACTCTAAAGAATAATTCATAGATTTGAAAATTAGGGTTATCACTACCCTTATGATCAAACTACCCATAAGTGGTTAAATGTTGGTAATTTTTAGTTATTCTTTAAGGAAGGTGTTGGAATGTTTATTAATGAAAAATAAAAAAAACATTTCATATTCATCAAGGAAGTAGAAAATAAATGAGAAAAACTATGAAAAACATGATATGGTGTTGCCAATTGTGATCTTTTTGTTGAATTTCTATCTATTTGGGGAAAAGTGTGAAATATATTTGGAACAAAAAACTCTCAAATATATATTAACACAGAAAGAGTTGAGTATAAAATAATGAATATGGTTAGATATCATCATGTATTTTGACTTAGTAATCCATTACCATTCGAGAATGGTTAAGAGGGTGGAATATTATATATGTATAGAGGACCCATCAGTTATATCATTGATGTTAATTGAGAAGGATCTGATCATCTAATATTTAAAGAAGACTGACATGAAAATCATAAAGAATGGAACATCATTAATCCTTCCACAAATTATTTCTCAACCATATCATTTTAATTGTTAAATTATAAAAAAAATATTATATGGGGATTCAAAATAAAGTGGAAACAATTATAAAAGATACATCCTAAGAGTTCAATTATAATGAACAATGAATTTTGAGATTTTGGTTGAGAATATATGCTCCATAAAGTCACGAGTCAATGAATGAACATTTGAATGATGCACATAATTTGAATTTATCTATTCACCTAGGAAACACAAAGATGTATCAAGATATCTGAGAGCACTATTGGGGGATAACATGAAGAAGGAGATACTGGAATAGAGATCATAGTGTATGGAATTAAATCAAGTGATGAATGAAAGGAAATGATCTAAGGGGATGATGAAACCATTACCCATACCAACATGGAAATGGTAAAAAATCAATTTCGGTTTTGTAAAATGACTTTTGAAGACATCCAGGGGAAGTAATGCTTTATGGGTTGTAGTTTACCATCTTACAAAGACTGCACAATTCATTGTGATTTGAGATTATTTCTCCCATGATCAACTAGCACAGATATACATCAGAATAGATTTAAGGATGTATAGTTTACCACTATTGATTGTATCCGATCGATATCCAATATTCACCTATATGTTTTGGGAAAGACCGGATATGCACTGAACATCGAGACAAACTTTAGTTAGTCTTATTATCCCCACTCTGATGTCCAATCTAACCGGAATATCTAAACACTTGAGGACATGATGTTTGATTTCTAAATGGACATCAATGGCATATGGAAGCAATAGCTTCCTTTGGTGGAGTTCGATTACAACAACATTTTCCAACCATGAATCCCAATGTCTCACTACAATGCCCTTTATGGGAAGAGTGGTAGAACCTCAGCATGTTGGGATGATGTTGTAGAAACAAAATCCTGGTTCTAAAGTGGTTGAAAAAATGGTGAAGATAGTTAAGAACATCTAGAAGATAATTAAATAATTCTAGTGTCGAGAAAAGAGTTATACTGACAATATTCAAAAATACCTAGAGTTTGATGTTCAATACATTTTATTCCTCTATGAATCACCATGTAAGAGAGTGTAGATATTTGAGAAATGTGAATGATTAGTACAAAGTACATTGTCCCATTTGAGATCGTTGATCACATAAGTGTAGTTTCTTATATACTAGCACTCCCAGTGAACCTATCTCAAGTACATGATGTATTCAATGTATCACTCTAAATAAAGTACATACCAAAACCATTACATGTACTCAATATATTGGAGGTACCATTGGAGAAATATAGTTTTTGTGAAGAGAAACACTAGTACAAAAAGTTTTTTTAATTTCACCTGTTTCACATCGGTTTTTTAGAACCAACGTGAAAATCTCCAGAATTTGGTTTTTCATGTCTGTTCTTATAAGAATTGACGTAAAAATTATTTATAATTACTTTTTCACGTCTCTTATTCAGTAACCAGCATTACCAATATTTAAAATCATGTATTTTATTTCACAAGCTTCTACTTGATAGGTCGTGCTGCTCAAACAGATTTACGGATCAAAAGTTATGGCCATCAGAAGTTGATCATCCCTAAATGAAGTCTTAGAGATGACCAACTTCATAGGATCGTAACTTTTGATATGTAACTCCATTTGATCTCCGTGACATATCAAATCGAATATTAATAAATTAAATACATGTTTGTAAGCTTTTTTAATGTTGGTTATTAAAAACCCGTCATAAATATGTCATGGGGCCTGATTTTTTACATCGGTTCTTATAATAAGAGACATAAAAAATTGGGTTTCAAGACATTATTATGTTGGTTTTTAAATAACAGATGTTATAAATGATTACAATAACGTATTTCATTTCATCATCTTCGATTTTATTGATCACAAAGCTCAAATGGAGTTACGGATCAAAGGTTATGGCTATTGGAAGATGATCATCGCTAAATGAAGTCTTAGTGAAGGCCAACTTCAAAGGACCATAACATTTGATCCATAACTCCATTTGAGCTCCATGGCCTATCAAGTCAATGATTAATAAATTAAATACATTTTTGTAATCATTTTTAACATCGGTTATTAAATAACCGGCATGAAATGTCATGAAATGTGATTTTTTTATATTTTTTATTATAAGAAAAGAAGTTAAAAATTGGGTTTCATAACTTTTTATGTTTTTTTTTAAATAAAGGACACAAAAAATGCTTAAAAAAATGTAGTTAATTTTGTAAGATTCGGTTTGATAGGTCACAGAGCTCAGATGGTGTTACGGATCAAAAGTTATGGCCAGTGGGAGATGATCGTCCCTAAACGATGTCTTTGAGAAGGCCAACTTCAGAGGACCATAACATTTGATCTGTAACTCTTTTTGAGCTCTGCGAACTATCAAATCAAATCTTGTGAAATGAAATACATGTTTGTAAACATTTCTAAAGTCAGTTATTTAATAAATGACGTAAACAATTGGCAAAATTTGATCTTTCATGTTGGGATTTATATAACCGACGTGAAAAATCAGTGAAAATTTCAATATGTTTCATGCCAGTTATCATAAAACTGATGTAAAATATTATTTTAATATCGCCAATGCAGGATTTCAATTTTTTACAAAAATATAAATTTCCACATCAGTTATTAAAAAACCGACGTTAAAAAAGTCATGAAAATTGATTTTTCACGTTGGTTTTTATATAAACGAGGTGAAAATTCAGTGAAAATTTTAATGTTTTTCACATCGGTTATTATAAAAACCGATGTGAAAAATGATTTTAATATTCCACTGATGCGGGATTTCAATTTTTGCATAGCGTGGACTCAAAATATTCAGTTGTTGCCTAAATTTTTAATACTGCGCTTTCTTTTTCCATATCATTTATATGGTTTAATTATACACAAATCATAATCAAATGATCCTTTTATTCAACCATCATCATTCCACTGACTTAACCCATTTGATCTTCAAAGTGAATCCACTATTTCTTCTTTCCGCGATCTCATCAAGGTATTCGTAATTATGTTTTCAGGATTTGATTTTTGTTATGATTAGTTTTCTTAATTTATATATCATTTAATGATTCAGATTCACTATTTTTTCTTTGTATAATGTTAAAACTACAAATCCACATTTGGATTCTAAATTTCCTTCTCATATGAAGCTTTGGTTGGCTCATTCGATCTTTCCTCGGAAAAAAATACATCAAACTTCTAATGGTCATAACTTTTGATCCATAGCTCTGATTGAGCTCTATGACCTGTCAAAACAAACCTCAGGAAATTATATACAAAATGAGAATCATTTTTAACATAATTTATTAAAAAAACTATGTTAAAAATTAATTTTAAAGTCTCTTTTTAACATCGGTTTTTAAATATTCGTCGTTAAAAATAGCGTTTCAACGCGATTTTTTTAGTATAAAATATGGTCTTTCACGTCAATTTTTAAGAAACCGACCTGATAAATAATTTCAAAAAACATTTTTTACATTGTTTATTAAATAAACAACATTAAAAAACATATTTTTTATGTCGGTCTCAATAACTTCACTACAACATTTCCAAAACACCGGCATTAAAAAGAAAAAAAAACCGACGTAAAAACAATTTTTTGTACTAGTGAAACCAATGATTATTATATATCATTGAGAAAATTCTCTACCAAATTATAATATGGATGTCATAAAATTTAAATGTACAAACCACATGATTCATTATGCAACCATGTAACTATAGTATGCGATGAAGCAGAGTTAACCTCATCTGTTTTAATGCAGGAAATAAAAATTTTGAGGGTGAAAATTCGTAAAGGGGGAAGGTTGTAATAACCGGAACATTTTTGAATAAAACTCCCTTAAATTTTTAATTAAATAAATGTATTATAGATATATAAACCACAAAAAATTATTTTCTTATTATATCCAGTTGGATTTAAATTACCATTATCTGTCATTACCATTGATAATATAGTCGTTGAATAGTTATCTATTGACTAGTATAAATATAGTGATTTAATAAATCCTAATGACATAAAAAAAGGATGTGATGGACTCAACTATATGAATAATTAAAAATGAAGTCCATTTATCAAATATTCCTTGAGAGAAATCATTTCTATGATTTTTTGTAACAACCAAAGCTTTGGAATAATATTTGATACCTAAATTTGTGAGATATTTCATTTTATACTCCACAAAAATATATCCTTTAATTATTGAAGTGATACCATTAGGTTTCTACTTTTATAAGACTATTGGTCAATATGAACTATGGAAGCTGAACTCTTAATGTTAAAATTAATTTTTATAAATACAAGTGACCTTGGTTAATTAATATAGAAAGAAGAGTTGATCGCCTCACCAAGTAGACTCGAGTCGTACGAACCCCATCTGTTAGAGACTGGGAAGGAGGTAGAATCTCTGGGCTTTCCCTGGACAAAGCCCATTCTGAGCTTCAATATATGAATTTTAACAGAATCTCTTAAGGGAGAAGTTCAAGATGATAGAAGTCACCACTCAGGAAATGTTGTCTGATCCACCCCAAGATTATATCACCATAGAACACCTTACACTTAGGTCATATACAGTTGATATAAGGGGCTATGTAACGATTTCTTAGATACTTTTTGTAATCCCTTGGTATAAATAAATTTTTTATTTCATATTATGGAAAAAAAATATGTTCAAATGTCTCAATTAATATAGGATGAATATTATAGATGAATTTTCAAAAAAATGGTATTTTAAAATATTCATGTAAACATTAAATAGTTAATAATGTGAAAAGATTTTGAAAAAATGGTCTTCTACAGTTGTGATCAGTAGGAAATTTAGAGTATAATAAGATCACCATTATTTAAAGAAAATATTAATGTATGAATAGTAACATTACCCTTTGAATAGTAATGAATAGTAAATAGGCCAAAAAATTCGAAACTTTACCCATGAATTTATAAATACAATTCAGACTTCTTAAAATGAATAAACTATTATAGTATAAGTTTTTCTATTTTCGTAGGTCATAAATATTTTTATAAAAAAAATTATAATTAATTTAATAATTAAAATTAAAATTTATTTTTATAAATTTTAATAATAAATCATTACTTTATTGTCTTATGGTTATATGATAACTTTATTGGACATTGATTACTTTTTCATGGTGTTACAAAATAAGTTATCATTTTAGAGTTATTTTTTTTGAAGAAATATTGATTCTATTTTAAAATTAAATTAAAAATATTAAGAAAATTATTTTCATATAATGGAGTTCATTTTTCAATTTATATCATCTATATTAGGTTATTGTGAATTTATGATATTTTAAAAAAAAGTTTTGTTTTTCAATGAATAGTGAAAATATAGTTTTTAGTTTTGTGTGTTTAATGAAATAATTATTGATTTAATAATCATCTTATAATGATGTAATCATTCTGGTAGACTTATGAATTTTAATATAAGATATGATGTGTCCCAATTGGGCAATACCATGGCCAAATACCATGGTAAATCTCATGGTTTTTCCAATAACACCAATGAGGTGTCCCTTCGAAATGAATTAAATATAATCTCATTTTTTCTATAAATACCAAGCCATTCCCTCATTAATTTCATTCCAAAATCCTCATCAACTAATTTCTCGTCTTTTTAACTCCAAAGTTGTCCTTACAAGGTTCCTTGAGGCCTCCCAAGGTCCAAACCTTCAGGATTTCGAAGTTACTCTTCAAAGTAAGGGAACCATTCACACACATTTTTTAAGTCATGACTTCCTTTAGGTTATATCTCCTAGTTTCTATTTCGTTCAGTTGGGATATGTTCCTATATATCATTATTTCTGTCTATTTTATGTCAAAATGATGAGAGACCCTTTCTTCTCTCTTCAGTTGATTTTCTGGATTTTTATGTGATGTCGTTAGGCTGCCGAATTTTCATTGAAAAAATCACATATTATATTTTCTTTCAAATATCATTTCCATGTGGTATGTCAATAAAATATCAACACAATGTTCTTGTTTTTATTTTATTATATCTCTATACTGTATTATTAAATATTTCTGAGTGGTTTACCCTTGTCTAATCTCTTTTATTGTTGTTTAAAACCATGTTATATAGTTGTTGTGCTGCAAAAATTTCGTCTTGAAATTTCTCTCTATTTCTCTCAGTAAATTCTCTTATCTCATTTATGTGAATACCTAGAACTATTTTTTCTATATCATTTTTCATAAAGAAATAATAATAATATTCATTATTTTGGAATTGAGATTCATATTACCCTCATTCCCTTCCATGGGTTATAAATGACATAATGATCATGTTTTTAAAAACATTTTAAAATGTCATGATGTTGATATGGAACCCATTTCTTTTACTGTCTTTGAGTTATTTATGAAAATTATGATTATGATCTATGTGGCTCACATTAAAACAAATACATATTAAGGGCGCACCCGGTTAGAATTCCAATGCCTTGGGTAAGGAATTTAATCTCTATAGATGACAAGTTACTGGATACCTAGTTTAATAACTTTAGTAATTGTTATGACACCGTGGGGATGAACCTTGGTGATATATTCATTAATGTCTAAATTAAATGTTTTAGCCACAAATTCATGTTATGGTTCATGTTCTTTTCATTATGAAATTCCTCTACTTTAATTTCATTTGTCTTTAGGTTTTTAATCAATTTCTTATTGATATCACAAGTATACTGACTCCCTTGCTTTCTTTAATGGGCTTTCTCCTCACCATTTCCTTTGATGTATGTCTCCAAGATATGAGATCCTGTAGTTTTACATAGGATAAACATTTCAAGATGTTTTTCAAGGGGATTTAAAAGATAGTTTTATGATTAAAAGAATTCTATCCCTAATTTTTGTGACACTACACATTAAAGGTCCACTATTTACAAGTTTTAATGGAAAATTATGTTAAAAAGGAGAGATTCCATAGTTGGTATCAAAATATAGTTTATTTAGTTATTGAAATTATGCTATGAAAACTTTATGAATAAACCCAGAGAAAATTTTAAATATAGTAATATTTCCTAGTATTTTGGTGAGTATTGAGTATTTGGTTTGTCAAGAAAATACATCCCTATTAGGATACGAGATGGTAGAGGTTGCTCTGGCACAGATGTATCTAGGAGTGAAAACTCTGACAAGGAGTTTCGGGCTTAACTCGGGGTATCCTGGTACATGACAATGAACCTTGTTTCACTATTGATTACAACACTCTCGGGGGATATGTTTGGTTAATCATAAGTTTTTATGAATCATTATGAAGGATTTATAGATAAATTTAATTGATTAAGGAATGATGTTTTAAGACATAAAATCCTTTGTAGTAAAAAGATTCATAATTGAAATAATCTTCTCACTAAGGATTTATTATTTTAGAGAATGGTTGGAAATAGGATGAATCGTGCAAATGGTTACCACAATGGACCATGCGCTGACAGCCATTCGATGGAAGCCGGAATGGAAACATTCACGTGAATGATGAACCAACTAACGCAAGTTATGAGAAATAACTATAATCAAGCAGAGAGACTGATTTCACCATGAATGGAATAGCATTATGTTGAATCCATTATGTGTCAACGACCAACAACCATTAATGTATCTACCAAACAATTGATTTCTTAATAGTGGATCAACTCTCTCGAGAAGATATTTTATGTGCTCTACTATTTTTACAAGAGAAGATTACCTTGGCTATTTATTGCTTAGAGGGAGAAGCTGATCAGTGGTGGGAACTGATTAAAAACAAAAGGTCAAGTGTGTAATTTGAAGCTATGGAGTGGGAAGAGTTCATTGGGATATTCAACAAAAATTATTTCCCTCAATCGATGAGAACAAGAATAAAGAAAGATTTTCTCAAGTTGAAGTGGAAGGAGAATGAATCTAAGAAAACCTATGAGATGAACTTTACAAGAAATTCACGTTACAAATCTAGATTATTCAAGGATCCAAATGGTAAGGTGGATTGATTATTCTGTGGATTGAGACCTTATCTGTGGAATAATATAGGCAATATAGATTATGAATTCCATGAAGAGATCGTGCGAATTGCGATGAAAGTCGAAATTGATTTTGGTGAGACGCAATGGTCTCATAAATCCAATGACAAGAAAAGATTGATGGAGCTAATATTAGGGAGGATATTAGTTCTCGGAATAGGATACAAGCATATACAATTTCCATGTGTAATAAATGTGGGAAGAAGCATTCGAGTAAATGCCTACTGAGGAGGGGGAAGTGCTACATCTATGGTAGAGATGGCTATATTTCACGGAATTGTCATAGTGAGGTGAAGCCACAACTTCCCAACACTAACGAAAATGGGAATATGGTGTAGGACCTACCATATGTCAAATGCTACAAGTGTGTGAAACTTCTGAACTTTTCCAATCACTATCTAAATCCATGGGTAGTGGAGGGGAATCACAATCATCCTCTCCAACAGGCAAGAGAACAATGTCAGACTTTTTCAATCACTACACATGAAGTTTATGCACCAAATGATGTGGTGTCAGGTATTTTTGTTGTTCTATAAATTATAAAAAGTAATTTTTTTTATTCTAGTTCTATGCATTCCATTATTTTCTCCATGATTTCAAAGAATATAGAATCAACACCCAATTTTCTAAATGTAGAGTTATCAGTCTAGACTCCTGGTGGGATTATTCAAGAATCGTTAGTGTTTAGAAACTCTAGAATTTAATTTAGTGAGAAAAATATTATCATAAATCTAGTAGTCATTCCCATGCTGGAAATTGACAATATACTAGGGGTGGATTGGCTCTCAACATATAATTCTAAGATCAAATGCAGAATCAAGGAAATATTAGTAGTATTGAATGGAAAATCAATAGTTCTCTTCAAATGAGATATATCTCAACATGATTTATGTCTAGAAGAAGCTCCTATATCATTCTTCATGGAGTTGATTGGTGAGGAAGATGAAGGAAATGAGAGTTTGTGGATAGAAAATGTCACCATCATCTAGGAATATGATGATGTATTTAATGAGGATTTACAATGACCTCCCATGGAAAAAGATGTAGAGTTCTCCATTGAACTCATACCTAGATCCCATCTGATATCCAAGACCCCATATAGGATAGAAAATGTGGAGCTGGAGGAGTTAAATAAACAAATCCACAATTTTCAGAGAAGGTTTTAATCTGACTGAGTGTGTCTCCATGGGGATAACCGGTTCTCTTTTTGAATAATAAGTATAGTTCGGCGTGGCTATGCATTGATTGTAGAGAACTGTATGGGATCACGGTGAAGAAAAACTATCGTCTTCCAAGAATTGATGACTTAACTCTCCGACTTCATGGGGAACAATTATTCTCTATGATTGATTTTTGATGTTGTTATCATCAATTGAGGATGAAGAAAGAAGATATTCCAAAAACTATATTCCAATAAAGATATGAGCTTTATGGGTTTATTAATGTTCCCTTTTCACTGATTAGTATACCTTTTATTTTTATGGATTTGATGAATATAATCTTTAAGGATGACCTTGATATCTTTTTGGTAGTTTTTATTGATAATATTTTGATATATTCCAAAATTAGTGAGGATCACAAAGATCATCTAATGGTTATTTAGAAAACTCTATGTATGGATAGGATTTTTTTAATGTTCATAAAATTTGAATTCTAGTTACAACATGTTTTTTTCCTAGGTCACATTGTAACCAATGAAGGAATCGCAGTTGACCCTAAAAAGACAAAAAAAATTGAGGAGTGGGCTCAGCCTACAACAATAACTAAGATTTGTAGTTTCCTTGGATTATTAGGATATTATATGAGTTTTGTGAAAAAACTTTTCATGACATTCTAATACATTGACCAATTTAACTCCAAAAGGGTTCAAGTTCATATGGACAAAGTAGTGTGGAGAAAGTTTCTGAGAGCTGAAGAAGAGATTGGTTACTACACTAGTTTAAACTCCTCCCTCATGTGGAGAAGGATTCATTATTTTTAGTGATGAAAATTGGAAAGGTTTTGGGTGCTTCCTCATGAAAAATGAAAATTTCATTGCTTATGAATCTTGACATTTGAAGACTCATGATAAGAACAATCTTACGCATGTCCTACAGATGGTTTTAGTCATTTTTTGCTTCGAAGATATAGAGGCACTATATTTATTGGTAGAAATGTGATATATACATAGACCATAAAAGTTTGTATTATATTTTCACACAAATGTAATTGAACATGAGTAAGAGGATATGGTTAGAAATTCTCAAAGAAATGATTTTTCAATTCATTATCATTCCGAAAGAGAAAACAAAGGCACTGATGCATTAATAACGAAAGACCCAGTTTTTATTTCCATGATGAGTATTCAAATAGATCCTTTGATCAATGACCTAGTAAATATGGACATGGGAATTATAAGGGAAGGGACATCATCACGCATAACCGAAATTTTTTCTTAACTGTCATTTCTAAAGAAGATCAGGAATGCTCAAAAAGAATATCCTTTTGTATAGATGAAGTTTGAAACTGTGAAGGATGGGAATTTTTCTAATTTAAATATTGATCAAGAAGGTGTATTGTAATTTCATACCAAACTATGTGTTTCATCTATTCTAGAAATAAATATGGAGATGATCGATGATGCTCATAGATCTATATTCTCTATACATCCTGGAATCCAAAAAATGAATATGGACCTTAGTGATCATTATTGGTGGGATAATATTAAAAGGGAGTATGCTGGGTACACTTCAAAGTTCCTAGTATTTCAGCATGTG
The DNA here is from genome assembly GCA_963277665.1 of Viscum album. Taxonomy (NCBI): domain Eukaryota; kingdom Viridiplantae; phylum Streptophyta; class Magnoliopsida; order Santalales; family Viscaceae; genus Viscum; species Viscum album. Next base: position 1,980,504,995 of record OY728142.1, on the reverse strand, counting down.
AAGGGAGAGCGACAACTTCCTAATGGGTTATTACAACCACTACCAATACCATCATTGAAGTGGGACAATATCACTATAGACTTCATCACTAGTCTCTCGAGAACTTCCAAAGGGAACAATGCGATATGGGATATTGTGGAACATCTCACCAAGACTACACCTTTTATATCCATTTGGTAAGATTTATTTCTTGATCAACATTTCAAGATTTATGTTAAGGAAGTGGTAAGGCTGTATGGAGTTCCACTTAATATTGTATCTGATCGTGATCCATGGTTCATATCAAAATTATGGAGAAGTCTTCAACATGCTATGAGCACTGAATTGAATTTTAGAAAGGCCTATCACCCCCAAAGTAATGGTCAACATTAAAAGACGATTCAAACACTTTAGGACATGTTGATAACATTCTCAATGGAATTTAAAGGTGGATGGGATCAACATATCCCTGTATTTGAGTTCTCTTACAATAATATCTTCCACTCGCGCATTCAAATGGAACCATATGAACCTTAATGTGGTAAGCGATGTAGAACTCCAACTTGTTGGCATGAATTTGGTGAGAGAATTATTCTTATGCCGGATCTTGCAAAAGAGATGATAGAAAAGGATTATGCCTTGCAGCAACACATTAAGGCTTTTTAGGGTTAGAAAAAGATCTATTTCGTCAACTGTCAAAAGGACATGGAGATTGATGTTGGTGACAACGTATTTCTTCTAATTTCACCTTGGAAGAGAGTCATGAGGTTTGGGAAGAATGGGAACCTCATCCCTAGGTACATTGGCCCCTATGAAATCCTTTATCGCGTAAGAGTAGTAACCTATCAGTTTTCGCTTCCTCCAAATATAGAAAAATTCCATGATGTCTTCCACGTATACCTCTTGAGATAGTACATACCTGACTCTTCAGATGTACTAAATCCAGAGGTGGTACAACTAGAACATGACCTCTCTTATGAGGAGTAGTAAATGGAGATTTTGGATCATAGAGACAAGGTTCTGCACAATAAGACTACCCACCTTGGTAAGGTTTTGTAGAGGAACCACAAATGTGAAGAAGCCATGTGGGAACCAAAGGAGTCTATGAGGTAGAAGTAACGTCACCTTTTATCTTCATAGGGTATGAGTTAAAATTTTGGGGACAAAATTTCTTAATGGTTGAAGAATGTATGGACCCGAACATTTGAATAATATTTGTTTCCTAAATTTTTGTGTTATTTCATTTTATACTCCACAAAACTATATCCTTTAATTAATGAAGTGGAACTATTGGGTTTCGACTATTATATTACCATTGGTCAATATGAACTATGGAAACTAAATTCTTAATGTTACAATTATTGTTTATAAATACAATTGATCTTGTTTAACTAATACAGAAAGAATAGTCTATGGCCTCACCCAGTAGACTCAGGCTGTACAATTCCCATTTGTTATAGCTTGGTAAGGAGGTAGCATATATATGCATTGCTCTGGACAAATTCAAAGATGAGCTTCAACATGTGAAGCATGAATAGAAACACCTAAGGGATAAGTTCAAGCTAATATAAATCCCCACTCAGGCAATGTTTTCTGGGTTGTCCCAACATTCTATCACCATAGCACAACATACACATAGGTCTTATGCAGGTTTTATAAGGTGATATGTAACAAGGCCTTAAATATTTTTTCTAATACCTTGGTATAAATAAATTTTTTATTTCTTATTATGGTAAAATTTGTGATTTTCAAATGTCAAGATAAATATAGGAAGAATATTATTGATGAATTTTGAAAAAAGGAGTATTTTAATATATTCATGTAATATTTTAATAGTTAATAATGTGAAATGATTTTCAAAAAATTGAGCTTCTATAGTTGTGATCAGTATGACTATAATGCCATGGCCTTAAACATTACTTAATATTGAATTAAATGAATAATTCACATTGAGGATCTTTTCAGGTTTAGTGTTTTAGAGAATTAGGATATAATTGTTACATCTCAAAAGATTACAAAGTAGACACTTCTACTGAGTTTCCATAGAATAAAAAACTCTTAAAAAGAAACATGTCTAGTTCCATGTTTTATATAGCATGACTTTCCCTTGATCCCATCCTTGACACTATTCCACATTAATTCTTGTGAAAAGTATTTCAAAAAAACTTGGGGTGAGCATAAAAAGCTCAGTAAGGGATACACAAAGAATGAAAACTGTTAGTTTTTCAAACATCAAGTAAACCATGTATACTTTATCAAAGTAATACCTTCACCTTCATGAAGTAGTAAAAACTCTTCACTGAATGAAATATCATTACTTACCCTCTTTTAACCAAAGGATTACCATAAAACCCATATAAATAACACATAACATATAAAGGTAACTTGGGACATAAACATACTTAAGTGGAATAACCATACGGTCGACTTCCACACATATCACTTAATGGAATAGCCATACGGCCAACTTCCATACATACTTAATGGAATAGCCATACGGACGACTTCCATACCCAATGCATTGGAGGTTATAACGTAACCACCCGTCCTGGTATTCACGGCACCACCCGTCATATGGTTTATCACGTAATCACCCATCAAATGTCCAAGTACCATTATAAAAATCATAAGACATAAAACAAATAATATGGAAAGAAAACATTTCCACACTTCACAATATATCACTTAAATATATTGACATAACAAATCCATTATAAAAACCATTTTCAATACCAAAATACATAAAAGAGTATATGGTATTTATTACATTTAAAAAAACATTACGGCTTGTTCAGGAATCCAAAGACCAAATAATACTTGTGGCGGCGGAAAAGGTCGTTGTCACTGCGTACATTAAAAGAAACATTCCTTTTTGTTGTTTTGTAAAAAGCTTCATAGAAAAAGATTCCTTTTGTATAAAAGTAATAGTCAAAGGGGTTTATACACCGTATAAAAGAAAGTTGTGTATAAAACGAAATATGCCACAATGAAAGGAGATTGAGACGAAGTCCCTTACCTCGGGTCCGACTTGACTCGGTCGTTCTTTAACGTCCTGAATAATAAACATGAGTTAATTTATATTTTCTTAAGAACCTTTTTCAAGTTCATTATTCCTTTTATATCACTTATTTCCATGTTATAAACATTACGTAATCATTTAAGTTAATAATGTTTGTTTTTTTGATATTTGGTTCTTAAGTCGAAAGTGGACTTCTTACAATTACATGTTGTTCGTGTGGTCAAAGGTTCTTTATATCCAGAATGATAGTCCTGATTTGGATATCATATATATCATATATATCCAGCATATACATTTATTTATAATATTACATAATCATTTATAGGTAAGAAATGAAATGCACCATTCGTGGAGACGGTAAGCCGTACGTATGCATGAACGCTACTTTCATTTCTTCATCATATTAATGGAATTAAAACTAAATGAGAGGTATGTATATTTTAATTCCTGGATTTTATTCATCATTTAGATTTATCATTAATCATATATATCCATTATATACATGTACTTATAATAGTACATTACATTTGGGGATAAGAAATGAAATGCACCGTTCATGGAGACGGTAAGCCATACGTACGCATGCACGCTACTTTCATTTCTATTTCATATTTTTATGGAATTGAATAATAATTATATAAAGGTATATTATAATTCCAGTATAATATCATATATAATACCATTAATTAAATCCTTTATACATCCCACATATGGCATTAACGAAATCAAATTACTTTGAGGGGGCGATAGTCCGCACTTCCTTAAATGAAGATATCGTGTTTACCCATAATGGAAACCATAAAGGTATGCCAAAAATGAAAAATACAGAAGCTTAAGGAAAAAATAAACATATTATATATCATATATAAATATAGTGTCATCTTAATGGCCACATTTGAAGGTGTTAAAAGAATTTTTAACGATCATCGTTTCGGGAGGCCAAAATTCGCCATCCACGAAAACAGTATGTTCTTTCACCATTAGATGTAGGTGTGTGTAAGTGTATCTCGAATCCTTCTTATAACAACATCCTAGTATATTTATGACACTGTAGTTGTTACAAAATAAATTAATAAAAAGAGTTTAGGGGGTTGGAGAAGCAAAATAAAACAAAAGGACTCAAGTAAAGACATTGCCGTAAAATCGGGTAACTCCCTTTGGTTTGGGCTCCAAGGCTTCCTTGGGAAGCCTTATGCCCAAAGTGAGGCTTCAAGGAGTAATAGAGGGAAGTGGAGAGACAAAATGGGCAGGTTTTGGCCGATCCAAAGGCTTTTTAAGTGTAGGTAAGGTGGTAGAGGTGGGGGCCTTTTATAAGAGGAGAGGAGGGGCACTCTTGGAAAGTAAGGAAATGTTACTTTAGTTTAGAATAAGTTTCGGATTTTAATGGTCCCACATTGATGTGTTTCGAGTATAAGGTGATAAGGGTTAGACATACACCCATCCAATAGGTTTTGGACATGTTTAGGCCTTAGATTTTACATTATGTTTCCATTTTATTTAAATCCTTTATTAATAAGGTAATCACTGCATCATTATGATGTCATAAATAATTTAATAAATATAATGTCTAAAAACTATAAAAAAAATATCATGATGTATGAAATCTTTTTAGATTTTTAATGAATATTTATAGTCCAAAATATCATTTATGTAGACAAAATTAAAAATACATTACTTAGGTGATACATTCTTTGTTACATTTAACATTCTTTAAAAATAAAAAGTTAAAAAGTCACTTTCTCACAAAAGTGATTCCATGGGGCCCCAAGATTGGCACAAGGAATCCCATGGTCGGCCATGAGACAACCAGTAGCCTTAGGACACATGTTGTTGTCATTTTGTATTATTATGATATTATTTTATTATCTTTAACTACCCGATTACTCATTAATGAAGATAATTAAAGATAATAACCGTCGTTACTATTCATAATGTCCAAAAATAAAAGTCTTAAATACATAATTTTGACCTTATGATTCCAAATATGTAATCCATTTTACCAAATTCCAAACACGTAAATTGCAAAAATTAATTTAAAAATAATTCTCGTTGTCAAAACAAATAGCGGGTTTTTTAGAAACAATATTTATGAAAAGTTTGGCACTTGTTTATGCCCAATTAAAAAGTGAAATTAATCCCAATTACCATCATTGGATTACATGGTAAAAATATATTATAATTACACTTTAAAAAAAATTAAAAAGATAAAATAACCTTATAATTAAATTATATGAAAAAGCAGTTTTGATGTAAAATGCAGTATTTTTTACTATTCATTGAAAAATGAACATTGTCAGAAAAATACCAAAAATTAACCCAAGGTAAGTTTCAATGTCCCAATCATAAATAATATGTTTATATTCAAAAATAGAGCCTATAAAATTGTCAAAAAGTGGATTTAAAAGGGGTTCTCCATCAAAAGGCGGTTAATTGACCTTTTAAAGAATATTAGAATTTTTACGCTTAAAAACTGGATTCATTTGCATTTTTACTCCTCTAACATTTATTGAAAAAAAGTAAAAATATTTGACAAACATATATAATCATTTTTTAGTTAGTTATGTTCATTCCATCCATTACAACGGCCTGGTGTTAACTACCATTTAAAATAATATTATTTTATTACTAGTGTGCAACATACGATTTCAAAGAAACTCTTTGTTGCGTATTGAGTACGCTATCGAACATAGCAAACCCTTTAAAGTAAAATTAATATTTAATTCGTCAATATTAATAAATATAAAAATGTTTTATTCATTATTTACTGGGGATGTTACATCCTTCCCCTCTTTTGGGAATTGCGTCCTCGCAATTTTATTCACTTATCAAAATAAGTGGGGGTATTTATCCCTCATAGAATTGTTAGATTCCCACGTTGCCTCTTCAACAATATGGTTTTTCCACAAAACCTTTACCTCATGAATTACCTTATTTCGCAACACATGCTCTCTTCGGTCAAGAATCTGGACTGGTTGTTCTTCATAAGATAGGTTCTCCTCCAGCTGAACTACCTCTGGACTCAAAACATGATATGGATTTGGCATATACTTCTTCAACATCGAAACATGAAAAACATTGTGTACCTGAGATAAAATCGGAGGTAAAGCCACTCGGTAAGAAACTGATCCAACATTCTCCAGAATTTCATATTGTCCAATAAACCTTGGACTCAGTTTTCCTTTCTTACCAAATATCATCACACTTTTCCATGGAGAAACCTTGAGGAAAACATGATCACCTACCTCGAAAGATAGATCCTTCCTCCGGTTATCCGCATAACTCTTCTGCCTGCTCTGATCTATTCTCAGGTGTTTCTGAATCAACTAAACTTTTTCTTCCATCTCTTCTACCAATTCTGGTCCCATCAGCTTCCTTTCACCCACTTTGTCCCAAAATGCTGGAGTTCGACACCGCTTCCCATATAATGCCTCAAATGGTGCCATCTGTATACTGGAATGAAAATTGTTATTATAAGAAAAATCATCCAAAGAAATATGTTGGTCCCAACTTCCCTGATAATCCATCGAACAAGCTCGTAGCATATCCTCCAAGGTCTGAATTGTTCGTTCTGACTGCCCATCTGATTGCGAATGAAAAGCTGTACTAAAATTTAATTCAGTACCCAACGACTTTTGAAGGCCTTTCCAAAATTTAGAAGTAAACCTGGGATCATGATCAGACACAATGGAGAGAGGAACTCCATGTAACCTGACTATCTCTTTAAGATACAAACGGGAAAGTTGATCTAGGTAATAAGTATCTCATATAGCAAGGAAATGAGCCGATTTAGTCAAGAGATCAACAATAACCCAGATTGCATTATTATCTCTAGATGTCTTCGGTAATCTCACGAAAAAATCCATGGATATATTTTCCCATTTCCACTATGGCACTGGTAAAGGTTGAAGCATCCCTTTCGGTAACTATCGCTCTGCTTTAACCTACTGACAAGTCAAACACTTCACAGTAAAATCAGCAATATCTCTTTTCATTCCATCCCACCAGTAATACTCCCGCAGATCCCTGTACATCTTAGTACTGCCAGGATGAACTGAAAACGGGGAACTATGAGCCTCACATAACAACTCATTCTTCAACTGTGAATCACAGGGCACACATAATCTCTTCCCAAACCTCAAAACACAATCATTATCAATGTTGAATTTAGGCAACTTACCCTTCTGAACCAGCTCTACCTTTTTCTGCAACTCACTGTCTTGATTCTTTGCTTTCTTGATTCTGTTTGATAGGGATGATCTTACTGATACCTGAAAAAAAATAGAATAACTTCCTGCACCAACAACATCTATTCCAAAGTTCATCAAATCAAAAATCAAAGGATCTCGTTTCAAACATAGCATGGTTAATGAAGCATTACTTTTTCGAATCAAAGCATCGGCCACTTTATTTGTTTTTCCCAGATGGTAATGAATTGTACAATCATAATCCTTGATTAATTCCAGCCATCTCCTCTGTCTCATGTTCAATTCTTTCTTAGTGAATATATACTTTACACTTTTATGATCAGTATATATTTCACACTTTATTCCATACAAATGATGCCTCCAAATTTTTAAAGCAAAAACAACAGCAGCTAATTCCAAATCATGTGTAGGGTAATTTACCTCATGAGTTTTCAACTGACATGAAGCATAAGCAGTTACCTGATCATTCTGCATAAGGACTCATCCAAGTCCCTTCAACGAAGCATCACTGTATATAACAAACTCACCATTCCTGGAAGAAAGTTCCAAAACTGGAGCATTCACCAATCTTCTTTTCAACTCTTGAAAACAATCATCACATTCTATTGTCCAGATGAACTTAACACCCTTACGAGTTAGCTTAGTCATTGTACTAGATAACTGTGAAAACTTTTCAACAAACCTTCGGTAGTAACCTGCCAAACCAAGAAAAATACGGATCTCGGATACATTTTTGGGTCTTGTCCATTCTTCAACAACTTTTGTTTTGGCAGGATCAACAGTTATGCCATCTTTTGAAACAATGTGACCCAGGAAAGAAATTTGTTGTAACCAAAACTCACAATTGCTGAATTTTCCATATAGTTTCTTTTCTTTTAAGGTTTTCAAGATAACCCTTAAATGACTTTCATGCTCCTCTTTACTTTTAGAAAACACCAAAATATCATCGATGAAAACAACCACAAACTTATCCAAGAACTCATAGAAAATTATATTCATAGGGTTCATGAATACAGCATGTGCATTGGTTAACCCAAAAGGCATAACTACAAATTCATAATGGCCATATCTAGTATGGAACACAGTCTTCGGAACGTCTACTTCTTTTACTTTCAACTGATGGTACCCCAACCTCAAGTCAATCTTAGAAAAATACTGAGCTCCCTGGAGCTGATCAAACAAATCATCGATATGATGCAAAGGATACTTGTTCTTAACAATAATATTATTCAAGGCCCTATAATCAATGCAAAGTCTCATTGAGCCATCTTTATTTTTAAAAAACAAGACAGAAGCACCCCCATGGTGATGTTCTAGGTCGAATGAAAACTTTATCTAATAACTCCTGCAATTGTTTCTTTAACTCTAAAAGTTAAACTTGAGCCATTCGATAAGGGGGTTTTGAAATTGGCTTAGAATCAGGAACTAAGTCAACAGTAAATTCAACTTTCTGATCATGAATTATACCAGGAAACTCATCAGGAAAAACATCAAGATACTCATTTACCACTGGCACATCATTAATCTGAACATTTCCTTTAATTTCAACAATATATGCAAGGTAACATTCATTTCAATCTTTTACTAGTTTCTCAACTTCCTGATATGTTATCAAAATCAAGGGTTTATTCTTGTACACAAACTGAAAATCCTTCTGAAAAGAAACCATTTTATCTCTACAGTAAATCTTATCATGATAAACAGAAAGCCAATCCATGCCCAAAATAACATCAAACTCTACTAGAGGAAAAACAATAAGGTTTGCGGGTAGATTCTTTGCACACACAAGGATAGGAAGGTTCTTATAATTCCTTTTTGTCTCAACGTTCCCTCCAGGTGTTTTTACCATAAGTTCAGGCTTTATATCTTGAGATGGAATTTCTAATTTACTAGAAAACTTCTCAGAAATGAAAGAATGTGTAGACCCTGAATCAAACAACACATTTTCATAATCTGAACAAATAAACAGTGTTCCTGATACTACTTCATTCGATGGCCCAACATCTACTGAAGTTGTTGCAAAGGATTTTACCACCCCTTTCTACTTGTAGTCTGGCTGCTTTCCCCCAGTTGAGTTCTTCGTTAGACACTCATTTGCATAATGACCCATTTCATTACACTTAAAACATCTTACCGTTGGCTATTCATTGCCTGCTTGATCATCTTCCTTACAGTGACGAGCAATATGACCAGACTTACCACACCGAAATCACTTACCAGACTTGGATAAACATTCTCAAGGATTCATTTTACTACACTTCTCACAGGATGGATATTTGGTTTTCTTACCTCCTTGCTTCTTTGATGAATTCTTCCCCTTTGCCTGCCAACTAGACAACTTATTCTGTTGTTTGTCATAGAACACCTGATCATCATCAAACTCCATTTCCACCTTCTCCGCACATTGAACAAGTTTTTCATAACTTTTGAACTCATGAGAAGCTAAAGCCCTTCAATACTTTGGCTTTAACCCTGAGTAAAAACGGTTTATTTTACTATCAAGATCTCGTATGATGTTTGGAGCATACCTTACCAAACGAGTGAACTTTGATTCATAAGCAGCCACTGAATCATCCTCCTTCCTCAATTCTAGGAACTGTTTTTCCATCCTAAGACGAACCACCTTAGGAAAATATTTCTCAAGAAACATACCTTTGAATTCGTCCCAGTGAATATCCTAAATCTCATCACTATCCCTGATATTTCTCACCATCAACCACCACTGATCAGCTTCACCTTCAAAATGGTAAAAAGCCAGACTAACCTTTTGATGTTCTGAACACCCCATGACATCACAAATCTTCTCCAGTTCTTTAATCCACCCTTCAGCTTGCACGAGGTCAGATGATCCTCTGAATGATGGGGGATGTTGCCTCATGAAATGTTCCACCACTGACATGTTCCTCTGCGGTTTATCTGGCTGATCTCGTGCATGGATACCACCACCATTTATAGCCTGAGTCAACTGTGCCATCACTGCAACAAACTGTTCAGTTCCGATTCTGACCATCTCAGGTTGCTGATTTGGAAGGTTGTCTTCCTCCTGATGTCGTCCCAACATATCTACATTGTTTCCTCTACAGAAAAACCATTCTTAAAACTGAAATATCTTAGGCGAAGAAACATGGTAATATTTAAATGCTATATCATTTCAGTCATTCCATAAATTAACTTATAATTTAACAATTTTCTAACTCCTAAAGTCATCTAAACCAACCTTTGATACCAACTATAAGGCACCGGACTTAAACATTACTTAATATTGAATTAAATGAATAATTCACATTGAGGATCTTTTCAGGTTTAGAGTTTTAGAGAATTAGGACATAACTGTTACATCTCAAAAAATTACAAAGTATACACTTCTACTGAGTTTCCATAGAATAAAAAACTCTTAAAAAGAAACAAGTCTAGTTCCATGTTTTATATAGCATGACTTTCCCTTGATACCATCCTTGACCCTATTCCACATTAAGTCCTGTGAAAAGCATTTCAAAAAAATTTGGGGTGATCATAAAAATCTCAGTAAGGGATACACAGAGAATGAAAACTGTTAGTTTTTCAAGCATCAAGTAAACCATGTATACTTTATCAAAGTAATACCTCCACCTTCATGAAGTAGTAAAAACTCTTCACTGAATAAAATATCATTACTTACCCTCTTGTAACAAAAATATTACCATAAAACCCATATAAAGAACACATAACATATAAAGGTAACTTGCGACATAAACATACTTAAGTGGAATAACCATACGGTCGACTTCCGGAAATATCACTTAATGGAATAGCCATACGGACAACTTCCATACATACTTAATGGAATAGCCATACGGCCAACTTACATACCCAATGCATTGGAGGTTGTAATGTAACCACCCGTCCTGATATTCACGGAAGCACCCTTCATATGGTTTATCATGTAACCACTCGTCAAATGTCCAAGTACCATTATAAAAATCATAAGACATAAAACAAATATAATGGAAAGAAAACATTTACACACTTTGATCACAATATATCACTTAAATATATTGACATAACAAATCCATTATAAAAACCATTTTCAATACCCAAATACATAAAAGTGTATATTATATTTATTTCATTTAAAAAAACATTACGGCTTGTTCAGGAAGCCAAAGACCAAATAATACTCGTGGCGGCAGAAAAGGTCGTTGTCACCGCGTACGTTAAAAGAAACATTCCTTTTTGTCGTTTTGTAAAAAGCTTCATAGAAAAAGATTCCTTTTGTATAAAAGTAATAGTCAAAGGGTTTTATACACCGTATAAAAGAAATATGTGTATAAAACGAAATATGCCTCAATGAAAGGAGATTGAGACGAAGTCCCTTACCTCGGGTCCGACTTGACTCGATCGTTCTTTAACGTCCTGAATAATAAACTTGAGTTAATTTCTATTTTCTTAAGAACCTTTTTCAAGTTCATTATTCCTTTTATATCACTTATTTCCATGTTATAAACATTATGTAATCATTTAAGTTAATAATGTTTGTTCTGTCGATATTTGGTTCTTAAGTCAAAAGTGGACTTCTTACAATTACATGTTGTTCGTGTGGTCAAACGATCTTTGTATCTAGAATGAAATTTCTGATTTGGATATCATATATATCATATATATCCAGAATATATATGTATTTATAATATTACATAATCATTTAAAGGTAAGAAATGAAATGCACCGTTCATGGAGATGGTAAGTCGTACGTACGCATGAACGCTACTTTCATTTCTTTGTCATGTTAATGGAATTAAAACTAAATGAGAGGTATGTATTTTTTAATTCCAGAATTATATTAATCATTTAGATGTATCATTCATCATATATATCCACTATATACATTTAATTATAATATTACATTATATTTGGGGATAAGAAATGAAATGCACCATTCATGGAGATGGTAAGCCGTACGTACGAATGAACGCAACTTTCATTTCTATTTCATATTTTTATGGAATGGAATCATAATGATATAAAGGTATATTATAATTCCAGTATAATATCATATAAAATAACATTAATTAAATCATTTATACATCCCACATATGGCATTAATGAAATCAAATCACTTTGAGGTGGCGGTAGTCCGTACTTCCTTAAATGAAGATATCGCGTTTACCCATAATGGAAACCATAAAGGTATGCCCAAAATGAAAAATACAGAAGCTTAAAGAAAACATAAACATATTATATATCATATATAAATATAGTGTCATCTTAATGTCCACCTTTGAAGGTGTTAAAAGAATGTTGAACAATCATCATTTCGGGAGGCCGAAATTCGCCTTCCACGGAAACAGTATGTTCTTTAACCATTAGATGTAGGTGTGTGTAAGTGTAGCTTGAAACCTTCTTATAAAAACATCCTAGTATATTGATGATACTGGAGTTGTTACAAAATAAATGAATAAAAAGAGTTTAGGGGTTGGAGAAGCAAAATAAAACAAAAGGACTCAAGTGAAGACATTACCTTCAAATCGGGTAACTCCCTTTGGTTTGAGCTCAAAGGATTCCTTGGGAAGAATTCTGCCCAAAGTGAGGCTTCAAAGAGTAAGAGAGGGAAGTGGAGAGACAAAATGGGCCGGTGTGGGTCGAGCCAAAGACTTTTGAAGTGTGGTTAATGTGATAGAGGTGGGGGCCTTTTATAAGAGGATTGGAGAGGCACTCTTTAAAAGTAAGGAAATGTTACTTTAGTTTAGAATGAGTTTCGGATTTTAATGGTCCCACATTGATGTGTTTAGAGGATAAGGTGATAAGGGTTCGAAATCCACCCATCCAATAGGTTTTGTACATGTGTAGGTCTTAGATTTTACATTATCTTTCCATTTTATTTAAATCCTTTATTAATGAGGTAATCGCTGCATCGTCATGATGTCATAAATAATTTAATAAATTTAATGTCTAAAAAATATAAAAAACTATCATGATGTAGGAAATATTTTTAGATTTATAATTAATATTTATAGTCCAAAATATCATTTATGTAGACAAAATTAAAAATATTTTACTTAGGTGATACATTCTTTGTTACATTTAACATTTTTTAAAAATAAAAAGATAAAAAGTCACTTTCTCACAAAAGTGATTCCATGGGGCCCCAAAGTTTGGCATAAGGAATCCCATGGTCGGCCATGAGACAACCCGTAGCCTTAATACACATGTTGTTGTCATTTTTTATTATTATGATATTATTTTATTATCTTTAACGACCTGATTACTCATTAATCAAGATAATTAAAGATAATAATCGTCATTACTATTCATAATGTCCAAAAATAAAAGAGTCTTAAATACATAATTTTGACCTTCTGATTCTAAATATTTAATCCATTTTACCAATTTCAAAACACATAAATTGAAAAAATTAATTTAAAAATAATTCTCGTTGTCAAAACAAATAGCGGGTTTTTTTGAAACAATATTTATGAAAAGTTTGGCACTTGTTTATGCCCAATTAAAAAGTGAAATTAATCCCAATGACCATAATTAGATTACATGGTAAAAATATATTATAATTACACTTTAAAACAAATTAAAAATTTAATATAAACATATAATTAAATTATATGAAAAATCTTTTTTGATGTAAAGTGCAGTATTTTTCACTATTCATTGAAAAATGAACATTGTCAGAAAAATACCAAAAATTAACCCAAGGTAAATTTCAATGTCCCAATCATTAATAATATTTTTATATTGAAAAATAGAGCCTATAAAATTGTCAAAAAGAAGATTTTAAATGGGCTCGCCATCAAAAGGAGGTTAATCGACCGTTTAAAGAATATTAGAATGTTTACGCTTAAAAACTGGATTCATTTGCATTTTTACTCCTCTAACATTTATTGAAAAAAATTAAAAATATTTGACAAACATATATAATCATTTTTTATTTATTTATGTTCATTCCATCCATTACAACGGCTAGGCGTTAACTACCATTTAAAATAATATTATTTTATTACTAGTGTGCAACATAAGATTTCAAAGAAACACTTTGTTGCGAATCGGGTACGCTATCGAACATAGAAACCCCTTTAAAGTAAAATTAATATTTAATTCGTAAATATTAATAAATATGAAAATGTTTTATTCATTATTTACATGGGATATTACAATGACATTTAGAGTCTATTAATATCACCATGATTTTTAATAAATAGTAATTTATGAAAAGTAGCATACACATATGAATAGTATATAGGCCAAAAAATAGAAACATAACCCATGAATGTATAAATACAATTTAGAAATCATAAAAGTTAAAAAACGATCGTAGTATAAGTATTGTTACTCTTGTAGATCATAAATATTTTACTTTAAATATTATATTTAATTTTTAAATTTAAAATGAAAATGTATTCTCTTAAAATGTAATCATAAATAGTTATTTTATTTCTTATGGTTATACAATAATTTTATGGGACCTTGATAACATTTTCAAGGTATTACAAAATAAGTTATAGTTTTAGAGATAATTTTTTAATGAATAATGATTTTATATAAAAATTATATTTAAAATATTTAGAAAATAATTTTCATAAACTGGAGTTCATTTTTGAATTCAGATAATCGATATTAGGTTAGAGTGAATTTATGAGATTTTGATAAATTGTTGTTTCTAGTGAATAGTGAAAATACAGTTTTGAGTTTAGTCTCTTTAATGAAATCATTAATGATGTAATAATGATATAATAATTATGGTAAACTTATGAATAGTTATATATTCTATGAGGTGTCCCGTGTGGCCAATACCATGGGAAAATTCCATGGGAAAGACCATGGTTTGGAAAAAACCACTGATGAGGTGTCCCTTGGAAATGAATTAAATATTCTCTCACTTGTCCTATAAATACCAAGCCATTCCTTCATTTATTTCATTCCAAAATCCTCCTCAACAATGTTCTTGTATTTTTAGCTCCCAAGGTGTCCTTAAAAGGTTCCCTTAAGTACCCCAAAGTCCCAACATTCAAGATTTCGAAGTTACTCTCCATGGTAAGGGAACTTTTCACCATCCTCTTTTAAGTCATGACTTCCTTTATGTTATGTCTTCTAGTTTCTATTTCATTTTGTTAGGGTATGTTATTATAGATCATTCCTACTTTCCAATTTATATCTAGTTTATTGGAGACCCTTTCTGCTCTCATCAACTAGTTTTATGGATTTTTATGTGACATTGATAGGCTAAAAAAAATTCGTCAAAGAAATCACATCATCTCTTTTCTTTCATTTTTCATTTCCATGTGTTATGTCATTCAAATATCCATACCATGTACTTATTTATATTTTATTTTGTCCCTATAATGTATTAAGAGTTATTTATGAGTGGTTTACCCTTATCTCGTCTCTTTTTATAGTTTTCTAAAACCATGTTATATAGATGTTATGTTATAGAAATTTAGTCTCGAAATTTCTCTCTCTTTGTCTCATTAATTTTTCTTCTCTTATTTATGTGAATACCCAAACCTATTTCATCTATATGATTGTACATAGAGATGTAAATGTTTTATTCTTGAGTCTGGAATTGACATACTTATAACCGCCATTCCCTACCATGGGTAATAAATGAAATAATAATCATTTTATAAATACTTTTTAAAACGTCAGGATGCTGATATGAAACCCATTTCTTTTACCCTATTTGGGTTATTTATAAAATGTATGAATATTGTCTATGTGTCTCACATGAGAATAATGATATATTAAGGCTGATCCCTGATAGTGATCTAATGCATTTGGTAACAAATTTAATCTCTATAGATGACATGTTTCATGATACCTTGGTGAATAACCTATGTAAATTTTATGACACATGAGGGATGAACCTTAGGGATATGTTCATGAATATATAAATTTATTTTTGTATCCAAATATTCATGTTATGATTAAAGTTATTTTCATGATGAGATTACTCTATTTTCATTTATCATGTCTTTATGATTTTCATCATGTTCTTATTAATATCACAAGTAAACTGACTCTCATGCTTTCCTTGCTATGCTTTATGCTCACCCTTTCATTTTATGTATGTCTCTAGTTTATGAGATAAAGTAGTTGTGTCTAGTATAAACTTTTCAATAGGCTTTTCAAGGTTATTTAAAAGACAGATTAATTTTATCATGTATTATGTTCCTGATATCCAAGACACTAGACTTTAAAGGTCCTATCTTTGTAAAATGTAATGAAAAATTATGTTAAAAAGACAGGATTCCATATTTCTCATAGAAAAATCCCAAGATGTGATCCAAAAACTAAAGCATGACTTCATCCATTTTCAATATTAGTTCGATCTCATGATGATCACGACCCAAACCATGTTCACCAAAATAACCCATGAAAGCCCCACCATCGTACACCATACTCTTGGTGAATATTCTAGTGTAATAAGGGGATATATATCATGACCCTAAAAATTTATTTATGTACATTATTTCTGAATATAAAAATAAATTTTTTTTGGTGGCACTAGAAATTATGTTTATTTAATCCACTAAATTCTTCCAAACATGATCTTGGAGTGAATAATATTTCAAAGGCTTCAATTTGAATGATCATGATTCCAAAATGGATTTATGGTTCCTAAGTAATGGAATTTCGAAGTTAAACTACTAAAAATGGACATACATGGAAATTTTGGGGTAATATATGGATTGGTTCACAAGAATAGAAGTTTATCATGAAAGAATGGATTATTTCATGCATCAATGGAAAACTACCACAATCCATCACGCAAAACCTTTACACTCCAAACCGATTACCATAGATCCATATTCCACCCTAGAAATTTGAGAATTAGTTATTTATGTTGAAATATTGGGTGCCCTAGACCCAACTATTTAGCACCTTTGATTACCGTATCATGTGTATAGTTAGATATGCATGATGATTTCTTACCATTATAGTGCAGACGTTTCTGTGTCCACTATAATAATGGTAATGTCCAAAGGTCAGTTGTCGTGTCGAGAGGTTATAGCAGATCCCAGGCTATAATGAGAACCTCAAGATACAATGACATTGATCTTAAATATATGTTCTATAGTCTAGATACATCTTATTGACTGGACACAGTAGATGTCTGACTATCAGGTGATGGGGGCTCATAAGCATTGAGACTTCTTCTCATGAAGTTCGCACTTGGTGATCTCTTGTAGTGAGATCATGAGGACAGACCCGCCAATAGGAACACCACATGTTTTGGGTGTCATTGGTTGTTCCTATCTACGGACATGTGTATTGGTCTCCTGACTTGAGATCATTACCAATGTATATCACTTAATTACATACTTTGATGCAAGGCGAAAACCATGGCAGTAATGTCGTGGCGAGGTAGTTTGTGTTGGGTGCGTCGTTGATGGTATGACGTTGGTTGAATGGTCAAGAAAGGATTTGTCGCTTCCAAGTTTAGGAAGTTGTATATCTCAGGCCTGGTTGATCAGGATGGTGCCGCCTTCATAAGTCTTTAGCCAAAGCAGTAGAAAAGGCAAATCCATCCGGTTAGATCAACAAATAATAAAGCAATATAAGGACGATGACACAAGAGTGCGTCCTGCTTTATGAGATGCATATTGACAAAGAGACTACAGTACACAGTCAGTGTTCGTAGGATGGTAGTCGTTGCTATGACTATCCTTATCTCTTTAGGGGCCATGACGGGTTGCTAGACCCCGCTCTTGGTCTGTGAATTTTATTCACTGCTATCGAGATAAGGGCCTAGAGGGTCACACACAATAGCGTATTCAAGAATCCGCACCTATTCAGTTGAATAGGTATATGGACATAGTGGGCCCCGCCACGGGGTCCAAACGTTGTCCAAGTTGTCGATCACCAACGGAATTAAATAAATTCATTAATATTCAAGTTACGAATATTTGGGATTGAATTTATTTAATGTATTTACGAGTTCAGTAAATACGAGAAAATATTAATCGAACGAATATTATTTTAATATTCAAGGTTCGTTTAATATTAAGCGGGACAGCGAGTCGAGTTAAAAGGCTCAGATTTTATCACGTAATATATTTTACATATTACAAGTATGTGATAAAATAAATAAATAATATTGACGCAGTTTTAAGTTGTTATAGTTATTTATTTAGTGGACGTGGAATTAACGGGGGCCGGGGAACCCAACCGGGTAATCTCCACAATCCACTATATATAGAGGAGAGGGGCTCAAGCGCAAGCACTATTCATGCCATGTTTGGCCAGAGCTCCTCTCTCCTCCCGCTTCCTAGAGAGAGAAGCTCAAGATCCAAGAGCTCGGATCAAGTTTCTCCTCACCCATCGCAAGATCGTCGATGTGGTGATCGACGAGACGTCGAAGATATTGTTGAATCGCCGCGCTAGCACCCGGAGTTCGACGATCGGCGTTCTCGCAGATTTTTGGAGCGCGTGTGGACGATCTAGAGGGATCCTGCTTTGGATCCTTCAAGCGACGATCGCCATCGGCTAGTAGCAGTCGACCGCGCCTTCGGATTTGAAACGGGTACGTTTTTCCTTTTATTTTTGTGCTCTTAATAATTTACACGAGATCCTCGGACCTCTCCGGGGCTCGGATCGTCGGCGACGACAAGTACCGTTGTTGCGTCGACGAAATTTTTAAAATCCCCGGCCCACCGGCTTCCGCTGCGCGCCCCGGAAACCTAACAGTGGTATCAGAGGGATCGCGTAAATTTTCTGAGCCAAATAAAATTAATTTGCAGTAAATTAAGTAGAGGGTTTAAAAACGGTCAAAACGGATCGAACCGCGTTTCAATCTGATTTTGAACGACCAAGATATGGTCATTCAAAATTTTTAGAATGGATCGTGCTCGTGTTTTTATTCGGGTTTTAATTTTTGTTGATTGTTTCCGTTTATCGGAAATAATATAAGTTTTAAGAAATTGTAATTATTATAATTATAATTATATGTATAATAATAATAATATAATTAATTATTATTATTATATGATTAAAATAATAATAAATTATTATTATATTATAATAATTTATGTATTATTAAAAATACTATTATAAAAAAAAAGGGGGGGAGTGGACTTGGAGGTCAAGTCTTCCTTTATATTTAAAAAAAAATATATGTAAAGGAAGACCCCAAAGGGGTCTTCCCGCGTGGAAGAGGAAAAGCAAAAAAAAAAGGGGGAAGGGGCTTGTTGCGTTGAAAGTAGACCAACAACAAAAAAAAATGGCTGGCTGGCCGTGCGTGGAAGAGAAAAAAAAAGCAAAAAAAAAAAAAAAACGAGATACACAGGGGTCCGAGCGGACCCCTGTTCCCCCGCGCGGCGCATGCAGCGCCGCGCTGTATTTCCTCCCCGGGCGGCGCACTGCAGCGCCACCGGGACCTCAGCACGGCGCCAGCCCAGGGAAGCAGCCCTCCCTCCTTCATCCCGCGGACAGCCCGTGGCCGGATTTGCCTCGACCTGCTGCCGCGCCCCAGCTGCGACCTGCTGTCGCCCCAGCTTCTACCCCTCCGTCGGTGCCTCCCCTTCAGGCCGTCTTCCCGGCCTCCTCGCCTGCGCCCCATGCGGATCCCCGGGTCTCCGTGCTGCTCCCTCTCCCGCGCGCTGCAGCACCGGGTGTCCACCCCGGCGCGACGAAAATCCAGGGGTCCGTGCGGACCCCTCTTCCCTCGTGGTCGAGGGCAGTAGCACCACCAGGCGACGCCTTCTCCGCCTGCCCGCACCCCTGCAGCGGCGTCCTTCCAGCCGGCCGCTGGCGCACGCGGACAGCCGAGGGACCATGCCCGGGCCACCTGAGGGATCTTCTCCGGGCGTCCCCATGCAGGCGCGGCCACCCTGGACCGTTTCGCTTGCTCCACCTCCCGTTGGCGCACGCGGACAGCCCCGTCATCTTCATGCGGCGGCCCCAAGCACAAAACCAGGCGGCTGAACCTTCGTCGCAGCGCCAGGCCTCGCCGGACCACCTGTCACAGGCTGCCGAGCGCTCTTCGGTCCCGGTTGTTCCCC
Organism: Viscum album; assembly: GCA_963277665.1. NCBI lineage: Eukaryota > Viridiplantae > Streptophyta > Magnoliopsida > Santalales > Viscaceae > Viscum > Viscum album. Next base: position 1,980,484,809 of record OY728142.1, on the reverse strand, counting down.
GCTGCCAAGCCTCCGTGAGCAGACCGCGATCTTCTCCCGACCGCGCGCTGCAAGTCGAACCACCCCGTGCAGCGGGTTCCCTAGTGCGCAGCTCCCGCGCACTATTGAGAGAGGCGTCGCCTCTAGCACGGGTAGACCACGCAGCGGTCCCTTCCCGGGAGCACCCTGGCCAAGGTGTCCCGGCCACCGCCCTGTCCTGCTAGCGGGCAGGTAACCCCTAACATGGGCTAAGTTAAAATAATTAATATAATTAATATAATTAATTAATTTAATTAATTAAATTAATTAATATATTAATTGTAGTAAAATATTTTTTAATACCCGAATAAAATTAATTCAATTTAAGTATTAAATTGAATTAAGTCAAGTTAATTTAATTTTGGCTTTAAAATTAAATTAATTGACGGACCGATAAGTAATTAAATTATTTGAATTATTTAATTCATTTAATTTAATTAAATAAATCCTCATACTTAATTATGCATTTTAATTTTTATCGCGCTTATTTTACCCGTCTGCTGGTCCTGAGCATCGACCCATGTATGTCTGCTTTTAAATTATTTATTTAATTAATTTAAACTGCGTGCGATGATTGTAATTAATTAAATGGACGGTCTGCGCATCGTCTTTCTTTTTCGGTTAAAATGTATAAGGGTCTGCGCGCCCAATTTATATGATGTACATTTATTCCCGAGTTCCCCTCGCCTGCGCGCGAGTATCTTTGTACTTCGGACGAAGACGACGAGCGACGTCGAACCCGCCAGGACGAGGAGAAGCACGTTGATCAAGACGATGCAAGACGACATGTGGACTACGCCAAGGCGAGGTGGTAATCCAAGACGTGACGTGGGTTTCGCCAAGATGAGGCAATGCTCCAGATAAAAAGCAGACATACAGAACGGGCAAGCTGCATCAAGAGTCAAGTAGACGACTCCGGTACAATACGCTTAGGTCGTTTAGATGCTCAAGACCAGTCGGGTAGTAGTTTTACCTTTATGCATTTATTTATTATTTTATGCGTTTTTTTAGAACAGCGGGAAAAGTACATAAAATAATAGATAATAAAATGCATAAAGAAGCGGCGTTTGTTTTTCTATTAAAGTTCAGTTGTGAGCGCGACAACATAGCCGAACAAGTTTAATAGAAATGGATTACATTCGTCGAGAGAGGAAAACATAAAACACTCAAAGTAAATATTAAGTCAGAAATTGCCTTCCATCATTCAAGTTTGAACAAAACCGGGTGTTCGAGGTGCCGGTTCATGCCTTAGCTGAGGGTGCCTCTTACTACCGGGGAGTTCTTATTTGTGTGATGGGTCGACTTAACTAAAATTGCAACAAGGATATAGCCTTAGCTAGTTTGTTGTAATTTTAGAGGCAAGCGTTGAGTAAATCAGTAAATGATTTTTGAAGCTGGGACTTCACTCAACAGATCAAGGAACCGCGGGTTAAAGCGGTTGGCCAGCCAAAAAGCCTACCTTGGACCCTCCGAGTAGTGGCGTAGCCCTAGCTTGTAGACTATGAGGGAGGTTCAAGGATCCTTGCCACTAGAATACTCAAGAGTATTCCGATTCTAGTATAGAGGGTTCCTAGAATTCGAAAAATTAGTGGGAGACATTTAATGATTAAATAATCAGTAATGTCAGATTAGGTAATCACATAAAAGTACAATTTGCTAAAGTATATTTGTAGAGAATGACAAGCAATACCACAATAAAACTGCGATAAATATTAGACAAAGTTAATGTCTAAACTAAGCACGAATTTTCTGAATATAGTATAGGCGCTTGCGCACATTACTACTATAGTGGAAATTCAAGGTGCTTATGTCCCAACCTGTTAAGCCACCTTAAGAAGCAAGGGTGTAAAACTGCTTACAGGAGACTCATGAATCAAGCATATGATGGTTCTGTCATAATGCTATCATCAACGGCTGATGTATGTTGTGGTCGCTACATCAAGACTAAAATGATGATTACATGTAGTCTCATCTCCAAGATCCTTTCAAGGAGAAAGTGAAGATTTGAATGTGATGGACGCACTCGGTATGTGAAAGACAGTTCACAATCTTTCATGCTATCCCATTTCTTATACCTTTTACACCCAATTACTCTAGTTTCGTTTAAGTATAAAAATGAACTGTATAGAGTAAGCGCTTCATTTTCGTTAAGGTAACATTCGCCACATAATAAGAATATTAGAGATAACACCATCTATTCTTATGGCGAATAAATTGAATGACAAGGCGAAAAGGCCTATGGCAAGTTATGCCAAAGGCACCTTCGTCATGTACTTCAATGAAAAATGGTTGGTTATTTAACAGGAGGTTATTTGCATCACAAAATGAAATAAATTCATGGAAGTTTAAAAACTGAAATACTGGAAGCATGTACCCGCTTCTTGTTCAGTTAATATTCATCAGATTAAGGTATTGTTTTCTCGAATAATTCTTGGGTATTGAAATACAATATGTTTTTCATAAATTTGTATTGAAATACAATAACCAAGAAAGTAGAGAAACATTACTAGAAGTATAATGTCTTCTCCAAGCAGCTGAGAAAAGGTGATTCCTAAGTCAGCGGGGAGAGACACATAACTTCTAATCGCCAAGTGATCGATTCAAATTGAACAAGTTGTTGAGTATAACCAAAAACATTTATCTCATGTTCCTGTTTAGACATTATGAGACATTATTCCATGTTTTGGAATGAATGTTGTTTGTGGTTACATACTCAACAAATAGTTCACTGCTATTTGAATCATTGGCAATACATGATGAATATAAAATGTAAGACCTACCCAGTTGTGGCAATGTGATTCTTTGTCAAGTAAAACTAAAAACGAACGTCAACTATATACTCAGTATGGTATTTAGGCTCGGCACAGCTAAACACCTATGGTATAATTGACATCTTTAGTTTAGACAAAGAAACCTTTTGAAATAAAGTTACGCCACAAAGCTTCAGAGGTTAGTTCAATATGAAAGTGTGAACTGTTCCAAATGAAAGCTAGAGGTAATGATACTTCATAAAATTCCTTTAAATAATTAAGGAATGTACCTATGAAGTATAAGTTTGGTCAGAAGATATGAGTTGCTTCGGATCGGCAGACCAAAGAATATCTTGACCAAGCAATCATCGATCATGATAATGTAGCGTGGAGTAATTCCTAAACGCATGTTACCTTATCTACATCACCGTATTGATGTTCATGAGGAGGATCGATGATGAGTCTTACAAATTAACATTGATCAACAAACATGTAGCGTGGAGCAATTCCTAAACGCATATGTTATGATGTAAGTTATATCAATGTTGCAACTTGCGGAAACTTCTATCATATTTCAAAATGTGATTTGCAAATAACAGCGTAATCAAATAACCAATATGCCAACTAAAATGACAAATGGATATCATACGAGTCATAGTATGATAGAAAAATCCATAACGTCATAGGACACATTTAGATGCAAAGAGTTTGTTAAGAATTAAACAAACATGCATCAAGTTAAACACGATGTGCATCTAAAGTAATTATCCTAACAGTTGCTTAAGATATTACCTAAATCCCTAAGATAGAAAAAGATGTAGTCAAGTATTAGACTACGCTTCTATACAAGGGTGCACATCTCTATTAGAGATAGTGGGAGCTGAATTGACTTGGGCTTAGTCAATGCTCAAGATGCACAAATGGTTGGCATATGGAACAAGTTCCATAAGTACATGTGGAATAGGCATGTTCCAGAGACACATACTGCGTAGGAAGAAAGGAACCATGATGATGGTTTTATATTCACTGCGGCCGGTGATATATTATTCATTAAGAATAATAAATCCTACAAGTAAGCAGTATATGGCAACAAGCAAAGATTGACAAGATCAACTAAAATTCAATAATGGATTCCGTGTATCAAATTGCAAAGGGGCTTATAGATTGAATACTGCGGTGGGTATTCAAATGAAATGATACATGGATGGTACAATTATGGTACCAATAAGGCTCGATTGGTTATACCAAGTCAGTACGCCTAAATCCATTAGAATTTTACTTGTCATAGCTAAACTTATATGATCATGATATTGGTCATTGGATGTCAAGATCATCTTTCATGGAAGGTGTTTATACGACGCAACCAGAAAGAGATGATGACATCAAATGATGCCAATAAGGGTTGATAGTTACTGAAATCCAATTCTGGATTAAAGTTAGCAACAAGATCTTAGAGCATTCATTATAAATGAATTTTTGCCTTGTGTCTACAAAAGGTTAGTGGGAGCGCCAATGTTTTCCAAGTGAAATATGTTCGGTAACATATGGAAAACAGTTTTTGTTCTCACAGTTAGATGAGATCAGGTTAAAAGAAATTCTCCAATGATTGACTTCAAGAAGCAACTTATGTTCTAGGGAACAGAATCCACTGAGGTAGATTCAAAGGTTGCTTGGTCCTAGTCAATCGTACATATAGTGACTTTTTATTGACAAATACAAGTTGGAACAATTCAAGTTCAGAATTGTTGCCTATGTCACATGGCTTAATCTCTCCAGGTTAACATGTTCAGAGCATGTGTAGAGATTAAAGTTGTGGATTGATACCATATTCTTTAGCGATGGATCAATCACATATTCCATATTATGTACGATAATTGATACTGCCAGGATATATTTTATTATAGGCAGATATCAATTAACTCCAGGAGCACTGCAGGTGATGCAGTCAGAACTATCATCTTGCACATTGGTAAGTACAAATGATATGTACCTGGAATATGGAGAGGAAGGTATACTAGTCCTGGTGGGACACAAACTAGTAATCCTTAGATCAATTTGATCTAGTATCGCAGTTAGGCAAAGGAGATGAGTGAGTCAAGCTCATAAAATCTTGTGGTAGCCTTACCTACAAATACCGAGTACGTTGCAGCTTCTAAGGCAGCTAAGAAGCAGTTATAAATTGCAACGATTTGTTCTAGTTCTTGGATTCACACTTAGTGAGAAAAGTATTATCATAATGAGAATTTTGATATTCTTACTAGCCAAGTTGTCAAGTTATGACAATGAACAAAAGTAATATACTCGGGGACACCTTATCTTGAGAAGTTTTACTCAAGTTGATGAGGTTGCATATAGCAGATATGCCACACAGTGAAAACGTGGCAGGCCCAGCAGTTAAAGCCATTACTCTGCAGAAGCATGGTATTTATCATGTGAGTAGCTAACAAGTTTAGTTAGCAAGTTGGCTCTAGTGCAAGTGGGAGTGTTGAAATATTGGGTGCCCTAGACCCAACTATTTAGCACCTTTGATTACCGTATCATGTGTATAGTTAGATATGCATGATGATTTCTTACCATTATAGTGCAGACGTTTCTGTGTCCACTATAATAATGGTAATGTCCAAAGGTCAGTTGTCGTGTCGAGAGGTTATAGCAGATCCCAGGCTATAATGAGAACCTCAAGATACAATGACATTGATCTTAAATATATGTTCTATAGTCTAGATACATCTTATTGACTGGACACAGCAGATGTCTGACTATCAGGTGTTGGGGGCTCATAAGCATTGAGACTTCTTCTCATGAAGTTCGCACTTGGTGATCTCTTGTAGTGAGATCATGAGGACAGACCCGCCAATAGGAACACCACATGTTTTGGGTGTCATTGGTTGTTCCTATCTACGGACATGTGTATTGGTCTCCTGACTTGAGATCATTACCAATGTATATCACTTAATTACATACTTTGATGCAAGGCGAAAACCATGGCAGTAATGTCGTGGCGAGGTAGTTTGTGTTGGGTGCGTCGTTGATGGAATGACGTTGGTTGAATGGTCAAGAAAGGATTTGTCGCTTCCAAGTTTAGGAAGTTGTATATCTCAGGCCTGGTTGATCAGGATGGTGCCGCCTTCATAAGTCTTTGGCCAAAGCAGTAGAAAAGGCAAATCCATCCGGTTAGATCAACAAATAATAAAGCAATATAAGGACGATGACACAAGAGTGCGTCCTTCTTTATGAGATGCATATTGACAAAGAGACTACAGTACACAGTCAGTGTTCGTAGGATGGTAGTCGTTGCTATGACTATCCTTATCTCTTTAGGGGCCATGACGGGTTGCTAGACCCCGCTCTTGGTCTGTGAATTTTATTCACTGCTATCGAGATAAGGGCCTAGAGGGTCACACACAATAGCGTATTCAAGAATCCGCACCTATTCAGTTGAATAGGTATATGGACATAGTGGGCCCCGCCACGGGGTCCAAACGTTGTCCAAGTTGTCGATCACCAACGGAATTAAATAAATTCATTAATATTCAAGTTACGAATATTTGGGATTGAATTTATTTAATGTATTTACGAGTTCAGTAAATACGAGAAAATATTAATCGAACGAATATTATTTTAATATTCAAGGTTCGTTTAATATTAAGCGGGACAGCGAGTCGAGTTAAAAGGCTCAGATTTTATCACGTAATATATTTTACATATTACAAGTATGTGATAAAATAAATAAATAATATTGACGCAGTTTTAAGTTGTTATAGTTATTTATTTAGTGGACGTGGAATTAACGGGGGCCGGGGAACCCAACCGGGTAATCTCCACAATCCACTATATATAGAGGAGAGGGGCTCAAGCGCAAGCACTATTCATGCCATGTTTGGCCAGAGCTCCTCTCTCCTCCCGCTTCCTAGAGAGAGAAGCTCAAGATCCAAGAGCTCGGATCAAGTTTCTCCTCACCCATCGCAAGATCGTCGATGTGGTGATCGACGAGACGTCGAAGATATTGTTGAATCGCCGCGCTAGCACCCGGAGTTCGACGATCGGCGTTCTCGCAGATTTTTGGAGCGCGTGTGGACGATCTAGAGGGATCCTGCTTTGGATCCTTCAAGCGACGATCGCCATCGGCTAGTAGCAGTCGACCGCGCCTTCGGATTTGAAACGGGTACGTTTTTCCTTTTATTTTTGTGCTCTTAATAATTTACACGAGATCCTCGGACCTCTCCGGGGCTCGGATCGTCGGCGACGACAAGTACCGTTGTTGCGTCGACGAAATTTTTAAAATCCCCGGCCCACCGGCTTCCGCTGCGCGCCCCGGAAACCTAACAATTTATGGTGAATTCATGTCTCGATATGTGCGCATAATATTAGAATTTTTTAAAAAAGTGTCTTACACACCAAATGCAACATCAAACTGCCACATGCACACCATCCTTCATACATGCCTCCACTGAGATTTTCTCCTAGAAATAGAAGGGCACCTTCTCACCTAATGATAAAACATCAGAGGTCATATTCCACTCTGTTTAATTTAAGACTTCCTCTTCCATGCATGTGTTGAAAAATGGAACCATTTTTTTAGATTGTGGATGAGAGGTACCATATGGGTCATCATTTATGTAGGCCCACATTAGTTTGATCCTCACATAACCTATTTTCATCCTATGATAGTTGAACTATTTATATCCTCTTTCATGCACCATTATTCATGTGCACAAACACAATACTATGTACAATAGTTCCTAGCTCCCTAATCATGCATGTAACACATCCTTCTAGTACCCCTTTTTACACACAATAGTGTTCATGGATGCACACATTGGTCCATTCTATAGAGGATATTCCCCCTCACCCCCTATCGTGATCAGTGTTGGGTTATGTTACCAACCCTCCAGTATGGACGCTTCGCTACTGTCACTACCCATGAAAAAATGAGGAGTCATGTTGTGAACATTTCTGGCAAGGTCATCGACATTTTACCTTGCACACTTATGTGCACCACATTAACACCTATAGAAAACAGTGATTCAAGATACACTTCCACACTCATTAAAACACCTTGAGTCCACACATTCTACTTTTACTATTTTCCATTTCGTGAGTTAATATCCTCATTTTAAATCCCCTAAGTATCTTATGCTGAGAAATTCCTTTTGATACTCCTCAATCCACGTCCCCATACTCTTATGCCTTATTGAACCAAAAAGGGATTATCTTGAGTATTTCCCAATACCTACCATTTTTATGATCCTTCTTCATCATAGTCATCACAACATGAAATTAATCAATTGTAAACCATGTATGTTATCCATATGATTCATCTTATTCCTAATAATAGATTTTTTAATCCTCATTTATATGATTCCAATAGTTCTCAATAAAAAAAATTTAACTGTACAATACCCTATAATTAAAGAATATGATTTTTTATGCATCAATATTAATGAGGAAAAAATAAATCAACCACTCTTGTCCTCCTCTTAATGTGAAATCCCCAAACCATAACCCTCAAACAATCATCATTTCGATATTCCCTCATAGACTAAGATGAGGATTAAAAAAACATATAGCTTATTTCATAATCCCCACAAAACTCATGAATTCTGATGAAGCTAAACTGAATCCCTTCTTTTATAATGAATATAAATTACCTCATGATTTGACATATAGAAGACACCCGAGCAACTTCCACATGTATTCCCTAATCACAATTACTACTCCCTAGAAACACCTAGGAAGCTTCCACACCATATCCACTTTCACCATTATCCCACCATAGTGGAACTGAGAAATCTTCCATGCATTAGAAATATTCACAATTACATATCCATAGTATAACATGGTTATCTTCTACATGTATTCCCTATTATCCATTGCTTATCCATATCGGTAGATGTGCCACTTCCATGTGTAATCCATATACCCTCTAACCATATAACTACATGTACATTGATTATCATCCACTATGATATGTAGTAAGCCTCTCAAAGGGTCATCCAAATCACTCCGCACTACCCATAAGTTTCATATATTTTATGTTGGTTCACTCATCTTTCATGATTTTAATCATCATGTTCCCAACAATGTGGGTTTTGACACCATTCGGGTTTTTAGGATAAATCTTTGAGGTTTAATCTAAACCAATGGTAAACTTTTGTTCTCCCTACTTGGGATGTACCCTCCTAATGTGATTTTGTCCCTTATTCAGACACATCTTCTAGATTTCCCTCCCTTTAGTGTTTTTAACCATCCATCTGGGTAGCTAATAATGCACAATTATTTTGCTTCACCCGTAGTCTCCAAACCAAGAGTGTTCCTCTAGTGATTGGAAGCTAACCACTTGTAATCCCCCAGTGGGTCTCCGAGTTATCATCATATTTGTATACCTAAATTATATGACCCATTTTTTAATACATTTACATTAATTCACTACCACTATTAAATTTTGGAATCCTCCATATGGTTCAATCCCTTTTCCCATTTCCCATCATGGCATTTCTTTTGATCGTTTGTGTCTCTTGAGGATCATGCCCCATCCTAGAGGTTCTATATAATTTGGTCCCCATCCATGCACTCCATTATCATGGGAAAACTCCATTGTTAATCCATCACCACACTGAAATACATAAACATTTATTCCAATCCATGGGGATATGTAGGAAGCATCCCTATGGTTCAAGACCAACACCACCATCATCGTCGTGTCGGTTCCATCCAATTTATCTCATACACTTCATTAGACCATCCATAATCTTCACGATTATTACCCAATCCACCACATCATTATGGGATCATGAAATCTATTTGGGTTTCCACAATGCATAAGCCTTGTTCATACTAGTGCGGCGCCTTATTGCTCTTAGGTAGCCTACCATGTGTAAGCCCCACACAATCCACATCATCCAACCAAGAGTTCCCCTATTGAGATGGTAAGAAATCCATTCGTAATCCCCAAATCACCATTTCAAAATATATGGATTTTTATACTTTTCTTCTAAACAAGTTATATAGTAATCCTCATTGAGGATCAATCCCATCCAATGGTATACCCTCATATCCCCTTTTGTGGGTCCTGCCTATGTCGATCACCCTTTGTTGGGTCCAAATCATTCTTCCAAATGTAGAACCTTACCTTATTGGGAAATTCAATATTATGTCCATCATTATTGTGTTTTCTGATCCATCCCATATGGTAAACCTAGTAGGTTCACCATCCTGGGGATGTGCCTATCTTATCCAATCTTATGGTGTTTTGATCAGTCAAATCCATCTTCAGAATACATTAAACTCTCTACATAACCTATGTCAAACATTGGATGAATCATAAAAACGTGGATATATGCCTCTGGCATCATATTCATCGTGATAGACGTGGTATTCCTTAGGCTAATGCACCCATTGAAAATCCCACATATGTGGTGTAATACATGTGACTAGTGTTCAAGCATCCTGAGATTCTTCAACATGCCTGATGTTACCATATACTATAACTAAAGGTTATTTTTCTTTCTGGATGCCTTGGTATGTCCTAACGAAAGTTTTATGATAAATTATTATACATAAAAATATGAAATCAGGAATAAGATTCACGAACCAAAACCAAAATATATTGGGGTGGCTCATACAATGTGTCAAATTCGGAGGACGAATCGACATAAGGAGGAATAGACACCCCATCATCTCATTTAGATCAAGTAGAAAGCAACTTTGACGAATTTATTGATGCTATCCACCTTTGAAATGTATGGAACAAAGGGCTACAAGCTTATGTCACCTCAGCGATGCGCATGTCAGACACAGAAAACATTGGACTCAATTTTCAACCTTTTATTGTGACATTTTAAATGATGTTTAAATCACTAATAGTATTTCTTTAATATTAAATTTAAATTAAGAAATACATTTTGATGAATTAATGGATTTTTGAATTAAATAATATTTTTATTAAATAATATTATAAAATTTATTTTATAAAAATCATTTAACATATAAATTTTGGTGTCAAATATAATTTTTATTAGAGTTTGAAAAATGTTATTATCAAAAACCATGTCATTTTCAAAAAATTATTGTTTTTATTTTACATGTTAAAATTATAAAATGTATAAAATTATATATATATATATATATAATGAATATTATTTTTTTGAATCCGGATGTCGAAACTATCCAAAGGGTTATTTTTAATAATTTATTGAGACAGTAAATTTTTTTGGTAAAAATAAATATTGTATAAATATACGGTGTGTTTTATGACAACATAATGGTACGATAATTATTTAAAAGATATTGTAAATGATATATTTTTCCAGATATATTTTTTATATATAAAATAATATTTTTTAATTTAATTTTATATAATTTTTTAATCCATTATTAATCTTCCATGTACTATAATATATATTAATATTTTAAATTCATTACATTAAGATTGTGACTAACCTCCGTATATGAAAGGGAAATTTTTTAATATTTTATTCCCTTTTCTAAATAAAAAAAATTAATAATCTCCCATTATGTAGTAACCATTGTAAAAAACATTGGATTTTTTTTTTGGTATTGAATATTTTATTATGTAGTGTCTAAAACCAAAATAATAAATAAGTCCCCATATTTTCATATATTAACCCACCCACGATCCCATTTATCGACCATAAAACTCATTAAAGCACTAACAAACTATTCCTGATACACTATAGATTCCTCCCAAGTCTCCAAAATATTTCATGAATCCCCTTGCATGGATTTGGGGTAATGCACTCTTGTAAGAGATTCTCTCTCTCCTCTTTTAATCAATCACTTATTTAATTATTTTTTATTCTAATTTACATTATCGTATGTTTTCATACATTCTTACATATCCCAAACACTATAAATGTTTTGTAAAAATTATTAGAGACCCTCAACAAATAATTTAGCACTCCTATGAACCTTTACGTACACCTATTATCATTCTGAAACTTTTTAATGGTTTATTCCTTCCACAAAATTACTAAATATTTCTTATATTGTCATTCCAATATATTTTCAATTAATATTAATGGGGTAGGATTTAACACATACTATTTATTATCCATTATATGTATCAATTATGACATCTTCCTTTTACTCTCGTTAATCCCCATTTTGAATTGTTGTATACACACGTTACTATGCTGGATTTCTATAAGGGGTCTTCCACCAACCTCTCTTATCATGCATCCATTCTACGATATGTATATTAATTTAATTTTTCCTATGTTGGAATATGTTCTTGAATATCTCAAATACTATCCATTTCATTTCTAAATTATGATATACCACTTTATCTCTCATGAACCAATTATTTAAATTTATATATGATGTCGTTATGCTGCTAAAAGTTCAGTATGATTTTCCATGCCAAAATCAATGTGTATTTAATATCATCATATTTATCTAACAAGGGTTTTCACATTTTTGCTCATATACATACACGTTTTGGATCTATATTTATTTCTTCCACATTTCCTTGATTGAGGAATAAATTATTTTGACTAATTAAAAATGTTTTATGGTCTATGAGGAACACCTTAGCCTGAAAATGAAATGATTAGGAAGGTTGTTCCTTGATAGTGCTCCAATTAATTAGAAAATGATTAGTATCATGATATGTCATGTATAATGTGCTTTCAATCATTATAATACATGTTAAATTGCCTTTGAATCATGTTCCTCCATGTGAAATGATCATTGACTCATGCCCCTCCATCAGCAATGAGCCTTATCTCATGTTAATGTAATGTTGTATGTTGTTTCAAATTTTCCATGTTATGATTATAATTCTATATCCTTCCATTATATTCATGACAATTTTATACATAATTCATATACCTATTTATCTATCATGTATATTCTTATTCATGTTATTCCTTGATTGTTCCCTTTCTTAGATTTTAATATTATCTATTTTCTATGTATTTTATCATGTTATCCCATGTAGTGTTACGTATGAAGGAACATTTTGATCATGTTAAATAAGACTTTAATAATGATTTATCTTTTAATATTATATGTTGTTGTGTGATGTACATAATTCCAAAAGACACTAAAACATCGAACGTCTTTGTTGTATTTATTTTCATTTTATGCAATAAATCATATTTAAATATGAAATAAAGAGAATGGGTTGTTAAAATCAAAGTAATAGAAAATGAGTTATTATTAAATAATATACATTACATGTCACAAACTAACCCAGGTCAACCCTGAACCGGTCACCCGAGCCGGCTCACGGCAAGTCCTGAGGGGCGTTCCCAATCCCCCCCCCCCCCCCGGGATTGAAACTAGTGTCGGACATCAAAGTAAAAAACATTGGGAACGATTTGGCCCATAAAAGATAAATAAGTAATTAAGAATAAACACAACAAAAGCACTAAACTCTATCAGCAGAAAGAAATAAAACCAAATAGCAGACGTACCTCCATGTGACCCATCGGTCACCTCCCAACCAAGGACAACATTTCTCCCAAAATCCGCAACTCAGCTAAGAATACTTGAACAATAGAATCCTGCGACTAAGAAGATAAAATAGGTGTGAGCATTAAAAATGCTCAGTATGGATGCCGAAGTAAACCACCGAATCCAACCAAGACCACTTTACAGAAATAATCCCAAAAAAACTAGTTTTCACATACAAAGATAGAAAATAGGGTTTTTGTATTTTAAAGGAAAAGGGTTTGGGATCCTGATTACCATTTCAGAAACCAACACACAACAGAACCCGTTTTCCCCCAAACAATGCATTTCTTGAAAACTGAATTTCAAATCCATGTTTATAACATTTGTGGAAAAGAAGAATAGGTAATAAGTAAATAATGGAAACCAAGTGCAAGTAAAAGTAAACAAGCATATATAAGAAATAACCATGGGTGATCCTAAACATCCCTAGAAAACCCCTGGACGTACTCGATTTCATACTATATGTCGGCATGGTACTCCATAGTCAATAACCAACTGGCTGCCCTAATTGCCAACTAGTTGAACGCCCCACAATGCCTATCTACTAAGGGGGAACCAACCCGTCTGATCGGGGCTGGCTAGCAACCGTCTCTCGATAATCAATAAGATGCCCAAGAACCCATGGTGATTTCGATAATACTGTGTAAGTAGGAGTCCCTCGCACGCGTGACTCACCTCACCGCACTTGCCAACCCCTTACACGGACACCACCACACAACAACCCTTGAAGGTAAGTCCCCCTATAGAGATGCCCACAAATATGTATATATGAAATTCCTTCACATTCAATAAGGTTCCAACCGGGCCTTCACAGCATGTGCAGTTTCAAAACATTTCGTAAATGAGTTAAGTTGCCAATCGGGCACACAAACTTTCCCCAAAACTCAGTGCAAACACCCCATTCAAAACCCAATACCAAATAGGTCTTCAAACCATACAACCATTCAACACACACAAAAGGACAACTGGGCCAACTTCTTTTCAACCCTCTTTGAAATACCAAACCATTCCATCAAAAACCTAGTTTTAAGAAAATATAGTTTTTATGTGTCATTTTCATTTGGTGGCACATCGACGAGAGCACTTAGTGCTCCCATGGATGTGCCAACATCCAACAACACATCCAGTTTTTAGAATAATCACCTTAGAAACCATTTTCATAAAACACTTACCATTGAAACCAAAGCCAATTCTTTCACAACACTTTATAAAATCAAATTGCATCTTTCATACCAACAACCATTTCCAAAACTTTTCTAAAACAACCTATTGGTTCATAATTTTGTCACACAAACACACTAAACCAAATCTTACATTTAAAAAACACAATCACTATAAATTACAACCTAACAAATCACAAGGCACTCAATTTAACCTTACCAAGGAACTATGCATTTCATATAAACCAACATCAAAAGCCACTTTCAGAAATTTAAAACAACAATATAACTATGTCAGATGCTTTTCATAAACACAAAGAAAATGCAACGATATAAAAGAATTAATTAAAAAAATTCTTGTTCACAAGGTTTGAATAAAAAAGGGGAAATGGCTAGAAACACCTACCTCAAAGAATTTCCCAAGCCAACGCTTTGAAACTCACACAGCCACCTATTCACGTACCCGCACTCCCACAAAAGTGCACGCACTAGAAAAGTAACATTGTCACACCTTGACGCAACAGTTGACACCCAAAGTCATTGCGACGAAGACCAACATGCAACCAAATAAATACCAGGGACTCAAAAACAACAAAATACACCAAAATAAAATTAATCCAAATAAAGCAATCAAGATAAAATTAAAAAATCAACTCTATAGAAATCACCAAGTTCACAAGTAAAACTCAAATCACATCTTCACCATTTTTATAGAGAAAAACTAAAGGAAAAAAACACCAAAATCACATCAATTAACTTTAACATAAACATAATTAAACAATTAGAACAAACACCAATTTAAACCAATTCCACCAATTCCAAATCGTCACAAAAGATGTAAAAGGATACCATAGGGATGCGAATAATATTAAAAAAATTATCAAAGAAAGATTGGAACTTAAAAAAGAATATCAGCGCAGACGCAAGAAGATGTAAACCAGGAACTAACTCAAACATATTTTTAACAACTTTAAAAATATTCAAGAACACTATAGAAGGATAATTAAAGGCATAACAAAGATACGAATCAAGTTTTAAAACTAAATGAAAGAGAGAGATCAATAGCAGAGTGCTCTGGAAATTAAAATGTGCAAATTCACTTACCTCATAGGTGCGCGAATACAACAGCACTTCAACAGAAGGGTGAAAAGGGATTCGCGGATTAAATGCATCCCCTAGCCACCGTGTAAAACAAGAGAATAACAAACCATGAAAAAAAATTTGGTTAACTTGAAGAAAACTACCAAATTAGATGTAATAAAACATACCCAAACTAGAAGAGGATAGGGTTGCCGGTAAGGAAAGTGGCTGCCGGAAGAGTGGCACGCACCGTTGTAGTTGCTGGGGGTGTTCGGGTCATTACCGGAAGAAGTGCAGGTCACGTGAGTGTGGCCGGAAGGGAGCTTTTTCAAGGTGGCCAATGGGAGCTGGGTAGGTGTGGCTGGAGGGGGAGATCTCCGTGCGAGGTGTTGTGCGCCGTGAAGGGAGGTGGCAGGCACTATGGGAGGGTGGCGCGATGGGAGGCGAGGGTTGCCAGAGGGAGGCGTGATAGGAGGCGAGAACTACCGGAGTATGGCCCGACGGTGGGTGCTATTGGAGGGTGGCGTCGGGAGGAGGTCGACGGGGGGGGCACCGGAGCTGGGAACAGGGTAATAGGGGGGCGATGGATGCTGGGAACGGGGAAGAGGGGGGTGACGGAATAGAGAAATGAGAGGGAGGGGAGCGGCACTGGAGAGGGCGACGGGGAAGGGGAGAGGGTGCGGCCCGCAGCCAGAAAGTGGGGAAGGGAAAGGGGAGCGCACCCTCAGTGTTTTACACGTAAAAAAAGAACTAGAAACAAATTAAAATAAGAACCTTATAATAAAATAAATAAATAAATATAAATTTTGATATTAATTATTGTGGTAATATTATTAATGATTAAAATTATAATCATAATAATAGTGATAATAATAATAATAATAATAAAATAATAATAATAATAATAATCTGTCAACAGTGCAGTCTCCAGGACCGAACGCACCGTCACCGCTAGCGGTACGGTGACCGCGCACCGGCCCAAGACCCGCCAAAAATATCAAACATCAAAAAATTCAAACATGGACCCAACTAAACCTCTTCCAAACAACACGAGACCGATAAAAGAAATAAAGAAACTGATGTCTGTGGTCGGGGTGTGACAATTCTCCCCACCAGAGACATTTTTTTCCCCCAGAAAGACACCAAGCCAACAGTCGACAAAAAAAAGTCCATGCCCAGACAAAACCAAAGGAAAACAAGAGCCTCAGTGTAACTATTTCCAACAACATCACACCAAACCATTTCAAGGAGGACCACAACCCGATATTGAGGGGAGAACACGGGAGGGTTCTCCCCACCATGAGGATTCACTAATACAGAAACCCTTGAACCCAAACAAACCGCCCCAGGGGGGCAACGTGGGAACTCCCCAAACTAAACTCATCCCAACTTATCAATGCTAACGAAACAACTCCACCACTAGTATTAAAACTATTCTAGGAAAAACTGGAAGAAAGAGACACCGGGAAGGTGGAATTTCCTACGAAACTCAAACACAATAAATGAAAAGCCACGGAGAGGCGTTTGGCCTAATAAAGAGCCCAGAAACGACACCCATTAATTTTGTAGAACCAAATATCCCACTAACATACGTAGCTGAGACCATCCCCATGATCAAAACAGGTTTGTTTAGTCACAGACCCGATGCCCTTCAATGAATCTGAACAATTTAGAATCTACACCAAGAGCAAATGAGGCCACTTGGATTGCAGTAGAACAAGCTCATCGCGCAACCACAACAAGGATGAGCTTACAACAACGACAAGAATAGAACAAGGAAACTTAGGATATTTCCCTTCAGGAGGCTGAAAACATGGACCAGACCAAGGTTCCACACACTCTCGACAATTCCTGACTGTGCGCGAGCTTCACCCCGAGACCTGTGGTCGGGGCTCTGATGGGTGAAACATCTCCTGCCTCACAGTCAACCATTTGCATCCTCCAGTCCCCAAATTCTTCTCCTTAATGATTAAAATGCCCACGACGGTGGCACGTTTTCAAAGGGAAGTATGATGATGGATTAGAATGCCCAAAGAGGCTACACTAGTGGCACATAAGAGAATGGTTAGACAATAGGAATTCAACACTGATGAAGATGGTGTCCTGGAGACAGGTTCCCCCGACACACACTCCTTGCCAGATGGGGAACCAGCACTAGAGCCAATTACCATTAAACACACCCCAATCATCAACGCTAGTGAGACAACTATTTTTCATAGTCCAGAACTGGACCCTCAAATAAACCTGAGACGGTACGAACCCTAACAACCCTGTGAGTTCCCAATAACCTGAAGACCCACTCTAATTCCACCACCACACAACTGCCCCTCATGGACATTGATTACATTGATAAGCAGGAAACACAAAAAAAGAACTAGGAACTGGGAATAACTCATTAACAACTTTTGGAGGCTTGTTTGGCGGCATACTCATAACATGAAAAACACCATAAAAACCAGTCATCAATCCAAAACTCAATCAAAGAAACAATACAAGCTAAGGGAAACAGGCCCACAAGCCAAACATATACAAACACAATAATAAATCACTTTCCAAAACCATTATTTCATTAAAACTTTAAAACCCACCCATGGCACCTTATGAACCATCACATGTGCGTTCATTCAATCTCGCTCAAATCATCTGCAAACAAGTGCCCCTACGAACTCTCTGTACATACCCATGCACATGTGACTCTCCACAAGGAGTTCCAAGGTTCAAACACTTATTTTTCCTTACCAAATCCAAACACATCTCATGTTGTTCCAAATAGAAACACTTTCTCTTTAAAACCCCAATTCACCAATTTATAAACAATTTTAAAAGAAAAAATTTTCCATTTTAAAACAACTTCCATTTTTAACACACGCTCACATCGACCGAGATCAAAATGAAACACATTCAACAACAAACCACCGGAACGAGGAATCTAGTGCATATGCCTAACTTGGTGACATGGTGGTGAGCCATATCCCAAGTAAGGTATATCACTAAAAGGACCTTGAACTAGACACTTGCACTCCACATGGGTCACCACTCCATGTGAGGCTACAACCTGAACCAGTTCTCCTTAATTATCTTCCCTCAAACCATAACAATAAAAGGAAAAAGAATCAAAACCCAGACTACCCCTAGAAGCACAGGTCTCGTCGCGGGCGGTGGTGATCAAGCACCAACCTGCAACCTACCTCCTGAGTCCTGAAAAATCATAATCTCCTTCTACCAGAAATCCCAAATATCAAGGGCCACCTCTAATACCATTTTGTCACGAAACAACCCGGTTCGACCCTGAATCGGTCACCCGAGCCGGCTCGCGGGAAGTCCCGATGTGCATTCCCGATCCACCCAGGATGGCAACTAGTGTCGGGAATCAAAGTTAAAATTTTGGGAATGATTTGGCCCATTAAAGATAAATAAGTAATTAAGAATAAATAGAACAAAAGAACTAAACTATAGCAGTAGAAAGAAATAAAACCAAACATCAGATGCACCTCCATGTGACCCTTCGGTCACCTCCCAACCAAGGCCAACATTGCTCCCAAAATGAGCAACTCAGCTAAGAAAACATGAACAAGGGGAACATGTTACTGAAAATATAAAATAGGCATGAGCATTAAAAATGCTTAGTAGGGATGCTGAAGTAAACCATAGAATCCAACCAAGAAAACTTTCCAGAAATAATCCCAAAAACACTAGTTTTCACATACAAAGATTATAAAATAGGGTTTTCATATTTTAAAGGAAAAAAGGATCATGATTACCATTTCAAAAACCCACACACTCCACAACCCATTTTCCCCCAAACAATGCATTTCTTGAAAACTGAATTTCAAATCCATTTTTATCACATTTGTGGAAAAGAATAATAGGTAATAAGTAAATGCTATAAACTAAGTGAAAGTAAATGTAAACAAACAGATATAAGAAATAAACATGGGTTATCCTAAACATCCCTATAAAACCCCTAGACATACTCGGTTTCAGACTACTTGTCGGCATGGTACTCCATAGTCAATAACCAATTGGTCGCCCTAATAGCCAACCAGTGGCACGCCCCACAAGGCCTATCTACCAAGGGGGAACCAACCCTTCTGATCGGGGCTGGCTAGAAACTGTATCTCGATAATCTATAAGACTCCAAGGAACCCATGGTGATTTTGATAATACTGTTTGTGTAGGAGGCCCTTGCACGCGTGACTCAACTCGCCGCACTTGAGAACCCCTTACACAGACACTACCACGCGACAACTCTAGAAGGGAAGTCCCCCAGTAGAGATTCCCACAAATATGTATATATGAAATTCTTTCACATTCAACAAGGTGCCAACCGGGCCTTCACAGCATGTGGAGTTTCAAAACATTTCTTAAATCAGTTAAGTTGCCAATCGGGCACACAAACTTTCCTCAAAAGTCAGTGTAAACACCCCATTCAAAACCCAATTTGAAACGGGCCTTCAAACCGAACAACCATTCAACTCACACCAAAGGACAACCGTGCCAAATTATTTTCATCCCTCTCTGAAATACCAAACCATTCCATCAAAAACCTAGTTTTAAGAAAATATAGTTTTTATGTGTCATTTTCATTTGGAGGAACATCCATGTGAGCACTTAGTGATCCCATAGATGTGCCAACATCCAACGACAAATCCATTTTTTAGAATAATAACCTTAGAAACCATTTTTATAAAATACTTAGCATTGAAACCAAACCCAATTCTTTCACAACACTTTATAAAATCAAATTGCATCATTTAAACCAACCACCATTTCCAAAACTTTTCTAAAACAACCTATTGGTTCATCATTTTGTCACACAAAGACACCAAACCAAATCTTACATTTCCAAAACACAATCACTATCAATTACAACCAAACACATCACTAGGCACTCAATTTAACCTTACCAAGGAACTATGCATTTCATATAAACCAACATCAAAAGCCACTTTCAGAAATTTAAAAGAACAATATAACTATGTCATATGCTTTTCATAAACACAACAGAAATGAAACGATATAAAATAATTAATTGAAAACATTCTAGTGCTCAAGGTTTGAATCAAAACGAGGAAATGGTTGGAAAGACCCACCTCAAAGAATTGGCCAATCCAATGCTTTCAAACTCACACGGACACCTGTTGACGTACCCGCACTCCCACAAAAGCACACGCACTAGAAAAGTAACATTGCCACACCTTGACAAAACAGTCAAAACCCAAAGTCAGTGCGACGAAGACCAATGCGCGGCCAAATAAATACCAGGGAATCAAAAACAAAAAAAGTCACCAAAATAAAATTAATCCAAACAAATAAATCAAGATACAATTAAAAAACCAACTCTATAGAAATCACCAAGTTCACAAGTAAAACTCAAATCACATATTCATCATTTTTATAGAGAAAAACTAAAGGAAACCCCCCCAAAATCACATCAATTAACTTTAACATAAACATAATTAAACAATCAGAACAAATACCAATTTAAACCAATTCCACCAATGCCAAATCATCACAAAAGATGTAAAATGATACCATATGGATGCGAATCATATAAAAAAATTATCAAATAAATATTGGCACTTAAACAAGATTATCAGCACAGACGTAAGAAGACATAAACTGGGAACTAACTCAAACATATTTTTAACAACTTAAAAAATATTCAAGAACACTATAGCAGGCTAATTAAAGGAGTAACATAGTTATGAATCAAGTTTTAAAACATAATGAAAGAGCGCGAGCAATAGCAGAGTGCTCTAGAAATTAAAATTTGCAAATTCGCTTACCTATGAGGTGCGTGAATACAACAGCACTTCAACAGAAGGGGAAAAATGTCTTTGTGGAACAAATACATCCCCTAACCACTGTGCAAAACACGCAAATAACAAACCATGAAAAAAAGTTTGGTTAACTTGAATAAAACAACCAAATTAGATAAAATAAAACATACCCAAATAGGAATATGAGAGGTTTGTCGGCAAGGAAAGTGGCTATCGGAAGAGTGTCACGCACCGGTGTAGTTTCCAGGGGAGTTTGGGTCATCGTCGGAAGAAGTGCAGGTCGCGTGAGTGTGGCCGGCAGGGTGCTTTGTCGAGGTGGCCAATGAGAGATGGGTAGGTGTGGCCGATGGGGGAGATCGTTGTGCGAGGGGCTGCGTGCCGGGAAGGGAGGTGGCGGGCGCGACGGGAGGGCGGCGGGACAGGAGGTGGGTGCTGTCGGAGGGCAGCGCGACGGGAGGCGGGCACTACTGGACGGCGGTGTGGCGGCAGGAGCTGTCGGAGGGTGGCACCAGGAGGAGGTCAATGAGGGGGGGGGGGGGGGGGCGGAGCTGGGAACCATGGAATAGGGGGGCGACGGAAGCTGGGAATGGGGAAGAGGGGGCGACGAAATTGATAAGTGAGTGGGAGGGGAGCGATGCTGGAGAGGGAGACGAGGAAGGGGAGGGGTGCCGCCTACGGCCAGAAAGGGGGGAAGGGAATGGGGAGTGCCCCCTTAGGGTTTTACCCATAAAAAATAATTAGAAACAAATTAAAATAATAAGCTAATAATAAAATATATAAATTGATATAAATTTTTATATTAATTATTGTGGTAATATTATTAAGGATTAAAATTCTAATAATAATAATATTTATAATAATGATAATAATAATAATAATAATAATAATAATAATAATAATCTGTCAATCGTGCAGTCTCCAGGACCGAACGCGCAGTTGCGGCTAGTGGTACGGTGACCGTGCACTGGCCCAAGACCCGTCAAAAATATCAATCTTCAAACAAATCAAAAATGGACCCAACTAAACCTCGTCTAAACGATGTGAGACCGATAAAAGAAATAAAAAAACTGATGTCTGTGGTCGGGGTGTGACATTACATAAAAATTTATTCATACTTATGGTTTATAGTTAAGAAAGATAATGTACGTGACCAATGATATATTTGAATAAATGTAATATTACATAAGATATCGAGAGACATATGGTATAAGGTATCAATTCAAAAATATAGATTATCAAGCATTAGATAATTCAATAGAAAATAACATTGATTAAAAATAAATTCATGTGTTTTATAAACCCACATCATAAATATTTTATATCCTTAATTATTTGAAATTATTTTATTTGAATTGTTTTAAATATAGTAGTTATAAATATTATTCTTGAACACATGAAAATTTAGATATTACTATTTAAATAAAATGAAAATAATTTCAAAAAATACATGTTCAGATAAACATATTAAAAAGAGCAGATTTTCAATAGTTGATAAGTATGACCCATTCGAAACATGATAATTATTTTCAAAAATTATTAAATGAGGTTATCTAGAATAATATTACCTTGCTTGATTAATGAGGAAATGATAAGGAAGAAAATAAATTAATGAATGTTAATATGTATGAAGAGTAGTTCCTAACTAAGTAGTAGAGATGTGGTCAGTTTCCATAAAATATGAAAATAGTGAGACAATAGGGAAAATGTAGCATTGATAAGAAATTTAATTCACAAAAAATAATCAAATGATGTAAAAATGATATTGGGTTTTAGAGTGGAAGATCATAATAACACCTCAGGTGATTTTTAAAAAAAATACCAATTTGAAATTTATATCTGATAAGAAACATTAATAATGATGGTAACATATGAAAAAAATAAGAAAATATGAGTGATATCAAGAAATGGGAATTAAAATATAATGAAATTAAAGTTACTCCTTATGTGTCTATACTTCTTTTCTGGAATTGAAAATTGAGACAAAAAACCTTTTTACCTTGACACATTATAAATCTAAAACTATTAATCAAAAGAATTATATATGGATATTAAAAACCTATGAATTTCTTGAATATGAAAAATGGAATTCATTATGTAAAAATATCACAATATTAATGAAATCATATTACAGAATATAAATTATATCTCTATATATTTAATTAAAGGCAAATAATCCAATTCATTAAATCCTCACTTATACTATTGTTATTTAATATATTGTATAATGAATATCAGTATCTTAATAACCTTTTATGAAAACATTTCATAACTATAATCATTGATAAAAAGTTATAAAATTAATTTATATAGTCATATTAGTCAATGGCATCTAATATACAATATTGGTTGTGTGTAATCCTGCTCATTTTAAACAAAATTAAAAAATGTGGAATTTTTCATAGTGTTATCAAAATTTTAATCATTATCATATCAAGAATGTTATTATAAATGATTCTTTATCAATATTTAAAATGTTATAATTTCATTATGTTGATGTTTTTATACATATATTTTAAATTAAATAGGTGATAATCTTGTTTTGGTGATTTTTAATAAAAGAATAGTGGAGTATTAATTAATTAGTTAAATATTAATGATATGATACAAATATCATATGAAAACATTAAATAATTATTATATATATGACTTATTTGGGAATAATTTCCCAATTAAGAATTATAATGATTTTATTTAAATATTTAAAATATTCTAACAATTATTTATGCCTGTTAAAAACATTAAAATTAATTTAAATGAAAAATTAGTAACATTACTTTATAGAGTTAAGAGTCTACACAATGAAATTTTGACATTATCATTTATTGAAAATGACATGTAAAGAAGGTAGATTATAAATCATTTCATCATAAATTTTATAATATTATATATTTGATATTCATTCTTCAATTTCACTATTATAATTGTGAAGAGTGGTGGTGGTGAAAAACAATAGTCATTCTTTCATAGATGTGGTTGTCCACACCAATCCAGCTTGTTTTAAAATATTTCTAAAACACACATAATGATTAATTTATTTATATGAAATTATAATATGAATAATTTATTAAATAAAAAACATTACATATGATATTAAAAAAAATATATACGAAATAACATGAATAATTGAAAAAATACACAAAACAAGTTGAATTATTATAGAATTTATACCCCTTTTTTACTGGATAAAAATTTAAAATTATAAAATATTATAGTTATTGAGTAGATATGTGAATTTTTCTTTAAAAAATATCTATTCTCACTATATTTAAAAAGTACTATAAATATGATTTTATTTTTACACATAAGAAATATATATTATATATATTTTTAAACCATATATGAAACATAAAATATAGTATGATTAATAATAAATATAATTATGATATAACTACCCGTTAAATAATAATATATAAATATTATACAAAAATATTAATTATACCCATATAATAGGAAAATAACATTTTGAAAAATCAAAAATATATATACAAGTAAATTAAACTGTAAAAGTATATTTTAACTACTATAAACCCATCATAATTATGTAGAAAAAAACATAATCTTAATTAATCAATTATTCTAGCTAAATAAATATTCTTCTTATCTCAAATAATATAATTTTAAAAATAATTCTCAAAACACCTACAATAAATTCTTAATAAATTTTAAAAATATCAATCAAAAAAGTTTAAATCATAATCATTTAAATAGAAAATTATATAAAATGAATTCACATAAGGGAATTTCATGCACATTATTTTAAAATTGTCTACAAACATTATATTACATGATCACTTAACAAAAAACACACATGTTAAATGTCACACCAAGATAGTATATATTTAAAACAATAATGTGAATTAATTCTGTCTAAATAAAACATAATTAGTTTATTATTTTTACTTTTTTTTGTGAAATTATATTTTTAAAAAATATTTTGATTGTATTTCTTTAAATAATATTATTAACATTAATATTGAAAAATAATTTATATTAGTAGTGATTTTAATAAAGTAATGGTTGATCATATTATAAATAATAGTCAAATGCATCTTGAAAATATGCACAACACCAAAAACATTTCCTAATGAAATTCACATAGCCCGTTCTTTTATAAATTCATCCATATAAATATAATTAAATAACTCGTCAAAAATACATTTATGATTAATCATATTTATCTAATTTTTATTTTAAATTAAAACAATTCATCAAGGATTTGACTCCCAATAGACTAACTATTAGATTATTATTTCAAACAGCAAAATTTAACTCAATTTTTTCATCTTCAATTTGAACAACATCAAATTAATTTATAATAATAACTTCATCTCGTGAAGATTAATTTTTTAAAATATTATTATATTTTTTTAGTTTAGAAAAATAGAACATAAAACTTATTAATTTATTCTTCATATATTCTTCATTAATCGTATGATTCAGAATATAATTTTCCTGAAATGGATATTTATTTTAATTATTTGTGTTATTGTGAACCATTCATAGCCACTTATATTATTTTTAAATTTTTTTTATTAATTATATTACCCAAGATATTTTATGAAAATCCATAATTTTATTTTTTCTAACTTCCTAGTCTAAATTGGAATATAACTCAGAAACCAAAATAATTATTGAATTATTTTTCAAAATTCAAACTAGCCACTAAATAAATATTACATACCTTTCTAGTGTGTTAAAATAATTTATATGAATAATGATGAGTGAGAAGATGAAAGTGTCATTATAAAATATTTCCCACTAATTGAAGGTTACATGTTTGAATCTATCTGTCAAAATAATTAGATGACTGATATTGTTATATTAAAATAATTATAACTATAATCACTCTCTTCGATTTCATCCAACATTACTTATCTTTCTAAACATGGGTTTTGATTTTTTCTAACATAGTATGTCCCTTATTTCAGTACTCATAAGAACTAATTTCTGAATAATGATTATATTTTAATGTAACAACTATTATTTTAATAAATTTCATTTACATCATTTTTCTATCATCCATTGGTATATTTTTATCCCATATTTATTTCGTTTATTAATTTTCTATCAATTTTCTATTAATTTCATTTTTTTTAGAAAAACATAAACCCTTAATTTCAAAAGATAAAGAAGATGATACTTTTTCAGATAATTTGAAAGATACTCCATTATTTTCAAATTTTCATATCATTCATTATTTTCCATTTTTAGTACTTATTAATTTAGAGATATAATGTTTCATCCATGTTATAATCATAAAAAAATTACAATCATAAATTCCCACATTTATAAAGTTTCTCTTTAATGGTTATAGTCAAATTATTATTTCAATCAGAAAATTATTCATAATAATTTCTATAAGAGTAAATTTTCTATTTTAAAAATTCATATATATATTTAACATAACACTAAAACGTTAATGATCACACATCATGACTTCTTGGAAGTTAGGATAGTTATTTCCTAAGACAGTTTTATCACATTTATTAGTTCTTTGATGAGTGGCTTTTAAATTTACTAACATTTCAACAAAAATTTTGAGATATGATATATATTTATAAACACATGTAGTTAAAAATAAATAAATAAAATTCATAATATTATTATAGATAATATATTTTTTATAATCATTGGTTTGATATTTATAATGATAAAATCCATGTAGGTAATATAGTTTGAACATGATTATCCATATTTTAGAAATTATGTTTTTCAAAACTAAATCTCTTTTTTCTTTATAGTATCTAGTATCACAATAAATTAAATTTGGATGGATAATTATATGTAATAACACAAAAAACTATCCACAAATATCTAAAAAACATTCATGTTAGAGTTTTAAATTAATAGGAATCGGGTTAGAAGAAAATAGGTATAAATCACATAATGAAATTTAATTATTAAAAAATATACTTTCATTAGAAACCACTAATACCAATAGTATGTACCCATAATCTATGTTGAAATAAATAATTTATGGGTGGTGAAATTCATTTTAAAAAAATTAGTATAAAATAGTTTTCAAAATTTTTTCTGGGAAGAGTAAAAAAATCAAACATACTTGTAAAAGGATGTCAAATAATAGATAAATTTTTTTGAACTCATGTTAAATTCAAATAGTTTTGATGAACTGATCCTACATATTTTCATTAAAAAATAAATAACCTAATGAGAAGATTGTAAAAATAAAAAATAAATTCATTTAAAATGGAGTAGACCCAACCTAGAATATAATTCTTCAGTTTCAAATTATCTTATTCTATTATACAAGATAGAGGAAACATATCATTTACATTTACCAGGTTGACACACAACACTTTTTTCCATACTTTTGATCATTTTGTAATAACATATACAATATATTTTGAGTATAGGTACAAACATTAGTGATTTGTGTTACGACCGAATAAAAACATTACATATCTCTAAAATATATGTGATTAATTGTATAAAAAATTTAACTCGATATTGATAAAAAAATTTAATGATATAGAATAGTGTTATTAAACAACTCATTATAGATATATTATATTTATTATAGTTCATTTTAATAGTTTTTGAATAAACAAGTTGATATATGTGTCATTTTAGAATAAGGAACAAATGATTTCTCAAGAGTATCTCATTTTCTCTTTTATTTTATTGAAATTTTATTTGTAGATAACATATAAATGAAAAAAGAACAAAAATAAGCTAATAATGTGGGATTTTCCTAAATAAATTTCAAAACATACAATACATTTCATACATTTTTCAGAAGAATTTAAATATACTATTTACTTCATTTTATGTCACACTCGTGTTCGAAGAATATTTTTACCATAAACCATTCATCAAATAAATTTTAAAAACTACAAAAAAAATTCAATTATTTTTAATTTAAAAATTAATATAATTGATAGCATTACTATTTTAAAATTTCTATGATTATAAATAACATGAATAATATCAACTATATTTATTCAGTGAAAAATATGTTCACATGACGTCATATTAATTTTTGAAACTATTGTAGATATATTTAGTAAATATTATCTAGAATTCTATAAGACGTTCTAAATTATTATATGAGGACCTCATTTTTTTAAAAACATATTGTAAGATAAATCAATAAATATAAAATACACATATTTTTTTATATTTTTCCTGAAATACATTGTTGAAAATGTTATATATATTATATAATAGAAGGGCATATTTTAAACTATTTAATGATTAACTTAAATAATATGTAATTCAAATATAAGTGTAGATGATAATATTTATATTTTAAGTATGATGTGGCTTCATCAATTCTTGAAAACTGTGTGAATCTTTATTTTTTTCCTAGCTATAAAATATAAAACTGGTTTATTATGGCGTTCTAGACATGAGAGATATATGTTAAAAAATACATCAATGTTAAAATAAATTAGTGGTATTGAGTTTCTATATGAATTTGAAATTTTTTATCTAATATTTTGAAATATATGTATCCATGTTGTGGATTTTGGTGGTTGAAGAATATTTGTAGGATAAAAACCTATTTTATGTAAACTATAAATGTTAATTATATATGTATCACTTACAACATGTTAGATAATATATATTGGGAGATATGAAATGGAAAAGTAAGAAATTTTTTACATGTAAAGGAAATATTTTAAAAAAAATAAAATTTATATGGAATCATAAAATTAAAAAATAACAAAATTAGTATGAGTGAATTTTTGTCAGATTGAAATTATGCATAAATAAAATCATGATTGAAAATAAATATGTTTGAAGATTCTATGTATGGATAGAACAGATAAGGATATTTTTTTAAATATATACCATGATAGTTTAAACAGATTCATGTAACAGTTTTCCATAGGAAAAATTTTGAACATATAGATACATATCATTATATAGGTATGTTTTATAAAAATTTCAAAAAGAAAAAAACATTTAAATTATTATAAATTTCAAACACATAAAAATGAAAATGATGTGAAAAACGAATGAGTAGTGTGAATAAATAATTATTTAAAGAGAATTTATATATATTAGAAACTAAATAAATCATTTCTCACTTTTTCAAATGATTTACGTTGTACTATTCATTTTTATATTATCTTAAGTGAAATTATGAAATGTTTGATTAAGAAGATAATCAATGTATAAGAAAAACATTTTTCATGGTACGGAATATTTAAAATATATACCTATAATAAATCAACATAAAAATTTGAGAATAATTTGTTTTATTAAAATAAAATAAATGATAATAGATATCTTATAAAAATATTTCAAATACCAGGAAATTATGAACCAGGCGTAAGCCTGGTCCCGCAAATTTATTAAAGGAAAAGTGAAAGTAAAGTCAGTAGAAAATACAAACACTACATTACATCAAAACCGTATGCATCCTTCTCCCCATCATCAGATAACTCATCACCAGGATCAGCTGACTCCCATTCAGAAGATTCATATTTGCGCATCATCTCAAGGTACATATTTTTCTTCCGAAGAATTTCCTCAGATAACTTCTCCTTGTCCGGCTGTTTCCCACTGAATCCTTTGTCCCTCTTCGGGGACCCTCCCCTTCGCTTGCCACTGTACCCATTTACAATGACATTTTCTTGTGACCCTACAATCTTGTGTACAGACCTTGTCGCCATTGGTTTGGGTAGATCCGTATAGTCACTCCTTGGCTTCCTCCTGCTTTGAGTTTTTTCTTTCAGTTCCTTTCTTGGGGTCTCATGAATTTCATTCTTCACAGCATCTTTGTATGATATCTTGATTGTGTCATCCGTGCAGGGACTTTTACCTTTACCACTCAAACTTTCCAGGCCATCATTGCCTTCTTTCTCTAAAATTTCCTCTACCACTTCCATCTCTTTTGCCTCATTTAATCCAGCATCATCCAACACTGCAAATTTATTTGTAGAACAATTAAACAGTTCATGAGAATTAACCTGCACCAGGACATCAATTGTATTCTTCTGTTCAGACACCAAATCCACAGGCTTAGAGCTGTCCAGAATCACAGCACATCCCCTGCCCATATACTGTAAGTCAGACTCACCAGCCTTCATCTCCCCTTTATCAGGTTGTTCCATTACTTCTTTCCCCTTTCTACTAGCCATATTCATGAAGCTCTCCTTTTCCGGTATTGAATCTTCCATACCTATGTTATTTTCATTTGGCAATTATCCTGAATGGGTCTCCTGCCCCACACACATTTCTGAAGAAACCTCAACAAGGACCTGGTTATTTATCAAATCACCTACCACTGGGGCCAATCTAATTTCAGAAACCCCTGGATTCAGACCTGTTTGATGCTGAACCATATCATCCACCGCCGGGACCAATCCAGTTTCAGATGCCCCTGGATTCAGAGCTTCTTGAGTATGAACCATAGAATCATTGCCAGGATTATTAGGCACACCCGAGTGGGATGCTGGACTCTTCCTTCGGCATTTAACTGTTTCATGACCCTGCTTGCAACAGTTGGAACAAAACGGAATCCAAGTTTCATACAAAATTTTTTGAGCGTACCTATATTCTCCTTCCACGATGATCCATACAACCTCTGGCGGAACTATTGAGAGATCCATTTCAACACAGAGTCTCACAGTGGCAGGATTTGACAAAGAAGCAGTTCTTTGATCACAACAAATAAAACTTCCAATGGAATTACCTATTGAGTGTAGAAGTCCTGGATTTTGAAAAGGGATGGGAAGACCCGGCAACGTCAACCAGATTGCTGAGTTTGGAGAATCACGATTCAAATGATTTTCAAAGGTTCATCGAAGGAGATGGAAACTAAAATCCATCTTACATCGGGACCAAGCCTTTACCAAATCCTCATCATCCGCAAACAGGATGAGGATTTGTCGCGGTCCAAGAATTCCAACACGTGAAAAATTCTTGAGCCCCCATTTTTCATTCACAAACTTATCTAAATCCTCTAACAAAGGACGCCTTCTCACAAACCTTGTAATTAGGGCATTAGAAAGCAGCGCTGAAGCCTCATTGAATTCCTGTAACGTGACTAGAACAACGGGTTGACCGGAGATGCATCCGGGGACCTTCGGGGAGACATTGATAGTCGGAAAGAGGAAACCTGTGTCTAGCGAGGGTTGGAAAGCACCATCACCGCACTTCCCAGAATCAAGCACAAGAGATGACAATCCCCCTCCCCCCGTCGAGGGAGGAGGGTTCGCGGCAGCCGCCATCGCCAAACCCTAGCTCAGGGTTCTCCATCGGTGGGAGACGCGAGCGAGCGCCATCTCTCTTCCTTCCAAAATATTTCAAATATATTTATTTAATATTAACAAAAATTACTATAATAATTATAAATTAATCTTATGAATATATAACAGATAAATATTATTTGTTTTGTAATAACAATATTTTTAATGTATAGGATTAGTTATAAGTAAGAAAATAGTAATTTTTTTTATTTATATATAATCTAATCAGAGTAGACCTAATTTGTTAAGGGATCATAATAATTAATAATGAATACTGAATAAATTTTTCTATTATTTGAATTAAGGGAATAAATAAATTATTCAAATAATGATGATTTTTGGTTATTGATAAATTTTAATAAAATAAAAAATATGGGGAGTTTTTAACTTATTTTGTCTTTAAAAACAATGTAATTTTTATATCATTATTTTAATTTTTCATATATTACATATTTGAGTTAAATTTAAAATAATGTTTTCACATGGGTGTCAATAATGAAAAAAATTCAATGCACAATTGTGATTTCAATAAGTCACACACTAAATTTTAGATTAATTTCAAAGATGTGATCTGATCAGTATAAAGTATAAATAAAACCATTACCCTATTATATGCTAACTAGGATAAGACTCAGTTGTATTATACATTATTGAAATTTTTTCACAAAAAAACAATTGCATTCTTTTTTATGATTATAATATAATTATATAGTAGAAGAAATAACTATTTTTAACTTGATAGAAGTTTTTATTATATTTTTTTTATAAAATTAAGACAATATATTTTTATTAAATAATATTAGATGAAGGGAGATGAACTAAAGATAGGATGGAATTTTATTTTTAATATATCAGATTTAAAAACAACATAATTCTTACAGGTATTATGTGACCCTGAAATGTTATGCTATAATTTCATGATGATTAATAATTAATTGTTAACTATATGTGATATTTTATGTGTCCCATGGAATATTATTATTTCCAAATTATTGCATCCCTATAAATATTTATGAAATTTTTATATGAGATGGTGAAAGGATGAGATAATGATATTGAACATTGAATATGTTGGTATGAAGAACTATCAATTAGAATAATCACCTTGAATATATCAATATGAAATGTATATATATTTTTAGATTAACATATGATGATTTGAATGGATTCTATAAATGAATTCTATAATAAATGGGGACTATATTAGAAACTGTTATATGTATTATAAAATAACTCATTGATAAATCATTTGATAAATATTTTGATATAGAGAATTTCTATAATAAAATCCTGTAAATAAGTTCAAGCATAACACTAGTGAATAATGTCGATTTTGAGATAATATGTTATTCTCTTAGTTGATTGGAATTCGTACATGAGAATAAATAAGATTTTTTTCTGTCATGTATGAATGAAATTGAATTTTTGGATGCTCAGTATAAATAAAAAAAGTGAGAATGGAAATGTGTAAAAATATATTATTGATAATATCTAACAATATATTAAATGGTAGTGTTATGTAAATTAAAAAACTCAATATCAATGTCTATAAAGGATGAAATCAAACACTATTTGAAATTACTACAATGAAAAGCCTTGATTTTTTAGAAAATCATTATGGAAGATTTTTTTAGAAGAATTTATATTTTAATGGGTGTTTCATAATATGTTATGATAAAATACAAAAGTAGGAAATTATTCGTTTAAGGAAATATGAAAGGTCATGTGAGATACATTTTAGATAAAATTATGACTTCAAAAGCTTATGCAAGATTAACTATTCATCTAAAAAGGATACATAACTTATATTTGATGAGTCATGTGATCATATATGCTGTTAAAATAAATTTTATATGATCAATAAGATAGCATAAGTGATATATGTGATTTTTAAAATGGTAATATAATTATATAAATCTTTAAAACTTGAAATAGTAAAAAATGTTAAAAAGTTATTTTTATATATGTTTATGCATTTTATATTCACCAATACATAAACATCAAGATATATTAGTGATTTTCATAATAATTTTTGGATATATAAATTATATTAATAATTTCACTGAATCATGAAAAAAACAATACAATTCATATAGTATTAATTCACACAACACTGTTATCACAATATGTTTTCATTTAGATGTGGACTAAATGAAGTTTATTTAATGGAGTTATGATGATGAAAATTAGTGAGCCTTTTGGAGTATTAAATATGATTATTATATCAATAAAAGGATATAATATTTTATTTTTCTTCAACATGAGTCCATTGACTTTATTATTTATAGGATTTGGATGGTGTGATATTATGAGATTTCAAGATAAGAAATTGAAGTTAAATTAACACAATAATGCATAATATAATGGCTCACACCATGAATGAATAGATAAAAGTTTAAATGGTTCATTGTACAATTGGTCAATTCACTTTAAAATAAGTGTGAGATATATTAATGAAATAATATGTGACTCCCACAAGTGTATTATTAGGATATATTTACATTGAATTAATGTTTGATCATTATTTACTTTTATAATGATTTATAGTAAATTCATATGAGAATATTAATTATTTAAACCAAAACATAGTTTAATTATATTATTACTGTTATCCTATGTTTTATTAATGAAAAAATAATATTAATTTTCTTTCCATGAATACACACATCACATAGTAATTGATATCAGATCTTGAATTTTATCACTACTTAGTATAAAGATAATTTTTTTGTTAATGTGAATATAATACAATGGTTACAACCATATTAATGTATTTGTACCATGAAAATAATATCTTGGTATAAATTTTCAACACAAAATGTTTCCCCTATTAAGTACCCAATTATAGTAAAAGGCATCATGTAGATAGAAAAAAATTGATATTATTGATTGTATCACCATAAATAAATGAATCATACCATTATTTTTGAAATCCACATGATATGGATATATATGGTCCATCATATTTATTACAACAAGGTCTTGGTTTTTTATTATAATTAACATTCCATTTTAATATCTATTATGAATATTCACCTGAAAATTGTTTAATGAATGGATTTTAGGATAAGGATGTTCAAGGGGGTTGATAATGTTTGATTTTGAATTGAAACATAAATGTCTTGTGTGATTGTTTTTAGATTACCATATGTGTAAGAATTCATAATATAATTGAATTTTATATAGGATTTCAATAATTTGAAAATTTACTATTGGATGCATTGAATATCAAGAATTGAGAGGTGAGTCGTGGCTGGACAAAATTACATTAATAAAAAATATTCAAATTAGAGTGTTGTTTCATACATTTGTGATTATCATTAAATAAGGATTATTTTATTATGGGGAACACCCATTTATTTCAAATTATACATTTTTTACCATAATATGTTCATCCAAAATGTGAAAATTAAATCTTTTTTCAAACCTCCAATAACGAAATGTGTGTAATATAAGATGTTGGCTGGGAACCTAGACAACAAATATCCTTAAATGAATTATTTTAATCACAAAACAATGGATTTTATATTATTTTTAATATAATGAAATCAATTATATATGATCCTTGGATGTAACCAAGTATGAGTGAACATTTTATCATTTGTCTACATTTTGATAAACTTATTTCTGATAATCATTATAGATACAATGTGTTAGAAAATACGAGGAAATATACTAATAAATCATGGGTTAAGAGAAAATTTTATGACACAATGTATTATCCCCCATGTATGGATATATCCTCATTCCCCATGAGTCACGACCCTTCCCCCAGTCCCATGCCGTGACTACCCCAGGCCCACCTTCCAGAGGCTAGGGGCTGGCGACTAGCACCAAAAGGCATATTCCTTAAAACTAGGACGAAATTGCCTTTATATCCTGTATAAACACACTTCCAAGAACACATAAAGATGCGAACACAAGTAAACTATATATAAAAAAGTGTGTCTACAGTTATTAAAAGGTTCCAGAATGCAAGCCCAACTAGAAATTACAATAAAACTGGAATGTACAAGTAAACTGCACAGCTCCTATGAACACCTTCCATGGATCCTACTAGAAGGGTAGGTATAGCTTTTAAATGGTAATCTCTAAAATAAAACTCATCTAAGGTCTACCTTTGAGCTACCTCCAGTCCTGGTAACATCTTCCCTAGTCAGCAATGTCTGTATTTTGCACCAAAGACAATGAGGTGCGGGCGTAGCCCATGTTGGGGTGAGTATAACGATACTCAGTAGGGACCCCGTGACCATTAAAGGTCTCCCAAAATCCATATAGGATAAACCACAAATCAAGAAAACAAATAACAACCCTACTAAGGTATATTAACATACATATACCAAAGTTATCAAGTATATCCTTCTCATTCATGAGGAAACTCAAGGCCAAAATCCTTAGTCAATGTATAATTGTCCCATGAAGGAATCAATACCTATAAGGCCCCGGACATAAACCTTAATTAATATTGAATTAAATGAATAATTCACATTGAGAATCTTTTTAGGTTTAGAGTTTTAGAGAATTAGGACATGACTATTACATCTCAAAACATTAAAAAGTAGACACTTCTACTAAGTTTCCATAAAAAATAAAGTCTTGAAAAGAAACATGTCTAGTTCCATGTTTTAGATAGCATGACTTTTCCTTGATCCCATCCTTGACATTATTCCACGTTAATTCCTGTGAAAAACATTTCAAAAAAACATGGGGTGAGCATAAAAAGCTCAGTAAGGGATACACAACAAATGAAAACTTTTAGTTTTTCAAAACAACAAGTAAACCATGTATACTTTAGCAAAGTAATACATTTCACCATTATGAAGTAGTAAAAACTCTTCACTGAATAAAAGATCAGTACTTACCCTTTTTTAACCAAAATATTACCATAAAACACATATAAAGATCCCATAACATATATAGGTATCATGGGACAAAAACATACTTAAATGGAATAACCATACGGTCGACTTCCACACAAATCACTTAATGGAATAGCCATACGGACGACTTCAATACCCAATGCATTGGAGGTTATAACGTAACCACCCATCCTGGTATTCACGGCACCACCTGTCATATGGGTTATCAAGTAACCACCCGTCAAATGTCCAAGTACCATTATAAAATCATAAGACATAAAACAAATATAATTGAATGAAAACATTTCCACACTTTGATCACAATATACCACTTAAATATATTGACATAACAAATCCATTATAAAAACCATTTTCAATAACAAAATACATAAAAGAGTATATGGTATTTATTTCATTTTAGAAACATTACGGCTTATTGAGGAAGCCAAAGACCAAATAATACTTGTGGCGGCGGAAAAGGTCATTGTCACCACGTACGTTGAAAGAAACATTCCTTTTTGTCGTTTTGTAAAACTCTTCGTAGAAAAAGATTCCTTTTGTATAAAAATAAAATTAAAAGGGGTTTATACACCATATAAAAGAAAGCCTTTTATTAGAACAAAATATGCCTCAATGAAAGAAGATTGAGACGAAGTCCCTTACCTCGGGTCCGACTTGACTCGATTGTTCTTTAACGTCCTGAATAATAAACATGAGTTAATTTCTACTTGATTAAGAACCTTTTTAAAGTTAATTATTATTTTTATATCACTTATTACCTTGTTATAAACATTATGTAATCATTTAAGTTAATAATGTTTGTTTTGTCGATATTTGGTTCTTAAGTCGAAAGTGGACTTCTTACAATTACATATAGTTCGTGTGGTCAAAGGTTCATTATATCCATAATGATATTCATGATTTGGATATCATATATATCATATATATCCGGAATATACATGTATTTATAATATTACATAATCATTTAGAGGTAATAAATGAAATGCACTGTTCATGGAGACGGTAAGTCGTACATACGCATGAACGCTACGTTCATTTCTATGTCATGTTAATGAAATTAAAACTAAATGAGAGGTATGTATATTTTAATTCTAGAATTATATTAATCATTTAGATGTAACATTCATCATATATAATAACTTTAAATCCATCCTTTATACGTCCCATATATGGATTTAACGAATCAAATCATTTTGAGGGGGCGGTAGTCCGCACTTCCTAAAATGAAGATATCGTGTATACCCATAATGAAAGCCATAAAGGTGTGCCATAAATGAAAAATTCAGAAGCTTAATGAAAACATAAACATATTATATATCATATATAAATATAGTGACATCTTAATGGACACCTTTGAAGGTGTTAGAAGAATATTGAACAATCATCATTTCATGAGGTAGAAATTTTCCATCCATGGAAATAGTATTCTCTTTAACCATTAGATGAAGGTGTGTGTAAGTGTAGCTCGAATCCTTCACATAAAAACATCATATTATATTAAAGATACTGTTTTTATTACAAAATAAGGTAACAAAAATAGTTTAGGGGGATGAAGAAGCAAAATAAAATAGAAGAACACAAGAGAGAACACTACCTTTAAAACATGTAACTCTTTTTGACTTGATCTCAAAGGCTTCCTTGGGAAGACTTCTACCCAAAGTGAGGCTTATAGAAGAAATAGAGGAATGTGGAGAGAAAAAATGGGTAGAGCTTGGCAGAACCAAAGTCTTGAGAGGTGTGGTTAAGGAGGTAGAGGTGGGGGCCTTTTATAAGAGGAGAGGAGGGGCACTCTTGGAAAGTTATAAAAGGTTACTTTATTATAAAATGTTTTTCGGATAAAATGGTCCCAAAATTATAAATTTAGAGGATAAGGTGATAAGGGTTTGAAATCCACCCATCCAATAAGTTTTTGACAAGTGTAGGTCGTAGATTTTACATTATTATTTGATTTTATTTAAATCGTTAAATAATGAGGTAATCGATGCATCATCATGGTGCCATAAATAATTTAATTTATTTAATTTCTAAAAATTATAAAAAAAATACTATGATGTAGGAAATATTTTTATCTTTCCAATGAATATTTATAGTCAAAACTCTGACTTGTATAACCCCATGTAAAAATTTTGTTATTAAAACAATACATGTTTGTGTCATTTTTACTTTTACATTAAATAAAAGGCATTAATGTCATTATCTTACCCAAGTGGCTCCATGGGGTCCCTAAAATCGACCCATGGGATGTCTTGGTCGGCCAGAACACATCCATTAAGGGTATTACATGTTTCAAGGTCATTTCATATTATTAAAACATTATTTTTACCTTAAACAACACTAATTACCTCTAATCGCGATTAATAAACTTAAAAGTTACTATTCACCAAAAAACTATTTTAATCCCATTGAACCAAATTTTAAATCCTAAAGACAACCATGTATGTCGGATTTTTGAAATTCAAAACACAAAGGTGGTAAAATATCATTTAAACGAAAAATCAGTTTTTTAAGTACCGCTTAGTGGTTTCACTATTCATCAAAAAATTGATGCTTTTTAGAAAAATACCAAAACATCACCCTAATCTATATTTGATATTCGAATTCAAAAATTATGTATATTTTACAAAATACAAAACATATAATTTAAAATAATTAATTTAATAATTAATTCCCACTGTCAGAACAAATAGCGTGTATTTATAAAACAATATATATCAAAAGATTAACACTAGTTTAAGTCCAATTTCAAAGTGAAATTAATTCCAACAACCAATATTGGATTAAATGGTAAAAATATATTCTAATTTTACATTAAAAACAATTCATAATATAATATAATCATATAAATATATTATATTAAAAAGCGGTTTTGAATTAAAATACAACATTT
The DNA here is from genome assembly GCA_963277665.1 of Viscum album. Taxonomy (NCBI): domain Eukaryota; kingdom Viridiplantae; phylum Streptophyta; class Magnoliopsida; order Santalales; family Viscaceae; genus Viscum; species Viscum album. The sequence goes on along the minus strand of OY728142.1, from coordinate 1,980,445,552 downwards.
TTCACTATTCATTAAAAAATAAACATTATTGGAAAAATTCCAAAAATTTACACAAAGTAGATTTTGATATCCCAATTCTATAGAATAATTTTATTTGGTCCAAAATAATGTATAAGATTGACCAAATCTATATTTAAAGAGGGTTCGCCATCAAAAGGTGATAGTTCGACCTTTTAGTGAATATTAGAGTATCTATGCCTACAATTGAATTCTTTTCGTATTTTAAGCCTTTATCATTTTTTGGATAAATGTAATAACATTTAACAAAAATATATAATAATATTTTAGTTATTTATATTCATTCCCGCCAATACAACAGCTACGTGTTAACTACCATTTAAAATAATATTATTTTATTACTAGTGTGCAACGTAAGATTTCAATGAAACACTTTGTGGCGTATCGGGTATGCTATTGAACATAGAAAACCCTTTAAAGTAAAATTAATATTCAATTCGTAAATATTAACAAATATGAATATGTTTTATTCTTTATTTACCTGGGATGTTACATCCTTCCCCCCTTTTGGGAATTGCGTCCTCGCAATTTTATTCACATATCAAAATAAGTGGGGGTATTTATCCTTCATAGCATTTTCAGATTCTCACGCTGCCTCTTCAACTATATGGTTTTTCCACAAAACCTTTACCTAGTGAAATACCTTATTTCGCAACACCTGCTCTCTTCGGTCAAGAATCTGGAGTGGTTGTTCTTCATAAGAGAGATTCTCTTCCAACCGAACTACCTCTGGGCTCAAAACATGAGATGGATCTGGCATATACTTTCACAACATCGAAACATGAAAAACATTGTGTACCTGAGATAAACTCGAAGGTAAAGCCACTCAATAAGCAACTGATCCAACTTTCTCCAGAATTTCATATGGTCCAATGAACCTTGGACTCAACTTTCCTTTCTTACCAAATCGCATCACACTTTTACATGGTGAAACTTTGAGAAAAACATGATCACCTACCTTGAAAGATAGATCCTTCCTCCGATTATCCACATAATTTTTCTGTCTGCTCTGAGATTTTATCATGTGTTTCTGAATCAACTGAACTTTTTCTGCCATCTCTTCTACCAATTCTGGTCCCATCAGCTTCCTTTCACCTACTTCATTCCAAAAAGCTGGAGTTCGACACCACCTCCCATATAATGCCTCAAACGGATCCATCTATATACTAGAATGAAAACTGTTATTATATGAAAATTCAACCAAAGAATGATGTTGGTCCCAACATCCCTGATAATCCATAGAGCAAGCATGCAGTATATCCTTGATGGTGTGAATTGTTCATTCTGACTTCCCATCTGATTGCGGATGAAAAGATGTACTAAAATTTAATTCAGTACCCAATGACATCTGAAGGCCTTTCCAAAAGTTAGAAGTAAACCTTGGATAACGATCAGATACAATGGAGAGGGGAACTTCATGCAACCTGAAAATCTCTTTAAGATACAATCGAGAAAGTTGATCTAGAGAGAATTTATCTTGAATAGGAAAGAAATGAGTATATTTAGTCAATCGATCAATAATAACCCAGATTGCATTATTACCTCGAGATGTCCTCGGTAATCCCACAACAAAGTCCATGGATATATTTTCCCATTTCCACTCTGGCACTGGTAATGGCTGAAGCATCCCTTTCAGTAACTTTCGCTCTGCTTTAACCTACGGACAAGTCAAACACATCACAGTAAAATCAGCAATATCTCTTTTCATTCCATCCCACCAGTAATACTCCCGCAGATCTCTATACATCTTAGTAATGCCTGGATGAACTGAAAACGTGGAACAATGAACCTCACATAACAACTCATTCTTAAACTGTGAATCACTAGGCACACATATTCTCTTCCCAAATTTCAAAACACAATCATTCTCAATGTTGAATTCAGGCAACTTACCCTTCTGAACCAGCTCTACCTTTTTCTGGAACTTGTTGTCTTGCTTCTGTGCTTGCTTAATTCTGTCTAATAGAGATGATATCACTGACACCTGAAACCAAACTTTTTAACTTACTACACCAATAAATTCTATGCCAAAGTTCATCAAATCCTTAACCAAAGGATCACGTTCAAAACACAACATTGTTAATGAAGCATTACTTTTTTGACTCAAAGAATTAGCCACTTTATTTTCTTTTCCTGGATGGTGATGAATTGTACAATAATAATACTTGATTAATTATAGCCATCTCTTATGTCTCATGTTCAATTCTTTCTGAGTGAATATATACTTTAAACTTTTCTAATTGGTATATATTTCACACTTTACTCCATAAAAATGATGCCTCCAAATTTTTAAAGCAAAATAGTAGTAGCTAATTCCAAGTCATTTGTAGGGTAATTTACCACATGAGTTTTCAACTGACGTGAAGCATATGCAATTACCTGATCATTCTTCATAAGGACACAACCAAGTCCTTTCAATGAAGCATCACTGTAGATAACAAACTCCCCATTCCTAGAAGGATGTGCCAAAATTGGAGCATTCACCCATCTTCTTTTCAACTCCTGAAAAAAATCATCATAGTCTTTTGTCGAGATAAACTTAACACCCTTCTGAGTTATCTTAGTCATTGGACTAGATAATCATGAAAAATTTTCATCAAACCTTTAGTAGTAACCTGCCAAACCAAGGAAACTATGGATCTCAGTTACATTTGTGGGTCTTGTCCATTCTTCAACAACTTTTGTTTTAGCAGGATCAATAGTTATGCCATTTTTTGAAACAATGTGACCAAGGAAAGAAATTTTCTGTAACCAAAACTCACACTTGCTAAATTTTCCATATAGTTTCTTTTCTTTTAAGGTTTCCAAGATAACCCTTAAATGACTTTCATGCTCCTATTTACTTTTAGAAAACACAAAAATATAATCAATGAAAACAACCACAAACTTATCAAAGAACTCATGGAAAATTATATTCATAAGGTCCATGAATATAGCAGGTGCATTGGTTAACCCAAAAGGCATAACTACAAATTCATAATGGCCATATCTAGTACGGAACGCAGTCTTCAGAACATCTGCTTATTTTACATTTAACTGATGGTACCCCGACCTCAATTCAATCTTCGAAAAATACTGAGCTCCCTAGAGCTGATCAAACAAATCATCGATATGAGGCAAAGGATACTTGTTCTTAACAGTAATGTTATTTAAGGCTCTATAATCAATGCAAAGTCTCATTTAGCCAACTTTCTTTTTAAAAAACAAGACAGGAGCACCCCATGGTGATGTGCTAGGTCGAATGAAACCTTTATCTAATAACTCCTGTAGTTTCTTCTTTAAATATAAAAGTTCAACTTGAGCCATTCGATAAGGGGGTTTTGAAATTGGCTTAGAATCTAGAACAAATTCAATAGTAAATTCAACTTCTCGGTCATGAATAATACCAGGAAACTCATCAGGAAAAACATAAAAATACTCATTTACCACTGGTATATCATTAATCTGAACAGTTCCTTTTTTTCAACAATATGTACAAGGTAACATTCATTTCCATCTTTTACTAGTTTCTCAACTTCCTGATATGTTATCAAAATCAAGGGTTCATTCTTGTACACAAACTGAAAATATTTCTGAAAAGAACCCATTTTAGCTCTGTAGTCAATCTTAGAATGATAAACAGAAAGCCAATCCATGCCCAAAATAACATCAAACTCTACTAGAGGAAAAACAATAAGGTTTGCTGGTAGATTCATTCCGCACACAAGGATAGGAAGGTTCTTATAATTCCTTTTTGTCTCAACATTCCCTCTAGGTGTTTTTACCATAAGTTCAGGATTCATATATTGAGATGGAATTTCCAATTTACTAGAAAACTTCTTAGAAATGAAAGAATGTGTAGACCCTGAATCAAACAACACATTAGCATAATCTGAACAAACAAACAGTTTACCTGATACTACTTCATTCGATGGCCCAACATCTGCTGAAGTAGTTGGAAAGGATTTCAACACCCCTTCCTGCTTGTAGTCTAGCTTCTTTTCCCAAGTTGATTTCTTCGTTAGACACACATTTTCATAATGACCCATTTCATTACACTTAAAGCATCTTATCGCTGGCTTTTCATTGCCTTCTTGATCATCTCATTATAGTTACGAGCAATATGACCAGACTTACCACACCGAAAGCACTTTCCAGACTTGGATAAACATTCTCCAGGATTCATTTTACCACACTTCTCACAGGATGGATATTTGGTTTTCTTACCTCCTTGTTTCTTTGATGAATTCTTCCCCTTTGCCAGCCAAATGGACCTCTTATTCTGTTGTTTTTCAAAGATCACCTGATCATTGGAAAACTCCATTTCCACCTTCTCCGCACATCGAACAAGATTTTCATAACTATTGAACTCACGAGAATCTAAATCCCTTCGATACCTTGGCTTTAACCCTGAGTAAAAATGGTTGATTTTACTATCAAGATCTCGTATGAAGTTTGGAGCATACCTTGCCAGTCGAGTGAACTTTGCTTCATAAGCAGCCACTGAGTCATCCTCCTGCCTCAATTCTAGTAATTGTTTTTCCATCCTAAGACGAACCACCTTAGGAAAATATTTCTCAAGAAACATAACTTTGAATTCGTCCCAGTGAAGATCGTCAATCTCATCACAATCCCTGATATTTTTCACCATCGACCACCACTGATCAGCTTCACCTTCAAAATGGTAATCAGCAAGACTAACCTTTTGATGTTTTGAACATCCCATGACATCAAAAATCTTCTCCAATGATTTAATCCACCCTTCAGCTAGAACGAGGTCAGAAGATCCTCTGAATGATGGGGGATGTTGCCTTATGAATTGTTCCACCACTGACATGTTCCTCTGCGGTTGATATGGATGATCTCGTGCATGGATACCACCGCCATTTATAGCCTGAGTCAACTGTGCCATCACTGCAACAAACTGTTCAGTTCCGATTCCGACCATCTCAGGTTGCTGATTTGGAAGGTTGTCTTCCTCCTGATGTCGTCCCAACATAGCTGCTTTGTTTCCTCTCTGGAAACCCATTCTGAACACAGAAATATCTTAGGCGAAGCAACATGGTAATATTTAAATGCTATATCATTTCAATCATAACATAAATTAATTTATAATTTAACAATTTTCTAACTCCTAATGTTGTCTAAACCGACCTATGATACCAACTATAAGGCCCCGGCCTTAAACCTTACATAATATTGAATTAAATTAATAATTCACATTGAGGATATTTTCAGGTTTAGAGTTTTTGAGAATTAGTACATAACTATTACATCTCAAAAGATTACAAAGTAGACACTTCTACTAAGTTTCCATAAAATAAAAACTCTTAAAAAGAAACATGTCTAGTTCCATATTTTAGATAGCATGACTTTTCCTTGACCCCATCCTTGACCTTATTCCACATTAAGTCTTGTGAAAAACATTTCAAAAAAAACTTGGGTTGAGCATAAAAAGCTCAGTAAGGGATACACAATGAATGAAAACTGTTAGTTTTTTAAAATAACAAGTAAACCATGTATACTTTATCATATTAATACTTTTCACCTTTATGAAGTAGTAAAAAAACTATTCACTGAATAAAAGTTCATTAATTAGCCTTTTGTAACCAAAAGATTACCATAAAAGCCATATAAAGATCACATAACATATAAAGGTAACTTGGGACATAATCATACTTAAATGGAATAACCATACGGCCAACTTCCACACATATCACTTAATGTAATAGCCATACGGCCGACTTCTATACCCAATGCATTGGAGGTTATAACGTAACCACCCATCCTGGTATTCACGGCACCACCTGTCATATGGTTTATCATGTAACCACCCGTCAAATGTCCATGTACTATTATAAAATCATAAGACATAAAACAAATATAATAGAAATAAAACATTTCCACACATTGATCACAATATATCACTTAAATATATTGACATAACAAATCCATTATAAAAACCATTTTTAATACCAAAATACATAAAAGATTATATGTTATTTATTTCATTTTAAAAACATTACGGCTTATTGAGGAAGCCAAAGACCAAATAATACTTGCGGCGGCGGAAAAGGTCGTTGTCACCGCGTACGTTCAAAGAAACATTCCTTTTTGTCATTTTGTAAAATGATTCATAGAAAAAGATTCCTTTTGTATAAAATTAAGATTCAAAGGTGTTTATACACCTTATAAAATAAAGCCTTGTATTAGAACAAAATATTCCTCAATGAAAGGAGATTGAGACGAAGTCCCTTACCTCGGGTCCGACTTGACTCGATCGTTATTTGACGTCCTGAATAATAAACATGAGTTAATTTCTACTTGCTTAAGAACCTTTTTCAAGTGCATTATTACTTTTATATCACTATTTAACATGTTATAAACATTATTTAATCATTTAAGTTAATAATGTTTGTTTTGTCGATATTTGGTTCTTAAGTCGAAAGTGGACTTCTTACCATTACATGTTGTTCTTGTGGTCAAAGGTTCATTATATCCAGAATGATATTCATGATTTGGATATCATATATATCATATATATCCAGAATATAAATGTATTTATAATATTACATAATCATTTAGAGGTAAGAAATTAAATACACCGTTCCTGGAGACGGTAAGTCGTACGTACGCATGAACGCTACTTTCATTTCTATGTCATGTTAATGGAATTAAAACTAATAGAGAGATATGTATATTTTAATTCCAGAATTATATTCATCATTTAGATTTAACATAAATCATATATAATAACTTTAAACTTATCCTTTATACGTCCCACATATGGCATTAACGAATCAAATCACTTTAAGGGGGTGGTAGTCTGCACTTCCTCAAATGAAGATATCGCGTATACCCATAATGGAAGCCATAAAGGTGTGCCATAAATGCAAAATAAAGAAGCTTAAAGAAAAATAAACATATTATATATCATATATAAATATAGTGACATCTTAAAGGCCACCTTTGAAGGTGTTAGAGGAATATTGAACAATCATCGTTTCGTGAGGCAGAAATTCGCCATCCACAGAAACAGTATGCTCTTTAACCATTACATGAAGGTGTGTGTAAGTGTATCTAAAATCCATCACATAAAAACAACCTAGTATATTTAAGATACATGTTTTGTTACAAAATAAAGGAATAAAAAGTGTTTAGGGGGTTGGAGAAGCAAAATAAAACATAAGAACACAAGAGAGAACACTACCTTTAAAACGGGTAACTCTTTTTGATTTGAGGTCAAAGGCTTCCTTGGGAAGACTTATTCCAAAAGTGAGGCTTCTAAAAGCAATATAGGAATTTGTAGAGACAAAATGAGCAGATATTGGAAAAACCAAAGGCTTGAGAGGTGTTGGTAAGGAGGTAGAGGTGGGGGCCTTTTATAAGAGGAGAGGAGGGGCACTCTTGGAATGTTATAAAAGGTTACTTTATTATAAAGTGAATTTCGGTTAAAAAGGTCCCAAAATTATAATTTTATAGGATAAGGTGATAAGGGATCGAAAACCACCCATACAATAGGTTTTTGACAAGTTTAGGTCCTATATTTTACATTATTGTTTCATTTTATTTAAATCGTTAAATAATAAGGTAATCGCTGCATCATCATGGTTCCATAAATAATTTAATTTATTTAAAGTCTAAAAATTATAAAAAAATACTATGTTGTAGGAAATCTTTTTATTTTTCTAATGAATATTTATTGTCAAAAATCTGACTTGTATAACCCCATGTAAAAATTGTTTTAGTAAAACAATACATGTTTGTGTCATTTTTACTTTTACTTTAAATAAAAGGCATTAATGTCATTATCTACCCAAGTGGCTCCATGGGGTCCCAAAAATCGACCCATGGGTTTTATTGGTCGTCCATGACACATTCAGTAAGGTTAGGACATGTTTCAAGGTCATTTCATATTATTAAAACATTATTTTTACCTTAAACTACACTAATTACCTCTAACCGCGATTAATAAACTTAAAAGTTACTATTCACCAAAAAAAATTTAATCCCATTGAACCAAATTTTACATCCTAAAGACAACCATGTATGTAAGATTTTTGAAATTCAAAATAGAAAGGTGGTAAAATTTCATTTAAATGAAAAATCAGTTTTTTAAGTACCACTTAGTGGTTTCACTATTCATCAAAAATTGAAGTTTTTTAGAAAAATACCAAAACATCACCCTAAGCTATATTTGATATTCTAAATTCAAAAATGATTTCTATTTTACAAAATACAAAACATATATGTTACAATAATTAATTTAATAATTAATTCCCGCTGTCAGAACAAATAGCATGTTTTTATAAAACAATATATATCAAAAGATTGACACTAGTTTAAGTCCAATTTCAAAGTGAAATTAATTCCAACGACCACTATTGGATTAAATGGTAAAAATATATTCTAATTTTACTTTAAAACCAATTCAAAAAGTAATTTAATCATATAAATAAATTCGATTAAAAAGACGTTTTGAATTAAAATACAACATTTTCACTATTCATTAAAAATGAACTTTATCGAAAAAATGCCAAAAATTTACACAATGTAGATTTTGATGTCCCAATTCTAAAGAAGAATTTTATTTGGTCCAAGAGAGTGTATAAGAGTGACCAAAACTATATTTAAAGAGGGTTCGCCATCAAAAGGTGATAGTTTGACCTTTTAGTGAATATTAGAGTATCTGTGCCTAAAATTGAATTCTTTTCGTATTTTAAGCCTTTATCCTTTTTTGGATAAATGTAATAACATTTAAAAAACATATATAATCATATTTTAGTTATTTAAATTCATTCCCGCCAATACAACGGCTACGTGTTAACTACCATTTAAAATAATATTATTTTATTACTAGTGTGCAATGTAAGATTTCAAAGAAACTCTTTGTTGCGTATCGGGTATGCTATCAAACCTAACAACCCCTTTAAAGTAAAATTAATATTTAATTCGTAAATATTAATAAATATGAAAATGTTTTATTCTTTATTTACCTGGGATGTTACAATACCACAAAGGTAACACCACGAAGGTATGTACCATAAAGGTATCACCAAACAGAAAAATACCAAAAATGTATCACCATGATGGTACGTAACATAATGGTACTCCACACAAAATATTACCACAAAGGTAAGTATCAAAAAGGTAATGCCACATAGAAAATACCACAAAGGTATCACCACAAGGGTAAGTACCACCAAGGTACACCACATAGAAGATTACCACAAAGGTAAATACTCTGCTCACACTAGGTATAACATATCTATGGTAGTAAAGATGAATAGATGTAACTACTGAACCATCTTACTCTCTTTAGAGGTAGTCCCACATAGGATCCTAAATCATCAGACCCATGTAGGATCCTAAATCATAAGACCTACATATGATCCTAGTACAACATACCCATGTATGATCTAAGAGTAGTCCCACGTGAATTCCTCGAGCGGATCCTAGTGGAACTCTCGAACATAGGCTGACGAAGGATCCCAAAGCACAGACCCAAATAGGATCCCAAAGCACAGACCCACATAGGATCCTTTTCTCATGTTACATCCAACTACAAAGTTCTTGCACAGATCTCACCTAATTCCGAGAGTTTCCTCTCCTAAAGCCTCTGGTCGGATACTCCAACTTTCACAAATTCTCAAGAAGAAGTATCCCATAGAGCCACCATATAAAATTTGTCTCAACGCAGCAGACGGTGCACCAATCGCATGTCAGGTCTGTAAGTTATTGGTCTTTTATTCCCGAGGTCCCGGTTGGATTCTTTCTCGATCCAACCTGGCCATATCCCATATTTATCCAATGCTCAAGTGGGTTATACCAAAAAACCACCACGATCCAAGGTTTCTAGATGTGCAGGCGATTCTTCAAACGGACTCCTGTAGATCAAGATATGTCTGAAAGAATGAAAAGGGCTCGATGTTGGTCTGAGTCCAATCCGACCCAGTCAAATAGGCCTGGCCCACTAGGTTGGCCCGTTGTGGTGTCCCGCAGTCCGCTCAGCACAGGGCTGGAAAGTCGTCCAGCATCCCTCCTTCGCGTATCACGATCGAGCGCCATTCCATCACAGGAAGCCAGAAGTGAGTTGGATGCCCTCCACCGCCGTCGTGGCCTTACGCCACGACCATTCTCCCCTGGGCAACGTGGACGCGCGCCGCCTCCCTATCTCTGTCACGGCCGACGGGCCGAGGCTCTTATCCGGTGGCGCAGTTGCATCGTCACCGTCTTCGCGGCCGGTTGTGGTGTCACATGCTGCTCCCGAGTCCCATCAGTGCCAATCACTGGAACTGGTCGTCGTCCTCCTTTATCACGAAGATTGCAACAAAACCAAAATCTTTGCGGAGATGTCGGACAATGTTTTTTTTTCGCACCCTATGCGTTAGAGTGGTAGCAAGAGGCTCATGGGCAGAGGTTCAACATAAAATAAAATTAAATAAGGTAAATCAAAATCAAACTCCTACCACAAAGGTTCGTTGTCGTCATTGGGGAGAGAGTAAAGATGGATTTCAGTTCGTCAATGTTGAAGATGTTCTATATTGGTGATCTTGCGACAGAGTCCTTTGTTAGAGAAAGCATTCTTTTTTGGAGAAAGAATTCCTCATTGGAGAATGGCGTTTCTCCAATTTTCTTCCCTTTTCCAAAACTTTCCCCCAATTCCTCCAAAATGAAATAGCCTACTTATTAAATTATTTATTATTAATTTAAATAGGGGTGGCCATTAATTAAGTTTGTGTTGGCATAATAAATTAATAGAAGTTGGAACAATAAATTAGGAGATAACCAAGTGTCGCCTCTCTCATTAAAGAAGGAGTTCAAGGTTCGGGTGGTCCCCACCATTAATTTCAAAAATGGGGGGTTTCCTAGATCGGGTGGTCCCAACCACTAGAAATTAAATTGGGAGATTTTAAATTAAATAGAAATTTTGTTATTTATTTTATTTTTATTTCCACAAAAAACACAAAAACTATCATTCACCCTTGACCAACTGCGGTTGAGATGAAAATATCTTTAAGAGAATATTGCCGCTGCAAGTTCAATGGTTTCATGAGATTTAAATTCCAAGAACCATTTCAAAAGTTACAAAAACCCACTCACATGTTTAATGAAGGTACCCAAAAAAATTTCATAAATTCATTTAGGGCACACCGGGCCTCGGAATCATGCGCCGTCAATTTTCATGGACTCATAATATTCCCATATAATTAATATATATATTTATGAAATCTGAATCTTTACATTCTCCCCACCTTAGGGATTTGTTTCCTCATAATCCACACCTCAAACTAAGTGAACATGTGGGGGTACTGTGCATGTATCAGAGCCTCCCACTCCCATGTTCTCTCCTGGTGGTTACCATGCTGCCATCGCACATGCAACGATGGTATCGACTACCCATGAAGGACCGGATCCTATTGATCCTCAATAGCCACTGAAAACTCCGTAAACGTCACCCCATATTCAATGTAAAGTTCGCCATGTTTGATAACATGAGATGGGTCATGCATATATCTCCTTAGCTGAGATGCGTGGAAGACGTCATGAACATGGTGCAACTGATGTGGAAGAGCTATGCAGTATGACATCTCACAAACTCTTATAAGGACCTAAAAGGGTCTAATGAACCTCGGAAATAACTTTCCGCCATAGCCAAATCACAACAAACCTAGTCGGGGGAGACCCGTAGAAATATGTGGTCACCATCCTCGAACTAAAGAGATCTATGTCTCCTATCAACATAAGACTTCTGCTTTCTCTATGTAGTCTTCATCTGCTCCAGGATGATCTGCACCATCCCCATGGTATCCTATATCATATCTAGTCCCTTGACTGCTGACTCCCATGGGTCAGTCCAGCATAAAGGCGATCTTCATGGGTGGCCGTACAGAGCCCTGAATGGTTCCATCCCAAAGGTGGAGTGATAGATGTTATTGTATGAAAACTCCACCAAGGGAAATTGATCCTCCTAGAAGCAACCAAAGTTGAGGACACAAGTATGCATCATGTCCTCAAGTGTCTGAATGGTCCGCTTAGTCAGGCCATACGTCTGAGGATGGAAGGCGCTGCTCAAACAATGTTGCATCTTGAAAGCCTCCTATAACCCCATCGATAGGAAATAATTGAAATGATCATCACGATCAGAGACAATCATCTAGGGTACACCATGTATCCGCACAATCTCGTACACATTGATGCGTCCCAGGATCTCTATTGAACCCTGGTCCCTCATCGGTAGGAAGTGGGCCGACATGGTGAGTCGGTTGATGATCACCTAGATAGAATCATGACCCCTGGTTGTATGTGGAAGTCCTATCACGGAGACCATGTATATACCATCCCACTTCCACTATAGTAATTCTAAAGGTTGAACTAAGCCTACTGGTACCTGATGCTCTGCCTTTACTTGCTAACAGGTGTGGCACCGATAGAAAAAATATACTACTTCTTTCTTCATTCCCGGTCACCAGTGCTATCATCGGAATTTATTGGTACATCTTCTCCACTCCTGGATGTACCACTAGAGGGTACATATGGAAATCCCTCAACACGTCCCCCCTCAGTGACACTAGTACCATGGTATGTCCTATTAAAAGGATGACGTGCTCCCCACCTTATTATAGTACATCAATTCCTTTATTGTGGATATCTTATCACACTGAGCCTCGCAGTCAGTGTCCCCACACTGCGCCTACCTGACTTGCGGAAGAAGTGGGGGAGTGACCATAAGAGAATAAAGAAAAGATAATCTATCTTGATCCAAAAAGGATATCTACAAAGCAGCCAAATGCTCCATCGCCTCACCTAGAAGATGTAAAATAGATCTCCTGATAAGTGCATCTGCTACAATGTTCCCCTTCCCATGAGTATTGAATATCTCAAAGTTAGAGTCCTGAAGGAACTCAAGCCAACACCACTATCTCAGGTTCAGTTCCTTCTAAGAGATGATATACCTAAGACTGTTTTGATCAGAGTAGACTATAAAACATTCCTCCATCATATAGTGTCACCACATCTTCAAGGAGAAGATGAATGCTACTAACTATATGTCAAGGGTAGCATAATTCTACTCATGTTTTCTTAGTTGTCGAGAACCATATGCGAACACTGGTTGCTCCTGAATCAGAACACATCTATGCCTGGTCTCCGACGTACCACAGTAGACTACATTAAAAATGCCCTCCTCAAGAAACCTCAAGATGAGGGCACTAGTTAGTCTATTCGAGAGATCTTGAAAACTCTACTGGCATCTCTCTGACCACACGAATGGTTTCCACTTCTTCTTCAACACTGATAATGGTGCTCCAACTCTGGAGAAATCTAGAACAAATCACTGATAATATTTGGCCAAACCTAGGAAACTCCATACCTCCGTCACACTCCTAGGTGGCTCCCAAGAAAGTACTGCCTCAATATTCGCTGGATCCACCACAACTCTAGCCATTGAGATGACATGTCCCAGAATTTGAACCTCTCAGATCCTGAACTGTCACTTCAAGAGATTACCATAAAACTGGTGCTCTCAAAGTGTGTCTATAACTATCTAAAAATGAAAGGCATGCTTATCTTTAGTAGCTGAGTAGATCAGAATGTCGTCAATAATGACTACTACAAAGAGATCAAGGTATGGATGGAATATTCTGTTCATGAGTCCCATGAACACTACTGGAGCATTGGTCATGACAAAGAGCATGACCATGAATTTGTAGTGTCCATACCAACATCTGAAAGCTTCCTTATGAAAATCCTCATCTCATACTTTGATTTGGTGATAGTTTGACAAGTGGTCTATCTTTGAGAACCATCGTGCACCATTCAGCTGATCAAAGAGGTCATCAATCCTCAAGAGGGGGTACTTTTTCTACACAGTCACCTGGTTCAGGAGCTGATAGTAAACAAAAAGTCTAAATCTTTCATTCACCTTCTTGTAAAATAAAATTGGGTCTCCCCAAGGAGAAACACTGGGCTGGATAAACCCCTTCCCCTGCAAGTCCTCCAGCTATACCCATAGCCCACAAAGTTCTGCGGGAGTCGTCTGATATGCTGGTGTAGATTTCAGTACTATCAAGTGGGTACAAGTCAATGTAAAATTCCACCTCTCTATAAGGAGGTAGACCGAGAACATCATCTTGGAAGGAATTCACGTACTGGTCCACCAATATAGGTTAACTTGGACTTTCTACATCATCCTCTCTGAGGGTAAGGCTAGCCAACTAATGAGTGATTGGATGCACCATCCTCAGGGTAAGTCCATCCTGTGCTGCAAAGACTCCCTTCTCACTGGTGAAGGTAAACCTAGTACCATCTGTGTGGACACACCGCACATCGTGCCTAATACATTCAATAAGATCATGGACTGTAGATAACCAGTTCATACCCAATATGACATCGTTAGGCCTCAACGCCGCTACTAGGAGATGTCAACCGAAGCTATGGCCTCCTAGAGAAAGATCACACTACATGTACCAGTGTGTAATCGTCGAATCCTCTCCTATAGGAGTCTCTAGCCATAAGGATCGAGCCAGTGTCTCCATCAGAATCTCCGAGATCTGAACAAGAGTTGTGGAAATAAAAGAATGGAGAGAACATGTGTCTATAAGTACTACAACTATGTTCGAGTAAGCACAGATTGTACCTTGTATCATCTTTGGAGCACCATGGTCATAGGGCTCAGCTACCGAGAGCTGAGCTCGCCCCTGTCCACCTGCTCCCTATGGTCGGGGTGGACCACCTGGTGGTGGTGGCGTTAACACCTCAAATCGTTGCCCACATCCAGCTATACGTCCAGCTCCTTTTCCACGTATTCCTGATCCCTGCAGACCTCCTCGGTCGAACCTATGTCTCTGCTTGGGCGGTCCTTCGACCGTCAGCTAATCATCTGTATGGTGGGCCGAGCACTGACGATCCTTGTGACACTTCCCGCCGCAAGTGTAACATTTCCTGCTCCTCGCATGATTGGCTCTGTCTCCAGTTCCATGCACAACTGACCCTGAATCTTGCGGTCCTCCACCTATAGGACTGGTTCTCTTAGATATTTGTGACATCTGACTTCTACCAGCTACAGAAGACTCCTCTACGTGATTCCCGATGGTGGGTCTCACTACTGGTGACTGCTAAACAAGAAAACACTCCACTAAGAGGGCTCTCACTAACACTCCTGCCTATGTCATGATTAAAATAGAAATCATCTAAGCCCTGACCTCATGCATGATCCCCTGTTCGAAGGTCCGGGCCCTGAATAATTGGTCTCACACCATATCACTGGAGTAGTGTGAGAGGTCAATGAACCTCGCTGAGTACTGATCCATGATCATGCTGCCCTACTGAGTCTGACACGGCGCACCCGCGCGGCCCGCTATGGCGGCCTGTGTTCCGACCCATAGTTGTGGCCCGTGGTCCACTCAGCACATGGTTGTCATGTTGTCCAGCCATCCTATTCCACGTGGTGCAGTCACGAACTGTGTCGTCACCAGTGGCCGACCGCGAGGCGACCACCCTCCACCGATGATGGGGCCTTGCACCACAACCCTTCTCCACCAGGCTACATGGACGCATGTTGTTGCCCCTTTGCGCGGTTGGTTTCCTCCCTTTCTCTATCGTGGCCGACAGGCTGTGGTTGTTTTCCATTTGTGTAGTTGTGACGTAGCAATCAACTCAGACGATCGTTGTTTTGGCCACCACTCCTGAGTCCCGTCAGTGCCAATCACCGGCACCTGTCGCCATCCTCCACCATCACGAAGATCGCTTCAAAACCACAAAGTTTACAAAGAGGTCAAGCCACGTTTTTTTATCCCACACCCTTTGTGTTAGAGTGGTAGCATGAGGCTCATAAGGAGAGGTTAAACATAAATGAAAATTAATGCAGGTTAATGAAAATCACACCCCTACCTCGAAGGTTAATTGTCATCGGTGAGGGGAGAGGAAAGACAGACGTCGGTTTATCTTTGTTAAAGATGTTCCATGTCATAGATCTATCGAAGGAGTCCTTCATTGGAGAAATAATTATTCATTAGAAAAAGTGTTCTTCATTGGAGAATGGTGTTTCTCTAATGTTCCCCCCATTGCCAATAATTTCCCACCAATTCCACCAAAATGAAATAGCCAATTTATTGAATTATGTTTTATTAATTTAATTAGTGTTTTATATTAAATATATGGGTGTTGGAAATAATAAATTAATGGAAGGTGGAACAATAAATTAAGAGAAACAAAGATTCACCTCCCTCATTAAAGAGGGAGTTCCAGGGATGGGTGGTCCCCATCATTAATTTAAAAAATGGGGGGTTTCCTAGCTCAGGTGGTCCCCACCACTGGACATTCAATTGGGTGATTTTAAATAAAATAAAAAGGATGTTCTTTATTTTATTTTTATTTCCACGAAAAACAATAAAACTAAATTTCACCCTCAACCAACTATGACCGTGGTGAAATTCTCCTTAAGTGAATATCGACACTTTGATTTCAACAGTGTCCTGATATTTCAATTCTGAGCACCGGTTCAAAAGTTACAAAAACCCGCTCACACGTTTATTGAGCGTACTAGAAAAAATGTTCATAAATTCATTCTAGGAACACCGGGCCTCGGAATCACGTGCCTTCAATTTTTGCAGACTTTTAATATTCCCATATAATTAAAAAAATTCATGGAAAATCTGGTTCTTAGCACCATGTTACAATATGTTGTAATAGGGACACATCTTATATCTCAGTAAACTAGTTATATTATTTTTTATACAGGATAAATGTTCTAAATTCAAAGGGAGTAACATTGATTGATGGGTTTAATAATTATTTGGGAACAAATTTTATTTGATCACATTAATAATATATTTATATTTATTTCAACTTGATATCAGTGAATGGAATTCATAAAACTACTTATAATGAAATTTTATAGTCAAATGGATGATAGAAATTTATAACTAATGATAAAATGTATTATAATTCATTAAAAATGTCATTATTTAATCATATATACCAGTTTTTTAATCATTTTACAAAATTCAATGGAATTTTGGAAGATTTCACTAGTATTAATAAAGAATAATATAATGTTAATAATAAAAAACAATAAATTATTTAAAACTTGTTTGGTTAATTTATGATGATCCGAAGTAAAAATATTTATTGATTCCATTTTAGCCTTATAAAATCAATGAGAAACAATTCAATTCCCTATTGTTGAGTTGAATGATGTATCTATAATGAATAATATTACATGATCATTTAAACTAATTGGGAATTAAATAGTGTGGGAATATAATGTAAATGATAGTGAGTTATCCCTATATTTTGGATGCAAATAAACTATTCATTTATAAGATGTGAGTATTGATATTTTTTTAATATTAAAATTTATTTAATGATATTTAAATAAATATTTTAGAGAATCATATGATTCCACATACTATAAATATTAGAGAATACATCATTTATGATTAATTATTTCTTATAGAAAGGATGTCTAAGAGAATAAAAATAATATATAATGGTTGGAAATCATTAAATTTATTTCCTTATGTAAGGGATCATAACATCTCTAAAAATTTTCCATAAATATTATAAGGAGGGGTATGTGGTGTTAAATTTACTAAAAAAACAAGAAAAATATTCTCACATAGAAGAAATGTGAAATAAAAAATGCAATTGAAGATAAATTTTAGAGAAAGATACTGGTAAGAATAGGTGATGATGATTCTAAGTAATCTACCTAAATTTCATTATAAATAAATTTATCTATGTATTGCAATATGATTTTATTTATATAATGGTTGAGATTAAATATAATTTATTATATAATTATAAACCAAGAAGATTTATTTACCTCAACATTCAATTGAAATCGACTATTGAAGAGTGTATCCTAGAAATTATTAATATCATGAATATTATGGGGTTCTTGAATGACTCAACTTGTTTTGATCAGGATCATACATAAAATTTTTTCTTATTTTATAATTTTTAATATTAATATGAAAATGATGTCATGAAACTTGAGGAAGAGTGAAACAATGTTGTAATGATTAGGTAATTGGCTGATATCACTGATTATATTAATATGTATATCGATGAGATAATAATAATAACATAACACTTAATGTTGAATATGTATCATTGATAATTAATAAAGAGTCCAAAACTAATAATATGAATTATATAATAATCTAAAATTAGAAATTTCATCATATGATTTTTTAAATTAAAGGGTTGAATAAGGCATACAACTATTTTAGGATATTATGAGTACCAAAAAGACATAGGTTTGTCTATCTATATGGTCTTTGTCATGATGCCCAATCTTATAGGATAAAGAAATATATATTTTAAAAAAAATAATGTAAAATAAACTAAAAATTTATCAATGATAGATAACACATAAATAATCATGTAGTTAATTAATTTATTATGATATATGTAGTGGTGACAACAACAATATATTTAAATTATTGAAATGTGAATTTGTTTTCTAAAATTTATACGCAATTTTTTGTTTCAATGAAGAAGATATTTTATAGAATGTGAAAACAACATGAATTATATAAATGAGAAACAAATCATAAACATTATCATGATATAGAAATTTATTTTACTTATATTTTTATATCTTCTACAAAATTGGGAACATTTATCTAACTTATTGGATATAAAGTGTTTGTTTTTTCTAGGGATTCAAGAGAATAATGGATACATGTTATTCCAATTAAATTATATTTAGAATACATTATTACACATTTTTATAAGATAGATTTCTATTAATTTCATGAATCTAATAAAATAATGAGTGGTTAATATATTTATCATCTCGTTAATTATTTTTTTTAAACGACGAGAAGATATAAATGAATGATAAACTCGTTATCACTATCATAGATTTGAAACATATTTTGAATATTATTATGATGATTCTTAAGAGTGTATAATCATACCACATATTGGAAAACATGAATATTCTAAATAATGATAAAAGGAAATGTTGTTATAGTTTTCTGGATCAAAAATGATGCTTCACATAACCTCATAAATGACATAAAAAATTATTCTACGGAATAGAATTTATGGATATTACTAATCCCTTTTTAGATGGTCTATGATATGATTTGTTTATATTTATATATTAATGTGACTTTTTATTAGAAATAATATTTAATAAGAGATGAATCTATATCAATAGAATGAAAAAAATCATACGTAAGGATGAAAAATGAATGAAAACATTTATTAAATGGAGAAAAGGGAATGTACATATCACCTTACTATAGGAGAGGATAAGATCTTATTAAATTATATATATTTATATATTAATCTATATATAATAGATAATATATAAATATTAATATTTAAATAAATATTAATCATTTTAAATTAATTATAAAAAATATTATGATGCATACTTGAGGGGTAAAATATTGAGTATCTCATACATCTAAAGACGAAGGGAACAACAAATCTGATGAATTTTTTTTTCTCACCAATGTATGTGGGGTAGTAAATCAATCTATTTAAAAAGGTGTGAAATATTTCATTGTATTTTTTTGTCAACTTTAATAAATTGGTGTTGTACAACATCAATGGATTTTACATAATTATTTAGAATTAAAATATATTAATAATGATAATTCATTAATTGAATAATGTAATTGAAAATATAATATTAAATTAGAGAACTATATAGATTATAATAAAATAAAAAATGATGATAAAATGGAATTGACAATTAAGAGGGAAGGAAATTATTTAATGGAGTAATCATGCAATGAATAATATATCCCAGATCATGTTAATTGGATGAAACAATCCTTCTACTACAATAATGAAGATATTAGTGTTGTATCACCCACTAAATATTAATAACTTATTAGTCATGGAATATGTAGAATACCATATAAAAATTTTCATTATAGAAAACTCTCCTTAAAACATCTCAAAGTGGTTGTAGGTTAATATTTTTCTCAAAATAAAGAGATTAATTAGGCAATGTATAGTTCTGTAGAAGGAGGAGGACACTTTTTTTGTCCAATTCTTGGTCACTAAAGCCTATAAATGTTTCATTTAAGTCTCGAAAATATATTTAATATATTTATTTGTATTATTTTGAATAATATGTTAAAAAAATTATAGAAATAATACCCAAATGAACTGAATAAAGAATAAGATAAAATAATAATGGGTGTTGGTAAATCAAAAAATCAAAAAATTGATATTTATTTTCATGTTGAATCATATGAATAGATTTTTTATGAATGATGAAAATCATTTAATAAAATAATAAAAAGATTTTTGGTTGAAAAAATTATCTCACTAATGAATTAATACTGATATATATTAATGTTTTATGAAATGAATTACTTTAATCCCTTTCAATCTCCCATATTACTGAAATGAATCCAAATAATAATGAGAATATAATGGAGTGAATAGAATAAAGAATTGATGATTTATTAGTATTCTATTTTATATCATAACATTATTGACATATAGTTTCAATTAAAGGTGTGTGGTAACATGATTTAATAGATTTTTATATGAAAAAAAATAGTTCTAAAATGTAAAATGATTTATATTTAGGAATAATTCAACATTGGGTTGTTTGTAAAAAAATTCCAGCATAAAAATATAGTGGATTTGTCAATAAGTAATTGGTTTGGTGATGTTCTGGATAAAAAATCTAGTGACATTGGTTCCTACATCATTGAAAAAAAAATATATTGGATTGTTGTGAATGATTATGGATATTGTATGTATATTAAAATTATAAATAATATAAGATCATTAGGATGGGTTTAGTAAAATTAATATTGATGACAATTAATTGGAAGATCATGGTGATGATTTGTAAAAATGGAAGATGAATAATTTTGAAATTAATAGTATCATCCTATTAATAAAGAACCCATTACAATAATATAACTTCAATATTATTGTGATCTATTTTAACATAATAAATGGTAATCTATATAATAACCTGGTAAAATTGGAGATTGTGGGAATTAAAAATCAAGGGGATTTTTTTTGGTTACTAATCCTTAGGTTGGAAATGTGATTGCGAATCATTAGTAAAATCTCATTTTTTAACCATATTTCAACCAATTAAAGGGGATCAAAAAACCCTCTTTGCATTGAAATTATATATTTTAATATTTAATGATGCGGTTCATGATTAAGAGATTTAAATAGACCCATAATAATTAAATGATTAAGGATATTTTCCCAGAAAAATTATACATATAACTATACATTTGGAAACTTATATTGGTTTCTATAATTCTATATAACTAACAATTACATAGAATAATTTTTAATTGATATTTTCTAATCATTAAAATAATGGAATACTTTCATCAATACTTTATTGTGGTTGTATCAAGAAGAAATAAAACAATTTAAATTTTATTATTATTGGATGTAAATTACTACATGGACATTGTATCATTTTTTCCTTGGTACTTAAATTAATGGATTTACATGAAGAATTCATACATTACTATAATTCATTGATTTACAATTATTTTGACATCTAAATGGGTGTATTGGGAAAAAAGTCAAATTGGATAGAATTTGGTAACCAATGTAAATAATGTGGGATGATTTAATAATTATAGTCATTTGTAGTAATTGTTTTTACTATCTGATCATGTGATGTTACTTAAATTTCAGTGAAGGTTGTGAAGTTATAGGAACCCATAATGTTGAAAAATAATGGACCCCACAAAGAATAAATTGATATTTGTTTTAAATGGTTATATTTTAAATGGTAATATCTTTTCCCATAGTTGTTTTAGACACAATCTCTCTATAATTTATTTTCAAGGAATTATAGTCTCATCATATATTGGACATATAGGAAATCATATTCACTTATGAATTTTAAAATCTTATATTGAGTCATTTTCACTGTATATGATTTTAACTACAAACATCAATTTTTTTATTATATTTATTGAGAGTTGTTATATTAATGAAATATATGTATTTATTACAGAACCATGTTGGTATATATAATATTTTTTTTAAAAAAAATTCTTGTATTATAAAATGATACAATAAAACGGTGAAACTATGCTTTATTAAATTGAACCGCCTATTATTAGAGTGTGAATAATTCATTAGGTACATTAAAGAAATGTTCCTAGATTTCATAGAGTCATAAATCACTATTACACAATGAATCAATATGTCACAAAATAATCTAGCAAGTAGTAAGAGAATGAAAATATATAAACAAACTTGGTTTGATGTAATGTATTCTACCATTCAATGATTGTTGAAATTATGATAATTTAAATAGATTGGGGAACTCATACTCTCAATATGGTTTGGTGTTCATTGATATTTAGATTAACCACCCATTTTTAAATTTTTTGAGAAGATTCTCAATGAAAAAAATCAACAAATATATTTAAGAGAGAAAAATTTAATGATTGATTACATTGTATGAATTTGAATTTCAATAGGTTGCATCTTGATTTTTGGATGGAATTATTAATAAGAATGTAGAATAGAATATTATTTGATGTGTTATTTAATAAAAAAGAGGGAAAGCAATGGAATTCATGAAATATATGTAATTGAGAAGCGATTAGCCGCAAAATGGAATTATATTGTTGATTAAGAATGGATGTGATGTGTTTTTGTACATTTTAATGTGGTTTGGAATGGGGAGATAACTAAATTATGGTGATAGACAATTTATATCAGGTGTTATATAATTTATTTTTTTCTATTTTAGTTATACTTAGAAAAAAAATTGTCTCATTGTACAATACAGTAGTACAGTAGTGTGTGGAATACATGAAGTGGCCAATGAAATTATATCTGTATTGATAGTATCCATAAAAATGTTCCAAGACTAATGTAGTAGTGATTCTTAGGAATATGAACAAATCATTTATATGTTCTATTAGGTTATGTACATATGTTGATGAAGAAGGTAAAATTATCAGTGTTCTTGATTTTTACATTTAGGGTACTAGTTTTGGATATGTATGATCATTGTTATAGAATCAATGTTACCTATAAAATTTGAGGAAAACCTACTTTCAGACATTAGATAATATGAAATTATATGAGGCCATAATTAATACACAAGATAAGGTGTACTATGGGGCTCCAGGATACATCAATTGGTGAAAATTTTAAATCTAAATAAAAAATTCAATAATAATTTATTTTGTTTGTCGATAGTAAATAAGGGAGAGAAACAAGACCGAATTATTAGGAATTTTCACTAACTATTATATTATGATGTGTGTATTATAGATTTAATTATTTAGATAATATTATAATTTAAATAATAATATTATGATAATTTTCTGAAGGCGGATATAGGGATAATATGATCCATAAAAAATAGAGATACAAAAATATTATTAACATTTAGAAAATCCAATTTGTTAATGAATATAAATAATTTGGGGTCATTTTATTTATGTGTTTGTTTTAATAATAAATCATGGTTGATGCTAGAAATTTATGTTATAATATATACTGTAACACCCCAAGGTTTTGAAAATAAATATATAATACAATTTTATAATCAAACCATAAAACACAACTTTGTCACTTCTATGTTTTGAACTTCGAAAAATGGTCATCTAGAGTTGTGTTTAGTAAGTCACTTGGAGTCTGATAGAAAAAAATTGATTTCTATTGAATAGTAAAATACCCTTATGAATAGTAATATGAATAGTAATATGAACTCAATGAATATTAAATGTTATTATTATTTTTTTTCTTAAGGCTATAAGATAATAACATCTTGGTTCATTTTTCATTGTAATAAAGAAGTAGATGTAGAATTAGAACTATTAATTTTTGAATTAAGTATTTTTTTAAAAGTTAAATTAATAATATTTAGAAAATTATTTTTCAAAAATGGAATTCACTTTTGAATTCTAAACATTAAAAAATGATAGGGGTGAATTTTTGGGATTTTTCTATTATTCTTGAATTTTTGATGAATAGTAAAATATGATAAAATACGATAAATTCTAAATACTTGATTTACTACATAATAGATGATGCAAGGATTATGTAAGACCACTTGGTTCGAACTCACATTCCATTATTACTATTAGGGGTCACATGAAACCCTACTATTGGTTGTCTTGAGGAAAATAATAAATTAATGAATTAAATATTCAAAAAGTACTCCTCTCCTCCTCTATAAAAACCCCCCACCACTACCTCTTCTCTTCACACCTCTAAGCCTTGAATTTCCTCAAAGATCTTCCCAATTACCCTTTCCTAGTAACTCCCCATGACCAGGAATCTCTTATTCTTTCCAAAAGATGAAAACCCCTTCCCATAAGGAGTTTCTCAAGGAGGTTTTTTCAAGAGGTAAAGCACCCTTCTTTCTCATTTGGTTTTATTTCAATATATCTACTTTTGTTATCCTCTACTCACCTCCTCTATCCAAATGATCATGATAACTCTAGTAAAATCTATATATTGGATTAATATCATGTTAATGGAAGAACCATCACAAATATTTTTACTCCCTCCCTTTTATTTTATAAATGAAATCAATGTCCATGAGGTTCTGATTTATAACCATTGTGGACGATGAAGATTCTTTTTTCAATTTATTCTTAAATACTAGTCATGAAACAATATTCATTGTTTTACCAGACTATAATATATGTTTTATAACCTAATTACTATTCTAGAACCAGAATATGTACATATAATTAAGCTATATGACAAAACTAGTTCATAATTTTCCAAATACCGCCGAATAATCGAAGTGGTGGTCATATAATGAATCATCCTCATTCCTAGAAACCAAATGATAGAAATGACCATTATCAATTATTTATATTCATTAATATTATATGATCTAAATCCTGTATAATTATAACCATTCCACACGAACCTCATTACATAAAAACAAGTGAACCGAATATGAAAATAAAGGAAATGAACACTCCAAAACGACAAAATTTAATACAATAACTTATCAATAAGGACATAAATGAACTATCCAGAATTATGGTAATGAAATACATTTCTAATAGGTTCTGAAATAATTCATTAACAAGTAAAATTTCATATTCCAAGAGCTTAATTACACGAGCGGAACACGTTTGGATTTAAGGTAAGGGTTTTCCACCCGAACATCATTTTTCATCCGAGATAATTTCATTGTATAATTACATCAATGAGATTCTTATGTATTATTACATACTCATAATATATTCTGTTTGAGTGTCATATATATGTTTACAAACAATAAAATTTCCTTATTTTATGAATCGTTACATGTTTTTAAAAGAAATATTCAAAACTGTTTCAAAAATACAAGCCTGATTCAAGGGAATGTCTCAAATTCGTACCTACATTCAAGGGCTATCAATAATCATTTTTTTGGAAAACATTATATTTATAAAATCACTCATTTAATTATGAAGATATTATCTTACTTCACTTCTGGTTTTATAAAAATATTTTTCCAAAAAGAACTCTTCTTTTCAAAATAAAGGAGTATTTATCTCAAAATTGTTTAATGATTTTATAAGAGTATTTATGTTTGATTCAAATAATCTTGTTGATTCCATTGTATTCTTGGGTTTAATCATTTATGAAGTCATATACCATATTTTATTTAATTTTTTATGACTAACTCTATTTTTGGTGATCTATCATAAAACGATTCACCGTATTACTCAGAATAGTTAGTGTTTTTTGTTTAATGATTGGGGAAAGTTAGTTACATTTCATATGATAGATTAAATATGAATGTATATGCTTTTTATGTTAATCCACACTCATAAAAGGAATGAATTGGACTTATTATGTGATGTTTGGGGCCCATTATAGCCCCTCGATGCATTGGTAGGTATCATGAGACAAATAGACATGGAATTGGCCAAGGAAATTTCCAATGTGATATGGATTTTGGATGAGGCCTTAATCACTAGATGTATTGGCCAAGGCCATGAAAAAATGTTTAAGAATTTCCGGCATCTACACTTCCCTCATTATGAAGCTGTTAGTTGAAAGTTCATGGGGTTATTCGACTAGTAGAATACCCATAATTATGTTTTATTATGGAATTATTTACACATCTCATATTCCTGTCATAATGTGTTCAAGTTTATTATTAAAAGAATGTGTTTTAAATTATTCACCATGTATAATGTTTATATTATCGTCCATTGTATTTCTTAATCTTACTAAGCATTTGAGCTCACCCCTTTATTATGATTCTTTTTCTCAGGGAAAGAATAATTCTATTATGAATGACATTATGAAATGACCTAAGAGTTATGGAAGTTGTCTGAAAAGTTTCTATGTTGTTTTTCATTTCAATTTGTAATGATGAACTTATGTATGTATCTTGTTTCCAATAATACTAAACTTCTCGGTCCTTTGGGATTCGTATTCCTTGTTTGTATGCAAATGTAATCAAATAAGGCACCGACTCCGAGCAACTGGGGTCGGGTCCTTACAGTTGGTATCAGAGGAAGTTTAGTAGAATACTTGGAAACTAGATTTAGAAAACGAAGAATTAGGGAAGAGTACCTATGTTATTCTTTGAGGATATACATTCAATAACGACCTGGTATTTTGGTAAGGAATAGATTATGTGGATCTTTCAAGAAATACATCCATGTCTGGATACGAGTAGGTAGAGATGGCTCTAACACAGATGTATCTAGGGGTAAAACCCAAAAACACCACTTTGAGCTAGACTTGAATGGGAACTGGTGCATGAAAAGAGGCCTTGCTACACTCTTGGTTACGACACTCCTGGGAGATATGATTAGGATAATTCACATTTTCTTTACAAGCCATTATGAAGCCGTTTTATGTCAATATTCCTCAAAGAAATCATTTTTGTGAATATGGGATTATCCATGCATAGGATCTCAATTTTTCTGACTATTTTTAAGTTAAGATTATACATTATGATTCATATCCTAATATAGTGGATGCCATTATCTAGATATGATGCCTAGTGGACTGAATGGAAATAGCCTGATTGCACGTGTCCCCTGTACGAATTTTCCTTCGATGCAAGACAATGATGTTGGCTCTGGTGCTGTGATTGGTGCTCAGCAACTCATAACTATACTAGGACAACTTACTCAGGTTATGAATAATAAAATTACCCATATGGATCATCTGGATCCACAACGTGGAGGAGCCATGCTAGATCGCTTTATGCGACAACAGCCTCCATCATTCAACAAGTCTAAAAACCCGTTTGTATAAAAGCAGTAGATATGTTCCCATGAGAAGATATTTCTCACATTAGGATGTAATGAAAGAGAGAAGGTTGTCATGGAAGTATATCATCTATCGGGAGATGTGGATCAGTGGTGGTAATTAATCCAAAACACAAAGGATGAGGAAGAGATAGAAGAGATGGAATTGAGGGATTTTAAGGAAATATTCTTAGAAAAATATTTCCCTCGTGAGAAGCAAGCAGATATGGAGAGACCATTCTTGAACATGAGGCAAAGGAGATGGCTTGAACTACTCAAGGATTTTGATTGCACAATACACTACCACCAGGGGAAGGCAAATAAGGTGGAAGATGATTTGAGAAGAATGGATCATGGAGTTTTGAGAAAGCTGAGAGTTGAAAGGGATCCTATTTTCATGGATCTAGTAAAGATGGATATGGGAATAAACATGGAAGGTGAAACATCAATTCTTTTTCAAATGGTTGCCAAACCATTTTACTAGAAAGGATAAAATTTTCTCAGGATGATGATGAGGAGTTTCAAAAGAATATTAAAGCTATAAATGATGGGATATTGAGTGACTTAGTATATGAAGATAGAATTTTGAAATTTGCAAAGAGATTTGTGTTCCCAATAAACCTGATCTAAAAAGGGAATTGTTGGATGATGCTCATAGTTCCAATTTCTCTATACACCCTGGTAGCACTAAGATGTCTAGATATTTGAAAGAAAATTTTTGCTGGGACAACATGATGAGAGAGATTAATTATTTTCTGTTAAGATATTAGGTTTGTCAACAAGTGTAAGCTGGAAGGAAATAGCCTGGAGGATTATTGCAACCTCTTCCCATACCTGAGGGGAAATGGGATAATATCACGATGGACTTTGTCATGGGACTACCAAATTCTCCTTGAAGGAACGATGCAATTTGGTTCATTTTTTATCATCTTACCAAGTCCGCACATTTTCTTGCTATAAGAGAAGATCTTGCACTTGAACATCTAGCAAGACTATATATTAATGATGTTGTGAGACTTCATATAGTACCCCTATCGATTGTTTCTGATCGTGATCCACATTTTACATCATGATTCTGGAAAAGTCTTCAGAAGTCCCAAGATACTGATCTTCGTTTGAGCACTGCCTACCACCCACAAACTGATGAACAATCTGAATGAACTATTCGAACATTAGAATACATGTTGAGGTCTTTTTCACTATATTTTCAAGTCAAATGGGATCATTATTTACCTCTCGTAGAATTTTCCAACAACAATAGCTTCCATTCAAGTATTCAGATAGCACCATATGAAGCATTATATTGGAGGCGATGTCGTACACCAACATGCTGGGATGATTTTGGTGAAAGAAATCTCGTGGGCCTATAACATGTTTAAGAAACAATGGAAAAAGTGAAAATTATCCAGAAAAATATCAAAATAGCTCAAATTACGTAAAAGAACTATGTAGATAACTGAAGGAAGGATTTGGAGTTTCAAGAAGGTGAACATGTTTTCATAAAAGTATCTCCATGGGAGGGTATTATATGATTAAGTAAGAAGGGAATGTTATGTCCCAGGTACATCAGACCTTTTGAAATTATAGACCAAAGTGAAGCCTTAGCTTACCATTTGGCAATGCCGCCAAGTCTCTCCAAGGTTCACAATGTGTTCCACGTGTCAATGTTATGAAAGTACATGCCAGATCCAACACATGTACTCAATAATGATGAAGTGGAACGTGAGCCAGATCTATCTTACTGTGAGGAGCCTATAAAGATTATTGATACTAGAGAATAAGTTTTGAGAAATCGGATAACTCGTCTGGTGAATGATCTATGGGGAAACCATAAGATGGAGGATGAAACATGGGAGCCCGAGGAGCTTATGTTAAAGACATACACGAATATTTTAAAGTAATATTCTGTGAATTTTGAGGAAAAAATTTTTGTAAGGAGGGGAGAATGTAACACCCCATGGTTTTGAAAATAAATATAGAATGCAATTTTATAATCTAACCATTAAACCCAACTTTTTCTCTTCTATGTTTTGAACTTCAAAAAATGGTCATCTAGAGTTCTGTTCAGTAAGACATTTGAAGTCTAATATAACAAACTTGATTTTTAGTGAATAGTAACATACCCTTATGAATAGTAATATGAATAGTAATATTACCATAATGAATAGTAAATTTTTTTTTATTTTATTTTTTTAAGTCTAGAAGATAATAACATCTTGGTTAATTTTTCATTGTGATTAAGAAGTAATTGTAGAATTAGAACTGTTAATTATAGAATAAAGAATGATTTTATTTAAAAGATAAATTAATAATATTTAGAAAATTATTGTTCTAAAATAGACTTCAATTTCAAATTCTACACTTCGAAAAATAGTATGGGTGAATTTTTGGGATTTTTCTAAAATTCATAAATTTTTTATGAATAGTAAAATACCATAAAATACAATAAATGATAAATACTTGATTTACTGCATCCTAGGTGATTCAAGGATGATTTAAGCCCACTTTTTTAGAACTCACATGCCATTATTACTATTTTGGGTCACATGAAACAATAATATTGGTTGTATTGAGGGAAATAATAAAATAATGAATTAAATATTCAAAAATTACTCCTCTCCTCCACTATAAAAACCCCCCACCACTACCTCTTCTCTTCACACCTTTTTGCCTTGAAGATCCTCAATGTTCTGCCAAATTACCCTTCACTAGTCACTCCCCACGACCAGAAATCTCTTAGAATTGGAAGAAGACCAAAACTCTTTCCCTTAAGGAGTTTCTCAAGGAGGTTATTTCAAGAGGTAAAGCACCCTTCTTTCTCATTTGGTTTTATTTCAATTTATCTACTTTTGTTATACTCTCCCCACCTCCTATTTCCAAATGATCATTATAAATCCAATAACATCTATATAATGGATTTATATAATTTTAATGTAAGAACCATCATAAATATTCTTACTCCCTCCCATTTATTTTATCAATGAAATCGACGTCTATGAGGTTCTGATTTATAACCTTTGTGGACGACGAAGTTTCGTTCTTAAATTTCGACCTCATTACTAGTCATGAAACCATATTCATGGTTGAACCAGACTATAATATATGTTTTATAACCTACTTAATATTCAGGAACCAGAGTATGTACATATAATTAAGTTATATGACAAAACTAGTTCATAATATTCCAAATACCGCTGAATAATCGAAGTGGTGGTCATCTAATGATTCATCCTCATTCCATGTAACCAAATGATAGAAATGACCATTATCAATTATTTATGTTAATTAATAATATATAATTCTAATCCTGTATATTTATAACCATTCCACACGAACCTCGTTACATAAAAACACGTGAACCGAATATGAAAATAAAGGAAACGAACACTCCAGGATGATGAAATTCAATACAATAACTTATCAATAAATACATAAATGAACTAACAAGAATTTTGGTAACTAAATACATGTCTAATAGGTTCTAAAATAAGTTATAAACTAGTATAATTTCATATTCCCGGAGCTTAAGTACAAGAGAGGACGCGTTTGGAGTGAAGGTAAGGGGTTTTTCACCCGAACTTCCATTTTCATTCAGGATAATTTCATTGTCTAATTACCTCAATGAAATTCTTATGTATTTTTATTTGTAACTCCCCAAGGTTTTAAAAATAAATTTAGAATGATATTTTGTAATATATCCATTAAAACACAACTTTGCCTCTTCTATATTTTGAATTTCAAAAAATGGTCATCTAGATTGTGTTCAGTAGGTCATTTGGAGTCCGATAGAACAAACATGATTTTTTAGTAAATAGTAATGTACCCTTATGAATATTAATATGAATAGTAACATTCCCCTAATGAATAGTAAATCTTATTATTATTTTATTTTCTTAAGGATAGAAGATAATAACAACCTGGTTAACATTTCATTATGATAAAGAAGTATTTGTAGAATTAGAACTGTTAATTTTTTAATTAAGTTTTATTTTACATAAAAGTAAAATTAATAATATTTAGAAAATTATTTTTCAAAAATTAACTTTACTTTTGACTTATACACATCGAAAAATGGTAGAGGTGAATTTTTGGGATTTTTCTGATATTCTATAATTTTTTATGAATAGTAAAATACGATAAAATACGACAAATGCTAAATACTTGATTAAATACATCATAGGTGATGCACAGATGACATAAGCCCACTTTCTTCAAACTCACATGCCATTATTACTATTAGGTGTCACATTAAAAAATACTATTGGTTTTCTTGAGGGAAATAATAAAATAATGAATTAAATATTCAAAAATTACTCATCTCCTCCACTATAACCCCCCCCCCCCCACCACTCCCTCTACTATTCACACCTCTAAGCCAAGAATCTCCTCAATGTTCTGCCCAATTTTCCTTCACCAGTCACTTCCCATGACCAGGATGCTCTTTGTCTTGCAAAATGTCTAAAACCCCTTCTCTTAAGGAGTTTCTCAGGGAGGTTATTTCAAGAGGTAAAGCACCCTTCTTTCTCATTTGGTTTTATTTCAATTAATCTACTTCTATTTTCCTCTCCTCACATAATCTATCCAAATGATCATTATTACTCCAGTAACATCTATATTCTGGATTTATATCATTTTAATGGATGAACCATCATAAATATTCTTACACCATCCCTTTTATTTTATAAACATAATCAACGTCCATGAGGTTCCGATTTATAACCTTCGTGGACGAAGAAGTTTTGTTATTCAATTTGTTCTTCATTACTGGTCATGA
The DNA here is from genome assembly GCA_963277665.1 of Viscum album. Taxonomy (NCBI): domain Eukaryota; kingdom Viridiplantae; phylum Streptophyta; class Magnoliopsida; order Santalales; family Viscaceae; genus Viscum; species Viscum album. The sequence continues at coordinate 1,980,413,572 of OY728142.1, read as the reverse complement.
AACCATATTAATGGTTGAACAAGACAATAATATATGTTTTATAACCTAATTAATATTCAGGAACCAGAATATGTACATATAATTATGTTATATGACAAAACTAGTTCATAATATCCCAAATAGCGCCGAAAAATCGAAGTGGTTGTCATCTAATGATTCATCCTCATTCCATGAAACCAAATAATATAAATGACCATTATCAATTATTTATGTTCATTAATAATATATAATTTCATTTCTGGAGATTTATAACCATTCCACATTAACTTCATTAGATAAAAATAAGTGAACCGAATATGAAAATAAAGGAAACGAACACTTTAGAACTACAGAATTCAATACAATAACTTGTCAATAAATACATAAATGAACTATCCAGAATTATGTAAAACTAAATACATGTATAATAGGTTCTGAAATAAGTTTATAACAAGTATAATTTCATATTTCAGGATAATAAGTACAAGATAGGAACACGTTTGGAGTTAAGGTAAGGGTTTTTCACCTGAACTTCCATTTTCATTTGGGTTACTTTTATTGTCTAATTTATTCAATGAAATTCTTATGTATTGTTATGTAATCCTCATAAATTCTTTTAGAGTATTCTATATATGTAAACCAACCAAAATCCATCCCTATTTACTGGATAGTTACATGTTTTAAAAGAAGCTCTCAAAACTGTTTCCAAAAATACGAGCCCGATACAAGGGAATTTCCAAAATTCATATCTATTTTCAAGGGAAAGATGTAATATATTTTTGGAAACCATTATACTTATAAAAACAATAATTTTAACATGAAATAATATCTTAATTTATTAATGGAATTATACAAATATTTTTCCAAAAGAACTCTTCTTTTCAAAATAAAAGAGTATTTATCACAAGAATTGCTTAATGATTTTAGAAGATTATTTTAGTTTTATTCAACACTCTGGTTGATTCCTATGTATTTTTGGGGTTAATCATTTATGATGTCATATAAAATATTTTATTGAATTTTTTATGACTAACTTTATTGTGGATGATCTATCCTAAAACCATTCATCATATTATTCCGAATGGTTGTTGTTTAGGTTCATTAATTGGTGAAAGTTAGTTACATTTCATATTATAGTTTCAATATGAATGTATATGTTGTTTATCTTGATCCCCACACATATGAGGAATGAATTGGACTTATTATGTGATGGGTGGGTCCCGCTATATCCCCTCGATGCATCGGTAGTTCTCATGAGACAAATAGACGTGGAATTGGCTGAGGCCTTTCCCAATTTTATATGGATTTAGGCCGATGACTTAATCACTATATGTCTTGGACGAGGCCATGACAAAATGATTCAGAATGTCCAAAAGATTCACTTCCCTCATTATGAATCTAGTAATTTATAGTTCATGTGGTTATTCCTCTAGTATAATAGCCATGATTATGTTTTATTATTGCATTATTTACTCAGCTCATATTCCTGCCATAATGTGTTTCAAGTTTATTATTAAAGGAATGTGTTTTCAATTATTCACCATGTCTAATGTTTATATTATCTTATGATTTATTTCTTACTCTTACTGAGAATTTGAGCTCTCCCCTATCTTATGTTTCATTTTCTCAGGACATGAAGAAGTAATTTATGGATGACTTGCAAGAATAATCTAGGAGACATGATGTTTCTACGGGATTAGAATAGTGTTTTGATTCCTTTCATTTTGTAATGTTATTATTATGAATGTATCATATTTCCAATAATACTAAACTACCCAGTCTATTGGGATTCGAATTCCTTGTATGTATTCAAATTTAATCATATAAGGCACCATCTCTGGGAAACTGGGGTCGGGTCGTTACAGTTGGTATCAGAAGAAGTTTACTAGAATTCTTGGAAACTAGATTTAGAAAACTTAGAATTAGGGAAGAGTCCCTATGTTAGTCTTTGAGTATATACATACAATAACATCCTGGTATTTTTGTAAGGAATATATTAGGTGGATCTTTCAGGAAATACATCCCTGTCTGGATACGAGCAGGTAGAGGTGGCTCTGGCACATATGTATCTAGGGGTAAAACCCAAAAACACTGCTTTGAGCTAGACTCGAACGGGAACTGGTGCATGACAACGGGCCTTGCTACACTCTTGGATACAACAATCCCGAGGGATATGCTTAGGATAATTCAAATTTTCATTACAAGACATTATGAAGGAGTTTAATATATGGCCCCTAGTGGACGTAACGGAAATTGCATGAATGCATGTGTCCCATGTAGGGATTTTCCTCCGACGCAAGACAATGATGTTGGATCTGGTGCTGTGACTGGTGCTGAGAAACTCATAACTATACTAAGACGACTTACTCATGTTGTGAATAATAACCAAACCTGTATGGAGCATCCAGATCCACCACGTGGAGGAGCCATGCTAGATCGCTTTATGCGACAACAACCTCCATCATTCAACAGGACTACAAACCCGTTTGTAGTATAGTAGTGGATATGTTCCCTTGAGAAGATATTTCTTGCTTTGGGATGTAATGAAAGAGAGAATGTTTTCATGCCAGCATATCATCTATCAGGAGATGTGGATCAGTGGTGGTCATTAATCCAAAACAGAAAGGAAGAGGAAGAGATAGAAGAGATGGAATGCAGGGATTTTAAGGAAATCTTCTTAGAAAAATATTTCTCTCGTGAGCAGCGATCAGATATGGAGAGTCAATTCTTGAATCTGAGGTAGAAAGAGGATGAAAATGTTTCCAAGTATGAATCCAACTTCAGAAGGATATCAAGACATGTTGTGGACTATATACAAAAACCAAGGGGAAAAATTGATCGATTCTTTGATGGCCTAAAGCCATTCCTCCGATGGGCACTGGTATCCAAATTTTTTTCATTATATGAGGATATAGTTTCATGTGACATAGAGACAGAAAAAGAATTCTCTATGTCTTATGACTTTAAGGGAAAGCAAGAAAAGAAGAGGGCTGCTAAAAACCCTGGTAAAGGAAATAAGGAAATGGGGAAGAAGGGAAGAGTTGAATTTCCACCATGTGACAATTGTGGAATGAAACACCCGGGTGCATGCTTCAAAGGAAAATCAGTATGCTAGAAATGTGTTCAGAAGGTCCATCTTGCTGGTGATTGCCAAGGGAAGAAGGAATCCAATTATGATCAATTCTATAATTGTCTGGATATGGGACACTATTCTAATGATTGTCCAAAACGTCATGGAAATTTGCAATAGAAAAGGCCAAGGGATCAAGGACATGATTATGTAATCATAATGGAAAAGGTTGAAGTTCCTAATGACGTGGTGGCAGGTACATTAATTGTTTCCTCATGTTTATCTAATGATTTATTTTATTCTAGATCATCGCATTGTTTCATATCATCCCAGTTTTCTATGAAAATTAGATATTTCCAATTTGATTTAACAAGGGAGTTGTCAGTAAAAACTCCTAAGGGAAGTATCATTACTACAATGTTCTATCAATCAGTTCCCATTAGGCAATATAAATGTTCTTTATCTTATGATCTCATCATCATACCCATGATTTAATTTGATATAATCCTCGGTATGGATTTTCATTCAGACCAAGATTCAAAAATTTATTGTAAGAATAAGGAGGTTACAATTTTTGATGACGATGATAAAGAACACCTTATATTTAGAGCAAAAACATCATAACCTGATTCTTATCAAGATGCACCCCTAGTATCTCAACTAAATTCAATTATTGGGGAGGAATATAATGAAATAACTATGGGTGGGGAAAGGAATGTTCAAATTGAGGATGTACCTACTATGAGAGAATATGTTGGTGTGCTTTAAGAATATTTACCTGGACATCCTCCAGAACGAGAAATTGAGTTTTCCATTGATTTAATTCCTGCTTCAAGGCCCGTATTGAATACCCCTTATAGAATGGCCACTGTGGAATTAATGGAACTAAATAAACAACTAGAGGAGTTGAGTAATAAAGGATTTATCTGCCCTAGTGTTTCCCCATGTGGTGCCCCTGTCCTTTTTGTTAAGAAGAAAGATGGATCTATGAGGTTATGTATCGACTACAGGGAGATCAATGCTATAACAATAATGAAAATGTATCCCCTACCTCGCATTGATCATTTATTTGACCTACTTCATAGAGCTCAATTATTTTCAAATATTGACCTTCGATCTGGATATCATCAATTTAGTGTGAAGAAGGAAGACATTCCGAAAACAACATTTTGAACTAGGTATGGGCATTATGACTTTACGGTCATGCCTTTTGGATTAACTAATGCACCCTCTGTCATCATAGATCTAATGAATAGAGTTTTCAAGGAATATCTCGATGAATTTGTAGTGGTATTTATTGATGATATCTTGGTATACTCCTAGAGCTGCGAAGATCATGAAAATCACTTGCGCATTATCCTAATGACTCTTAGAAGACAAGAATTATATGGAATGTTTAGTAAGTGTGAATAATGGATTCAGGTGATTTCTTTTCATGGCTATATAGTCTCTAAGGATGGAATCCTAGTTGTTCCCGCAAAGACAATGGAAATCCAAGATTGTCCCACACTAACAAACATAACTGGGGTATGTAGTTTTATGTGGCTTAGCAGGTTATTATCGGCATTTTGTACAGAATTTTTCCTGATAGGCTAAGCCGATAATGAAGCTCACATGTGAAGGGGATAAATTTGATTGGACAAAATATCGAGAAAGAATGTTTTGAAGAACTGAAGAGAAGATTAGTCAATGCTCCTATATTTACTCTAGCATTGGGGAATGACGAGTTTGTTATTTATAGTGATGCTTTAAAAAAAAGAGTCAGTTTTTTTCTTATGTAAAATGATAGGGTTATTTCTTATGCATCACGACAACTAAAAATTCATGAGAAAAACTATCCTACTCATGATATTGAGATAGTTGTTGTAATATTTGCTTTGAAGATATGGAGACATTATCTCTATGGTGACAAATGTGATATTTTTAATGATCACAAGAGTTTTAAGTATATTTTCTCACAGAAAGAACTCAACATAAGGAAAAGGAGGTGGCTTTAACTCCTCAAGGATTATGATTTCATGATACACTACCACCCAGGGAAGGCAAATAAGGTGGAAGATGCTTTGAGAAGAATGGATCATGGAGATTTGAACAAGATGAGAGATGTAAGGGATCCTATTTTCATGGATCTGGTAAAGATAGATATGGGAATAACCATTGACGGTGAAACATCACTGCTATTTCAAATGGTTTCCAAACCACCTTTACTAGAAAGGATAAAAATTTCTCAGGCCGATGACGAGAAGTTTCAAAAGAAGATTAATGCTATGAATGATGGGAGATTTTGTGACTTCGTATATGAAGATGGAAATTTGAAATTTGGGAAGAGACTTTGTGTTCCTGATATACCTGATCTAAAAAGCGAATTGTTGGATGATGCTCATAGTTCCAATTTTTCTATACACCCTGGTTACAGTAAGATGTATAGATATTTGAATGTACATTTTTTGTGGGACAACATAAAGAGGGAGATTGCTGATTTTGTGTCAAGATTTATGGTTTGTCAATAAGTGAAATCTGGAAGGCAACAGTCTGGGGGAGTATTGCAACCTCTTCCCATACCTGAGTGGAAATGGGATAATATCATGATAGACTTTGTCATGGGACTACCAAAGACTCCTAAAAAGAAAAATGAAATATGGGGCATTGTTGATCGTCTTACTAAGTCAGCACATTTTCTTACTATAAGATAAGATCTACCACGTGAACGTCTAGCATGACTATATATTAATAATGTTGTGAGACTTCATGGAGTACCCCTATCGATTATTTCTGATCATGATCCACGTTTTACATCAAGATTCTAGAAAAGTCTTCAGAATTATCTAGATACTGGTCTCTATTTAAGAACTGCCTACCACACACAAACTGATTGACAATCAGAGTGGAATATTCAAACATTGGAAGTCATGTTGAGCTCTTTTCCACTTGATTTTCAAGGCATGTGGGATCAGCATTTAACTCTCATGGAATTTTCCTACAACAATAGCTTCGATTCAAGTATAGTGATGGCACACTATGAAGCATTATATGGGAGGTGATTGTCGTACACCCACTTTCTAGGATGATGTTTGTGAAATAAATCTCATGGTCCCATAAATTGTGGAAGAGTCAGTGGAAATGGTGAAGATTATCCAGAACCATATCAAAATAGCTCAAAGTAGGCAAAAGATCTATGCAGATAAACGAAGGAAGGATTTGGAGTTTTAAGAAGGTGATCATGTTTTCTTAAAGGTATCTCCATGGAAGGGTATTATACAATTCGGTTAGAAGGGAAAAGTAAGTCCTAGGTACATCGGACATTTTGAAATTCTAGACTGAATTGGAGTCGTAGCTTACCATTTAGAAATTCCTCCATGTCTCTCCATGGTTATCAATGTGTTCCACGTGTCAATGTTATGAAAGTACATTCCAGACACAACACATGTACTCACTTATGATGAAGTAGAACATGAGCCCAATCTATCTTATTGTGAGGATCCTATCAAGATTCTTGATACTAGAGAACAAGTATTGGGAAATCGGATGACTCGTCTGGTGAAGGTTCTGTGGAGTAACCATAAGATGGAGGAAGCAACATGGGAGTCTAAAAAGCTTATGTTAAATACATACCCGAATCATTTTAGGTAATATTCAATGAATTTTTAGGACGAAACTTTTGTAAGGAGGGGAGAATGTAACAAACCAAGGTTTTGAAAATAAATATAGAATGAAATTTTATATTATAGCCATTAAAACACAACTTTGCGTCTTCTATGTTTTGAATTTTGAAAAATGGTCATCTAGAGTTGTCTTCAGTAAGTCATTTGGAGTCTGATAGAACAAACATGATTTTTTAGTAAATTGTAACATACCCTTATGAATAGTAATATGAATAGTAATATTACCCTAATGAATAGTAAAATTTATTATTATTTTATTTTCATAAGGCAAGAAGATAATAACATCATGGTTAATTTTTCATTATAAGAAAGAAGTAGTTGTAGAATTAGAACTGTTAATTTTTGAATTAAGTATGCTTTTATTTAAAAGTTAAAATAATAATATTTAGAAAATTATTTTTCAAAAATCAACTTCACTTTTTAATTCTACATGTCGAAAAATGGTAGGGGTGAATTTTAGGGATTTTTCTGAAATTCTAGAATTTTTGATTAATAATAAAAGACGATGAAATAAGATAAATGCTAAATACATGATTTACTGCATCATAGGTGATGCAAAGATGATGTAATCCCACTTGGTTCAAACTCACATGCCATTATTACTATTATGTTTCACATGAAACAATACTATTGGTTGTCTTGAGGGAAATAACAAAATAATGAATTAAATATTCAAAAATTACTCCTCTCCTCCACTATAAAAACCCCCCACCACTACCTTTTCTCTCCACACCTCTATTCCTTGAATCTATTCAATGTTCTACCCAATTAACCTTCTCTAGTGAATATCCAGGACCAAGAAGCTCTTATTCTTTCCAAAAGACCAAAACCCCTTCCCTTAAGGAGTTTCTCAAGGAGGTTATTTCAAGAGGTAAAGAACCCTTCTTTCTCATTTGGTTTTATTTCAATTAATCTAATTTTGTTATCCTCTCCTCCCCTCCTCTATCCAAATGATCATTATAACTACAGTAACATATATATAATGGATTTATATCACGTGAATAGAAGAACCATCATAAATACTCTTACTCCCTCCCTTTTATTTTATAAACGAAATAGACGTCCATGAGGTTCTGATTTATAACCTTCATGGACGACGAAGTTTCATTCTTCAATTTATTCTTAATTACTTGTCAGGAAACCATATTCATGGTTTAACCAGACTATAATATATGTATTATAACCTAATTAATATATAGGAACCATAATATGTACATATAATTAAGTTATATGACAAAACTAATTCATAATATTCCAAATACCGTTGAATAATCAAAGTTGTTGTCATCTAATGATTCATCCTCATTCCATGAAACCAAATGATAGAAATTACCATTATCAATTCTTTATGTTCAATAATAATATATTATACCATTCATGGAGATTTATAACCATTCCACATGAACTTCATTACATAAAAACAAGTGAACCGAATATGAAAATAAAGGAAACGAACACTCGAGAACGACGGAATTCAATACAATAACTTGTCAATAAAGACATTAATGTACTAACCATAATTATGGTAAACTAAATACATTTATATTAGGTTCTGAAATAAGTTATTAAAAAGTATAATTTCATATTCTAGGAGCTTAAGTACAAGAGAGGAACATGTTTGGAGTCAAGGAAAGGATTTTTCACCCGAACTTCCATTTTCATTTAGGTTACTTTTATTGTTTAATTTCCTCAACGAAAACCTTATGTATTGTTATGTACTCCTCATAAATTCTGTGTGATAATTATATATATTTAAACCAACCATAATCATTCCCTATTTTCAAGATAGTTACATGTTTTAAAAGAACCTCTCAAAACTGTTTCCAAAAATACGAGCCAGATACAAGGGAATTTCTCAAATTCATATCTATTTCCAAGGGAAAGCTATAATATATTTTTGGAAAAAATTATACTTATTAAAAAAATAATTTTATCATGAAATATTATCTTACTTTACTTCTGGTATTAAACAATGATTTTTCCAAAAAAACTCTTCTTTTCAAAATAAAAGAGTATTTATCACAAGAATTGCTTAATGATTTTAGAAGATTATTTTCTTTTGATTCAACCCTCTTGTTCATTCATATATATTTTTGGGGTTAATAATTTATGATGTCATATATAATATTTTATTGAATGGTTTATGACTATCTTTATTGTGGACGATCTATCCTAAAACCATTCATCATATTATTCTGAATGGTTAGTGTTTGTGTTAATTAATTGAGGAAAGTTATTTATATTTCATATGATAGTTTTAATATAATTGTATGTGTTGTTTATATTGATCCCCACTCTTATGATGAATGCATTGGACTTATTATGTGATGTGTGGGGCCCTCTATATCCCCTCTATGCATCGGTAGGTATCATGAGACAAATTGATGTGGAATTGGCTGAGGCCTTTCCCAATGTGATATGGATTTAGGTCGAGGCCTTAATCACTAGATGTATTGGCTGAGGTGATGAAAAAATGATTCAGAATATCCGGCATATGCACTTACCTCATTATAAAGATAATAATATAATTTTCATGTTGTTATTTGACGAGTATAATACCCATGATTATGTTTTATTATGGAATTATTTACTCAGCTCATATTCCTGCCATAATGTGTTTTATGTTTATTAATAAAGGAATGTTGTTTTCAATTATTCACCATGTCTATTGTTTATATTATCTTCCACTATATTTCTTACTCTTACTGAGCATTTTATCTCACCCCTTTCTTATGTTTCATTTCTTCATGACATGAAGAAGTAATTTATGAATGACTTGTGCCCATGGGGTGTTAGCCAAGTGGTACCCGCTGGTTGTACCCCTCACTCTCCGTGGGAACTGACCTAGGCTCAAGTCCCTCCAGACTCGGACACTGTGCATATTATGCACAGGGTGATTCAAAGCCATTTTCCTAGTCGGGGAACGTGCGGCGCGCTCTGGAATGGCGGGGCCCCCAGTGGGAGACGAGCGTTACCCTTACACATGTTTTTGCCAACGAGCATGTACCCTAGTGGTACAGGCTCCTGCTTGGCATCCAAAAGACCCAGGATCAAATCTGGGTAGGGGAGAATTTCCCAGGTACTGTAGCAGTACTGTTACAGCGGTGGCACTGTAGCAGCGGCAGCACTGTAGCGGTGGAGGGACTATAGCAGATACTGTAGCGGTGGTGGTACTATAGCAGGAACTGTAGCAGCGCAGGTATTGTAGCTGTACTGTTCACCGAGGGGTCCTTTGGTCCATTCAAATGGGCTTTCAAGCCTTGTATTCAGGCCACTTGGCCTTGGGACTTCGGGCTATGTAATGGGTCTCCCTCTACCAAGTCTGAAGAGGTCTTTGCTTTCAAATAATAAATTGAGGCTTCGGCCCCAACCATTAAAAAAATGTATGAATCACTTGCAAGAATAATCTAGGATACGTGATGTTTCTATTCTATTAAAATATTGTTTTGATTCCCTTCATGTTGTAATGTTAATCTTAGGTATGTATCTTATTTCCAATAATACTAAACCACTCGGTCTTTCAGGATTCGCATTCCTTGTAAGTATGCCATTGTAATCATATAAGGCACTAGCTCTGGGCAACTGGGGTCAGGTTCTTACAATATGTACTCATCATATATATTTTTTGAGCATCATATATATGTTTACAAACCATAACCTTTCCTTATTTTATGAATCATTACATGTTTTTAAAAGAAACATTCAAAACTGTTTCCAAAATACAAGACGGATTCAAGGGAATTTCTCAAATATTTACTTACATCCAAGGGCACTCTATAATCTAATTTTTTGGAAACCATTATATTTATAAAATCACTCATTTTATTAGGAATATAATACCTTACTTCACTTCTTATTTTATACAAATATTTTTCCAAAAGAGCTCTTTTTTTCAAAATAAAATAGTATTTATCTCAAAATTACTTAATGATTTTATAAGTGTATTTACATTTGATTCAAATACTATTGTGGATTCGGTTGTATTATTGGGTTTAATCATTTATGAAGTCATCTACCATATTTTATTTAATAGTTTATGACTAACTCTATTGTGGATGATCTATCCTAAACCCATTCACCATATTACTCGGAATGGTTAGTCTTTTATGTTTAATGATTGGGGAAAGATAGTTACATTTCAAATGATAGTTTCAATATGAATGTATATTTTGTTTATATTGATCCCAACTCATATGAGGAATGAATTGAACTTATTATGTGGTGGGCGCTGCCCTCTATAGCACCTCAATGCATCGGTAGGTCTCATGAGACAAATATATGTGGAATTGGCTGAGGCCATTCCCAATGTGATATGGATTTTGGTTGAGGCCTTAATCACTAGATGTCTTGGCCTAATCCATGAAAAAATGTTTCAGAATGTCTGGTATATGCACTTCCCTCATTATGAAGCTGTTAGTTGAAAATTGATAGGGTTATTCGACTAGTAGAATATCCATGATTATGTTTAATTATGGCATTATTTACTCAGCTCATATTCCTGCCTTAATGTGTTCAAGTTTATTGTTAAAGGCATGTGTTTTCAATTATTCACTATGTCAATTGTTTATATTATCTTCTGCTATATTGTTTACTCTAACTGAGCGTTTGATCTCACCTCTTTATTTTGTTTCATTTTCTCAGGGAAAGAAGAATTCTATTATGAATGACGTGCTGAAATAACTTAGGACATATGGAAGTTTTCTAATGTGTATCTATGTTGTTTTTTATTTCAAGTTGTAATGATGAACTTATATATGTATCTTGTTTCCAATAATACTAAACTACTCAATCCTTTGGGATTCTTATTCCTTATTTGTATGCAAATGTAATCAAATAAGGCACCGACTCCGAGCAACTGGGGTCGAGTCCTTACATATACCCTATAACTTCCTATTATGTGAGACAGTTTTCCACTTCTATGTTTCCCTTTACCTAAATTATACCTAACACCCTATATGAAAGAGGATACCGAAATGTGGATAGTGCCGAATCAATATATTATGCAGGCTTTTCCTTCAAATCGGAGTCAATCACATAGTGAAAATAAACAAATGAAGTACATACAAAAAATTTGAGTAATAATAAATAAAAACACATCAATTTTGTAAAAATATATACTCGGTGACACTATATAATGAGACAACTAATAATAATCATGGATGACCATATAAATAAATTATATACATAAAATAATTAATTAATTGTTTTAATATCATATAGGGGCCTGTCCACTATGCCATTACATAATTTCCACTATGATGCTCCAATCTAATCTACATCATAAAATATTATCAGCCTTAAAACATAACATGGACTCCAATCATATAAGGTATACCATAAAGGGTGATAGGATCTTCCCTTAGTAAGGTCTAAAAAATATCTCAATGATTAGTCCATCATATATGTCTACACATGTGGAAAATAAACAGTCACCCAAGAATACCAGATGTTGTTTGGTAACAAGACCACAATTATAATTAAGTAATGAATAGTGGAGTATGGAAAATTGTAAAAATAACTAAAAAATTATTATAATTGAAGAATGACTTAGAGATTCTATATAAATGATTTCCATACATTAGAAATAATTGTAATGGATGTTACAAAAAAAATTCCTTCAAATATTTTACATAAAATTATGTCATGTCCTTCTTACCTGAATAAATTCATTCATAGTAATAATATTCACAGGCCTATCATTATACATCTTCAATCCCAAAATAAGAAAAAAATTTAAAGAAATTTACAAAAAAAAAAGTAATTCTTATGGATTTTACAAAATACTATATCGTAGACTCCATTAGAAATAGACTATCAAAAATATTCATGTGATGTTCTCTTCAAGTAACAAGCTGGTACATAAAATTTACATGATTTTTATATATTCATGGTTTCTAAAAATTACACATCCTTGAAAATTCCTTTTATTTAGATGGAAATTCCAAATGGTCATATCCGCAAATATCAATGGTCGTTGCATCAACCATGACCAAACACTGTCAATACTTGTAAGGATTCAACATAACCTTTTAAACCAAATTTCATTTGTTTATACACTTATTTTTAATAGGTGGTGCCTCAGTCAAAGACTAAGGCACAATTTATTGATCAAAAAAATAAAGTGAATTACAAAAGTCTGAAAGATGGAATCTTATTACAATCCTTAATGAAAAAATGGAGTGAATCGTCAGGAAAATCATCCAACCAGGTAATAACCTGATTGACCCCCTTGTTGGAAAGACTATCAGAAACAATGTTCACTTTGCGGTATAAATGTGTGGCAATGTAGTTGAGATCCATGAGCGAAGCAAGACATTTTATCCATCGAGAGGTAAGCGGCCATGAAAGGTGCACCACCCCCTTCCAAATATCTTGGACAATAGTGGTTGAATCACATTCAATCCACATATTGTTCCAACCCTTTTTCTTGGTAATGTCCACCGCATGAATGACTCCCAACATTTCCGCTTCCTAGGCCGAGGTCATACCACATCCACCGAAGAAGCAGCCAAGGCATCTTCCAAGAAATTCTCTGAAGATGGAACCACAACCAGTCGGGCCTACTCTAGAGGCGCCATCGACATTCACTTTGATCCATCCTGGAAGCGGAGCATGCCAGAAGACTTCAAAGGTACATCGTGGTTACCAATAAGATCCCTCAATTTGAAGATGGCAGATGATCTCAAAATCACCAACAAAGTTATCACAAAGATCTTTCTGAAGTGAGGCTGCATCCTTGATGGCAATGAGAATACGAGTGTTACCTGTATTGAGACTGAATGAGCAATTATTATGAATAAAATTATTTCTATCATACCAGATCACAAGAAGGAGCTCTGCAACCGCAGTCAGAAAAAGATTCTTTATTTCCTTTGAAAAATTCCAAATCACACATTGTTGAAGTTGATAGCCAATAGAAGCAAGAAGTGACCATCTGCAACCAAAAATTTCATAAATATAATTCCAAAGAGCATCTACTGTAGCATAAGACAAGAACAAATGATTATTATCCCCACAGTGTTGGTTGCATAGATGACATCTAGATCAAAGAGAAATCCCAAAGGATTTAAGGCACACATCGGTGGGGACCCTATTATGATCAACACACCAAATGAGAGTAATTCGTGAGGGTTTGATCCAAGGTTTGTTAAAAGTGTTCAACCAAACAAAGTTAGAAACATAATTACTAAAATTGTTTTTGTAGAAACTTTTAGAATGAAGGTCTCCCTTAAAAGTAGGTTCCCAAATAAGGAAATCATCAGTGTAGGAAAAAGGATAGTTGTCGATGATATGGCTGATGTGATTTGGAAGGGTGATGTCCTGATAGTTTACAAAATCACATATAGTGGAGTTGGTATTCCCATAAGTAGTGGTGGACGATAGAATTGAGATTTAGGGGACGCCCTTCCACTTGTCCAGCCAGAAATTCATAGAGGAATTTACACTAACCATCCATCTAGAGTTGTGCATGATATTAAGGAAAGAATTTCTAATGGATATCCAGATGGAGGAAGTGATGTAGCCCAAGATTCCATTCTGATGCTTGGAAACAAAGAGATTTTTAAGAAAGACCAAGGCATCAAAGTTGTTATGAATAAAATTCTAAGTCATTCTAGCTTGAAGAGATTCGTTAAAAAGATTAAGATTCTTAATCCTAAGACCACCCTTATCCAGGGGTTTACAACATGTGACCCATGGTATGGTGACAAAACTTATTTCAATTGTACTACCAGTCCAAACAAATTTTTTAATGAAAACGTTGATTTTTTTAGAAGACTGGTAGGCAAATTGTAAACCATCATCGAGTAGACCATCTTGGAAACAATTTTAGACTTACCAAGACAAAGTCTGCCGGCCATAGAAAGAGATTTAAATTTCCAAGAAGAAATTTGATTGATAATTTGACCAACAATGTTGTGAAAATAGCGGGATTTTTTTCTTCCCCAAAATATAGGCACACCCAAGTAAGTAACACTGAAATAGCCTTCTTTGATTCCTAATAAATCGATGATATGGATTTTTCTGTTGGGGGAAAAATTCCCAAAGAAAACAAAGGATTTGTTCCAACTTATCACTTTACCCAAAATATCTTCATAGTGAGCCAGGGCATTTTTGAGGTTTTGGATGTTCCTTTTATCTCCTTTTAAAAATAAAATTATATCATCAGCATATAAAAGATGGGTAGGAATGTTTAAGTTTCTAGAAGCCTGAATGGCCATAATTTTGTTTTGACTCACAAGGATCATGACGTGTCTACTTAAACAAACCTCAGCAATAGCAAAAATAATGGCATATATGGGATCACCTTGCCTAACCCCCTTGGTTCATTTAAAGAAACCTTTAGGGGACCCATTGACCAGCACAGAAATGGAATCCTAATTGAATAAGGTGCTGATCATATCAATAAACGAATCATTAAACCCAATGTTTTTTAGAACCTTTAAAATGAAATTCCAATCCATTGTGTCAAAATCATTCATAATGTCTAGTTTAATAGCCACATAGCCTCCTCTAGTGACTTTATTTAGAATATTAGTACATTCCGAGGAAAGGAAGATACAATATTGAATAGTTCTTCCTTTGATAAATCCAAATTGGTTCCAAGAAACAATTTTATTGGAGATGGAGGTGAGTCTGTTGGGAAGAAGCTTGGTGATAATTTTATAGAGGGTTTTGATGAGAGAAATAGGTCGGAAAAGGTGAATCTCATCAGCATTGTCCACTTTAGGAATAAGAGTAAGAAATTGAGAATTTAACCCATGAGGGAGAACACCATTGGAGAAAAAAGATTTAACAAGTTTACACACATCCACATGGATGAGATCCCAGTATTACTGGATGAAACCATTGTTGAACCCATCAGGTCCCAAGGCACTATCAGGGTTGAGATTGAAGATAGTGGCCCTGATTTTATGGTCCATAGGCATGCTTAAGAGATTGTAATTATCCTCAAAAGTGACCATATTATGAATGATGTCAGGAAGAAGATCCTTATTGACCTCCAGACCATTAAAAAATTGTGGAAGTAACCAACAACATGATTAGCAATGGCATCCTCAGTGTCCAGAAAAGTGTCATAAACTCTAAGAAAGGAAAGGGGCCTATAGATTTTCCTGATTTTGTGGAGAGAGTTATAGAATTTAGTATTTCTATCACCATCCAAAATCCATTTGGTTTTAATGATCTGCTTTCGCATGTTATCTTTGAGCTTTAGAAGATATTTAAGCTTCAAGGAGATATAAATTTCAGCATTGGGATCAAGAGAAAAATCAGAGCAAGTATTGGAGCTTTGAATATGAGAGAGGTCATTCTCCAAAGAGGAGATGTTTGCATCAAGCTGTTTTGTTTTAGAAAAACTCCAACCCTTGAGTTGTTGTTTAAAAAGTTTTAATTTATCAATGCAAGCAAAATAATCATTCTGGGGTCGCATGCCCTCAGAGAAATCATTTATCATGTTTGAACATTCTAGGACCGCAGCCCAAGAATTGTTAATTTTAAAAGGGGGGAAGACTTTAAGCCCATAGAGATGAATCAGACAAGAATAGGGTGATGATCGTAGTTGACCTTTGGTAAGGTAATACTAGATATGGATTCCCAATTATCAAGGGTAGCAGCATTAGTGAAGGCTCTGTCATGTTTTCTAGCCACTATCCTATAGAGGTACATTCTATACCAAGTATACTTAGCACCAGTAAGCATGATTTCCGTAAGGTCACACTACTCAACGAAAGAATTAAATTCTCAATCTGAGGTGGAAGAATGTGATGATCCAATATTTTCACCTGGGAGAAGAATAGCGTTAAAATTACTAACCACTAGCCAGGGATCCTGAATAGATATAGAGAGGGAAAGAAGGTCATCCTAGATGGGTCTTCATTCATGATATATATTCTTTGAATATATCATAGTGCAAATAGTATGAACACCAGCAAAGAAAAAAACACAAGTAAACAATTGATTAGAGTTTTTGACCACATTAACAGACTGCAAAGATGAATGATAAAAAATCCAGAGAGTTTCAGTAGAAGTACTAGCCTTGTAAGAGCCAAGGAAATTATAACCAAAAGAGCATAAGTGTAAATATTTCGAAGAAAAATTAATTTTAGGTTCAGAAATGGAAAATAATTTTGGTTTTTGAGTCAAGATAAATCTCTTAAGAATAATAAAAGTATCAGAGTTAGCTAAACTTTGACAATTCTAAAATAATAAATTAGTTTGAACTTGCGTTTGGAGTTAGAACTCCCTTTTTTTTCACCCGAGCCCTTATTCCTTGCTAACCTTCTAGGTTCATGGGAGGATGATGGGCTGGATTCTTTTCCCTGTTTTCTCTTAAAAGAGGCAAAAGAGACATTAGAATCATTTTTAATATCACCACCCTGATTTTTTTTTTGCAATGAGATTGTAGCCACAAGTGGAGTCGCTAGGCAATATTTTGGAGGCAAATCAGGTGTGAGAGCATCAATGGTGTTTGAGGAGACAGTAACAGTGTTCATGGAGCCCACTGCCACTACCTATTGTTTATTCTTAGTAGAAGCAGCAGAGACATTAAATTCAATTTTATTAAACTCACCTTGATTATTATCCAGAAATAGTGTGGACCCATGCAGGGTCACAAGACAATCCTTTGGGGGAAAATTAGGTATGAGGGTATCAGAGGTGATTGAGGAGACAGTCACAGTGGCTATAGAGCCCACTACCACTGTCTGCTCAGATGAGCTTGTCACCTTGGAGGTGCAAAGCGTTTCATTGGCAAGCATCACCTGCTCTGGAGTGTCATTATTGATTTTGAAAGATATAAGCCCTGAATGAAAATTCATGGAGGTATCCTTTGAGACAATCTCAGGCTGATCAGGCTGGTCATAAGTTCCATTAGGATCAAAATGTGACAACCGGGTCCCCATGACAGCACAACCACCCCGCCTTAACATGGTCGTCGGGTCCTGGCCCACCAGGTACCACCAGTTGCCCCGCAGACACATGGGGCCCACCCCAGGGTCCACCCACATGCCCGAACGGGTCATCTGACTAATGATAGTCCCCACAGGCCAACACTTGTCCTTTCCAGTGTGCTTTGTCCTCACTCACACACATCCTGAGGAACTTCCCAGAAGGTCACCCATCCTGATCACTACTCCAGGCCAAGCACGCTTAACTATGGAGTTCTAATCAGGTAGGCTCCCGAAAAGGAAGGTGCACCTTGTTGACATGAGTCATATCATTTAGTCATTTAACCCTTTATCATTTGGGGATGTTACACAAAATCCTTGGCAGTGGGCTAAGAACCTACTGCATTAAAAGGATCCTTATTCAAAGAACAATCGTGTGTTGAAGTAGTACCTGCAACCCCACCTGTGGCCTTCATACCTACATCAATAGGCGCGTCCACTTCAGTACTGGCCACGGCCTGCTTCCCATCACACAAAGAAGCATGGTGGCGCGAGTCAAGGTGATCAGGATCATCCTTCGACTGCTCGAGAATGGTCCGCCCCATAGCTTCGATTTCATCCCTTAGAATGATCTCGTTACCTTTAGAGTCTTCTTCCTCCACCATATCCACCTACTTAACACCGGAGGTTTCTCTGATTTAGGTAGTTTTTTGACCCACTTCTCAGTGTTTTTCAAGGGCACATCCAGATTACCGGAGGAGACGATTTGAGATTTCTTCTTCCATTGATCATTAGTCCAGTCATCATCTTTGGGAGGCTCTTCCTAATTTTTGACTTGGTTTTTCATCACGCGGCAATTCAGGAGAGAATGGCCCACAATTTTGCACAGTTCACAGAAGGGCAGCCTGCGTTCATTTTCGAATCGTACCTCGGCTTTGTAATCATTAGCATTGAAAGCCCCAACGTCTGGAATCTTGTGTTCCAGATCAACCTCAACCAACACCCGCACGTACAACCCGAGTTCAGCGTATGAAGATCAATCTTCAACAGGGTTCCGATGCAGGAGGCGATATCGCTTAAGATTTTAGGATTCCAGAAGAAGAAATTCAACCCATGAAATCTAACACAAATTTGCACCAATTTGTTTTAGTGGGTGTGTGCGTTGAATGCAAAATCCCATTCCAAGAGGCGGAGAAACCCCTGTTTCAGTTGGACATTTCCCAGCTTTCAAACCTGATCAGCCTCTTCCTGTGAGCTAAGGAGGATATGAATGTACCCACGCCTGATAGGAACAAGTTTCCAATCACTTAATCCCCAATTGTGCGAGATCGGTGGCTTGAGTTCCAAGTCCGGCCATGGTTTCTCACCTTTCAAGTACGAGATGCGACCCATAACAGAGAACATAAAAATTTTTGAGCATTGTTGCAGTGCCTCAGGGTCTTCTTCCACTGCAGAGCGACCATCGACCATTTTTTTTGCAGACTGAGGGGTTTTTGGAGATATCTGTGCATAGATCCATGGATTTAATAGCATCGAGGAAGGAGATCATCTTCTGTTTTTATGTCAGTAAAGCTTCATCCTTCCTCGCCAACTTACCACTACATGCGCAGGATTTCTCCCATTCCCAGTCCGGAATAAATACTGCCATATGAACAAGGAACTAAGATCTAGCATCGCATTGCGCGTAATCGGAGAAGACAAACCCTAACAGCAGTGAAGTTGCCGCTGAGAGCTCCCGAGAGGCCTCAATGGTCATTTTTCCCCACTATCATATCATATTCATTTGTTTATACACTATTATAGTGTATATGGATCCTATCTGCTTGGAATAGAAATTGTTCGTCCAATAAAATGAAATTTCTATTTTTGTTAGATTTTATAATTTTTCATTTAGAGGACATCAATTCCACCTTTTGATGATTCCAATCCAATGGTACTTATATCACTTAATCTAATTCAAATCATTATAAATTTATTTTTGTTCTTTTATAAATCTTCATCCGATGAAATAAGTTATCATCCTCGAAACTGTCAAAACATAAAAGTCCAATTGAAGATATAAATAATCTATAAAAAATGATATTTGTCTATCAGGATAATGAATAATTCTAAAAACCAAAATATTGAACTTTGAAGGTATAAAAGTTAGTAAAATAAAATTATTAAATGAAATGTAATATTATTTTCAAAAAATGTATAGAAATTGAGGAATTGTATTATTTTGACTCAACATTACTGTTCTTTTTTTATCATACAATGTTTTAAAATTTTTTTAATGTCTTAATGCCATTTATTTACTATATCTAGTTCAATTTTGGCAAATAATTAATCAATTTAATGTTTCATTATTGAAATAATATTTTAAACCCACAAACCAATTTTTTGTAGAAAAATTGTTTACCGAGTGGAAGTATATAATTTATATGTTATTATATTTCTATTTTTTTGACACTTTAAACCTAAAATTAATCCACGATATCTACGAATCAACATTTATTATTACATTGTATTTAGGTAAATTAAATATTGGGAATAATCCATTTGTATTTTAAAAACTATATAGAGACTGTAGCATCAGATCCATGTATATAAGTCTGGAAATTTATACCATGTAATTTTTTATCCAACCCTCACAAAAATCACTATAATCCTTCATTGATCCCTCCACAATCTATAGGAAATAGCAAGAATGAACTATCTAAATTATTTATAAATCAGATGAAATTAGTGGGATTTCATAAATAAGGAATTTGAGATCAGAATGTATCTGGAATTACAATCGAATCATTATAAAATCTTCCCAC
This sequence comes from Viscum album, assembly GCA_963277665.1. Taxonomy (NCBI): domain Eukaryota; kingdom Viridiplantae; phylum Streptophyta; class Magnoliopsida; order Santalales; family Viscaceae; genus Viscum; species Viscum album. The sequence continues at coordinate 1,980,393,171 of OY728142.1, read as the reverse complement.
ACCATGGGAGATATAAATAGTATAAATAGGTGTGACATCTAAGAATGGAACCCCATGTTCCCAATATCCCCTAATTTAAAAAGGATGTTAAAACAAAAAATAATAATATTCTCCTACCTAAAATAATAAACCTATACATTTATGGTAATATGACATTCTGTGTCTCCCTAATAGTTCATGGTGTGATCAATAATGTTCCACAATGTCACCACCCAATTTTTGGGCCCAACCATCCACCTCAATCAATCATAGAAATACCTATCATTATAATGATATTACCAATCCATTGCATATGGTTCTAACCACTATCCATAAACATCATGGAACAGCCCACATGGGGGTCAGAATGACACTACCTATAATAGAACCACAACACTAGACCATAAACCTCATAAATTTTACTAATAACTCTAACTGTGTAACAGCTATATGATCTCCCTTAAATATTATTCATCAGGTCATGTAATGATATGCTTTACATGATCAAAATATAAATATGTTTTCTGATCCATGATAAATCATATACCAAAATATATTAAACATTTCCCTGGACTCAATAAATTTACAAAAAAATATTATTGATATATTCTAATGCCCAGAATTTGGATCAAAGTCCCAATTCATGAAATAATCCCTTATATGAGATTAATAATTTAAACATTACTTTAATATCACAACATGTAATTATACTGGTTGTTACATACACCTAAATTGTGTCCAACTATAAAATATAAGAGAATAAATATTTGAGTTAGAAATAAAATTACTATACAATAAGTGGGTAGTCATCGAATTTGGATTTAAAAGTCATTATCAATCAATTATTTTCTTCGTTGTTTTATTTCACACTTATATTACATTCATGATGATAAATGGTTAGAATAACATGGGAGATTTATTCTCTCTCTCATTTATAGATCTAATTTGAGTTAAATTTATTTCTTTTTTATGTACACAACACAGATTCACCCATCCTCTCACCGAGGTTTCACCAATCAAGGTGGAACAACAATCCGGACTAGTAATCATGGTTACACCTATTTTTTAATATTAAAAAAAGTTGATTATTTAAAATTTTTAATTATCTTCCAGTTTTAATTAGGAACTAAATACATGGAGATGGTATATCATCATCAACTCAAAACATTGTCTCCTCATAGACTATTCTGATTAGAAAAAATATTGAGATTAGAATGTTCAAATGGAACCCCTCTATATGAAATAATAAGAAATTATTTTTCCCACATTTTGCAATTAAAATAACTCAGACTAGACATAGATGATGACTTTTTCATCAATTATTACTTTAATGAGATGATGAAAAATAATTATAGCAGAGATGTTTCTTAAGAATAAATAACATATTATTTTACTCATTAATGTAATTTTTAATTTCTATATACTTTTTCGGATGATTATTAATCAAATAAGTTATACATAAAATCATATTTTATTTTTAAAATACCTCTATATAATATACCTAATGAAATCATAACTTCTAATTGTGGATATTTTCAAATAATTTAAGCGATTATCAGATGTTATGAAGATGATACAGACAGATTTGTTAAAGAAAAGTAATAAAATTTAATGATATGCATAAGTCTCACTAAATATGTTGTCCTAAAATTTTCAAAAAAAATCTTTTTGTAAAGGTGTGTCCAAAAGGGGGATAAATTTCAAAATAGAATGATTAAAAAGATTAATAATTGTCCATACATAAAGTGAAATTTCATAAATTGTGGAGGGAATGAATGGATTGATTTCAATAATATCATATTATAAATTTTATAAATAAATTTATAGAGTATCACTGGTAATTATAATAGAAGTTTTATATAAATATTCATTATGAAACACATGTAATTATATAAAAATGGAGGGTGAAGAAAAAATTAAATTTCTTTGGGATGAGATAATAACCATCAGTGCGAAATTTCCTTAATTAGATGAGAAACTAGAATAATTTGGTAATGAATATTGCTGAGTATTCAACAACAATATAGAGAAGTGACACTATTATGGATTCCTATAAGGGGGATAATTATGATAAGATACCTATTGAGAAAAGTATTGTTTTCAACAATACATGTTAATGTTATTTAAATGGAGAGATTATTGAAAATAATACTCTGTCTCTTTATGATAATTTTGATGCTCACAAATACCCTTAGTTATTTTCTAATGATTTTATTTAGTATTTTGTATGAATTTATTAATTTATTTTACTCTTAAAATAACGACAATTTATTACATATGCGAAATCTGCTTTAGTGCGTTCTGGAATCACTGTTCATATCTTTCGTAGATAAATATAGCGCGGAATCTGCTTTAGAGCGTTATGGAATCACTGTTCATACCCTACGTGGATAAATGTAGCGTAAGGATGAAAAGCGTGTATACTTTTTGAGATAAAAGAAGTATGGTTAAACAACCATACGTTTTCAGCAATATATGGAAGGAGAACCTTACGTTAGGAAGGAACATTACGTTTTGGTTATCAGCAAAGTATGGAAGGGAAACCTTATGTTAGGAAGGAACCTTACGTTTTGGTTTTCATTAAAGTTTGGAAGGAGAACCGTACATAAATTCTAAACGTTACATTTGTTTCTCAAAAGTATGGTTCATCAACCTTACTTTTGTAAACAGCCATACTTTCTTGGAAAAGTGTGGATCAAGTAAATGTATGGATCTTTTACAGTACTTTGTAGTGTGGAAGAAAAAGTATGGATGATCAACCCTATATTTGTGTTCAACCTTACGTTGTCAACCCTACGATTTTGTTCAACCTTACATTGTTAAACTTAAGTTTGAAGACTATGTTATTAACCCTATGTTTGGAGGCCACATCATCAACGTTACGTTTGGCGTCAGAAATTATGACAGACGATATTTATGTGCAAAAATCAGTAAGCTGATTTCTGGGCGGATTTCAAGCCGGATTCAAAGTCGTTTTTAAAGTATGACTTTGAATGATTCAAATCCATTTTATTAATAAATTTAAGATCGAATTAAAATGAGATTTTATGCCAATTTTTAAGGGAAGTTACGACTTCTTTGTAAATTCAAATTTTTGAATATTGCCAATCAGGAGGCGACTTTTATGGATATAAATGTGCAGGAGATATGCTTTATATTTTTTCTCTCTGAAACACCAGGTACATGTGAATGTGATGGATCTATTATTGAAAAAGGTGGAAAACAGAGATTGTAACTATTCACGTTGATCTGCTGATTCAAGAGGAGCATCAATTCTCTGTTTTTTCATGAAGATTGAAGTCGATAGAAGATTCACCTGTTCTACATCGGATATCTACTGTGGATCTACTACTACTGAAGTTGTGAACTATATCACTATATCTACTACAACTGGATCAACTCAGAACTGCTTTGTCTTGAAGATCAATATTTATAGAGACTTCGATCCATCTGCTGTCAATCACATTCTATTGCAATTGTGAAGATCAACTGGATGTTTCTTTCTGAAATTATTTTTATTATTGAGTGACCAGATTCTCGTTCTAAGATGTGTAGGTTCATGTTTGAACTAGAAGGCTTTGTTTTTCCTTGGATTGTAAAGGTGTCAACTGCATGTACTCATTTGTGAATCGGTCTGTGGAAAAGAGGACCAGATTGTGAAAATTACCAAGCTCGTGGAGTTGAGCGTTGGTGGAGTGGACTAGGGGCCTTCTATTCCCCAAACCACTATACATTGTTGTGTTCTTGATTTTACTTATTCCGCTGCACAATGAAATCTGATAAAGTATAAAGGATAGAACTCGTTCAAGAAAAGAGTTATCGAAAAATTACAAAAGACACAATTCACCCCCCCTCTTGTGTATAATCTGTAGATTCAGATCTAAAAATTGGTATCAGAGGAGGAGCTTTGGATAGAGCCCCAGCAAGCTAGAAGCAATTTAAAGATTATACAACAGAGCATCATGAATGATAAAATAGAAGGGATGTCAATGGTCAGAGCACTATATTTTAATGGAGACAACTATGGTTGCTGGAAATCGCACATGATAATATATCTGAAAAACCTTGGATATAGAGTCTATTCAAATATTCTGACTCCTTATGAAATTACTGAAAATCCTAAGACATGGAGTGATGCTATAGAGGTAGAGTACGATATGAACTCAAAGGATATGAATGCAATTATCTGTGGTCTAGAACCAGATGAATTTAACATAGTATCTTAGTGCCCGAAAGCATATAAGATGTGGAAAACAATAGCTGTTGCATATGAAGGAACATACAATGTGAGGCAAATGAGATATGCAACAGCCAAATTGAAATTTGATACTTTCAGAATGGTTGAAGGTGATAGCATTACCCAAATTAATGAGAGATTGATAGAAATTGTCAATAACATAACATCTCTAGGAGAACATATCAAGTAGGATGATCAAGCATTAAAATTACTGAGAGTACTTCCTACTTGATGGAATGGTATCTCTGCCAAAATTAGAAAATCGTCACCTGTCAAAGATCTAACTATGAGAGAGCTGATTGGTAGACTGATGATGTATGAAGATGAAATGAAAGATGAGGCTAATGATCATAAAGTGCTTATCAAAAGAGAAGATACTACCTTGAAGGTAACATCACAACAAAAGAATAGAAAGATGAAGAATAGAGAAGTCAAAGCTAAATCAGAAAGCTCTGACTCATCCAACTCAGATGAAGAGCTAGCTCAGCTAGCCAGGAAATTTAGAAAGTTCTACAGCAAGAAAAGAGGCTTCAAAAAATCCTTTATGAGAGATCATAATAAAGTTAGATGTTATTAATGAAAAAATATGGGGCATATCAGACCATATTTCCCACAATTGAAGGATGCAAAGAAGAAGAATTTTTTCAAAAGAAATGGCTTTGAGCAGAAAGACAAGAAAGCTATGAAAGCCACTTGGAGTGTATCTAACGACTCTAGTAGCTCTTCTGAATCAAGCTCAGTGAAAGAAGAAGTCAATATAAAGACAAACATGTGTTTCATGGCAGAAACTGATGAGGTACACTCATATTACTCCTCGGAATCAAATTCTGAATCAAACTACACAAATGAAAAACTTGCATCCTACTGCAATATGCTTGAAGAAAGATATGACTCACTATTTAAGAAACATAAGTCACTAAAAAATAAACATAAATTCGTTTCATATGAAATATATACAATGCTGAAACAACATAAAGAATTAACTGATAAATACAATTCAATTAACACTAAATATATTAATTTTGAATCATGAATAAAAACACTACAGGATGAAGTAGAATCTTAAAAACAGGCTAAATTTGTTTTTACAAAAGGAGAGAATTCATTAAATGAAATTCTTGGAAAAACTGTCATTAAAAAAGAGAGATTTGGAATTGGAAGTAAAGGAGAAAAACCAAAGCTATATAAATATTATTTTGTTACTAGCTCTAAAAAGGTTATTTATAATTTTTGTGGGACAAAGGGACATATAGCTAAAAACTATTTCTTAAGACAACCTCAAATGTGTGGTATTAAGAAAGCATATGTTTCAAAAGATTTATATAATTCAACTGATTTTAAAAGAATAAAGCAAATCTGGATACCCAGATCATTGCTAGCTAACACCCCTGGACCCAACAAAATATGGGTACCCAAGCAATTTGTTTGAATGTCTTTGTAGGTAGCAGGCCACCAGAGAAGAAAAGATATATGGTACATGGACAGTGGCTACTCAAGAGATATGAGTGGAAACTCATTGATTTTTTCTTCACTCACTCAAAAGGAAGGAGGACATGTCACATTTAGTGACAATGCCAAATGAAAAATCATTGGTATTGGAACTGTTGGAGATCCAAAAACAGTCTCAATCAACAAAGTACTTTATGTACAAGTACTAAAACAAAATCTGATAAATATCTCTCAACTTTGTGATGATGGATATACTGTTGATTTTACTAACTATTGTTGTATTGATTCTAAAGATAAACTATTTAAATTTAAAGCACCAAGAACTGAAAATGTCTATACTTTGGATTTAAATTCCTTGTGTAAAAAACAAGTAAACTTCTTGACTGCTAAAGTAAGTGAATCCTGGATTTGGCATAGGAGAATTGGTCATTGTAATGCATATGTTTTACATAAGTTATCTAAGAAACATTTAGTTTCTGACTTACCTTGTCTAAAATTTGAAAGTGACAGATTTTTTGATGCATGTCAACTTGGAAAGCAACACAAATAATCCTTCAAAACTGTTAATAAGGTTGCTACATCTAAACCTCTAGAACTTATTCATATAGATTTGTATGGACCTTCAAGAGTAGAAAGCTTAGCTGGTAAATTATATGTATATGTTTTAGTTGATGACTATTCAAGATTTACATGGATTTTCTTTTTGAAATTTTAAAATGTAGATTTTACGTTATTTGAAAGTTTCTGCAAAGCTGTTCAAAATGAAAAAGGGTTCAATATAATCTCATTGAGAAGTGATCATGGTAGAGAATTTGAGAGTCCAGAATTTAATTCCTTTTGCTCTAATATGAGTATTAAACACACCTTCTCTACACCAAGAACACCTCAATAGAATGGGATTGTAGAAAGAAGAAGTTGAACAATTCAAGAAATGGCTAGAACTATGTTAAATGAATATACCCTACCTATATATTTCTGGGAAGAAGCTGTGAATATAGCTTGTTATATAATTAATAGAGTTTTAATTAGACCTATTTTGAAAAATACACCCTATAAACTATGGAATAACAGAAAACCTAAATAAATTACTTTAAAGTTTTTGGATGCAAGGTTTACATCTTAAACACCAAGGATAATATTGGTATATCGATCCAAAATTTGATGAAGGTATTTTCTTATGATATTCTGCTACCTCCAAAGCTTATAGAGATTATAATAAGAAGTCAAGGATTGTTGAAGAATCAGTTCATGTGAAATTTGATGAATCTGATCCTTTTGAGAAAAGGACAAAACAAATGGATGAACTTGACTCTAATGATAACATGAGACTTGAGAACATAAAGAATGATTTTGAAAATGATATAAAATCAATTTAGTCTAGTTCATAGGAACATGATACTGAAGAACATTTAGATATATTACCTAGACAGTCTAGAACCCTAAAGAATCGCCCTTTAGAAACTGTAATAGGTGACCTAGAAACTGGTGTTCAAACTAGAAGAAACTTAGAAAACCTAGTGGAATTATCTGCCTTCCTATCTCAACAAGAACCCAAGTCTATAGAAGAATATTTAGATGATGAAAGCTGGGTAATAGAAATGCAAGATGAATTAAACCAGTTTAAAAGAAATGATGTTTGGGAATTAGTGGAAAGACCTAAGAATTATCCTGTAATAGGAACAAAATGGGTCTTTAGAAATAAACAGGATGACCAAGGCACAATAACTAGAAATAAAGAAAGATTAGTAGCTAAAGGATATAATCATGAAGAAGGAATAGATTATTATGAGACTTTTTCACCTGTAGCTAAGTTAGAAGCCATTAGAATCCTTTTAGCCTATGCATCTTATATGAATTTTAAATTATTTCAGATGGATGTTAAATCTACCTTTTTAAATGGTTATTTAATGGAGGAAGTTTATGTTGAGAAACCTCCTGGTTTTGAAAACTCTCAAACACCTGATTCTGTTTTTAAACTTACTAATGATCTTTATGGCCTTAAACAAGCACCTAGAGCTTGGTATGAAATATTATGTTCTTTTCTTGTGAAAAATGATTTTACTGTTGGCATGGAAGACCCAACAGTCTTTAAGAAAACTGTGTAAAATAATGTTTTATTGGTTCAAATTTATGTTGAAGATGTAATCTTTGGATCAACTAATAAAACTCATTGTCATGAATTTTCAAAATTAATGCAAGAAGAATTTGAAATGAGTATGATGAGAGAATTAAATTTCTTTTTGAGTCTTCAAATATTTTAAAAAAGATTTTGGAAATGTTTTAAATCAAAGAAAATACATTACTGATTTACTTAAGAAATTTGAACTTAAAAACAAAAAGTCATTTAAAACTACTATGTTTAATAATATAAAAATTGATTTGGATGAAACTGGAAATTCAGTTGACAACAACTTATATAGAGGTATGATTGGTAGTTTGTTGTATCTTACTGCTAGTAGTCCAGATATAATGTATTCAGTATGTATTTGTGCTAGATTTAAATCAAATCCTAAATAATCTCATCTAACTGCTGTTAAGATATTTTTTAAATATTTAAAAGGAACTATTTTTCAATCTCTTATTTATCCTAAAACTTCAGATTTTAATTTGATTTCATATTCAGATGCTGACTTTTGAAGTTGTAGGTTAGAGAGAAAAATCACATCTGGTACATGTCACATTTTAGGAAAGTCTTTAGTATCATGGTCTAGTAAGAAACAACATTCAATTTCCCTGTCAACAGCTGAGGTAGAATATGTTTCTGCTGGCAGTTTCTGTGCACAAGTGTTGTGGATGAAAAACCCTCTTATGGACATTGAATTGAATTTTAACAATACACCTATTTTATGTGATAATATGAGTGAAATTAGTATTTCAAAAAAATCATATTATTCATTCTATAACTATGCACATTGATATAAGGCATCACTTTATAAGAGATCATTTTATCAAAAAAGATATATTTTTAGAATTTATAAATACTGAAATTCAATTAGCAGATATTTTTACTGAACCACTTCCCACTGAAAGGTTTGATTTTTTAAGGGGGATCTAGGTTTATTTAATTTTAAATAATTTTTTTTTTATTTTTTTATTTACTTTTATTTATTTATGTAAATTTTGTTGAATACTATTTAATTTTTTCTTTCTTTCTTCATATGATAAATTTATTTATTTTTAAATATATGTAATGATTAGTGATTACACAGGAATCAACGTTGTCAGATCCTTTTTGACTTCTAAACCCTAACCTTCAGACTTCTAAACCCAACCATCGAACCTCTGAAACCCTAACCTTAAAACCTTCAGAGACTATCACAGAAATGTTAAGGACTAAAAGAGCCAGTGAGGCCGAGCCAAGAAATGCCAAGAGACAATGCACCGAGGGAAGAAAAATCTTATAGGGTAAGGTAATCAATCTCGACTGGTTATTTCAGACAAATCTGTTGCTGAAGAAACCATTGTCATTTCAGAATCTTGAACAGATGTTCAATAGTGAAAATAAGGAATTTCTGTATGAAGTAGAACATAGATACTTCTTCAAATCTGTACAGTTTAGTCTAGGAGATACAGAGAACAGTATGATGGCTAATATAGAGGATAGGGATTTCTCAATCTCATCTGTAGAGATTAGTTAGATTCTTAACTGCCCCCATGAGGGAGTTTTTCATTTCGACTTGAAGAATATAGGAGATTCTGTCTATAAATCCGAAGGCATCATGTCTTTTCTTTTTGGTAGTAAGGCAATAAAGAAAATGTTTTACAAGGATTTGGAGCATGATCAGAAGATTTTGGTCAAATTTATTCAGACTGAAATAGCTCCACAGATGGAAGAAATGGAAAATATTTTGTACCCAGATTTGTATATAATGTTTCTTTTGTTAAGTGATATTATGTTAAACTTTCCAAGATACATGATAAGGTATCTTAGTTATTACTGTCAAAGCGAGGCCAGGATGAATTTCTACCCTTTTGGTAGATTTATTTGTAAACTATTGTTTAGGAAAGACACGGTGAGATTAGTGGATGCTCGAATTAACTATCATCATAGTAATATGTTTAATGCTGGAACTTTGAGGAATGATGGATATTTCTGGAGCACAATTAAAGGAAAACTTTTTCCAGTAGGAGCTGAGGAAGACTCAGAGCATGATCAAGCTCAACCTGCTAAGTCCAAGGAGGGATAAGATGAATCCAGAGTTAGCAATGTAGCAAGAAGGTTTCGCTTTAATGTGACAGATGTTGAGGAAGACAGAAGTCAGGAGGGACTTCAATCAAAAAGAAATAGGCCAGTAAATGAGAAAGTCACTTCCACTACTTTTGAAACTACAAGAGAAGATTTATTTTCTTATTCTTTTATGAGATAAGCTATTGTTGATAAAGCCATGGAAGATGTTACTGAAAAACAGCACCAATAGATGAATCAGGAGCTCAAGAAGATCCTCAAAGGGAAAATCAGGAACAACTTGTAGCTGATGTTGAAGTTGCACTTCAAGAGGAACAAGAGATGGAGACAGTTCTTGGTAAATAAGTGTCTAGACATCAGGAAACTAATTAAAATATTGTTCTTGAAAACCCAGTGGAAGAAAAAGATGCAGATGAATGTGATGAGCATACTTCTAAAGCTCAAATAGAAGTACTTCAAGAGGATTTTTCTGTGGAGGAATTTGAAAACTCTAAGGGAAAATCTGTGGACCAACATTCTAAGGACAGAGAAAAAGAGAAATCAGATGCTGAATAATTGCCTTTGGTACTACTGCATCAACCTGAGACTGTGAATCAAGCACAGGGTGCATCTTATTTAAGGAAAGAAGAAGTTCAAGAACTGTACAGAAAAGTATCTCAGTTGGAATCTGAGAATGTTTCTCTGCGAAATGACTTTGACTTAGAACATTCAAAATTTCAAAAGATGAAGGAGTGTACAGTTTCAAGGCAAGAAGTTGAAATTTATAAAGAGGATATTCTAACTGCTGTTACACAATTGAAATCTGAAATGGTTATGAAGTCAGATTTATCATATCTGAAGTTGTTTATGGAGAACCAATTTGCATCAGTTGCAAATAGTGCAGTTAGTGGATCAGGTACTTCACCGGATTTAATCAAAAGGTTTTAGGATATCATAGCTGTGATGAGAAACATGAATGATAGGATACATGATCTTCAATGTAACAGTGCTCCTTTTTCAGTGTTTTTGGACAATCAAGAGTTCTTAGTGGATCAACTAACATCTAGTGAGCCATCGATCAGAATTCTGTTAAATCAGTTATCAGAGAAGTTGTTAGTATTTGTTGAAAAAGAGGAAAGTATACATGAGTTTTTCAGAGTCAATTTTATTGAAGATATTCATATGACTCAAGAGAATAGAGAGCTCATTATCAAGCTTGGAGATGGGATGATGAAGAGACTTCAGGAGCAGTTTATAGAAATAAAGTCTGCAATCCAGAGGAGATATTCCATGTTGCCTATCTTACCTAAACCATGATTCCTGGGTATATCATTGTCATGTATATACTACTGTTTTTGAATGAAAATTTTATTCATTGTTTATTTGTTTTTTTCCTTATTTGTTTTACTGACTTCATTTTTGATATGTCAGTACTCCAGATTTATTTATTGATAAACAGTTCATAATAGCATTTACTAATAGTTCAGTGCAATATTAAAAGTGGTAAAATCCATGATTTTCATTCTTTTTGATATCACAAAAATCAGGAGAATTTGGATAAACACAACATCAAAACCTCAACATTTTATTTAGGGGGGGGAATTCATTTTATTGATGGAGAAAATTAAATGAGAAATTTGTATTTATAATTATCTTTTTGGCGGAGATGTTTTTATTTAAAACTTTATAAATAATTTTGAAATTTAATTTTTGTTTAAATAATTTTAATAATTTTATGGGTTTTGTGATCATCAAAAAGAGGGAAATTGTTGAGAAAAGTATTGGTTTCAACTATACATGTTAATTTTATTTAAAGGGGGAGATTATTGAAAATAATACTCTGTCTCTTTATGATAATTTTGACACTCACAAATACCCTTAGTTATTTTCTAATGATTTTATTTAGTATTTTGCAGGAATTTATTAATTTATTTTACTCATAAAATAACGAGAATTTATTACTTATGCGGAATCTACTTTAGTGCGTTTTGGAATCAATGTTCATATCTTATGTAAATAAATATAGCGCGAAATCTACTTTAGCGCATTCTGGAATCATTGTTCATACCCTACGTGGATAAACATAGTGTAAGGATGAAAAGCGTGTATACTTTTTGAGATAAGAGAAATGTATGGTTAAACAACCATAGGTTTTCAAAAAATTAAGGAAGGAGAACCTTATGTTAGGAAGGAACCTTAAGTTTTGGTTATTAGCAATGTATGGAAGGAGAACCTTACGTTATGAAGGAACCTTACGTTTGGGTTATCAGCAAAGTATGGAAGGAGAACCTTACGTTAGGAAGGAACCTTAAATTTTGGTTATCAGCAAATATTGGAAGAAGAACCGTACGTAAATTCTAAACGTTACGTTATTTTCTCAAAAGTATGGTTCATCAACCATACTTTTGTAAACAACCATACGTTCTTGGAAAAGTATGGATCAAGTAAAATTATGTATCTTTTACCGTATGTTTGAGTGTTGAAGAAAAAGTATGGATGATCAACCCCACATTTGTGTTCAGCCTTACGTTGTCAACCATACGTTTGTGTTCAACATTACGTTGTTAACCTTAAGTTTGAAGACTATGTTATTAACCCTACGTTTGGAGGCCACGTCATCAAACTTACGTTTGGTGTCGGAAATTTTGACAGACGATATTTCAGTGCAGCGATCAGTAAGCTAATTTCTGGGAGGATTTCAAGCCAAATTTAAAGTCGTTTTTAAAGTACGACTTTGACTAATTCAAAGCCATTTATTAATGGATTTATGATCAAATTAAAAGGGGCTTCTTATGATGAGTCTTAAGGGAAGTTACGAATTCTCTGTAAATTCAATATTTTGAATATCGCGAATCAGGAGGCGACTTTTATGGATATAAATGTACAAGAGATATGCTTTATATATCTTCTCTTTGAAACACCAGGTACTTGTGAATGTGATCGATCTATTATTGAAAAAGGTGGAAAAAAGAGATTGCAACTATTCACGTTGATCTGCTGATTCAAGAGGAGCATCAAAGCTCTGTTTGTTCAAGAAGAAGGAACTCGATAGAAGATTCACCTGTTCTACATCGAATATCTACTGTGGATCTACTACTGCTGAAGTTGTAAACTATATCTCTATATCTACTGCAACTGGATCAACTTAGAAATGCTTCTTCTTGAAGATCAATATTTTTAGAGGCTTTGATCCATCTGCTATCAATCGAATTCTGTTGCAATTGTGAAGATCAACTGGAAGTTTCTTTCTGAAATTATTTTTATTCTTGAGTGACCATCTTCTCATTCTAAGCTGTATAGGTTCATGTTTGAACCAGAAGGATTTGTTTTTCCTTGGATTGTAAAGGTGTCAACTCCTTGTACTCAGTTGTGAATCGGTCTGTGGAAAAGAGGACCAGATAGTGAAAATCACCAAGCTCGTGGAGTTGAGCGTTGGTGGAGTGGACTAGGGGCCTTCTATTCCCCAAACCACTATACATATTTGTGTTCTTGATTTTACTTATTCCACTACATGATCAAATCTGATAAAGTATAAGGAACAGAACTCATTCAAGAAAAGAGTTATCAAAAAATTGTAAAACACACAATTCACCCCCCCTCTTGTGTATAATCTATAGATTTAGATCCAACAATACCAATAGAATATGGAAATACGATCTTGGTAATATAAAATAATAAATTTAATGAACAATTAATGTATAATTTTATCATTATTAGAGTAAATATTTTGACAAAAAATTATAATAATATGAAAAGTGCTTGTTTTATCATAATATATAGAAAACCATGAATGGTAAAAAAAATATTTATATACTCACCATAAAATATATAGGGCGTATGAGTTTTTTTATGAGATCTAGTTATACATATTTTTTTAAAAAAAATAAGGTTTTTTTATAAAAAAAGTGTTCATATGATTCATATTACTATTAGATGAAGAAAACCATGGATTTTTCCATTGATTATGTTGTAAATTTATTTTAAATAAGGATATAGATTGATATATTAATATGTAAATTTATGACATAAAGTGGAATCTGACAACAATAGAGAGAAAATATGATTTTTTGTAAAGAACATATAAGTTAGGTGTATATCTGTTATTGTAAAACTTATTTTGATGCATTGATAATAAATATGGTATTTAAAACATGATTTCATTATAATGATGAATGATATCCCAACTCAAACTATAATTATCAAAATTCATTTAAATAAAGAATAAAAAAAATTGGATGGAATATTATTAATAGAATTATGTCACATTAATTTTTTTTAACTAAAAGAAACGTTCCATGAAAGAAGCCCATGAAATTAGTTTTTCCGCAAAGAAGATGTTTCTTATACCAATATAGAAACATATATATAATGTAATAATAGTACATGAATACCAATATTTATATAGGAATGATAATGAAAAACAAAAAACAAAAAACCCAATATAGAAATATGAGTATTTTTTGTTAGGAAATATCCGTGATATGAAATGTGTAAGATCCATTCAACATGGAAATGATTTTATAGAATGTATTATTATTTTTACTGATCAGTAAAATTGGATATAAATATGATAGAAGTAATATTTAATATATATTTTATTTGGAAAAATTATTTACCATACTACGAGTAATTAAAAGTTCATATTTTGTTTTCAAAACACAGATAATGAATGAGTTCTTGATATGTTTTCTTAGTTTTTGAATAAAGTTGTAAATGATTCACAATATAGTGTGATTGTAATTTTTTCTCACAAAAAATGATAAGAAAGATAAATATTTCATAAAAAAACAATCATTTAATAAATAATGGGGAAAATTTCATTTCATATAATGAGATTGTTAATAAGTACAGTAATCCATTATTATAATAGAATCATTGTGAAACCCAACAACTGTACTCTCTTGTATATTCCCTAAATTAAATTAATTACATATGTTAATTTAAAAGATAAAACGTGATAAAAAGTTATTCTTATAGAATAATTATATTAAAAATATTTATTCATTTATGAATTTAATACCATTTAGATTTAGTGTTTTAGTTAGCTAGGAAATATATTTTACAAAAATGGCCATGTACATCCTTTTAAATATCAATGTTTTCATCAAAATATGGATACATTAATTTAGTATAATTATTCAACATCTCCAAAAAAATATTTCACACATGATAATCATCAAGAAATTTCAGAAATTCTAATTTTATTAATATTATTCCTAAATTATTGAAATATGAACATAAGAAGGGTGACTTCTAAAAATAGTTAGGACAAGAATAAGTGTTAAAAATCAAGGATAAAATGCTAGTATAGGAGGGATATGTGTGAATGAGAATATAATCAAGGTAAAAAATCACATCATAAGTAAATCATACATGATATATTATATATAAAAATAAATGACTAATAACTGATGAATAGTGACAAAAAATGTAGATAATGTATGATCATGAATGTTTCCAATGCATTCGCCAGGTCACGCGCATCCATCTGATTTCAGGGACGACGTTTCTATTTGTGTTGCCCCGTATTCCAACTTTCCAAAGGCGGGCGACATCCATTGCTTGATCAGTGACATTTTCTCCTTGATTGAAAGGGGATGATGGGATGCATGTTCTGCTTTTCGTGGATTCCTCCTCGAAACTCATCACGTAGTCCGAGTATTTATCATAGATTTAATACGTTGTTCTAGAAAATCTTCCCAGTGCCATATCTTCATGGACACTGGTTAATTACGTTGCTTCTTTCGGGACATTCCAAGGGGTCCAGCCAGGGCAGCAACCTTCGGTCAGGGGAGTAGTCACATTTGACATCACTGGCATGTCTGCATGCTAGAACACTGGCACATCTACATTTCTTCCCTTTATTATAAGGTTACTCGAGGGAACAGAAGCTCGAGGCATCCCACGTCGAATGTGGGGAATTATATTCCATTAGCATAAATATGAGGTTTTTTGAAGCTTCCAATAATTAACAGAGGGTGTGTTGCAAGTTTAACGTCTAGAGAAGACAAATTGGACTGATCAGAACACTAATTGGAGTGGATTAGAAAGGTGTAACCCCTTGAAAGAACACTGATGTTATGGCTAACACGTGGTTAATTACCCAGGTACTACTAAGAGAGGTGAAGAGTTGAGAGTAATGATCTCACTAGGATGAGGTGACTGAGGTAAAAATCGGGACATATTATGGGTTGTTATGTGAAGTTTGTGGAGAATTGGATGGTGTGAACTTGAGGGCAACGGTGATGATGGGATTGAGCCTTGAAGAGAACTCCTACATATTTACGTGGTAGGGAATTAAATTACACATAGTTCAGGAGGATGTATAGGATCTATGTGTGTGGAATGGATAGAAACCTGATGATATATAGGGGCTTACGCATGGTTAGAAACCTGAGGATAACCTGGCGCCACTAGGTTGGACCAGAGATATGGGTCCCGACAAGGGGGACGACAATGGATTACCGATGGATGGGTGTTACAATGGATTACTTCTAGATGGTATTACAATGCATTACCATTGGATGCGCTCACAACATCTTACCGCTTGATGGTATCACATAGGATTACCACTGGATGGGGTCACAACGGCTTACCACTGGATGGGATCACAACAGCTTACCGCTGGGTGGGGACAGTTTAACGTCATACGGGATGAGGGTGAACTGACATGAATAAGGATCTGGGTTCAATATGGATGGTGGGATTGAACCTTAGGGAGGCTTCATAAGTACCATGCCTTGAAAAATATCAAAGTCCACGTAGTTCAGGATGGAAGGGCGTACCAATGTGAATACGAGTCTGAATGACCGGTGGTTGGGCTTGAACCTTGACAAGGTTTCCTTTGTATCTTACCTTGGGAAGGATCAATGTCCCCATAGTTTGGGATGGGGGTATGGTATACCTATGTGAAGATAGTCGTAACCAAGGGTATTTGGGCTTGAACCTCAGCAATAATTCCTACATACCATGCCTTGGCATGGATCAAAGTCCCCATTGTTCATATGTGGGAGGGGGTTAGTAAACCGTTGTGAATAAGGACATGGGGCCAAGGTGGATGGTGGTATTTAACCTCATGGAGTCTTCCTACATACCATTCCTTGGCATGGATCAAAGTACCCATAGTTCGGATTGTATAAACCGATGAGAAGGGGGTAGAACCGATGTGAATAAGGATCTAAGTCCAGGTGGATAGTGGGATTGAACATTAGGGAGGATTATTATATACCATTCCTAGTAATGGATCAATTTCCCCATAGTTTGGATGGTAGAAAAGACGTGAAGGGTTTTTGGAATGGATGAGCATTGGGCTTCAACCTCAGGGAGGCATCCTACGTACAATTCCTTGGCATGGATCAAAGTCCTCATAGTTCAGAAGTGGTGTGTGGGGCTTATACTCTTGGTTTCCTGGAATGGATGTCATGGTCTATGATTACTCTAAGCCCACGTGATTTGTGCTCGGTGTGAGAAACAAGAGGTTGCAAATATTTGATGACCACATCACGAAAGGTGCATCTGTGGGAAGAGGAATGGGTCTTACATGTGGCTAGCAGCCCAAAGTGGAAATAGGGACTTACACATGGTTAGCACCCAAAAGAGGAAACATGGGCTTATTCATGGTTAACAACCCAAAGAAGAAACATGGGGTTACACGTGGTTAGCGGCCTATGGAGATAGAGATTTGGAATTAATCTAGGATGAAGGCCTGGGTGGCGTCAAAACCCAGAGGGAGAGGGATGGGATAGTGGAATCCATGTCCCCATCTCTACACATAGACTTTTGCAGAGAAGAAGAGAGGAGGAGCATAGGTGTTTCCTGCTACAAGAAAAGCTAGGGGATTATACCAAGATGGTTGACCTTCTCTTGCAGACAAATGCCGCTCCGATGCTGAGGATGCTATTCCTTGTAGGGAATGGTCACACTCTATTGGAGACCAGTGGGCGTGTAGAATGTCTGAGGTGAGGAACGCTGTGTGCAATTCATGGGGCGAGGTCATAGTTTAAAATCATCTGCTAAGAACGATGGTGCCTAGAAGTTTAACGTCCTACAGCTTGGATGAGGTGGGACCACTCTGCACCCCCTTGGACATACATAACCGATACCTTATTCCCCTTGATGGAGGTAGTGCATCGGCAAAGCCATGGTGAATGGTTGTCATGGAGTGACTTATTGGGGGTCCACGTTATCCTGGTTATGCGAAGAAGTAATAGTCGTTATCTGGCCTTTGTGAAGAAGCATTAGGTGAAGCAACACAGCGAGAGGAAATTTTCAGGGGACATTGAAATCACTTCATGAAAACAAGGAAGGCCGCACAGAAAAAGGATTTGGAGAGAGAAGGTGTTCATAGGAAGGGGCCTTGTGAAGATTTGGTTCTCCATGTAGTGGAGGGTACTTGCGATGGGGTGTGCTTCAAGAAGTAAAGTAGTCTATCCCAAGCATAGGGAATAAGGGTATATGGACGGTGAATCGCAAAGTTGAAAGGCATTCGCGGAGAAAAGACTCATGAAGAAAGGGGTGCCTCGCATAGTGAGGGTTCCTCTCAATGTGTAGCATTGTGAAGAAAGGTGCTTCATGGGACACATTTACCCTGCATTGGAATATGGGTCATATGTGCATGGGGTGTTTTGAGAAGCATAAATTCTTCGCGACGACCCGATTCCCCTTGGGGATCTCCTTCCTTCGTGAAGGAACGTGGGCTTTGAGAAAGGCAACCCTATTGGAAGAGGGGTGGAATTTACAAAAAGGGGGAGGTACTCCACAATGAAAATTTTTCGTTTGATTCTCATGGATCGTAGAGCAAGAAGTACTTTGTGATTTGAGAGCTCAGAAGGCAAAAATTCGGATGATTCGTCTTTTGGTACTGAGGGGAGCCCTGTTTTTATATGTAAAAGGCACAATGAAAAAGAGCTCACTCGACGTGAAGGCGAACCATGCTCCGTGGAGGGCTCACGAACATCAAATGCATTTGCGTAGAATCATGCTTCCTTGATCCATGAAAGGTTAGTGAATGTCAAAGGGGCTCGTGGAGCTTCTCACCTCCTTACTCTGTGGCGGCCATGTGGCTATTGGTGCACCACGAATAGGATCCTCGAGGCAGCCCTAGAGGCTTTGGTATGTTCTTCTCTATCCCCAATTTTGGTGCCAACAAATTACCCCTCATACTTTTAGCCAAGGGGCAATAAAGGGTCAAAGTATGAGGGTCAATCACCAAATTACCTCGGCTATTTGCAATGCTGCCTCGCGAAGAAGGCTTGCGAAGTGGGAAAGTGACGGGCCAGATGAGTGCGCCATGGAGCTCAGTGCAATATGGGTGTGCCACGAGGATCCGATGGTTGTCACCTATATATAGGGGAGATGACCTAGCTTTTGTACTTTCTATTCACCATGGATTTGGATTTTAGCACTCTTGATTCATGAATCTCTCGGGTACTTCGTGCTTTCTCTCTGTGAATCGGGTCTCCTACATAACAACACATAGCGAGTCAATGACTTCGTATTGGAGTGCTTTGCATCTTGGCATTGGTAGGTCAGGGCAGGGTTCCCCGAACAGTATTTGCAACCACACCCCATGAAGACGCTCTGCTAACAATATTCGTGAACCAATCCCCAAAAATCACCCGAATTCGAAACATAATGGCTCAGCAAGAGGTTTCGAGGGGGTCCTTGCGAATGTTTCCCAAAGGGAGGAGATATCAAATAGCTTGGGTATAGGGGGGTTAATACAGAGCCATTCTAACAATGGTTCATTAGTGTAGCTACGATCAGAGAGCCAGAGGAACAATCCACTGTATAAGAGGTTCACATTGTATGGATTTGGGATAAGGGACGATGTCTTCATCCCTGAAGAAAGTAGGGACGAACCAGCTTACTGGTTTAGGAACAAACCATTCCAGTGCCAATGGTTTAAAGAGGCTGACGTCCTTTCCTAGGAAGACCTCATGCCCGTCATTGCAGACTGCATGTATAATCACTTGAGTGATGTAGAAGGGAAGGTGTTATAGTCAGAGACCTCCCCCCTCTTTATCAAACAATATTGAAGCTGACATTGAGGAACCAAGGGAAGGGATGGTCCAAGGAGTGAGACCTACACCAGGACGGAAAATTCCAAGATGATTGGGCCTATGCTTACTAGGTAGGTTCCTCATGTGTTGCATTTGAGGATGGGTTGAGGAGAGTGGGACTGTATGAGGTGGCTTCGGCCTCCCAATTCCAAACCTACCAACAGAAGTAGCTGATGTCGGAGTTACTGAGGTGGTGTTCATCGAGGAAAAATATGTTTCACCTACACCACGGGGAGGTCAGCATTACTTTTTAGGACGTGAACCAAATATCAAGGGTCCCAATATTAGGGGATATGTATGATGAATTCCTCTTTATTATGGGTGTTTGTGAGGATCCAGAGAATATGCCACCATTGGCGATGGTGTTGATGAGGCTGGTTCTTGGGGAGGACAATGAAGTAGTGAGGGACCCATGAGATTTGGGGGTCTGCCCCGAGCCACCTTAAACCCAAGAATGGGTTTCCCCATGACCTTAACACTCTGTATGGGGGTCTCTCTCGCACTCACTACACTCGGTACGGGGTCACTCCCCCTGTCGCAAGACCGTAGGTATGGAGCTATTGCATTTCCGGTCACTCGCCAACATGGAGGTCCTCCCCATGTCCTTGTTCCAGTCAGTGAAGGTCCTCCTCACCCTAGAAATTGGAGAGGTGGAGGAAAAATTCACATAACCAATTCCTATCATAGAGGTCTTCCCCATGTCCCTTTCAATATTTTCCTAGGGGCTCCTCGCACTGCGGCCCACCCTGGTAGGAGCTCTCTCCACCGTAGCACTAGTATGGCCAAATTACCTCCTCATGATTAAAGTGGGCCTTGCCCCAAAAAGCCACCCAGGGGAAGAAGAGTAGGTGGTCACCACCGCAAGAGTAATTATAGGGAGGGATCGATAGGAATCAAGCCGTTACGCTTCTCAGACTTTGAAGTGGAGTGCGACTCGGTGGTGGAACCCTCCCCTCAGTCCTCCGAGTCTAGGGTTGGGGCAGGAATGAGGTGCATCAGCCTCATACTCCCGGAATGAGAGGTCCATAGGATCCCTGTCTCCCTCTGAAGGTATATCCAGGAGGACAAGAACCTTGAATTTCCCCAGGGACCGACCACACAGACACCACCATCATCTCTAAAAGTTCCCTCGGCCTCAGCTAGAGACTACGAAGAGCTATTTTGGGGGTCAATGACAGGAGTGTCATGGAATAGGCCACCCTCGGCAGACGATGATGTTGTGTCAGGATCTCTGGTCTTCAGTCTATCCTATCATGATATAGCAGCCAGTTCGCTACAATCCTCAGAGGACAGCCTATGATTTGGTGGCCAGTTAGCCTACTCTCCCTATTCTCCGCTAGCCAGCCCACCGTCCCAGCGGTCTACCTCAGTACTGCTACCAGTTCCTCAGCCACCCCCAGTTGACAAGTGGGGAAATAATGGTCTAGACCATTAATCAATGTCGAGGAGCTTCTGGAAAATTCTTTCAGTGGGCCACTTCTCTGAGATGTTTTGGCTGATTGTAGGACCAAATTTGTGTGCGCCAGAATATCTCAACCTGGAGGACTTTGAATGCTTTCTCCAGACCCTCGGGGTGACTCAATTCCGTCTTCAACACCGGTGAGTTAATTATCCCAGGAGCCATGTTCACATTGAAGAACTCATCAAACAATTCCCTCTGGTTGATCTTTCCACACTCCCCATGGTCCAGTACCCTGAGCCACCTAGTCACCATAGGGCCCTCCAACAGTAATATGTCATTTAGAGTTTCCATGTTCTCTGAAAATTTATTAAGGAGTCTACCCCCACGCACAAGTCCGTCGCTGGGGGAAGTACGTGGCCCTCCTCGTCAGTTCTATTCTTAGGTATCCTGACATGCTCAGTGACATTGAGGAAATGCCTCTGAGAAGAGTTGCAGTAAACATGACTGATCTTTTGGGAGGGGAAAACGAGATGGAACTTCATGATGGGAACTTCCTCCCTGAGGATGTACCCCCACTACTAGACCCATCGGGGAGGATTAATCATCAGTAGAGGAACCTACTAGGACTCCCTATACCCACCAGGGCATTGGTACTCAGTAAGAATTCTAGTAAGGGTGAAGAGCGCATCAGAGCTATCAAGTACTCTGACCTATCTGCTTCAATGCAGAAAGAGGAAGAGGATCCCGAAAAGGCCACATTGCACCAGAAGCTTGATTATCAAAAGAATTTTCTTGATGAACTTCTCGATGAATGTGTTATAGAGTGACGAATTGACTACGGTGAACCTAGGATGGTACAACAGGGGCAGGAACAACTACTCCTTGGTGAGCTGCCCCTAGGAAACCCAAATCATGTCGCTCCCGCAGATAGGGGGGAAGCCGGAGCTCACCAAAATAGGGAACAGTATGTCTTGCCAAACCCTTCTGAATGGTGCGAAAATCCATGGAACCCCTCTCGGGCTCCTCTGGCTACTCCAAGAATCACTCCCCCAGCCGTTCTATGTTCGGTTGAGCCTGTCTACCTCATTGAAGAACACGACAACGCGCTCGTGGTTAGGGACCACCATCAATACAGGGACCTCGATCCATAAGATCCAATAGTGGCACACATCGCCCTCCTAGAGGATTTGGAAACACGACAGGTGTTCATCCAACCGGATGTCATGCCATACCCAGCGTGGGTGGATGATATGCCATCACCCCCCGAATTTGAGAATCCCACCTTCTCCCCCTTTAACAGGACGGGGGACCCACCTCAGCACCTGGACCACTTCAACTCAAGTTGTGGGCCTATGTTAGGGACCCCAATGTATGAGGAGGCCGACAAGTTCCATTGTTTTGTTCAGACACTGGAGGGATCGACATTCATTTGGTACAACCAACTCCCCGTCGGATCTGTGACTAGCTTGGAGGACCTTCGCTTGAAATTCCTCTACCAGTTCAGTTCTACCACCCAGAAAACAAACATCGCATACCTCTTCATGTTCAAACAAAGTCCTGATGAGAGATTCATGGACTTCATCGCCGTGTGGAAGGGGCTCACATACTCCCTTGACATTCCACTGACTCAGGATCAATTACTGAAGATGTGCATAGGGAACGTCAAGACGGAGCTGACCCCCTTGCCGATCACTCAAGAACTCTCTTGTAGGGTTCTGAGACTTCTCAGATAGGGCCCAACACCTCGAATAAACCTTGAAAAAGGCCAGCTAGGCACATCTGTTTCCCCTTGTAATCTCAGCAAGGAGGGATGTCACTGCCAAGCCCACTGCGGTGGCCAAAACGAAGGCCCCAAGACAACTAGATTTACTGCCAGTGGAGCCAGCTTTGTAGCCCCACAGTGGTCCACCTCCACGGGAACAACTTCCATCCCAGCAGCGTCCACCTCAAAATTGGTAGGCGCCTCCGCGTAACCCACTGTCGTCACCTAGGAAAGATAATTAAGTTCTTCTTCCTCAGCATGCCCCTTTTCCCCCTCGTCAGGGTCAAGCTGTAGGACCCCCCTTTCCTGATAGAAAAAATCTTACATACTCGTTCAATGAGGCTCAGGTCCTGGGTTACTTCCGCAATGCCTATGAGTAGGGATTTGTACGACTGCCTGAGTGTAGAAAGCCAGAAGAGGTGAATCACACTGATCGCCCCCAACTACTTACCTTATCACCATATTCTTTGGCACATCATCATGAAATTCTATGTTTTTAATGACTGTCTCCAAGAATATATTGACAAAAACATAGTCAGGATGGGCCCGGCCCCGGAACAAGTGGAAGGTGTCTTTGCGAGGTCAGATAGCAGCAGTGACAACGAAGAGGAGTGGCAGTAGGTTTCTGACCGTGGTTCTCAGAAGTATAACAACTGGATGGACCGCAAAGCGGTCTCCCGCCCTTATGGAATTATCTATGCATGTCTGAATCAGCTAGAGCCTTCTGATGCTACGAACACCACTTCTGTATCATCATCTCATCCAAACTCTTCCCAGAAGAGAAAGAATCAATAACACAAGAAAAAACAATATACCCCACCAATTTTATCGTCGTCCCACACTCTCAGTTAATTCATGTCCCCTGAGATGGGGATCCCACCCAGAATCTGTCCAGTAGTGGATGACTCTTCATGTGACAGTCAAGGGTACTCTTCAGTCAATACCATTGAGTTGGTAAACCCCTATATGAATCATAATGAGGGGGAGCACTAGGAACACCTCCCCAACGTCTCCAGCCGACACCAACGTCGGCGGAGCCGCGATATATGGGTTGTCAGGGTAGGTCAGATGGCACTTCTAGCCAGTCCATGCATGCCGCTGAGACCAGACAGTATGCCCAGCGCCGAACTCAGCACATGCAGCCTCATCATCTGGTGTCAACAAGCCTGCCTCAACTACTGTGTGTGCTACTGGATCCGGAAGAACCACTTTAGTTGTGCCGTGACCAGTTTCTCCCCACTACAGATTGATCTCAGTCCTCCGGTCCTCATCTGACAGCTACTCTTCAGGATTCGACTCGTGAACAACATGATATACCCAGTACAAGTCAGCCATCGGTTTGGTCTACATGACCCGCCATCCCTTCTATTAGAGAGCGGATTCCTGCAACATAATTTTGTTCATGGCATGGAAGTATGAAATTCTAAAGAACCTTCCAAGAATCCCAACGAGGATTTCCATACTTTAATCCCTTCACATGTCTCTAGATATATGCGAAGCACTCGTTGAGGCTTTATGAAGCCCCCTCCAGTTTGAGACAGAGGTAGCTTCGGTTGAGGCATTCCACGCTGATGTGTTTGAGAGCAATGAATATTAGGCCATCATTTCATTCTCATAAGAAGATGAAGGATCCCCCATACAGGGGCACATCCGCCCGTTGTACATCACCGACCAATTTAACAGCATGGAAGTTTGTCACTGTCTCATTGACACTGGATCCAAGATTAACTATATCCCGACGCGGATGCTGCGGAAGCTAGGGTTATCCGAATATGACCTGAATCCCTCCGATTTAAGGATCCAGGGATACTACATGATAGAGAAAACCCTGGTTGACATGATCCAATTGAAGACCCAGTTCGGCGGCCTAGTTTCCAGCACTGAGTTCATGGTTTTCGCCTAGGACACCACGTAATATTCATTGATGTACATGCCATGGTTCCACCTGCATGAGGTGGTCCCCTCACCATATCACCAGTGCCTTATGTAATCCCTTGATGGTCGAGTGGGCGTACTCCATGGTGATGCATCTCCTTTCGCCTCTTGTGAAGCCAACTACATGGACGCCGACTATTATAAGAGAAATTATAAACAAGTCCAGCCAAGTGATTTTGTGCCCGCCACCGCTACAACCAACCCCTGGGAGGGCCTAAAGGAGGCCTATGTCTTCCCAATCCATCGATTGGAGGCCATGACTCCTGATATTGGGAAATGTTTTCTCATTTCTGGGACAAGGGGGAATCATGATACCAAATCCAGGTAGCATCCGAATATCACTTTGTATTCTTATATGAATTAGGCCTCAGTGATCTCGGATCCTCCCACTCCCATGAGGTATCGGGGCATCCAACTCATGGAAACGATGGTACGTCATACTTGTCTGTTTCGCCGGGCTGGAATAAGATGACTCAGGATGACAAGACACTAATTCTTTAATATTATCAAGCGCGGCCCCTTGGTCTAGAGACCATATGGGATTGGGTCAATAGCCTTCTTTTTTATGGTCTCGATAGCGCCAGAGTTCCTCGATGCAATAACCACTGCCGCTCAAGCTGGTACCAACCTCCCATTGGGGTCTGGTAACTTAGAAGAAACATCCCTCACAGAAGATCCCTTCATAAGTGGAGAAGAATATATAGATGATGCTCCCATTGCCTTTGTAGAAGGCGTCTCCGCCACAGTCGATGATTTGGTACAGGTGAACCTCGGAAGCGCTACAGACCCAAGAACCACATTGATCAGTGTCGCCATACCCGCCGAGGAGCAGAAGTGGTACGTAGACATCCTTAAAAAGCCTCAGGACATGTTTTACTAGAGTTACGATGTGATGCTAGGACTAGATCCTTAGGTAGACATCCACAGCCTCAGTCTTTCAGAAAATCACTGCGGGTTCAAGAAGCCTCCCAGAAAGATGCAACCTTCTCACGGTTCCATGTTCAAGGCTGATGTTGACAACCTCATTAATTACATCTTCATTAAAGAGTTCTAGTACACCAATTTTCTAGCCAACATTGTATCAGTCATAAAGAAGAACAGACAGATCAATGTCTGTATCGACTTCCGCGATCTCAACTGTCGTTGTCCGAAGGACGATTTTCCACTTCCTGTGATAGAGCTCTTGATTGATGCTACAACTAGGTTCCAAGCCCTCTCCTTCATGGATGGTTACTCTGGGTATAATCAGATCTTGATGTCCAATGAAGACAAGGAGTCCATAGATTTCAGAGTGCCCCTAGGTACTTTCTGTGACCAGGTTATGACCTTCTGCCTGAAAAATGCAGGTGCCACTTATCAGCGGGCCATGCACCATATATTCAAGCCAATCCACAGGACATTGGAGGATTGCTATGTGGATGATCTATTAGTCAAATCTCACCAGTTCCTGGACCATCTCAAGGATCTTGAGAATGTGTCCGACTTTCTCTGTTCTCACCACCTGAAGATGAATCCACTGAAGTGTGCTTTTAGGGTCACCTCTGAAAAAATACTTGGATTTGTTGTTAGGTACCGGGGCTTCGAGATTGACCCAGAAAAGATCAAGGCCATCATCCATATGCCCCCCCTGAGGAATATTGAAGATCTTCTAGGTTTCCAAGGCCACTTGGCCTACATACGCCGATTCATTATGAATTTGGCCGGCTAGTGTAAGCCCTTCTCTCGGGTCATGATGAAGGGAACTACTTACGAATGGGATGTAGAGTGGCAGACCGACTTTGAGGAAATCAAGTAGTATCTACTCCGGCCTCCGGTCTTGATGCCTCCCATCTTCGAGAAACCACTGGTCCTCTATTTCACCCCAAGGAACAGTACCTCGGAGCCATTATTTCCCAGAAGAACAATGAGGGGACATAGAACAATCTCTACTATCTCAGCAGTATGCTCCTTGATATAGAGACCAGATACCCCCCCATCGAGAAGAGATGCCTTGCACTCATATTCGCTGTACAAAAATTGCGACATTACTTGCAGAACCATAAAGTACAACTGCTTTCTTGAGTAGAACTGTTGAATTACATCATGAGTCATCCCCTGTTTACTGGCTGACTAGCGCGGTGGGCGGTAATCCTCCAGAAGTTTGGCATCAGTTTCATGCCTCAGAAGGAAATCAATGGAAAAGCGTTGGCCGATTTCCTTTATGCACATCCAAACCTCGTTGACCGGTCCATGGACCTAGATTTTACTGAAGAGGTGATCCTCTCAGTTGATCAAGTCGTCCCTTGTTGGAAAATTAACTTTTATGGAACCTCCTGGAGCCCCACCGGTAGGAGGCTCAATGATCCTCGACTCAAAAATGTAGGCCTGTGTATCATTTTTATTACCCTGACCCAAGCCATTCAACCATATTCATTCCTGCTATCAGAAGGCTTCACCAACAATGAGGTGGAGTATCAGGCCCTCATTACAGGCCTCGATCTGGGCCCTCGAGATCAATGTGCCCCATTTGTATAGGAAAGGGGAATTCGATCAATTCATTAAGAAGATCAACGACGACTATTTTGTTAGGAATCCAGATCTCGTACCATTGTTGGAACACACTCTCTAGCTAATGGCCCGGTTCCCTTCTCGGCCAGAGGTTATCCATGTCCCTCGGTCATAGAACAGTCAAGCGGATTCTTTAGCCGGCTTAGCTGCATCACTTGCAGAACCCGAATAGGATGATCTGATTATCCACATGGCACATCGGAGAGCCATAACTCATGTTACCTTGTATGGTGATGATGGACCACAGGTAAGTCATCTTACCATCGACGCCTCTATGTCAGGACCCCCGGGTTGTCCAGATGCAGTTATCAAAATTATTGCTAATTGGAGGACACCCTTGGTTGAATACCTCACACAAGGTAATCTATCGTCAGACCGGGTTGAGCGTGAACAAATCTGACACCACGCGCTACACTTTACCCTCCAGAGTGGTCCCATCCTTGAGCTAGTCCTCTATAAAAACAGGTTTGATGGTGTTATCCTCCGTTTCATTCAAGGTGTTGAGATTCAACATGTCATGCGCGAGGTTCATGCTGGTTCCTATGGTGTCCATCAGGCTGGGCCAATACTGTCTCACCAGATCAGGAGATTAGGGTATTTTTGGCCTTCCATGATCCATGAATTCATCGAGTTCTCCAAGAGGTTCCAATTTTTCCATGTTCATGCTAACTTTTTCCATCGGCCACTGGAGCCCCTCCAGACTACCATGTACTCTAGGCCCTTTGCAGTCTAGGGATTAGATTTCATAGGGCCATATCCGCTGGAAACGGGTCAACAATGATGGTTAATTATAACCGCTACGAATTTCTTTTCCAAGTGGGAATAAGAAATTATTCTCAAGGAAGTCAAGGCTCATTCTACCGTTGGCTTTATGAATTCCAATATCATCTATCGGTTTGGAGTACCTCATGATGTCCTCACTGATAACGACACCAACTTCCGAGCAGCCTAGTTGAAAAAGTTATACGTCAAGTACAACATCCTCTCTACCCATACATCCCGCTATTACATGCCGGAAAATGGACAGATTGAGGAATTCAATAAAACCCTCTCTAATATCCTTCAGAAAATAGTTGGTCAGAACAAGAAGAGTTGGCCAGATATTCTCCCCAACACCCTCTGGGCTTATTGGACGACAAATCGGAATTCCATCCAAGTGACCCCATATTCCCTGGTGTACAGAACTGAGGTCGTACTTCCCATCGAGATTCAGTTCCCTCATTTCACATAGCGGTCTATGACCAACAAGCGCAGGATAGAGTGGCTAAACTCCATCTAGTTGAATTTGAAGCACTAGAGGAAAATAGGCTTTGTGCCCTGAACAACCTAGAAAGGCATCACATAAGGATGGGTCGAGCTTTCAACAAGAAGGTTCGCCTCCGCTCTTTCCAACACGGCGACATGGTGCTGGCTTTGAGAACACCAATGGCACCTGGTAGGAAACCACCCATGTTAGAGCCCAAATGGGAAGTACCTTTCATTGTTCATAAGGTTTACCCAATTGTGCATACTCGCTAGTGACCATGGATGGTGAGCGTATAACTCCTCCCACCAATGTCAAGTTCCTCATGTAATAAATTACCTGAACCTCTGGGTCCTACATAAACATACACTGGATTCGGGTCTAATATGACCTTAAATTGGATTCGAGTCCTACATGACCTTAAACTGGATTCACTTCCTAGATAACCTTAAACTAGATTCTGTTCCTACATGAAATTAAAATAGATTCGGGTCCTACATGATATAAACTTGATTCGGGACCTACATAACCATAAACTAGAATCGAGTCCTACATGAACTTAAACTGGATTCGGGTCCTACATGACCTTAAACTAGATTCGCATCCTACATGACCTTAAACTCGATTTTGGTCCTATATGACCTTAAACTGGATTCGGGTCCTAAATGACCTTAAACGTGATTTGGGTCCTACATGACCTTAAACTGAATTCAGATCCTACATGACCATAAACTGGATTCAGGTACTACATGGCCTTAAACTGGATTCATGTCCTACATGACCTTAAACTTGATTCAGGTCCTACATGGACTTAAAATAGATTCAGGTCCTAAATGAATTTAAACTGGATTCAGGTCCTACATGACCTTAAACTAGATTCGGGTCCTACCTGAACTTAAACTGCATTCGGGTCCTACATGTCCTTAAACTGAATTCGGGTCCTACATGACCTTAAACTGGATTATGGTCCTGCATGACCTTAAACTACCAGTCCTACACAACCTTAAACAGTTCATCCTGCCGGAAGCTAAACTATATGTCATACAGTATAACGTTAAACTTTATGTCATCCCGCATTAGGTTAAACTGTATGTCGTCCCGCAAGATGTTAAACTGTATGTCATCCCACATGATGTTAAAGTGTATGGAATCCCGCATGAAATGATTCTGTTTCTTCAAGAACTATGTTTGGGTTGATTCCCATATTTATGGGATATGTAGGACTGCCTGAACATTTAGATTTCGGGTCTAGCCCCTCCCATGTTGAGACCCTCGAACATTTACAGTAGTTCACTGACGTGTTCAAGAGTACTCTAGTCTGGGCCCTAGAGTGTCACATTCAACTTGGGAAAGTTCCATTCACTTGTCAGGCATCGTGTTCCCCTTCATGTGGGACACTATTATCTTTCACACCCAAAGGGACCCCCAAAACGGCATGGATGATAGGCCTAAGGGATAATCTTCCATTATGGGACAACATCCCCGAGGGTCTTCATACAACAAGTCGATTCATGTCCCGCGTTGCGAACATGGTCAGCAGTCGATGCTCAGTTTTTTGTCCCCGTTTTAGGCTAACGCGACATGTATACTGTGTTGCGAGCATGGTCAGAAGTAATCTTCTATCGCCATGCCAAAACCTTCCGATCCTTAATGATGGTTACATGATTCAAATTTTGTTCCACCCCATCCTGTTCAAGTTGAATTTTGACACTCTTGGAACTATCCCTTAGAGCACCTCTGCATGTCAGGAGGACAAGCTGCAATACAACGCTCTTCGGGGTTCCCATGGTCCGAGCTATAAGACAGTAAACTAAGATATTCTCTATGAACTCTAAGAATCTCATTCCTCATCCTCATGTGATACATAGGAACACCCAAAAATCTTGCTTTCATGTCCATCTCAGCTAGGACCTACCTTCTCCTTCCCCTTATCCTCTGACCCTTACTGGCCTCTTTGCCCGAGGCTCCTTTCCTAGAGTTGTGCATGGAGATGATTTGGACTTATGTCCCCATTCACTTCAGGTAGGACTTATCACATCATGCACATTATTTCATGTAAATTCATATGAATTTAAACTATGCTATCTGGTCCTATCCCATGACCCAAAACTGTGATAATATCATCCTGGTTTCACGACAAAAAATGGCACTACATTGTGTTGACCTCACTGTAGGGGACATCACGTTGGGTATCATCCATCCACCATGACATTTTTCAACACCTTTATATGGATTAATTTATGTGATGATGCCGAGAATTTCTACCCTAGGCCTGTCACATAACAAAAAAACCCATTCACCTTAAAGGACAAATAAGATACATCAAATAGCACTTCATTTGGTGCGAGGATCAGACTTGCACTCCCCTTTTATCCATTGCATGGTACCTTACCGTGCTACCCCATAGAACTATGGATCACTTGATTCTCATTCTTATTAGATACATAGGAACACCTGGGAAATCCCCCATGGTCCAAGCCTAACTTTCTTGTTCGGACCCTTGACATAACCACTCCCCTAAGGAACATATGTAAGGTGGAATTATGTCCTCATTCACATCAGATTTCACAATCCTCTTACTATGTGTCCCCAACATTACTTATTGATACCTGGTCTGAGTTCTAAGACATTAAACTAATACCCTTTTCGGAATTACGTATGGATTGATTCCCATCCTTATGGGATACATTGGAACGCCCAGACATTTCGTCTTGGGTCCAGCACCGGGAATCAAAAATCCCATCATTTATCATTGTCGTCCCATGTGCCTAACCCCTTGGGGAGTTGTGTAACTACAGAATTTTCCCTGAATAGGCTCGGGATGCCCTATAGTGACATTGTAGAGCGACATATCCCTCACCATAGAGGTCCTATCTAAAGTTAGGAGTGATCCATGATCAAATTAATGCACCCGCCTAATGTGTTTCCATCATGGTGGCATAATTTCAAGAGTATTGGATTCTATTCGAACAAACCACCACTTCACCTTTCATGCTTTGCATACCCTTTATTCCGACCCTCATTATCTTTCATGTCTAATGGGATCCCTAACAGTATGGATTCTTGTCTTATGGTCAACCTGCTGTCTTGGGCCAATGTTCCAGAAGACTGATGGATGATATTTTGAGATAGGTCTCGTGTTTCGAAGATGGTCCATGGTTGAACCTCATTTCTTGTCCCCATTTCAGGCTACCACAATAGGTATTCTCTTTTTTGAACGTGGTCATCATTTGTCCTTAATTGCCACGCCCCTCCCTCAGTATTCCAAATTTGGGGTAACGTGATTCACATTTTTTTTCATTTCTTTTTGTTTGGACGGATTGTAATGCCCCTGGAATTACACCACTCATACGCTAGGGCGCGTTGAGAAGATGATACATTGATTGGCCTGAGGTCCTCTTTCTTTGATTGGACCTCCCTCTTCTCCTCCGAAATCTGGATTCAAATCTTGAATTCCCGAATCTTGGTTGATGCTCCCACAATCAAACGAAGTGATAGAATGATCATACCTTGTTTCTCACATCGGGTATGACCCATGTGAGCTTAGGAATGAATCACTATTTATTTCCGGATTATAGTTGAGCGTGTTAAACCAAGGGGAATTTTAAATAAAATTTTTCATACCTACAATTAAATATAAGAAGCAGTAAGGAGAAATGAGTTTATTCGTTCGGCCAAAACAGGGCCCCTAAGGGTCAGCTTCCTGGACGAATCATTCCAATGCCACTACCTTTTTTCTGGTGGCCTCCAGGACTGCATCCTTCCCCCTAAGGAACCTCTCTTCTTTAGAATCCGTGAAGCGTAGTTCAATGACCCTAGTTCATGCCCATGCCTGTTCGGTTTGATGTTCAGTCATCTGGTGACTCGCCTCCACCAGTTGCTCTTAGGAATCTACTAACTGGGCCCTCAACTGCTCCATGAACTCTGAACAGTTTGAAATGAATATATCCTTTTCTTTTTCCTATACTTTGAGGTGTCATGCCACCTGCTCCACCATGCAGAAATGCTCGGGTACACCTTGACTCCTCCAGACATTGGATAACATCAGAGCGCTGGCTTCTCTAGCACATCTTCTCATCCATGTAATCAGGGATCATCGAGTGAACGCGTTGAGTATCTACCCCTACAGCACATAGGAAACACATCCAAGTGTGGAGTGATCCCATCCGCTTCATCCATTTTTTCTGAGGCTGACTGAGAAAATGTCGGATGCACTTCCACACTTTGCATCGCGTCATCCGGCTCTCCTCGACCGCTTCTGAGTCTGAATCATCAATTTATTTTGGATCAGTGGGCTGATAGATAGGAAAAGCAGCCAACATGCTAGCAGCAAGGTGTTCCTCGGATATTCCACCTAGTGGGATAGGCTCTTCAGCATTTGAGCGACCTTCCTCTCTCCCTTCGACCCTGGTGGCACCTTCGTCAACCTCTGAGCTGGCCTTGATGGCAACACCACTTGTGTCCGTTGCTCCCTGCTCATCAATTTATGGGGCTGACTCGGTTTGGGGGGCATGTCCTTGATAGGGTTGTACGTTTGTCAGTGACTCACTCATATATAGTCCTGGCTTAGCATCCTGAAGAGCCTCCAATGCCAAGATCACTATAAAAACAAGGAGCACCCAAATCAATTGAGTTCTCTGAAGGTAAGTACCGGTATCAAAGCAAGGAACATATATGCACCCAAAGCGTCAGCCTCCAACTTTCTGGCCACTATGGGGGATGTTATAGTGGGGGATCCCTCAGCGCTTGTCAGTTCAAAAATGGTAGTCGGTGCCCCACCTTGTTCCATTGGCGCTTCTCCCCCTCCTTCGACTGGAGACACTTGATCAGCACCAATATGCTCCTGAGTAAGATAAAAAGGGTGCATTTAGGATTGCAAAGGAAAGTGGAGAAAAGGAGGATGATAGATAAGGGTTGAAGCATACCTCGAGTAGCTCAGTCACATCCATATCAGAGCCGACGATCTCGCCACTCTCCTGGAGACTCCCTTGGTGGGATGCCCCCTGAGACCCTTCACCTCTGGGCTCACCTTCTCAATCACCTTCTCCTTCACCTTCTCCTTTTTCCAACTCCTCTTCTGTCTTGCTGCCCTCTGACTCATCATTTCAATCATCATCCCCCGACGTCATCGTTTCTGGATCATGCTCCTGGCCAAGCATCACTTCCACCAAGAATGGTGGATCCACATGCCAACCCCGTTGGAATGCGTACATGTCGATGGCTATCATATATGCATGTCGTCGATGGAAGTTCACTCTGTCGACAACCCGAACAAGCCCGACATCTGGCAGCTGTATTCCATCTCGCACTATCATCTTATAGAGGGCTTCAGTACTCATCAAATGACACATGGATTTCCATGAAGACACAGTGCCGGGAAGATTGCATCGTGAGATGGTTGAAGAAAATATCTTATTTGCTTCCCAGGAAGTACTCTAGCTGCTCTGTGGGACCCTCCTCCTCTAGGTGACTAGGGCGTGGCCATGCCTTGTGATGTCCCAACTGCTGAAGTCTCGGCCTATGCGGGCCCCATAGTTCGGTACACTTATGATCTTCCCCCTCTAGCGGCTCTCTTCTTGCTCTCTCGCTGCCCGGGTTCCACACCGGCGGCCTTGAGTTGCCGAACTCGCTTCCGCAAAATCCCCTCAGGGTATGATATGGACCAATGTTCGGCATACTCAGTTGAGAGGCCAACATGAACTCTAGTGGGAAGAAAGGTAATGATGTTGAAGGTGCCATATTTCATGAAGATCATCCACTGTTGACGATGAAAACATGTATTCCTTTCTTCCAGGGAATCTATGTATAATTTTCTCAGCATTCACTGGAGGCACCCAAATTGCCTGGCAAACCTAGAGGGTGAATAAGGCTCACAAGAAATCTTCCCATCAATCAGGTCCACAAGCACCCCACCTCTGATGCTCTGGAAGTACATATTTTTTCTAGTGATCCTTTCTCATTATCTATCATCTGGACAGTCGGGGTGGGGAATGGGATGAAAGCAAATTTTGCATGATTACCGATCCTGATCCTTACTCCCTCCTTATTGAGCATCAGCGGCATGACCCCAGAAATGTTTAGTAGGGAGGGTAGCAGGCCATTACCTAGAGGACAGATGGAATTTGGGAAGGTATATCCACCTCAATGAGCCGCAACCCAGCCATGGAAAATCTGGAAGGGGCCACAAACTCTCCTGGGTGATACCCCTCTCTAGAGGCGTCCCAAAATGGTGTACAGTTGAGCCAACATGGGGACTACAAGATTGAATCTTTTGTTAGCATCCATGATTCCATCCATCACCAGGGTCGTTGGATGGATACCCATCCTTGTGTCCCTCACCGATAAGAGCCAATCGCTCAGTAATGTGGTGAGGAATCCGGCGTACCAATCATTTGGGTCCTGACTCTCATTTATGTTGTAGCACCGTGAATAGTAGTTCCCCGCCTCCAGGATCCTCCAGTATGATCCGATCTTACTCCACTTTTCCATGGTTGGACACTGTCTCACTCTCCTTGAAATCTTGACTTCCAGATCCCTCTCAAGGAACAGGCTGAACACGTCCTTGTAAGCGATTTCCTTCAGGTAATCCTTGACACCCAACTTATTCTTATCCAGCTCCAATAAATGCCATGTCAGCATGGGGGTTCTTGATATGTCTCCCCAGGTGCTCATTGGTGGAAGGAATTCATCGTATTGGTGGCCCTCCAATGGGATACCCTCAATGTAGTGAATGTACTAGATATTGATACTGAATTCCCCATGATGGAGATGGATAGTATTGGTATCAAAGGACCACCGAGTGAACAGATCTAGCCAGAGCTCATGGTTATGGTAGAATTTAAATTGTGATGTCCACACCGCCCCGAATAAGACTATATACCATAGATCGTACCCACATTGGTCACATGTATGGCGAACCCAGTACGCCCAGGCCCATTCGCTGGTGAAGTTGCCTCCTGAGAGTAGGTCCCAGTGTGGCAGCCAGCCTTTAGCCTCATCAGTGACGTTCTGACAGAAGGTACTCACGTAGAGGGTCGGGGAACTCTCCGCGATAGGGTCACCCCCAGGAATGGTCCTAGTCCTGGGATTGAGGACTTAAACGTCCATGTGCCTCGTTTCTCTAGAAGGATGACCATTGTTGGTGATGTTGTATCGAGGGAGATCATCCTCACAGGTCACCCATGACCGTGGCGTATCAACATCAAAACTCAGCAATGGAACCTCCTCAAAGATACCAAAGTCCCATAGAGTCAGATTGTTGGACATGGTGTACTACTTTAGGGAGGGAGTTAGCCTATTGAAAATGGTATGGTTATTGGAGACAATCCTTTGGGCGCTATAAACCTCAGGTTTGGAGATCATTTCATCCCTCGGGGCAGTGGCTTCTCCCTCATCAGCCTGGTTTGTAGAAAACTTCTTCTGAAAAATTGTTTGACTAGCTGGCATATAATCTTGAAGGATGGTGTGAAAAATCAGCGGTCATTGCGAAATATCAGTCTTCAGTGTGAAAAACCCCAGGTTGTCACGTAAAACGACGCCTGATCTCTAAGGAATTTTGTGCAGCCAAAGTAATTTTTCGTGCAGGGCCAGAGAAATTTTCGCGCGTGAGAGCTCAAATCTTGTAGCGTGAGGAAATTCGTACGGACCATGGGTCCCGCGACAGTTTTTATAGGAAAATCCTACTTTATGCATGCATGCGAAAAGAGTATTCTATATCCCTTGGGTTTTATGCACCGCTGTAGGTGTTTTGCACACTTGGACCCCACAGAGTTTTGCATTTTGGAGTTTCCCTCAGAATCCGACCGTTGCGACCCCTCGTCAATCCAATTCCGTGGGGGGCATTTGTAGATGCTGAAAAAATGCTCAAGTTATGAAGAAGGTTCTAAAACGACAAATAGAATTCATATTTGGATCCATGTACCCAATTCGGGGGCACGAAAGAGTCGCGCGAATTTTTTTTAAGTGCGCAATAAACATCTTCCCAACATGGAATGTTTCAAGATTCACGAGAGTTCTATGGCGTGGGAAAAAAATATTTCATTCCCCCACCCATGCGCAGTGGAAATTTCACACCGCCGCCCTCAGCACAAAATTATTTCACAATGACCTATTTTCCACGCCCCTGAACTTCTATAAATAAAAGGATACCCCTTTGACTTCTTGGCTGAAGAATCCTAACTGGCTATCGTGCTAAAAATTCTCATTCCACACGCGAAATGATGGCTTTCAGGTACGGTTATTTTCGCACCAAGTCACCTCGGGGTCCACCTTCATGTGAGATCCCCCTGGATTAAGACTGAATTCTAATCCCTTCAGGGTCCACCCCTTGTGCGCTATCCTATCCACTTGCGCACAGGCAAGTCAATTTTGTGCTATCCCCTTGAATAGCACGCACCCCAGGAATTGCGCGTAACCCCATTCAATTGTGAACTCCCCAATCATTGTGCGCAATCCCCTTAAATTGAGTGCACCCAATTCATTGTGCTCAATCCCCTTCAATTGCACTCACCCCAGTCATTGTGAACAACGTCTCCCAATTTCACGCTATTTTTACTCCTTGCGCGTAATTCTTTCTATTTTTGTGCAGAACCTAGGCTCCATTTACGAGAAATCCTCACTAATTCCATACCATCCCAGTGTTTTTGCGTTGGGATACTTATTTCTCGCACAAACCATGAAGGTTGTGCACCACTCTATGGGACCCCATTTCCCGTACTCCTTGGGCGTACCTCTACGTGTGTGTCTGATTCTCTTCTTATGGATTCCATTTGCGGGTGTCTCTCACGCCTCAGGCATCCACATCGTACAACACATTCACGTATGACCTTCTAGGCTCGTAAGAATTAACTCTAAAGTTCCATGGATGGTTCTTCCTATTGCATTGCTTCACCTTATGCTTCTTCGCAAAGGCACGCGAACGATTATTGCTTCATCACAGAGTCATGCTAACGTGGACCCATTGATGGTTTTCCCCATGACGCCCCCCTCAATACGGCTTTACCTATCCCCTCTCTACACCAAGAAGCATAGGGTACTGTTTATGTATGTCCTAGGGGTGCGGAGCGCACCCACCTCCTTCGAGCTGTAAGATATTAAACTGCCAAGAACCATCATCCTTAGCACATGACATTAAACTGTGACATTCACCCCATGCATCTCGTGCGGGGTTCCCACCTTGGAAATTCTATACGCCCACTGGTCCCCTAGGGAGTGTGACCATTCCTTACATAGAATGATATCCTCTTTATTGGAGTGGTGTTAGTCCATGGGGAAAGGGAAAATGCCTTGGTGTAAGCCCCTGGTCTTTCTTGCCGGAGGCATCATCCCTGCTCCTCCTATCTTCTTCCTGGATGAAGACCAGAGAGGGGGGATGTGCACTAGGAACTTCTTTCCTCTCTACCAAATCCCTCTCCTGCTAGGATTTTTCACCATCGGGCCTCCATCATGTAGTAAGCCCTTACCCCTTTGGGCTTCTAACCACGTATAAGCCCATGTTTCCTCTCTGGGACACTCCATGCATAATCCCCACTCCATCTCCCACAGACACACCTTTTGCGATGTGATCTTCAGGTCTCTTCTATCTCTTGTTTCTCACACCAAGCATGACTCACGTGAGCTTAGAGCATCACCAGCCATTACACAACACCTTGGGCCGCCTCAAATTGTGATCCCCAAATACCATCCTGAACAAAGGGGACTTTCATCCATGTCACGGCATGGTACGTAGGAATCCTCCATGTGGTTCAAGCCCCTCCACCTTGGGCTGCCTCAGAGTGTATGCCCCAAATACCATCCTGAACTACATGGGAATTGATCCATGTCAAGGCATATTACGTAGGAAACCTCCACAAGTTTCATGCCCCCCCACCTTGGGCTGCCTCAGTGTATAATCCCCAAATACCATCCCGAACTACGTGGACTTTGATCCATGACAAGGCATGGTACGTAGGAAGCCTTCACGAGGTTTAGGCCCCAAAACCTTGGGCCGACTCAGAGTGTAATCTCCAAATACCATCCCAATCTATGGGGACTTTGATCTATGTCATGGCATGGTATGTAGTATGACTCCATTGGGTTTAACTCCCACCACCTTGGGCCGCATCAGATTGTAAGCCCCAAATACCATCCCGAACTACGAGGACTTTGATCCATGTCAAGGCATGGTACGTAGGACGCCTCCACGAGGAACAATACCACCAACTAGTTATTCTAAACATCCTCATGTCAGTTCACCAACACCATGGGCCACCTCAGAGTATAAGAATTAAATCCATTTTGAACAAGGGGATATTGATCCATGTCAAGGCATGGTACGCAGGACATCTCTAAGAGGTTCAATCCCACCATCCGGTCATTCTGACCATCCTTATGACAGTTCACCCACACCTGGGGCCGCCTCAGTGTGTAATCCCCACTCCACATCCTGAACTATGACGACTTTGATCCATGTCAAGGAATGGTACGTAGAACACCTTTACAACGTTCCAGCCCACCACCCGGTCATTCTGACCACCTTCACGTCAGGTTCGCCCCCTGCCCCGAGTGATGATAAACTATATCTACCATCTTAAACTATGAGTACATTGATCCACATCAAGGAATGGTACGTAGAAATCCTCTATGAGGTTCAAGACCACCACCAGGTCATTCCGACTTCCTTCACGTCAGGTTCGCCCCCCATCTCGCTTGACAATAAATTGTATCCACCATCCCGAACTACGAGGACATTGATCCATGTCAATGCTTGGTATGTAAGAAGTCTCAAAGAGGTTTAATCCCACCATCCATCAGGATCACAGATCCACCTTCACATCGGTTTACCAACCCCATGGGCCTCCTCAAAGCATAATCCTCAAATGCCACTTGAACTACGTGGACTTTGATTCCCTATCACGGGGATAAGTAGGAAGCCTACATGAGGTTCGAGCCCATCACTCCCATCTCATCCTGATCTCTCTCTCGATCCTATGCATCTCAGGAAGCTCAGGCCTCAACCCAAAGGTTCCATTTCTTCTATATCCAATCCACGCCAAAATTCTAATGGGTCGACTCCTCAGGTGTCCCATCGTCTCAACGAACTATGCAGACATTGATTCCATGCCACATGGATATATAGGAAGCCTCTTCGAGACTCGTGAAAAACTTCACCATCACCCCTTGTAATGACCATATTCCATTCCACTTCACTTCATCACCCATAATGACCATTACCTGGACCGCCACAACCCGGTGGGATCATTCCACCCCACTCCACATTCCATCAGACAACATTTGGAGGCCACCCACATGTTGGCCCCAGTATCAGTGTTCCCTCTAGGGGGTTCCTCCACCTAATCCACTATAATCAGTGTTCTGATATGTCCGATCTGTCTCCACTAGACGTTAAACTCACGGCATACCCTGTGTTAAACATGAGATGCTGAGGAAAACCCCAGATACAAGCCCATGACATACAATTCCCCACATTCGATTTGCAATGCCTCGAGCTTCCGCTCCCTCGAGAAGCCCTATAATAAGGGATAAAAGACAAACGTTCCAATCCCCCAGCGTCCAGACATGGCAGTGATGCCCAATGTGACTACTCCCCTAACTGAAGGTTGTTACCCTGACCGGACCACTTGGAATGTCCTGACAAAAGTAGTGTAATTAACTGGTATCCATGAAGATATGGCGCCAGGAAGAGTTTCACCAACAATGTCTTAAATCTATGAGGGAGACCCGGACTTGGTGACGAGCTCCGAGGAGGAATCCATGGAAGGAAGTACTGACATCCCATCATCCTGTTTTGATCAAGGAGTAGACATCCCTGAATAAGGTACGGATGCCACCCGCCATTGGAATGTTGGAATGCGGGGCAACAACTATGTGTCCTCTACGTGACGGATGCGCGCGCCCCAACGAAAGCGTCAGAAATAGGTTACTGATTACATAT
This sequence comes from Viscum album, assembly GCA_963277665.1. Taxonomy (NCBI): domain Eukaryota; kingdom Viridiplantae; phylum Streptophyta; class Magnoliopsida; order Santalales; family Viscaceae; genus Viscum; species Viscum album. The sequence continues at coordinate 1,980,352,459 of OY728142.1, read as the reverse complement.
CTATATATTCTTCCATTTCATAATCAAATTGGAGATAAATAAAGATCATGATTATTACTCTTCAAACACATCATGTTTACATCAATTTTTCATATATCGATTCCAGATATATGAGTTGAAATTTATTGGGCTCTTAAATTTATAGGATTCAATATCAGTTTACATGGAAAATATATAAGAAATTATAACTTTTCTGGGGATGATAAAGAAACCAATACATTTCATACATAAATATTACATATTTTTAAATGAATATTCATTACGTAGTATAGAGACTCGTTCTAAAATCTTATATTTATATTAGGTTTGGAATCATATATACATAGACATACCGTTCATAAGATATATATAGAATATCCAACAAAATTTTTAATAAGTGTCATCCTTATTAAAAATATCATATTTAATCCATTTCATCATATAATAAGGAAATAAAAACTAATAATGGATGAGATCATATGATCATTAAGGGTAAAAAGGGAGATATCAACCATAAAAAACATAATTGTATGAGAACATGATAATAACCAATGATAACCCAAAAAAAGTATATCATTGATCATAATATTGATTCATGGTATAAATCATGTAATTTTATAAGAAATATATAAAAAAGGATATATGTATCCCAATAAATGATATAATAAGACTGGTATAATACATCTTTTTTGGAATTCACATAACCATAGAAAATCATTTATATATTTTTAAATTTTTATTTTCATGTCTATCATGGTAGATTGGGTTCACTAAAAACACAATATTATTATCCTAGGTTCACTCTCAAGAATAACAATATAGACAGATTCCATTATTGAATTGTATTCACTCATCATTCCATTCTTCTTTACCCCATGATAAATCTGTCATGAGCTAGTGTATTAGAGGAATATATATTTTCAATCCCATAAATAACATGATGAAAATAATACTATTCATTAAATAATAAGTAAAATAAAAGTAATAGTTCATTTATGAATATAAATACACATATAGTGTCAATAAAAAATACATTACAAAATTACTCCTTCAGCACTGGCAAAAAATTATGTATAATACATTAAAAAATTTAAATTCTTATAAATTTGAAATTAAAATTGAAAAACAATAAAATAATATTTATATAATTGAGTGTTTTTTATGGTGGGAAACTTTTTTCATTTCGTATAAGATAAATAGAAAAACACTTTTCCCATTTAAAAAAAAACTATAATTGGCTAAATTGGAAATAACCAGGAAGAATCCATTCAAAATAGTTTCTAAAAGAAAAAATGGGTACAATGACTTTAAAATATCTTATTATAATATTTAAAATATTATATAAATCGTTTTTAGTAATATTATATAATATATGAAATGTTTTGTTGACCAATTTTATAGATAATGTCAGTTTTCCTTAAAAATGGTATTTCGGCCCTATGAGTAATTATGTATAGTAAAATGAATGTAAATAGTTTATTCTACTAAAATAAAATGGGGTGAGTAAAATTAATGATATTTTGGTCACTATTTTTTTTATCATTTGAAACATAATCATAATCAATCTAGGTCAACAGTGAGATTGTATCCCAAAACCCATACCCTATTTGGTATAATTTAACTTATAATCAGCATGAATGAATTAAAAATAAAATGATATTTAAAACCCAATAAACATTATAAGTATAAAAAATTAATAAACAAATTTATTTTATATACACCACCTAAATGAAACAAGTTGTAAATATGAAATATGCCTCAAGGAAATAAACACGAGACAAAACCCCTTACCTCAAGATCCACTTGGCTCAAAACCACTCAAACCACATGTATAGTAAATTTAAATATATTATAATACTCATATGGAATCATTTATATACTTGTAATTTCATATATTATCATTTTATATAATTTAATATTATATTTAATAAAAATTCCTTATTAAATTCTTCATTTCCTAGTGTTACCTTTTTCATTTTCCTTAGTCTTTCATTTCAGTAGTTGCGGAATATGTAAACTGGTTGTGGTAAAATAATAACCAACATAATAATTATTATAGAAATATAACATAATATTCAATATATATACTTATATTATTAGTCATATTTTGTTTTTTCAAGGAATAGAAATGAATTAAACTATTTAAGGATACGATAGAACTTACGTAAACCAGATTATTATTTTAAATTTCTAATGGATTGAAGAAAATAATGGTAAATAATAATTCACATATATTGAATAATTATTATATACTATATTTCATATATATTCATTGAATAAATCCTTATTATCATCCATGTAAAATTCTAATGAAATAAATAATCACATTGATTCATCGATGTGGTAGTCCACACACACATACGAGGAACATTATCCATTTTTAATGGATTGGAATGTAAGAAAATATGTGTGATATTAAAATTAATTAATAATAAATATAATTTTAATATCATATATAAATAATAAACCTATTACAATAATCATCCATGAAATCTGGTTGTGGATAATGACATGTATAACTTCATGGAGAATGTATGTCATATATATACACAAAAGATGATTTAACTTCCCATTTCATTTGAAATATGCTGGAAAATGTTTGTTTAATAATCATAATATCATTGAAATGTATTTAGAATATATTTTTAGTTACATTATTGATTAATACATTATATTATTATTATTTAAAGATGATTTATAAAATAAAATGAATTGTTAAGGCTATTAGCTCTTCGTTGAAATTAAACCATTTGATCTCCTTTTGTAATCATAATGTTAGAAATTCAGGAAGAAGAACATCTTGTGTTTTTATAAGGAAGTTTAAATGATAATTTTTTTATGTTACAGTTAGGATATAATTATCAATGTGTCGTTATTAAAAAGATGCTTGTGGTTTCATTTTATAGGGTAGAAAGATAACACAAATCGAATTTTGTAAAAGAATAATAAAATTTAATTTCATTATAATGAAAAATGTCTCAAAATGGAAATGAATTGAAATAAAAAGTATCATGGGTTGAAGTTAAATTATAAAATGAAATATTATATATTTTTTGGATATATTTTAATCCTTATCATTTTTATTATCACTTTAGTTAAATTTTGGGAACAATAACCCCCATAATAAGAACATTAACCATATAGGAATAATGATGTTATGAAAAGTGGACATGTGTCTCCTAAATGGTCTACAGATGTTGTGTTAACCAATACTAAACTCATATTGACAAATAGAATAATTTTATATTATTTAATAATATACAATTTATTATAACATATCACCAATGTCAATTTTTGACTTATTTATTTTATTTAAAAATAACAACACCATGAAGAAAGTTAAAATTATAATATAATCGTTTTACACATAATATATAATGATATTTAACATTGAAATTATTTCAACACTATAAATCTATAATATTAAATTATATTTATTGTTTTAAAAACCATTACTTTTATTTTTATATTAATTGACCATATATTTTATTAGCAATGGGAATCATTTATGGTAATTATTTAATCCGAAAAAAATTTATATAAATTAACATAATGAATATATTTTTAGTATTTAAAATATAAAAAATATGATTCATTTAAAATTTTGGTTTTTCAATATGTGAACATATCATTGATATTTAAATCTATTAGAGTTACTGTTTGTAGTATTTTTTACTTTAAATATTATTTTTTACTTATTAATGGGAATGTGTCCATTAAAATATTAAATTTCTTGACCTAAGTGATAAAGGAGGAATTTACATCATCAAATAGTAATTTATGTAAATTTTAAACCTTGATAATTATTGAAACCTGTATTTAATTAATTTACCCAGTACCGATGTGATAAATTTTACAATTATTACTATTCATAATACCTAAAACATAAGGGTAATTATTTACCAATGTTAAACCACTTGATAAAAATATGTAATACATATTTAAAAATTCTATAAAAAATATTTCAATAATTTTATTTTTAAATAAGTGTGAAAATTGTGAAGAAAACAACATGTAGAGAAAATATTTTCATAAGATTAATCAAGACTTATACTAATCCCATGAATAATAAAAAATAATATGATGGTTTGGAAAATTATTTTAATATATAAGTTTTAAATATAATTAAAATAATTCACCTCTATTTATTAATCTAAATTATATAAATAAAAACACATATTGGTCACTAAAAATAATTTCCATAAAAACACTTTTATTTTGAGATGTATATTTATTTTCGTTTCAAAAATTAATATCCATTATATAAATTTTTTAACATTAAATTTTTCATAGATTATTCATTCATATTCATACGCCAAAATATAATGTATATGTTATAATTTTATACCATATCAATGTCTATTTAGACTCGAGGTTTCATTTATCACTGATTGTCAAAAACAATAATTTGAAGAATAATATTTCATAAAATCTCATGGAGTATAATTGTAAAAACATATAAATGAGTTTAAAAATTTATATTCCATCACTATGTTATAAAATGGGTATATATAAGTTTTATCACATTCTCATATTCCCATGTAGCCTCTTAAAATATCTATGTTCTCTCTATAAAATTAAACATGTGAGTAGTGTTGGTCTATAGCACGTTATCATAATGGTTTTATATTTTAACCGAGTATTGATTAGATAAAAGTATATTATAAACTAGTATAACCTTTAAGTTTTGTACCTGTAAATAATTAACTATATACATCTTTAAGAGAAATACAATGAAAATTTCATGATCTTGTGAGAGGTTATGTAGAAGCACCATGTGATAAGATATTATGCCTACATGATAATGAATCTCAATGTAGAAAATATGAATTGGTATAAAGAATCAATTATTTAAAAATATAATAACCATCATACAATGATAAATATATATAAAATTCTTCTCACTAACTTTAAATTCTAGATTACATTGATAAATATTAGTATGAATATTCTATGGACTTTGAGGTGCCTTGATTTGGTGAATAAGGGATCTAATATTTTCTACCTTTTAAAATTCTAGATTAGGTCCCAATAGTTTTATTTCACTTAACACAGATCATCAGGTTGGAGTTCTAAACCTCATTCAATAGATGGATTCGTATGGAGAAATATTAATTCTTAGGTGGAAGCTATTGTTCTACAAATAGTCAAGAAGATGATAGTATTGGTCCCAACCACATCTGTAATCCATTTAATATTATATCAATATATACTCATGGGTTTAAATTGTTATCTTAGACTAACCATCTATTTTATAGTGGAATGTAGTATTGAAATATAACATTGTATCTTGATCCTACATAATACATTACTAGAATATCACATTTAACATCATATCTTCATTAGATATAATAGGATGCGGTACTCCATTATCCTTACTATAGATATACTATAAATTCTAAAATTATGACCAAGAGAGAAGCCTTACCTGATATAAATTATGTGTGATGAATTCGTAAGGTGAGTAACTACAACAGAAAAGGAATAATAACCCATTGATGTTTTCAGGAGTTCATAGAAAAAATACATAATGAATGTTTTCATCTTCCATTATAGTATGGGTAATGGTCATAATATCCCCTTATAAGTGTACCTCTCATCATTAATTTTTGGCATACTAAGAACTACGATACATACTATGATATATCTATGATAATTATTTCGCACAATAATAAATCTTTTGGGACAACATATATCTATATACATCCAGAATGAATAATGAGTGATAAATGATGAGACACATCTCATATTCAATTAAAATATAATTTGTAATGAAAACATTTATGGTTAATGAACTTTTACATTCCATAAAATTCAATGTTTTTCATATGAACATTTCATAAATTTTTATATAACACTAAATCTTCCTTTTGTTCCTCTTCAATCATTACATGGATTGAAAGTTGAAAAATCATTTACGAAATATACGATTCCACATTTCCCATCAATATTTCATTATCAATCCTTTGGAAATCCATAAATATTTTATCATTTATGATCCACATCATTGAATTGATTTCACGATCCTTTTAACATGTATTATCTAAATCATTTTTCCATTCCTAGGGTAGTAATGTAATGATATAATCTTTATTCATCTCCAACCATCTTCTTAGTTTCATATATATCCCATATTTCTATGTAAATATATTTTATAAAAATATCATCTATATATAAATCACAATTTTTCCATTCAAGATAACTTATCCAAATTATTAACACAAAAATTTTAGGAAAAAAATCCAAATCATTAGTTCGTTATTTTTTTATGAACCATCAATTAGATTGATGTTTAATCTATAACCATATCATTATTTATGAGAAAATACCTCAGTCCCTTATACAGTAAATCAATATATACTACAAATATTTCTTTAATAATGGATAAAGTAATCACATTTCCACTAGCTAAATATATCTATAGTTCCATGAAATTTTAATTGCATTCATCTATCCAAAGGAACTTACATCTATTCCTAGTTAACATGTATGGTTTACTAGGTAATTGTGATAAAATATAAATATAGAGATAGTAATATCCCACCATACAACAAAAATTACATATCATAGTCATTTTTTTGTCTGTGATAATTATCAATAACATATTTTTTTAGGGATATACTGATATAAAATTAGATGAGGTTATATAACATAGGAATGAAACTTCTACAAACCTGAAATTCACTCTCAGTAAAAACTATTTATATCTCTTCTCCCAAATCATGGTATTTATCACAATTATGAAATGAAATTCTGGGTTTTCTTTACGATTTGAATGTAATATAGCATCAACTATAAATAATAACACAAAATTATCAATTTTATCTCTAAATATTATCTTCATTAAATACCAACATATATATATGAGGGATTAGTATGTAAAAATGCAATAAAAAATCAACGAGTCCATACATTTTATGAAATGTTTTCTTAGGTATGTCCTCATTATTAACCCAAAATTGATGATATCTATATTAATGTTTAATCATTTAAAATTATAAATCTCTACAAAGTTGATTAAAAATGTCATCAATATGGGATAGATGATAATTTTTTATATTTTTATAAAATTTTATTCTCTATAATCAATGAACTGTAACATTAATCCATAATTATTCATACAAAAAAGAATAGCTTCCATCAAAGTGACCAAATTTTCCAAATGAATCCCTTGTCTAGGTTCTCCAAGAGGTTATTCTTCAATTCATACAAATAAATAATGTAAATTATATATGGAGTCATTAAAATATGTGTACAACTAGGTATGAATATTATTGGGGACTAAACAAAATGATTTAGTGGAAGTCTAGGGAATTTTCCTAGAAATGCCTCAACAAACTCTTAAACAATATAATATATTTTAGTTTTATTTTTTCCCTAAACATATGAGATAAAAATAACATTTTAATACAAATCCTGGACCATATAATATATGTGATTTCAAATGTATTTTCTTATTTTTCATATCTATGATAGAAAATCATAGGTTGGTTAAGAATATAAAGTGTTACTTCTCTTATATGAAAATTAATGCGGGATTTATTTAAAGAGATATATTCCAGGACTAAAATAACATCAAATTCAACCAATGGGAGAATAAATATACCTACATGAAGTACTTCCCCAACAAATTTTAATAGATAAGAATCGTAGATATGATATTATATCAACATAAAATTATTGATTCCCACTACTAATTCAACATGGATAGTGAACCTATCATATTACATATGAAATTACATTATATTAAGTATAACTATACCTGTGAGTACAATCCATGGATTGTAACTTCTATATTCATGGAATAAAAGGCATGTAAAAGAAGAAACATGAAACTGAATATAACATTTATTTATTTAGTCTTCATAATGATCCCATAACATCCATTTTTCTCCAACATCTTCATAGGATATCCTATGGATAACATGAACATTGGGATGAGCTAAAATTCCTAGTAAAAGATTAACCATAAGAACTAATCATTAGCATATGGGATAGAAGGAATAATATGATGATATAAATGGTCAAGTAACAAATGGAATCATAGAATATAAACATGTCATCATTTTAACATGGAATAATAGAATTTTTTCATTAAATTAAAACATGAATTTAGTACGAGTTGAGGATAACATCCATGTCCATATCTCATTATAACACATGTCAAGGATAACTGCCAAGACTGTTTCACATAGTAGCACAAGACAAGGCTAACCACTATGATTGTCGGACATAATCATCTCATGAGACTCAAATTTTCTGAATTCATTGGAGCACTATCTATGTGCTCCCAACTTACATTTCAGGAATATGTTTTCCACATAATGAATCATACATATTAAATATTATTTAAACATAAGGGTTACCTGTGGAATGAATTGGGTACCATAATCATGAAATAACGCATAACCAATGGGTGTGTCATGAATTATTCCATGAATGAAATGAATTATAACATACGTGGACATTTATAAGGTAAAATATTTATATATCCTGGTATGTTATCTCAAATAGATTTGATAACATGTAAGAAATGTATTTGAAAATGTTTTTAATAAAACATGTTGTGTGGTTCTATGGAAAATAATATAAAGCATTTAAAATAGAAAAGGGAAAAATCATTTATATAATACCAGAAGTTAACCATGAAGGTTTTCATAATAAAATGATTGATTTCATAAATACAAAGGTGGCTTTAAATAAAGGATATATTGCACATGAAATTGGGTAATTTTTTTGGGAGGATCCCTTTAAATGGGTTTGCTTATTAGGATGTTTCCATGAAGGATTCACTTAAAATCATGTATATACCCCAAATAAAATAATGTATTCATCATTAAACATGAGGTTGAATAATATAAAAATCATGTAGAAGTTTTACAAAAAATATAAATAAAATATAATATGCATAAAATGAATGATAAACACAATTTAATAAAGGTAGTTTGGGTAGAATTCCTTTCGGATTATCAGTATGGTATCATGTGTACCTAAGAGGGATTCATGAGAGGGAAATGGGTTTCGAATGACATATACATCATTAGGGAAGTATGGGGAGGTTCTAAATCATACCACTTTATTAGGGATTACACATAAAATGGAATATCTTAGAGGACAGACTGGAATTATAGTGAATTGGAGGGGATCCCTTACCATAAATCTGATGGTGTTCTCTAATTCTTATTAATTAACAGAATAAATGAATTAGGTCTTTTAATTATTAATTACATAACCTCAAATATATTTAATTTATTTATTAAAACCTTTTTAGGTTCATTCATGTCCATTTTGATTGGTAATATGGATAAATTTCATTGTTTGTGTTTGTTTTCTTACATGGTTTTAATGTTCAACTCACTTAGTATCATGTTTAGATAATCATGTAAGATGAAAGTGTTTGCCTATAATTTAAGTTATATGATATCAGTGAGAATACAAGTTATTAAAGGGTTTAAATTTTAGTTATTTTCTCTGGATTGATGTGGAATCATTATATAAATCTATAGTGACATCCTTTTGGGTTAATTGGTGGTTTTTGACCACAAATAACAAAATTTGTTTTATAAACCAAAACCATGGGTAAAAATTATTAAAGAACCATAGATGGGGTATTATACATTTATAATGGCCCATTTCAGCCATGAAAAATGGTTTCATGACCAGAATTTAATATGGTAATGGAAAATGATAACTTTCCATCCTTGATTGATCTAAATTAACATATCTCATACATTGTTTTCATTTCATTAAATAAATCATGGGAAAATGAAGGAAGATAACGAATTATCCCATTAGAATAATAGAATTATATTACATGTATTTTACTGGTCATTCATACAATTTTGGTGAAGGGAGGTGAGGAATAAAAAAATAAAATAAAAGAACATAAAAGAAATAATAGAATCGGGATGAGGAATTTAACACGTCTGTTTATCTCCTTTGAGAGCTTCATATGGGGAGAGGATTTGGAAATATTAAGAGACTGTGGGATATTGTACATTGTGGAGGAGCTTGGGAAGATATGTGGGAAGAATATTGGTAAGGCACATGGCTTGAGAGGAGTGAAAAGAAGAGTTAAGGATGGGTGGTATTTATAGTGTAAGGGAGAAGAGTTCTCATAATTATACAATCATTATATTATTATTGTTCCATCAGACAAGAAATATTGAGTATTCCATGACCTAGAAAAGTAATAAATTCATATGAGTTTGATATTTGGATTCTTACATCACTTATGATGTCAGGAATAGTAAATTGAAAATTAAATTTACATATACTGTAAATTGATGTATTTTTGTAACACCCCGACCCCAATTATCCAGAGTTGGTGCATTATTACATAACACTAGAATGATCACAAGATATATCAAATCTTGAAAGACTGATTAGTTTAGTAGCCTTGGAATAACTAGATACATTCATAAAGTTTACATTACATCATAAAGTGAAAACTACAACAACATCTTGTCTCCACACTCATATCCCCTTATACTATCCCAGTAGGTCATTCATAAAATACTTTTTTCACATCCTGGGAAAAATAAAACATTGAAAGGGGTGATCTCAAAATCTGAGTAAGGATAACAATATAGCGGAAACATTCATAAATAAGAATAAACATTTAAGGAAATGTATAACTAAAACAAAAGCCTTTTAAACTTGAACATCAGCATAATATGGCAATGATAAAATGAAATAATGCCATTTACTTATTCACTTGGATATTCTACAAGTCGAATAATCACATGCAATATCAATAACCACTTTTAAAATGATGGAATTCATAATGCCATACTATCATAACCATGTATCCAAGGCCTCGTTCCAAGACTACAAATAAGATTTTTTCAAGGCCTCGTGCCAAGACACTAGTTTGTCTAATGAGACCTATCGATGCATCAAGGAGCTATAGCGGGATCTACAGGTCACTTATTAAGTCCAATGCATTCCTCATATGAACGGGTTTAAAGGTAACATACACATTCGTATTAAAACTAGTATACGAAATGTCAATACATTATCCATAAACCCTGAATGGTATAAAAATAACACATCCACAGTCAAACATATCAAAATACAAATTAATGAAATATGTACATTTTGTATCATAATAAATCACATTCAAATAAGCTTAAAATCCATCAAAGGATGTTGACATAGAAGAAATCAAAACTATTTGAGAGAAATATCTCTTTTTTTTAAATCATTTAAAATTCATATAATTATAAAATAAATCATTTACATTGAAAAAATTCTTATAATATTTTAAGGGAAGCTTCGACAATTTTATAATGGCAGAAAATATCCACACCCATCGTATAAGTTAAAAAACATTCTTACCTTAATTTTTTCGAAAAGGTTAAAAAGGACCTTGTTTGGAAAACGACAAAAAGATTCCTTTGTAAACTTTTTATAAAATGTAAACAAGGGTATAAATGAATTTAACCCATAGTCATTAAAATAGTAAAAATGATTTGAAATAAATTTTTAAGAAACATGGATGTGGATGATAAAGAGGTCCCATTAGATAATTACGTATAAACAACCTCGGATAATGAAGAGATTGTAAAATAGACCCTTAACTTGTAATTTTCCTCGGTTGAGGGTAGGTTAACCTACTGTATAATGGTGAAATAATTTTTATTATGTTATATAAGAATCATATACATTAATATGATATAATTTATTGTCTTTTAAAACCGCATTGTTAATAATATCTTTGTATTATCGTCATTTTGGGTGTTAACTTACTCGTTTTCTGTTATATGTTTTGTTACATAAGCCATGATTGTTATGGATTTGTTTTATATTATTCATATAAAGAATTATATAAAGTCCTTAAACATTATTTTTAATCATTAAATTATAATTATACATGAATGGATGCGATGGGGAATGAATCTCATCGTGTTCGTGAAGACGGTAGCCCGTACGTACGTACGAGCGATAATATCATTCTTTTGATATTAAAATAATATATAATTGGATGGTATATCATATAAAAAGAATAATTATCATGTTATATTTATTATTTACATTAATTATACATCATTATTATACCCATAAAAATAATAATATATTGAATAACAATTACACCACGACGTGGAGACGGTAGGCCGTACGTACGCACCTATGGTGACATGTCATTCTAGGGATGGATAAACTAATGAATATGGTTGTTCCATATTTATAAAAACATTAAAATATATAGAATATACTGGGGTTATTATTTTAGAATGGAAATAACAAGGAAATAAGAAGTTGAGGAAGAAAGGAACTTGAAAGAGGGTGGTGAAATCATTAACTTTTCTTCGGGTTCTTCCTTTTGATTTGATAAAAAGGTCTCTTTAGGTTGGATTTATGATCAAACTAAGGAATCTAGATTGTAGTGAGGGATGTTGGGAGGATATTTGGGAAGATTTTGTCCGATTCAAAAGGATTTTAAGGTGTGAAATTGAGAGAAGCGGGAGTTCCCTTTTATAAGAGGGGTGAGGGGAACCTTTGGAAAAGCAAGAAATATTATTTTATAATAAATTCATATTCGGTTTATAATGTATCCAATAGAGATTATTTAAATTTTAAGGTGGGGATGGGTCGAAAACCACTAAAACAATAGGTTTTAGATAGGTTTTGGACACTATATTAACCTTATCTTTTATTTTCAACGCTTAGTTAATTAGTTTGACATTTACCATATCACTTTTTATTTTTATATTATATAGTTAATAAACATACTATATACATAAAAAGACCCCAAGTGGTCCATTAATGATACAAATATCATTATATAAGTCACTCGGACAAACTTTAGATTTTTAGGCATTGAATATAAATTCATAATATAATATATGTTTTAAAAACTCTTTTTTGTCAATTTTGACACTATTTGGTATTTGATTTTTTTAAAAATCATAACAGCATGATTAAATCAATAAAACATAATTTAATCAATAATAACAGGTCATATTAACCTATAAAATTATTTTAATTCATAAAAAGTATAAAATTACATTTATTTGGGTATTTATATTATAATTTAATTTAATATTTCATTAATTAGGTAATCACTGCATCACCATTGTGTCATAAATAAATTAAATTATTTATTTTCTAAAAATTATAAATAAAATACCATTATGTAGGAAATCATTTTTTCTTTCTAATGAATATTTATAATAGAATTTATCTTATGTATAACCCTATATTAAAAATATTTTAATAAATAAACATTAATTTTAACTCTTAGAACTCATCTTTGAATTAAATAATAATAAATGTCCTAATCTAATCCAAGTGGACCTAAATGATAATATTTTTTTCCTAAGGTTGTTTTTGGTCGAGATACACTTGTCTAATTGAATTAGGACATGTGTTATGGTAATATTAATATCATTTGTACCCTTAATTACCCAATTTACTTTTAACCATGGTAAATAAAAGTAAAACGTTACTATTCACCAAAAATTATTTTTATTTTATTGAACCACATTTTACTCATTGATATTAACTGTGTCTCTCAGATTTTCAAAATTCCACTCACATAAGCGGTAAAATTAAGTTTTATGTGAATTTCCAAATTCTCTTAGGAGGTGGGTAAAAGACGGTGAAAAGTTAAATAAAATTTATATATCTCTAAAATTATTATAAACTGACTCCAATGAATTACATTGAACATATATAGTTATTATGTATCTATTTTGAACTAAAATAAATTTAAATAAAATAAATAATTATTTAAATAAAAAGTCGATTTAAACCAATAACTTAGTGTTTTTCACTATTCATCAAAAATTGAAAGTTTTCAGAAAAACACCAAAAATTCACCCTAGTATAATTTGGATATTCTGAATCCCAAAATGAAGTCCATTTTGAAAGATAAAATTTATAAAATTTCAAAAAGTGGGTATTACTATTCATAACAGCTAGTTTGATTTGTTGTGGTGTGTGTTAGAACTCGAAGTTGCGTACGACACACGCAACTATATTATTCAAAGAGAAGCGTACTGTAAAATCATGTGTTGTTACATTCTCCCCTCCTTCAAATAATTTTGTCCTTGAAATTTCTAAAATACTACCGCATGAAAAGACTCGGGTGGTTCTTCATCATATGTTCATTGGGTTCCCACGTTGCCTCTTACATCTTATGGTTTCTCAATAGAAATTTTACCAGACGAGTCATCTGGTTTCTCATCACTTGTTCTCTGGTATCAAGAATCCTGATGGGCTCTACTCAATAAGATAGATCAGGTTCCAATTCTAATTCCTCATAAGTGAGTACATGCATTGGGTCAAGCATGTATTTCATCAATAGTGATACATGGAACACATTGTGAACTTTGGAGAGACTTGGAAGCATTTCCAAACGGTAAGCTATAGCCCCAATTAGTTCTAGAATTTCTAAAGTTCCATTGTACCTGGGACTCAATTTACCCTTCTTACCGAAATGTATAACTCCCTTCCATGGATATACCTTCAAGAAAACATGATCTCCTTCCTGAAATTCCAAATACTTTGTTCTATTATCGGCATAGATCATCTGCCTACTTTGAGCTGATTTGATGTGGTTTTGGATTACCTTTACCTTTTCCATTGTTTCCTCTACCAGTTCTAGACCTATGAGTTTTCTTTCACCAACATCATCCCAACAGGTTGGTGTGAGACATCTCTTTCCGTATAACACTTCATATGGTGCCATGTGAATACTTTAATGGAAGCTATTGTCATTGGAAAAATCAACCAGAGGATAATATTGATCCCACATAACCTGAAAGTCAAGTGAGAAGGATCTCAACATGTCTTTTAAGGTTTGAATAGTTTTTTCTTATTGTCCATCTGTTTGAGGGTGGTAGGCAATGCTCAAATAAAGATCAGTATCCAGGGATTTCTGAAGACTTTTCCAAAATCTTGAAGTAAAATGGGGATCATGATCAGAAAAAATTGATAGGGGTACTCCATGAAGTCTCACAACATCATTAATATATAGTATTTCTAGAGTCTCAAGTGGTAGATCTTCTCTTATAGCAAGAAAATGTGCTGACGTGGTAAGACGATCAACAATGACCCATATAGCATCATTCTTTCTAGGAGTCTTTGGTAGTCCCATGACAAAGACCATCATGATATTATCCAATTTCCACTCAAGTATGGGAAGAGGTTGCATGACTCCTCCAGTATGTTTCCTTCCAGCTTTCACTTGTTGACAAACCATACATCTTGACACAAAATCAGAAATCTCCCTCTTCATGTTTTCCCACCAAAAATGTTCCTTCAAATCTCAATACATTTTGGTGCTCCCTGGATGTAGAGAGAAATTGGAACTATGAACATCTTCCAATAATTCCCTTTTATTATATGGTATATTGGGAACACAATGTCTCTTCCCAAATTTCAAAATTCCATCTTGATACACAAAGTCACTCAATCTCCCATTATTCATAGCTTTAATCATCATTTGAAACACTTCATAATCAGTCTGAGAACTATTTATCCTTTCTAATAAAGATGGCTTGGCATACATTTGAAAAAGAATTGATGTTTCACCTTCCACGGTGAATCCCATATCCATTTTTACTAAATCCATGAAAATAGGATCCCTTTAAACTCTCTTCTTATTCAAAACTCCATGATCTTTTCTGCTCAATGCGTCTTCCACCTTATTTTCCTTCCCCGGGTGGTAGTGTATTGTGCAATCATAATCTTTGAGTAGTTCAAGGCATCTCTTCTGCCTCATGTTGAGTTCTTTCTGTGATAGAATGTACTTTAAACTCTTGTGATCGGTATAAATCTCACATTTTTCACCATAGAGGTAGTGTCTCCATATCTTTAAAGCAAAGATCACTACTTCTAACTCGATATCATGAGTAGGACAGTTTTGTTCATGAATTTTCAACTATCGTGATGCATTGGCAATAACCCTATCATTTTGCATAAGGACACAACCAAGTCCTTTCTTCAATGCATCACTATAAATAAAAAACCCATCATTCCCTAATAGTAGAGTCAATATAAGAGCATTGACTAATATTCTCTTCAGTTCTTTGAAACATTATTCACCCTCTTTTGTCCAAACAAATTTAACCCCTTTATGTCTGAGCTTTATTAATGGGTTAGCCAAACGGGAAAAATTCTGGACGAAATGTCGATAATAATCTACTAAACCAATAAAACTGCGTACCTCAGTTATACTCGTCGATGCAGGCCATTTTTGGATTGCCTTGGTCTTAGAAGGATCAACAGAGATTCCATCTTTGGAGACAATATGGCCAAGAAAAGAAATCTTCTGAAGCTAGAATTCACACTTGCTAAACTTCCCATATAATTCATGTATTCTAAGAGTCTTCGGGATAATACACAAGTGATTTTCATGATTTTCATATCTTTTTGAGTATACCAAGATATCATCAATAAATACCACCACAAAATCATTGAGATATTCTTTTAAATATATATTCATTAGATCCATGAATACAGAGGGCACATTAGTCATCCCAAAAGGCATTAATTTAAACTCGTAATTCCCATACCTGGTTCGAAATGCTATCTTCAGAATGTCTTCCTTCTTCACACACAACTGATGGTATCCAGATCGAAGTTCAATCTTATAAAAGTATTGAGCACCATGCAGTTGGTCAAATAAATCATCAATATGAGGTAGGGGATACTTGTTCTTTATTTTTATAGCATTGATCTCCCTCTAGTCAATACATAACCTCATAGATCCATCTTTCTTCTTAACAAAAAGGACAGGGGCTCCCCATGGAGAAACACTAGGGTGAATAAATTCCATATTACTCAATTCCTCTAGTTGTTTCTTTAATTCATCTAATTATGCAGTGGCCATTCTCTACGGGGTCTTTGATATAGGCCTTGAATTAGGAATTAAATCAATGGAAAACTCAATTTCACGTTTTGGAGGATGTACAGGTAAATATTTTTGAAACAAATCAACATATTCTCCCACAATTGTTACATAATCTATTTGAACATTCCTTTCCCCACCCACAACCATTTCATTCTCTTCCACCCCAATAATTAAATTTAGTCGAGTTACTAGGGGTAGATCTAGGTAAGAATTATGTGGTGATGATTCCTCTCTAAAGATAAGGTGTTCCTTATCATCATCATCATAAATTTTAACCTCGTTCTTCTTACAATAAATCTTCACATTGTGGTCTGAAATCCAATCCATACCGATGATTATATCAAATTCAATCATAGTTATGATGATGAAATCCACAGATAAAGAACATTTATGTGATCTAATGGGGACTGATTCACAAAACATTGTTGCAATGATACTTCCCTTAAGAATTTTAACAGGCAACTACCTTGTTAAATCAAATTTAGAATATCTAATTTTCATTGCAAAATGGGAAGATATGAAACAATGCGATGATCTAGAATCAAATAATGCATTTTATAAACTTGAGGAAACCATTAAATTACATGCCACCACATCTTTCAGAGCTTCTACTTCAGCAATAGTGATAGCATAATCTTGG
Organism: Viscum album; assembly: GCA_963277665.1. NCBI lineage: Eukaryota > Viridiplantae > Streptophyta > Magnoliopsida > Santalales > Viscaceae > Viscum > Viscum album. The sequence goes on along the minus strand of OY728142.1, from coordinate 1,980,334,979 downwards.
CCTTGATCCCTTGGATTTTTCTAAGTTATGTTCCCCAGATGCTTAGGAAATTCATTTTCATAATGTCCCATATCTCTGCAGTTGTAGCATTGAACATCAGTAGCTTATTTCTTCACCTTGCAACCACGAGCTTGGTGGATTTTTTTACCACACTTGTAACAGACTCTCATTCCCTTCAAGCAAGTACGAAGGTGTTTCTTCCCACATTTACTGCAGGATGGACATTAAACATTTCCCTTCTTCCCCATATTTCCATTCCCAGATTGATCAGCAGATCTCTACTTCTCTTGCTTTGCTTCAAATTCATAAGACTTATAGAATTACTTTTCATTCTTGATAACACATGAGACAATGTCTTTGTACGATGAGAATGATTGTGAGACTAATTCTTGATGGAGAAATGGTTTTAACCCATCAAAGAAACAATCAATCCACCTTCTTGGGTTATGTATATAATCTTCATCATAGCTTGCTAACCTTGTATATTTAGCCTCATAAATTGTGAAATTCTTATCCTCCTTTTTTCTCGGACTCAAAAATTGCCTTTCCATATCTGCTCGATGGTCACAGGGAATGTATTTTTCTATGAAAATCTCTTTTAACTCCCTCAATTCCATATTTGATACTTCATAATCTTAATTTTTGTTTTGTATCAATGAACAAAATTGATCAGCATCTCCAGTGAGGCGATAAAATTCCATGATAACTTTTTCCCTTTCACTACTTCCCAAAGCCTGATATATTTTCTCTAAGGAATTTATACATTGCTCAGCTACTAAGGGATTTGTACTCCCATTGAACATTGGTGGTTGTTGCCATATGAAGCGATCTAACATTGAACTTCCACACTGTAGATCAGGGTGCTCCATACGGGTAAGGTTATAATTCATAACCTGCATGAGTTGTCCCAGTATGGTGATAAATAGACCAACACCAGTTGTATCACCAGATCCACTATAATTATCTTGAGCAGGAGAGAAATCCCTACAAGGAGTATGTGCATTGATACAGTTTCCATTTCTTCCACTAGGCACCATTTCTAAACAATGGCATAAACATGAATTGTTTATGAATCAAAATACATAATTCCATACATGTAAAACACTTAACATAAATTGAACTATTTATGGATATAATCCATAATCATAAAAATGTTTTCATTGAGGAAGTATATACTCATAAATCCTTCATAATGGTTTGTAATGAAAACGAGAATTATCCTAAGCATAACCCCCAGGAGTGTCGTAACCAAGAGTGCAGCAAGGCCCGTTGTCGTGCACCAGTTCCCTTTCGAGTCTAGCTCAAAGTGGTGTTTTCGCGTTTTACCCCTAGGTACAATTGTTCTAGAGCCGCCTATACGTGCTCATATCCAAATAGGGATGTATTTATCAGAAAACTCACAAAATATTTACAATACCAAAATTCTATACAGTTCTTTTATACTAATCCTAAAATTACATCTTCGGTCTATGTGATCTAATCAGATTTTATCTAAATCATGCTTCCAAGGTTTGTACTAATCTTCCTCTGATACCAACTATAACGCCCTGACCCTAGTTTCCCAGAGTCGGTGTATTATTACATAACATTGGCCTGATCACAAGAAAGATCAAATCTCAAAAGACCAATTAGTTTAGTTTACTTGGAATAACTAGATACATTCATAATGTTTACACTATATCATAATGTGAAAAATACAACAACATCTTGTCTCTACACTCATATCCCCTTATATTATCTCTATATGTCATTCAAAAAATACTTCTTCACATCCTGGAAAAAATAGAACATTGAAAGGGGTGAGCTCAAATGCCTATTAAGGATAACAATATAGCATAAAATTTCATAAAAAAGTATAAACATTTGAGTCAATGTATAAATAAAACAAAATCCCTTTAAACTTGAACTTCAGCATAATATGGCAGAGATAAAATGAAATAATTCCATTTACTTATTCACATGGATATACTACTAGTAGAATAATCACATGTAATATCCATAACCACTTTCATAATGATGGAACGCATAATGCCAGACAATCATAACCACTTGTCCAAGGCCTCAACCCAAGACTACAAATAAGATTTTGTCAAGGCCTCGTGACAAGACAATATTTTGTCTCAGGAGACCTACCGATGCATCGAGGAGTTGTATCAGGCTCCACCCGTCACTTGTTAAGTCCAATGCATTACTTATATGAATAGGTTTAAACATAACATAAACATTTATATTAAAACTAGTATAAGAAATGTCAATACTTTATCCATAAACACTGAATGGTATAAATATTACACATCCACAGTCAAACATATCACAAAACCATCAATACAATATGGACGTTTTGTATAATAATAAATCACATTCAAATAAGATTAAAATCCATCAAAGGATGTTGTCAAAGATGAAATCAAAACTATTTGAGAGAAATATATCTTTTTTTAAATCATTTAAAAGTCACATAATAATAAAATAAAACAATTACATTGAAAATATTTTTATAATATTTTAAGGGAATCTTCGACGATTTTATAACGGCGGAAAATATCCGCACATGCCGTATCAGTTAAAAAAACATTCTTACCTTAATTTTGTCGAAAAGGTTAAAAAGGACCTTGTTTGGAAAATGATAGAAATATTCACTTGTAAAATTCTTATAAAAAGTAAACAAGGGTTTAAATGATTTAAACCATAGTCTTTAAAATAGTAAGAATGATTTGAAATACATTTTTAAGAAACATGGATGTGGATGATAAAGAGGTCCCAGTAGATAATTATATATAAATAACCTTGGGTAATGAAGAGATTGTAAAATAGACCCTTAACATGTACTTTCCTTGGTTGAGGGTAGTTTAACCTCTTGTATAAAGGTGAAATAATTTTTATTATGTTATATGAGAATCAAATACATTAATATTATATCATATATGATCTTCTAAAACAACATTGTTAATAATATCTTTGTATTATCATCGTTTCGGGTGTTAACTTACTCGTTTTCTTTTATATGTTTTTTTACAAAAGCCATGTTTTTTATGGATATGTTTTATATTATTCATATCCAGAATTATATCAAGTCTTTAAAAATTATTTTTAATCATTAAATGAGAATTATACTTGAATGGATACAATGGGGAATTAATCTCATCGCGTTCGTGGAGACGGTAGTCCGTACGTACGCACGAGCGACAATATCATTATTTTGATATTAAAATAATATATAATTGGATGGTATATCATATAAAAATAATAATTATCGTGTTATATTTATTATTTACATGAATTATACATCATTATTATACCCATCTATATAATAATATATTGAATAAAAATTACACCATGACGTGGAGACGGTAGGTCGTACATACGTACGTATGGTGACATGTCTTTCAAGGGATGGATAGAATAATTAATTTGGTTGTTCCATATTTATAATAACATCATAGTATATATAATATACTATATTTATTATTTTTTAATGGAAATAACAAGGAAATAAGAAGTTAAAGAAGAAAGGAACATGAAAGAAGGTGGTGAAATCATTACCTCTTCTTCGGGTTCTTTCTTTTGATTTGATCAAAAGTGCTCATTAGGTTGGCTTTCTGATCAAAATAATGCCTCTAGGTTGTAGTGAGGGAATTTGGGAGGATATTTGGGAAGAGGGTGGACAAGACAAAAGGCTTGGAAGGTGTGAAATTGAGAGAAGGGAGTTCCCTTTTATAAGAGGGGTGAGGGGCACCTTTGGAAAATCTTGAAATAATATTTTATAATAAATTCATATTCGGTTTATAATGGCTCCAAAGTGGATTATTTAAAGTTTAAGGTTGGTATGGGTCTAAAACCACTCAACCAATAGGTTTTATACAGGTTTGGGCCACTATATGAACCTTATCATTTAGTTTTAACTCTTAGTTAATTAGTTTGACATTTACCATGTCACATTGTATTTTTATATTATATAGTTATTTAACATACTATATACATCCAAGAGATCCCCAAGTGGTCCATTAATGATACAAATATTATTATATAAGTCTTTTGACCGAACCATATATTTTAAAAAATTAATATCAATTAATAATATAATAGTTTAAAAAAAACTATTTTATGTCAATTTTGAAACTATTTGGTATTTAATTTTTGTGAAAATAATAAAAGCATGATTACTTCGAAAAAAAATAATTAAATGAATACTAACATGTTATATTAACCTATAAAAATATTTTAATTCATGAAAAGTGTCAAATTACTTTTATTTGGGTATTTATATTATCAATTATTTTAATATTTCATTAATTATGTAATTACTGCATCACCATTGTGTCATAAATATATTAGTTTATTTAATTTATAAAAATTATGAATAAAATATAATTATGTAGGAAATATTTTTATATTTCTAATGAATATTTATAATATAATTTATCTTATGTATAACCCTATTTTAAAAATGTTTTAGTAAATAATCTTTGATTTTATCTCTTTTAACTCTTCTTTGAATTAAATAATAATAAATGTCCTAATCTAATCTAAGTGGACCTATATGATAATATTTTATTCCAAATGTTCTTTTTGGTCTATATAAATTTTTCTAATAGAATTAGGACATGTGTTAGGGTAATATTAATATCATTTTTACCCTTAATTACCCTATTTACTTTTAACCGTGGTAAATTAAAGTAAAAATTTACTATTCACCAAAAATGATTTTTATCTTATTGACCCACATTTTACTCCTTTATATTAACAATGTCTCTCATATTTTAAAATTTCCACTCATAGAAGCAATAAAATTATGTTTTATGTGAATTTCTTAATTCCCCTAGGAGGTGGGTAAAAGACGGTGAAAAGTTCAATAAAATTTTTATATGTCTAAAATTATTATAAACTGACTCCAATGAATTACATTGAACTCATATAGGTATTATGAATCTATTTTGACCTAAAATAATTTTAAATAAAATAAATAATTATTTAAATAAAAAGTCAGTTTTAACCAAAAACTTAGTGTTTTTCACTATTCATCAAAAATTGAAAGTTTTCAGAAAAACACCAAAAATACCCCTACACTAATTTTGATATTCAGAATCCAAAAATAAAGTCCATTTTGAAATATAAAATTTATAAAATTTCAAAAAGTGGGTATTACTATTCATAACAGATAGTTTTATTGGTTGTGGTGTGTGTTAGAACTCGAAATTGCGTACAACACACGCTATTGTATCATTCAAAGAGAAGCGTACCGTGGGAGCTTGGGGTGTTACAATTTTACTATTCATAAAAAATTCAAATATTTCTGAAAAATATAAAAAATTCACCCTAAATATTTATCAGCATGTAGAATCAAGAAATGAAATCCAATTTTCAAAAACCATTTTCTAAATTTGAATAATTTAATTTTTAATTAATGTCACAATTTCTTCTATAAAAATATTTCAAAAAATTTATTTAATAATTCCAAAATTTAGGTCTATCACACATTCGCATTAATCGTATAGATATACTATAATAGATAATTTTACTATTAATTAGGGAATGTCACTATTCATAAGGGTAAAATTACTATTCTAAAAGTTATGTTACTATTCAGAAAAAATTAAGATGGTCATATTATATAGAAAATAACTTACTAATCACAGCCATGTATGTTAGATTTTCAAATTTAAAATCACAGAAGTAAAAGACTTATGTTTAATGGTACCATAACACTTAGTAGTTCATTGTGATGTGATTTAATGTGATTATATGAAAAAATTATAAGAAGGAAATTTCCATTGAAAAACATTGGGTCATCACTTTCCTCACCCCTTAAGAAATTTTAAACTCAAAATTTCCTTTTAATTTTTAGGCCATAAATAGGTTGGGGTACATTTCATACATTACCTTCTACAGTTCCCATGTTTCCCCTTCGTATTTATGGTTCTTCCATAGTACAGTGATAAGGTGAGTAGTCTTGGTACATAGAACATTATCTCTAAAATCCAAGATCTTACCTGGCTACATCTCATAAGAAATATCATTCTCCAACTAGACCAGCTATGAAGAGAGTACATGTGAAGGGCCTCCTATGTAATTCCTTAAGAGGGATACATGAAATAATTCTTGTACTTTGGCCAATATAGGTGGAAGTTCCAATCGATAGGCCATAGCCCAAATACAATCCGGAATCTCGAAGGGGACGATGTACCTAGGACATAATTTCCCTTTCGTTCCAAAACTTATAATCTTATTCCATAAAGATATGCATAGAAATACCATGTATCCAAATTTGAACTCAAGGTCTTATCGACGATTGTCTGTGTAACTCTTCCATTGAATTAGGGATTCCTTGATATGCTACTGAATGATTTTCTCCTTCTTCACCATTTCATTGACCATTTTAGGTTCTAAAATCTTACGCTCACCGACATCATCCCAACATGATGGTGATTGTCACCATTTATGATAAAGGGATTCATATTGAGTTGTTCGGATGCTCGAGTCGAAACTATTTTTTAGGAGAATTCAGAAAGTGGATGATTTTGGTCCCATCCTTTTTTATGTCTATAGAACATGCTATCGATATATATTCCAGTGAATGAATGGTTTTCTCAGATTATCTCTCTGTTTAATGATGATAGGTCGTATTGTAGTTCAGTTCAAGGCATAGATCTTATTGGATACTTTTCTAGAACATTGAGTTGAATCTCAGATCATGATTGGATATAATAGATATTTGTACTCCATCAACCCTTACCACTTCGTTGGTGTAAATCTGTGCAAATTTATCCAATTATATGTCCTCTCAAATTGTGATAATTTGAGATGCCTTTGTATGCCGATTGAAAATAACCCATATAGAAATGATTCATCTAAATGTACTTGATGTCTAGTGACAAAGTCTATGATAATTTTCTCCCACTTTCATGTTGGTATGGGTAGTGGTTTCATATTCCCATTAGTTTTTTTCCTCCTAGCGATCACTTTCTGACACACCAGGAACTTTGATGTATGTTCAGAAATCTCCCTTTTCATATTGTCCCACCAAATGTTTTCATGAAGATATTGATATATCATTATGCTCCCTGGGTTAATAGAATTGGTTGAGATATGGGTGTCATTCAAAATCTCCTTCTTTATATCACGATCAGATGATACACAAAATCGCAACCCAAATCGTATAACTCCTTCCTCATCAATCTTGAACACATAGGATTTCCCTTTTTTGATATCTTCCACACTTTTCAGAATTTTCCAATCATTTCTTTGAGAGTCGTTTATTTTATCCATGAGGGATGGTTGAGAAATCATTTGAGAATAAATTTATGATGTTCCTCCATTAATGTTCCCCATGTCCATCCTTTGAAAATATAATAAGTTCATATCATTTTCAATTTTCATCATTGAAAAATATGTATGATCCTTTCTATATAGATCATTTTGCACCTTTTTTTCCTTACAGGGATGATAGTGGATTGATTTTTCATAATCCTTGATAAGTGGTGTCCATATTTTTTATTTCATTTTTAGATCATTCTATTTTATTATATATTTTACACTATTGTGATCAGTGTATATCTCAAACTTATTTCCATATATATAAGGCCACCATATTATCAATGAAAATATCATAGCTGCTAACTCCATATCATGTATGAGATAGTGTTTATCATGGACTTTTAGGTTCCTTGAGTAGAATGCTATGACTTTATCATTTTTCCTTAGCACAAAGCCTAATCCCTTCATTGAAGCATAATTTTACACCATAAAGAGTTAGCCACTTGTTAGGCGTCTGAGTACGGGTGCAGTGATTAGCCTCTTTTTCAAATCCTTAAAATAGTCTTCCCATTCCTGAGACCAGATAAACATTACTCCCTTCAATTAATGCATTTTCATTGGGTTTAAAATGGTAAAATATTCTTCAAAAATCTTTGATAATACTCAGCTAGGATCCGAAACCTGCGAATCTCGGTTACAGTTGTCCTCATGGGCCACTCTTCTATTTCTTTCATCTTGTAAGGGTTCACATATATCTTTTCTATTGTGATAAAATGACCCAAAATGATACTTCCTCTATCCAGAACCCACATTTTCAATAATTTTCATAAAATTTATCCATTCAAAAATTCATTAACACAATATTCAAACGAACCCCATATTCCTCCATGATCTTGGAGTATATGATAATATCATCAATAATGACCACCTAAAATTTGACATGGTAATCTATAAAGAATCTATTCAATAAATCCATGAAAATTAATAGATAATTAGTGATTCCAAATGGAATCACTATGAAATCATAGTGTCTATACCATCTTCTAAAGGGAGTAATGAGAATATCTTCCTTCCCAACCAATAATTGGTGATATCCCGACCGATGGTCCACCTTAGAGAAATAACTGGCCCCACGTAACTGATCAACCAAGTCATCTATCCATGGAAAAGGATACTATTTCTTTATCATGATATTATTGAGATCACTATAATAAATTCGTAGTTTCATTGATCCATCCTCATTTTTGAAAAGGAGGATTGGAACACCCCATGGTGAAGCACTACGAATTATAAAACACTTCCCCATATTCCATTGTAACTTATTATTCAGATATTCCACATATATAGTGGATATTCTTTAAGGTATCTTTGATATAGGAAGAGATCGAAGAATATGTTCAATTGATAACTCAAACTCTTAGTCTGAATGAATACCATGATACTCTTTAGAGAATACAATAGTATAATCCCTCACAATGGGCACATCTTCAAGCATGATTATCTCTTTTGTCTCATTCATTTGAGCTATAAATTTTTTTCTCATATAAAATTAATTCTAATACATTAGACAATTATTCTAATGGAGATTTATCTTCCTCCATATACATGCAATGAATTAGAGAATGCTTCATGATGTGAAGAGTGATCCCCATTTCTCAATAGTTGATGTCAGATTTATATAATGGTAGTCAATCCTTTCCCAATATAGCATTGAACACCACTAAAGGAATAATGATGAGATTTTTTGGGATGTTATGTACAAAAATAATAATTGGGGAGGAGTTATAAACCATGGATACTATAATTTCCCTATTCTATGTTCTAATAGATATCTTGCCCAAAAAATTTTTGAGGTGGTTTTTGAATATTTCTACTAAATTGGCATAATATTAATGAATGTATAGAACCATATCCCAATAGTACGCTCTATTTTCATGACTAAATATACAATGTACATGTCACCACATCATTTTCAGGCTCCACCTAAGTAGTAGTGATAGCATTATCACTTCCTTGTTTTCTTGGAGGTTGTTGTTGGTTTCCTCCAACAACCATCGGTATATAGAAATTGATTTCATAATTCCCATGATCCATGGATTTTTAGTATTGTACCACTTCAAGAGTGTTGAGCTGAAGCTTCATATATTCTTCTATATTTTCAGGATTTTTCATATCCCTTCATATTATCTTGGCCGGATTTCCATGTATTCTAATCTTGATGCAATTCCTACATCCCTTTAGATAGTTTCCTGGATGCCTCATCCCACAAATTTAACAAGTTGGATATTCTGGATCTATTCCATTATGGTATTTGTTTGTTGAATATGCAATTTTGTTCTCCATATTTTTCTTCTTATCACCACCACCATGATACCACTTCGAGTCTCCAATATCCATTTCATCTTTGAGGGTGAAACAAAAAATATCCTCATAACTATCGAAGTCACGTATTTCCATCACCTTCCATAGACTTGGATTTAGCGCATTAAAGAAGTGATCCACCTTTCATTTTGTATTTATGAAAATGCCAAAGTCGTATCATGCATACCGTGTAATGATTTTTTTCATAAACCCCAATGGATTAATCTTCCATTTAATTTATAACGAGTAACTCTCATTCCATCTTGAGATGGTGGGTTCGAGGGAAAAATCAATTGAAAAAACATCCTCTTGAATTACTCCCAATCCATGGAATAAATTCCCTCTTATGTATTTTTTCCCTGCTCAGTTTCCACCACAGGTAAGCTTCCCCATAAAAATGATAGACTTCTATTGAAACATCCTCTTCTTATGATAACTAGTGGACGAAGAATAAATTTTCAATGGATTTAACTCAGTGTTCTATGACGAGGGGATCAGAATATCCTCTAAACATTGGAGGACTTTTCTGCATGAAGGATTATTCACCAACTTTCTCAATACATTAAGGAGGAGGATGTTACACATTGTTAAAGTTATTGTTTATAACATGAGCCAGGTGAGTATGTACTATCAAGAGGTTTTGAGAACTTGTTCCCTTCATATTAGGAATGTCATTAGGGAAATAATCACATTGTCTATCCTATTGGTTTTTGGATTGTGTTTTTCTATTTCCCGCCATTAACTATGAAATAAATGATCATTTAGAGGCCTTAAATATAGAGTTATTGACCATTAATGAGAAACTATCAACATAAAAGGATAAACTGGTAGAGAATAAGTATATCATAACTTGTGATTCATTAGGGATAAATCTTGGTTTTCCTTGATCTATTTCTTAATTTATATTTTGAGGGTATTTTTATTCCATTAATACTGTTCTTTACTAGGATCATGAATTTACCAAACCATATACCCCAGAAGTTTCAATTAAATGAATGATATAAGGAATGTTGTTATGTTCAAGGATACCCTGGGTCAAGACAAAAACTCCTTATCAGAGATTTCACTCCTATGTACATCTATTACAGAGCCACCTCTACCAATTTGCATCAAGACAGGGATATATTTTCTTGATAATAAACTTACTATTTAATTACCAAAATTTAGAGGTGTTTTCATATACATCATCTCATCTTTATGGTTTTCATTAAGGTGATATATTACTAATCTCCAAAAAATAACTAGAATAACCATTGATACTAACTATAGAATCCCTAGCCTATTACCTATGAAATTACATGATTTTAAGAATAATTATAAATCATAGTACAATACAAGGATAATAAATTCTAGTTTCATAGAATTCGAGGTACATAAAACTGAAAACATGGAACTAAATACAAGATTTCATTATTTAGTCATCATAATGAACCCCTATCTTCCTATGTGCTGAGAAATAATCAGAGGATAACTTGGGGATAACATGAACAAAAGGATGAGCTAAAATACATAGTAAGGTATTAACCATAAGAAAAAATCATTAGAATATGGTATAGAAGACTTAACATCATGATATAAAAAGGCATGTAACATATGGAATCATTACATATAACCAAGGGATAATTTTAACATGGAATCATAAAAATCTCACAGAATAATTAAACATAAATTTATTATGAGTCTAGTATAACATCCCTAACTATTTCCCATAGTATCACAAGCTAAGGCTAACCTCCATGAATGTTGTACATATTAGCAGAAGCCAAGGCTAACTGCCAGGACTGTCACACATAATCATATCACGAGAAAAAACATTACCAAATTCATTAGAACAAAATATGGGCACAAAAATATAACATTTTATGAATATGTTTTACAAATAAACAATCATATATAATCAATAAAACTTACACATATGGGTTACCCATGTAATCAATTGGGTTCCACATTCATGACATAATGTATAACCAATGGGTGTATCATTAAAGTGTCCCAGAAAGAATGGAATTAGAAAATACATGGTCGTTCATAAGGTAAAATATGAATATATCATGGTAACTTATGTAATATATAAGTGATAACATGTAAGAAATATATTTTATAAATTTAGAAATAAAACGTTTTGTGTGGTTTTAAGGAAAACATTATACTGCTTTTAAAATAGAAAAGGGAACACTATTTTATATAAAACCTAAATTGAACCAATAAGGTTTTCATAATAAAATTAATAATCTTATAAATTCAATTTTGGCTTAAAATAGAGTATATAGTAAACTTGAAATTAGGTAAAAAAATTTGAGGTTCCATTGAAACTAGTTTTCCTATTGGGATGCATCGAGGACAGATTCACATAAAGTCATGTATATCCCCAAAAGAGAATGAAGGATGGAACTTGAAACCAATTTTTGAGCATACAAACTTAATTTAGATTTTTCATATAAAAAAAAACAACTTCATTTGGATAAAAATAATTATAGATAAACTTGACGGAATAAAGGTAGTTCGAGTAGAATTCCTTTCAGATTATTGACATGGTATCAGGTGTACAAAAGAGGGAATCATGACAGAGAAAGGGGTTTCTCGTCACATATAACTCTTTAGGGATTTATGTTGGAGGTTATAAATTTTACCCCATCATTATAGATTACACATAAAATGGCATAGCATAGAGGACAAATTCCTATAAAAGCCAATTGGAGAGGATCCCTTAACATAAAAATGATGATGTTCTCCACTTGTTATTAATAACGTGAATAAAAAAATTAGGATTATTAATTAATAATTAAATAACTTATTATATGTTAAATTTATTTTGTATGACCTTTTTATATTCATTTACAACATTGTTAATTGGTTATATGGTTCAATTTCAATGTTCAGGTCTGTTTTCTTACTTGGTTTTAATCATCGGTTCACTTATATTCATATTGGAATAAAAATGTTAGATGAAAGTGTTTAACTGGAATTTAAGTTATATGATATAAGTGAAAATATAGGGTATTACATGGTTGAGAAGTTAATTTGGTTACATGGAATGAAATTAAGCTATTTTATAAAACTATAGTGACATCCTTTTCGGTTAATTTGCAGTTCTGACCAAAAAGAACACATTTATTTTTTAAACCAATACCATATGTAAAAAATGATTTAATAACATTATATGAGGAATAATAAAATTTTTATGTTATGTTTCAACGATGAAAAATGGATTCATTGACTTTAATTTAACATAGTAAAGGAAAATAAAAACTTTTCGTCCTTGATTGTGCTAAATTAACACATCTCAAATGGTGTTTTCATTTCATTGAAATAAAATCTGGGATAGGGAGAGAAGATAATGAAATAACCCATTATCATAAAAAAATTCTAGTACATGTATTTTACTATACTTACCATAACATTTGGGTGAATGGAGGTGAGGAAAGAAACAAGGAAAAACATAAAAGAAATAAATGAATTGGAAAGCGAAATTTACCACTTGTGTTTATCTCCTTTGATAGCCTCTTAAGGGGAGAGGATTTGATAATTTTAATATTCAAGGGGTTATTGGACGTGAGTAATAAGTATGGGATGATATTTGGGCAGAATATTTTCAAGGCATAAGGCTTCATAGGAGTAAAGGGAAGAGGTAAGGATGGATGGTATTTAATGTGGATGTGAGGAGAGTTTTCATAATATTAAAATCATTAGTTTATTATTTTTCCATAAGACAAGAAATAGTGAGAATTATATTACCTATAATTTTAATAATTTCATGTTAGTTTTTAATTTAAGAGCTTAAATCACTTGTAATTTCAGGAATAGTGGATTAAAAATATAATGTATTTATACGTTAAATCAATGTATTTTACTATACAGTAAATATTCAAGTACTTCAGAAAAATCCCCAAAATTAACCCTAATTTTTTTTGACATGTAGAATCCAAAAATGAAATTAATTTTTCAATGTTAATTTTGTAAATACGATTAATTTAATTTTTAATTAAATTATGAATTTCTTGTGAAAAATAGTTTTAAATCATTTATTTACTTATTCCAAAATATAGGTACATCATACATTCACCTAAATATTATGTATATATTATCATATGTAATGTTAATATTCATTAGGTTATGTGTCCATTAATAAGGGTAACATTACTATTCATAATGGTATGTTGCTATTCAACAAAAAATACGTTGGTCATATTAGACTTCAAATAACATACTAATCGCAATTGTGTATGTCATATTTTTAAAATTTATATCATACTAGTGAGAAACATATGTTTAAATGTCACATAGAACAAATTAGTTCATTGTGTTGTGATTTCCTGTGATTAGATTACATAATTATATGAAATAACGTTCAATTGAAAAACATTGGGTCATTACAATTTGTAAATAAATGTGTGGAATTTTTATACCCATCATAAATTATTCAGATAAAAAATAGTGTGTTGGAAAATACTAAAATAAAAAAATTACTTGTTCTAAATTGGATACATTTTCTACCTTTCAAAACATCATTATAACACCCCAGAATAGAAATAATGATTTCATGATATTTCCATTTTCTTCTTGGGATAAGATGAAATTAACATTGATAATCATCATTAACAAATAGATTTGAGCATTGGATTACCAGATTTATATAATAATTATACTTGAAACACTAGTGTGTGGGTGGTGTAATCTTTCTGATATTTTCTTCAATTTAGATCATTAGTTAACTTAATACAATAATTTTAGGATTTTATTTCCTAATGACCATCATTTCCATACATAATACATTTTAAAACCCACTTAATACTATCTCTATTATGTTTCCTTCCACACATTGATCATAAAATAAATACAATTTTTTTATCTATATGATTTGTATAATCATAATTCCATTCCATGTTTCCTTTCATATCAAATAATAATTTGTATTGTTAAAATAAATCCCAATTTACACTATGATATAACATAAAACAATTAATTTAATTCTTTTAATGTATGTTATTTAGAATTCCATTAGGAGAATTTATTTTTTTACACTAATGAATTAATATACAATAAATTCTGGTTTGATGAGAATCCCGGAAGCATACAATGAAATTCTTATAAAATTATCCTAATTTGTACCAATAGATTCATCATCCAAATTAATTAGCTCATCGAATATCTGATTAATTTTAATATGGAAAATACAGGGAATGTACTTTTTGAAAAATAAAATCTTAAACTCTTCCCACACCATAAAGTCAATTTATTCCTCTTTCCCCACAATCTTGATAATATTACACTATTAATGTAATACAAATTCCAATGGATGAATGATCAAAATGGATATATCATCATAAAAATATAGTAAACAAATTTTCTAGGATACTGATCCATTCATCATAAACTTGTGGATCTGTGGAACCACTAAAATATGATGGAAGGTTGTACCTTGATAAACTCAGACAAATTTTGTTATTCCCATTTATAATTTAAAATTTCAACATGATACATATATTCAAAATTTTGTGTTATAATATTAATGATAATTACATTTTATATATCATTACATTTTGTTTCTATGGAGCATAATCATTTTATTTTCCATCACATTATGGAATAACATGTTTCATTCATGATTCATCCATTCTAAAGGATAAAAATAATTATTTATGATATAATAATCATATTTTAAAACTAAATAATCATGGATATAAATTTAAGTAAATTTTAAATCAAGACACCTACATTTCAATATTTCAGATCATAGGTTTAACCAAAGAAATATATGGTCTTTTCAAAAGTTATTTATGTTATCCTATCTATAGAATTATCCCTATATTATATAATAATTTTTATTCACTGTAGTTTCAAAATGGGACTAAGCCTTTATCAAATACCATATTATTGAACCCTACATTTAGTAAATTTATGTTACATACTTTCATATTAATATTCATTACATATCATAACAATCCACACAAAAAACATGTTTCCCTATTTATTTTAAAAATAGGGATACATAAATAGATGGTTACCAAGATATTTATATCATATCCCATTTATTTGTTCATTAATTTCATTCTTCATAGGAATATAATAAATAAAAACTATATTCAATACCTAGTTAAATGAATCATAAGAAACAATTTCGAAAGATTCTCATTTTGGGTGAAAAAAGTGAGATATCAGCAGAACAATGGAATAAAGTTATGTGAACATGAGTATAACATTAGATGAAAATACCCAACATATAGTAGGTTATAATAATAATTCATGAAATTAATCTTGGAATTTTAGAATACCATAATCAAAACATAATCAATGTATATATTCAATAAGATAATGATGTTGGCAGAAGACCTAATTTTGTGGAATACACATAAGCACAGAACCCCATTTACATAATATTAATGTATAAATAATATGAATATCATAAATAATTGTTTTCTACACTACAATTTATCAATGTAATACAGGTTACCTATAAGGACTATCATATTATAAATATTCCCTAACTCAATTGGTTTCACAACCTATTCATGTCCTATTTATCTCAAGAGTTATCAATCATACCAATATTTTTCATTAGGATATATTAATCTCGAACCAACTATTAGATAATTAAAATCATAAAAAATCTCTCGAAATTGTCATAAACATTTCAAAAAATTATAAATATGAAATAAAATGTTCACAATAATAATTTCATCATATAATAACCCATGTGAGAGAAATAAGTTTCACAAACATTACACCATTTCATTATAATATAACTCATGAAAAAGTGATGGGTTTTAAAAATTTATTATCATTATAAAAATAATTATTCTATAAAATGAATAAGGATGGTATCCTTAGATAATATCACTAATAATTATTATAAATAATAATGGGTTTTTGAGTTTTATGAATATAAATACCATTAAAATAACGCTTCAAAATTCCATAGGAAAATTACATTTTAACATTGAAAATAAATTTTGAAAAATGAAAATTTAATGAAATATTTGAAAATAAATTTCATATAAGGAATAATTTGGAACATATAAATAAATTATTAAATTATTGAGAGTTCATCATTGATAGAACATGAAATAACATCATATGAAACATAATCATAAACAATCCCAATATACAATTATACTATAACAAATAAAACTCTTACAACACTATTTACACTTAATTCATAGGACCCATGAAATAAAAAACATAATATAGGTCATTAAATCCTAATAAAATTCCTCATTATAATTATAAAATAATTTAATGATATGTAAATACACCACATAAAATATACATGGGGTGAATTTGGAATGTGTATCACTAAAATAAAAGTGAGACAAATTTCCCTTACCTCGATTTCTGCTTTTGTAAAAAGAACACTAAATTGAAGAATAAATATTTTAAAATTGTTATAATATTATACTATTATCATCAATATAAATATAATATCATGTATTATCCCTTTATAAAATCTCAATACCCATTTATTAGTAATTTTTTAATAAAATCATTGTTTCGTGGTGTTAATTGGTTCTTTTATCATGATTATTTTTGTTCATAATTTAAAATTTATAAAAAAATTCCATGATCCATAAAATTAATAATTATTAAAATATCATATATATTCATTAAATATATAGATTCTTCTTAAATATTTTTAGGTATGTAAATCTCTGACATTGTTCGTGAAGATGGTAGATTGTACGTATGTATTAATGATGTTTTAAAATTTCTAAAGATAAAATGAAGGAACGAAAAATAATAATTCACCATTAAATAATAATTATTATATCATATATGTCTTAAATATTGTTTATATTTATCCTTATTACAATCCAATTATATCCTAAAGTAAAAAAGTATCAAATCACTTCATGGAGGTGGCAGTCCACCATTTTACATGAGATACATTATCATTTATAATGGACTATATGTTATAGAGGTAGAAGTGTGATTATGATTACATAATTAAAATTAAGTCATAATTATCATTTATAATTATTTAACCCATTAAAATTACCATCCATAAATTATGTTGGTGGAAATAATTTGTATCATTACATGGTTATAGAAAGACATAAAAGCATGTGAGATATACATTCACTTCTCCTTTTATAAGAATGTGGGTGGAAAATTGGAATTTCATAGTTATAATTGTAACGCCCTGACCCTAGATTCCCAGAGTCAGTGAATTATTTTGATACATTGGCATGATTACAAGGAATGAAGTCCCGAAATACCGATCAGTTTACCAGTCATGGAAAATAGATTACATATATGAACATTACATTACACTTTCTAACATACACCACCAAAAAATAATCATTTTTGAAGGCCATTGTTCCCTTATCTTAATATTACATCATAAAAAAAACACTTCCTGGTATCTTGGGAAAATAAAACATAAGGGGTGAGCTCAGATGCTCAGTAAGGGTAAATAATTTAGTGGAAGCTATAAACATTTAAGGAAAGATATGTAACAAAAATAGCATTTTAAACATAAACATGAGCATAATATGGAAAAAATAAATCAAAAATTACCATATAAACATGCACATGGATATTCTTCTAGTCAAATAGTCACATGTAATAACTAATTTCATAATGAGGAAATGTATAGTACCAGACTTTAATTTCTATGTCAATGCCTCATGCGAGGACCTAGGGGCTAACTTTAATTAACCCCAACCCGGAGAGCCTCTCTAATCGGACTCCAACCCCGAGAGCCTATGTGACCAGACACCAACCCGGAGGGTCTATTGTAACTGGACCCCAACCCGTTGGGATTACTTTTACCAGTCCCCAACCCATAACATACTATTCCAACACATTTATCATAAGAATAGGTTGAAATATTATATAAAGATTATTATTAAAACTAGCATATAAAATGTCAATAATTTATCCTTAAACCATGAATCGCATAAAAATAACTCATCTGTAATCAAACATATCACAAAACCTTATATACAATATGGATGATTTTTATCAAAATAAATCAACTTCAAACAAATGTAAAATTTATTGAAGGATGTTGACATAGATGAAATAAAAACGATTTAAGAAAAATATCTCTTTCTGTTTTCAAATCATTTAAAAGTCACATAATTATAAATAAAAAATATATTTTGAAAATATTCGTATAATATTGTAAGGGATGATTAAAATATGTTATAATGAAAGAAAATAGCTGCACTCTCTATATATATATTAAAAAAACATTCCTACCTTAATTTTGTCGAAAAGGTCATAAAGTAGATTATTTGGAAAACAATGGAAGGATTCTGTTCAAAATATATAAGGTCAAATAAGGTTTTAAATGAAATTATCCCATTATTTAGTATATAGGAATATTTTTTTAAAAATACATTTTTAAGCAAACACATATGTCGATGATAAAGAGGTCCCAAAAGTAACTTATGTAAAAACAACCTCGGATAATAAAGAGATTGTGACATTAACCCTTATATTATACTTTTCCTTGGATAAGGGTACGTTAAACTCCTATTTAATAGTTAAATCATGGTTATTAAATTATACATGAACCGTATACATAATTATGATATCGTATATGATCTTTTAATAATGCTTTGTTAATAATATTTTAGTATTATCATCGTTTCGGGTGTTAACTGATTCATTTTTCATTATATTCATTGTTACATGAGTCTTTTTAGTTATGGATGGGATGTTTCATATTCATATCAGTAATTATATCAAGTCTTTAAACATTATTTTGAATCATCAAATGAACATTAGTCTTGAATGGTTACGTTGGGGAATGAAACTCATCGCGTTCGTGGTGACGATAATCCATACATATGCACGAGCGACAATATCATTCTTTTGATGTTAAAATCATACATAATTGGATGGTATATCATATATAAAAATAATTATCATTTTATATTTATTATTTATATCAGTTATACTGATTATTATACCCATCCAATAATGAAGTATATGAATAACAAACTCCACCATGATGTGGAGACGGTAAGTCGCACGCACGCACGTATGGTGACTTTGTCATTCATATGATGGATATAATAATGAATATGGTTGTACCATTTTTATAATAACATCATAGTATATAGGAGATACTAGAGTTTTTTTATAATGGAAAGAACAAAGAATGAGGTTGTGGAAGAAGAAAAGAACTTGAAAGAGGTGATGAAATATTTACCTCTTTTTCAGGTTCTTCCTTTTGATTTGATTCAAAATGGCTTCATAAGATGGATTTCTGACCAAAGTAAGGCCTCTAGGATGAAGGGAGGATAGTTTAGAGTATATTTGGGCAGTTATTGTCCTAGAAAAATGTCTTTGAAGGTGTGAATTTGAGAGAAGGGGGAGTTCCCCTTTATAAGAGGGGTGAGGGGAACCTTAGGAAAAGATTGAAATATTATTTTATCATAAAATCATATTAAACTTATAATGGCCAAAAATTGATTTATTTATAAGATAATGTGTGGATGGGTCTAAATCCTCACAACCAATATGTTTCAGAAATGTTCAGGTTACCATTTTAAACTTATCTTTTAGATTTAACTCTAAGTTAAATAATTTAACTTTTACCATTTCTTCTTATATTCTTACACTATATGGTTAACAAACATACTATAAACATCCAAGAGAACATAGAGTGGTTCATTAATGACATATATATTATTATTTAATCCAACTGTTTGAACCTTATATTTTCAAGAATATTATATTAACAAATAATATAATATTTGTTTTCAAATTATATTTTTGTCAATTTTGACACTATTTGGTATTTTGTTTTTGTGAAAATCAAAAAACCTTATCACTTAGAATTTTTTTTATTTAATCAACCCTAACATGTCATATTATCCTATAAAATTATTTTAATTCATAAAAAGTATCAAATTACATTTATTTGGATATTTATAATATCAATTATTTTAATCATTCATTAATAAGGTAATTACTACATCAACATTTCGTTATAAATAAAATAAATTATTTAATGTCTAAAAATTATAAATAAAATTTTATTATATATGAAATCATTTTATCTTTCTAATGAATATTTATAGTCAAATTTAACTTATGTATAACCCCGTATTAAAAAGATTTAGTTATGAAAAGTAGAATTTAACAATTTTAACTATTATTTTAATTAAATAATAATAAATGTACTAATCTAAACCAAATGGACCTAAAGAGTCATATTTTATTCATAAGGTTTATTTTGGTCAAAGTAAACTTATCAAACAGAACTAGGTCATATGTTACGTTAATTATAATATCATTTTTTCCCTTAATTACCCTATTTAATTTTAATTATGGTAAATAAAAGTCAAAGGTTACTATTCAACAAAAATTATTTTCATCTTATTGAACCACATGATACTTACTCAGGTTAACCGTGTCTCTCAGATTTTTTAAATTCAACTCATAGATTCAGTAAAATTATGTTTTATACAAATTTTTAAATTCTTCTAGAAGGTGGGTAAATGATGGTAAAAAGTTCAATAAATTGTATACATCTAATTTTATTATAAAAAAAATAGTCCAATGAATTAAAATAAACTAATATTTTTATTATGTATCTTTTTTGAATTAATATAATTATAAATAAAATAATTAATTATTTAAAAAAATTGGGTTTTAGATAATAACGTAGTGTTTTTCAGTAATCGTAAAAAATTGAATGTTTTCAGAAAAATTCCAAAAAATCACCCTAAGATAATTTTGATATTCTGAATTCAAAAACTAATTCTATTTTACAAATTTCAAAACATAGAATTTTCATTAATTAATTTAAAATTAATTCTCATTGTCAAAACCAAAAGGCATATTTTTATGAAATAACAACTATCAAAAGATTGACACTTGTTCATGTCCAATTTCAATGTGAAATTACTTACAATGACCATAGTTGGATTAAATGGTAAAAATGTTATCTAATTATACATCTAATACATTAAAATTTATAAATTAACACCATAAATTATTTTTATTAAAAAAATTGTTTTCATTAAAAATAAAGTACTTTTCACTATTCACCCAAATATTAAAGTTATCATAAATACACAAAAAATCTATTGAAACTAAATTAATATGTCCCTATTCTAAATAAGAAGTTTATTTTGTCATATTGAATATATAAAATATTCAAATATTTTTTTATAAAAATGGTTCACCATTAAAAGGCGGCAAAATGACATTTTTTGAAAAATAATTCTTTTATACAAAAAATTATATTTGTTCTGAAATTATGTCCAAGAAACTCATAATATTGATTCTAAAATTATAAGGATTATATAAAGTTAAAAATTCAGTCAATAATATTAATAACCACTTTTGAACAGCTAGTTTAGTATTTTGTGGGGTGCTTGAACTCGGTGTTGCGTGTAGTTCATGTTATTGAATTACATTGAATAAATAACGTACTGTGAAATCATGGGGTGTAAAATTATTCCCTCATTCAATAAATTAAATCCTATCAATTTTAAATAGTTCGTCAAAAATAAAAGGTTGAAAATAGAAAATACCTTTGTGGGAAAACCCACATCGAAAAATGGGTTAAAAAAATTTAGTCTTAATCATAGGAAAAGGGAAATGAAAGGGTCACCACCAAATTATGATATTGATTAGAAGAACATTGGTGGAAATTTGAGACACACAATTAAAGGGAAAACATAGATATTTATAGGGAGTGATTGAGGTCATCAATCACAAAAAAGTGTAAAATTTAAGGCCTCAAATCCATCAATCTATGATGATTTGAAATACCACCAGTTCAACAAAACACAAGTTATTAGGATAACACTTTTTTTAAAAACACCTTCCCTAATGTTTAAGAATTAATTTATCCTTATAATAAGAGTAATATATAATTATATATATATATATATATATATATATATTTACATGACATGTATAGTTTCATCCTTCAAATTATTCCTCCCAAAAACTCATCATTAACTACAAAAGATTTCAAAAATATATTCTATTTATCCAAATTTTATAGGGTTCCAAAAATAATGAATTTATAATTCACATATCAAACCTTTTAAAAAATAAAATTCATTATACAGTCTAGGACTTCGCATAGGCCAGTGGTAGGTGATGCACCCTTGTCACCCATCGATTGTGGGTTGAAGTATCGCGGCCTTGCCGGACGCGGCTGGTTGTCACCTGACTTCTGTGTCGTCCTTTTTATAACAATACAAAAATAACCATAACAATAGTATCCAATTTAAAACATATTCCATTACAAACTTTAGAATTATCCAAAACAATTATATCCAAACTCACATTCCAACATTTATAAATAATTAAAAAACAATACTGATCCATTTTCCACATAATTATATATGAACACCTTCATCATGTATTCTTTTAAAACATGGTAACACCCTGAATTACCATAAGACCATATTGATTACATTCATTCTCTCTTATTCAATATAGAATACATGATATATTCCTTATATCAAAAATATTTTAACATTCCAACAATGATGATATGAACAAACTAATAATCAGTTCCATAGAAGTTATAATATAAAATATAATTCATCCAAATCAACCATTTCTTTTTCCAAAATCACTACCTCATTATCAGGACCATATTAAGGATTAACTTTCTTAATCCGCGTATTTTCAAAAAAGTGTAGGTTACTTTTAACTCAATTTTCTTATAACCATATAATCTCATATCCTTAATAAAATAGTATTGTAGTACAATCCTTATTTATCACAATAATTCATATAATCAGTATATTGTTGTTACAACACTCAAATGAAATTATTATATCATAACAACATAAGAACTCTAGTCATTCCTCTTCATATGAGGTAGTATCATAACTTCATTATTATCCAATAGCATTATTTGTGGTATAATCTGATGACTGAAACATTGATTTTCCTAGTGTCCCAACACCTTGTAGATGAAGCATTTTACATTTGAACCATTTTTCATACACTTGGAATCACGTACTTGGTGTCCTTTTTCTCTACACTTTAACAAGATCCCATTCCCATAAAGCATTTACCAAAGTTATTTTTACATATTAATCACATATAGGAAAATATTTCTTTCCCCTCTTACCTTTATCAATAATTCTCTCTACCATCATTTTCTTCTCTTACTTCCCTTTAAAGTCATATGACTCAGATAATTTTTTACTTATCTTATTAACACACGATATTATTTCTTCATATGTTGAGAATACATGGGATACTATTTCCCTTCTAAATGTTGGCTTAATTAAATGAATGATATGATCTTTATTACTCTTTGGATCATACGTATTTTCTGGAGTTTTCATTCCTTCTACTGGGCACCATTCTTTTACAATAGAATACACTAGGACAGTTTTTGAATCACAATGAATAATTTCAAACTTGTAAAGTACCTAACGTAAATTGAAAAATTTATGGATGTAATCCTTAATAATAAAAATATTTTTTTGTTGAGGTATATAGTCATAAATTCTTCATAATTATTTGTAAAGAAAATGAGAATTATCCTAAGCATATCCACCGGGAGTTTCGTAACCAAGAGTGCAGCAAGGCCCATTGCCATGCACCAGCTCCCATTTGAGTCTAGCTCAGGAGGTGTTTTTGGGTTTTACCCCTAGGTAAATCTATTCCAGATCCGCCTTTACCTGCTTGTATCCAAACAGGGATATATTTTTGTGGCAAACTCACAAAATCTCTACATTACCAAAATTTTAGGAAATTATTCTATACTAATCCTAAAAGTCTATCTTTGGTTAATGTTCTATAATAAGAGTTTATCTAAATATAGTATCCAAGGATATTTCTAAACTTCCTCTGATACCAACTATGACACCCCATCCCTAGATTCCCAGATTCTCTGCATTATTTTAATACATTGGCATGATTACATGGAATCATGTCCTAAAATACCAATCAGTTTAGCAATCTTGTAAAATAGATTACATAAATGAACATTATAATACTCTTTATAATAGACAACACCATCAAAATACTTGGATAATTCCATTTTTCTCATTCCTTAACCCTTCATATCAAACATAAAACACTTCTTGTGATCCTTGTAAAATAAAACATAAGAAATGGGTGAGATCAGATGCTCAGTAAGGGTAAATAATTAAGCAGAATCTACAAAACTTTTAAGGGAAGTTGTGTAATAAAAACAATAACCTTTTAAACATAAATATGAACATAATATGGAAAAAAAATAAATCAAAAATTACCATATAAAAATGAACATGGATAATCTAATAGTCTAATAATCATATGTAATAACTAATTTCATAATGAGGGAATGAATAGTACCAGACTTTAATTTCTATGTCAAGGCCTCGTACCAGGACGTAGGGGATAACAATAACCGGACCCCAACTAGGAGAGACTCTATAACCAGAATCCACCTAGAAGATCCTATATAACCAGACTCCATCCCAGAGGGTCTGCTATAACCGAAACCCAACCTGGATGGCTTACTTTTACCGGTCCCCAACCGAGAACTTACTAGTCTAATACATTAATCTTAAGAAAAGGCTGAAATATAAAATAAACATTCGTATTAAAAATAGCATATGAAATGTCAATACTTTAACCATAAACCATTAATGGCATAAAGATAACTCATCCACAATAAAACATATCCCAAAACCTTAAATAAAATATGGAAGATTTGTATCATACTAAATGAACAACAAATGAGTGTAAAATTTATCAATGGATGTTGATATTGATGAAATCATAACTATTTGAGAGAAATATCTCTTTATAGTTTGAAATCATTTATAAGTCACATAATTATAAATAAAACATTTATTTTGAAAATATTCTTATAATCTTGTATGGGATTCATTGACATTGTTATAATGGTGGAAAATATCTGCACCCACTGTATATGTTAAAAAACATTCTTACCTTAATTTTGACGAAAAGGTCATAAATTACATTGTTTGGAAAATGACAGAAAGATTCCTTTCAAAAAATTTATAGTAAAATAATGTTAAAAATGACTTTAACCCATTGTCTAGTAAATAGTTAAAATTCTTTGAAATACATTTTTATGAAAACACAAATGTGTATGATAAATAGGTCCCAGTGGATACTTACATAAAAACAACCTCGGATAATAAATAGATTGTGAAATTAACCCTTACCTTGAACTTCTCCTTATTCGAGGGTACATTAACCTCCTGTATAATAGTTAAAATAATTGTTATTAAATTTTACATGAACCATATACATAATTATGATATCATATATGATTTTCTAATTGTGATTTGTTAATAATATTTTAGTATTATCATCATTTTGGGTGTTAACTGATTCATTTTCCTTTATATTCTTTATTAAATTAGTAATTTTTCTTATGGATAGGTTGTTTCTTATTAATATCCAGAACGATATCACGACATTAAACATTTTTTTAATCATCGAATGAAAATTATTCTGGAATGGTTACGATGGGGAAAGAATCGCATGGCGTTCGTGGAGACGGTAATTCGTATGTACGCACGAGAGACAATATAATTCTTTTAATATAAAAATAGTATATAATTGGATGGTATATCATATATAAAAAGTCATTATCATGTTATATTTATTATTTACATCAGTTATACTCATTATTATACCCATCCAATAATTTTGTGTTTGAATAACAAATTCCACTACGATTTGGAGACGTTAAGTCGTACATAGGCTCATGTGGTGAATTTTTCCTTAATATGATGGATAGAATAATGAAAATGGATGTACCATTTTTATAATAAAATCAATGTATATAGGAGATACTTCAATTATTTTTTTATAATGAAAACAACAAAGAAAGTGGAAGTGGAAGAAGAAACAAACTTGAAAGAGGTGATGAAATATTTACCTCTTCTTCGGGTTCTTCCTTTTGATTTGATTCAAAAGGGCCCCTTAAGTTGTCTTTATGACCAATAAAAGGACTCTATGATTATGGAAGGATAGTTGAGAGGGTATTTGGGAATGTTTTGTCCATGAAAAATGGCTTTGAAGGTGTGAATGTGAGAGAAGGGGGATTGACCTTTTATATGAGGAGTGGGGGAACCTT
Source organism: Viscum album (assembly GCA_963277665.1). Taxonomy (NCBI): domain Eukaryota; kingdom Viridiplantae; phylum Streptophyta; class Magnoliopsida; order Santalales; family Viscaceae; genus Viscum; species Viscum album. The sequence continues at coordinate 1,980,308,326 of OY728142.1, read as the reverse complement.
AGGAAAAGATTTCAATATTATTTTATAATAAAATAATATTCAGTTTATAATGGATAAAAATTGATTTATATCAATGATAATGTTGGGATGTGTCTTAATACTCTCAACAAATTGGTTTTACAGAAGTTTATGTTTCCATTTTAACCTTATATTTTAGATTTCACTCTAAGTTAAATAATTTAACTTTTTCCATGTCTTCTTCTATTCTTACATTATATGGTTAATAAACATACCATAAAAATGCAAGTGAACCTCAAGTGGTTCAGTAATGATATATATAATATTATTTAATCCATTTAGGAGAGCCTAATTTTTTTTGAATATTATATCAACCAATAATATTATATTTGTTTTAAAAATTAATTTATGTCAATTATGACACTATTTTGTATTACATTTTTCTAAAAGTCATAACAACCGGATGACATAAAAAAATATTTATCTAATCAACCATAACATGCCATATTAACCTATAAAATTAGTTCAATTCATCAAAAGTCTCAAATTACATTTATTTGGGTATTTATAATATAAATTCTTTTAATCTTTCATTAATAAGGTCATTACTGCATCATCATTGTGTCATAAATAAATTATATTATTTAATTTCTAGAAATTATAAATAAAATATCATTATGTCGGAATGATTTTTTATCTTACAAATGAATATTTATAGTAGAATATATCTTATGTATAACACTATATTAAAATGTTTTAGTTATGAAAACTTGAATTTAACACTTTTAACTCTTCTTTAAATTACATAATAATAAATGTACTAATCAAATCCCAGTGGACCTAATGGGTCATATTTTATTCCTAAGGTTGTTTTTGGTCAAATTAAACTTATCTAATAGAATTAGAACATGTGTTAAAGTAATTATAATATAAATTTAACCTTAATTACCACATTTAATTTTAAGTGTGGTAAATAAAAGTCAAAAGTTATTATTCTACAAAAAATATTTTTATCTTATTAAACCACATTTTACATACTGAGGTTAACCATTTATCTCAGATTTTTTAAATTCCACTCACATAAGCGGTAAAATTATGTTTTATACAAATTTTCAAATGCTTTTAGAAAGTGGGTAAAAACGGTAAATATTTCAATAAAATTTTATACATCTAATTTTATTAAAATAAATACTCCAATTAATGACATTGAACAAATATTTTTATTATGTATCTATTTTGACATAAAATAAGTATAAATAAAATAATTAATTATTTAAATTAAAAATCGGGTTTAAACAATAACACAATGTTTTTCACTATTCATCAAAAATTGAATGTTTTTAGAAAAATACCAAAAAATCACCCTAAGCTAATATTGATATTTCGAACTCTAAAATGAATTCTATTTTACCAATTTCAAAAAATAGAAGTTGTAATGCCCCGAACCAAGAATCTAGGAGCCGATACATTATTTCAATACACTTACATGATTACAAGGAATCAAGTCCCAAAGGACCGTCCGGTTTAGTAGTCTTGGAAACAAGATGCATAAATAATTTCAACATTACAACATGAAAAGAAAAACAACACAACATTATTCCATTACAAACATCCAATCTTCCATGATTATTCATATAAGTTAGTCATAAAATACTTCTTCACATCATGAGAAAATGAAACATGAGAAAGGGGTGAGCTCAAACACTCAGTAAGAGTCAGAAATACAACGAAAGATAATATAAACATTAGGCATGGTGAAGAATTGAAAAAAATGCCTTTACAAATATTAATCATGAACACTTTATGGAAGGAATATGAGTTGGGTAAATAATGCTATAATAAAACATAGTCATGGGTATTCTACTAGTTGAATAATCATATGAAATATCAACAGATAATCTCATAATTATGGAATGCATAATGTCGGACATCATAACATCCTATCCAAGGCCTTGTTCCTAGACTACAAATAAGATTTTGTCAATGCCTTGTGTCAAGACACTAGTTTGTCTCATGAGACCTACTAATGCATCGAGGAGCTATTGCGGGCTCCACCCGTCAGTTACTACATCCAATGCATTCCTCATATGAAATGTTTTAAACATAACATAGACATTTATATTAAAACTAGCATACGAAATGTCAATACTTTATCCATAAACAATGAATGGTATAAAAATAGCACATCCACAGTCAAACATAACTCATTCAATACAATATGTAAGATTTTATTATAATAAAATAACCTCAATCGAAAATAGTTAAGGATATTGACATTGATGAAAATAATCATCAAAACTATTTGAGATAAATGTCCCCATTTTTTCCTGAAAACATTTAAAAGTATCAATATTTATCAAGAAGTCATTTAAAATAGATTTTGGCATCAAAGTGTCCCATACCACTTTGAAACATTTAAAAGGAATTTTAATTTGAAAACATTAATGTCCATATAGTTAAATCCTTAAAACTATTTTTTTTACATGGACATTAATGAAAAATATTTAGATGATTGCATATTCAAAACATTTTAAATGATATTTTGGTTGGAGTTCCTAACCAAGTGGGAGACACTTGAATAAAAATAACTGAGATAATAAAAACACTATAATATCATGAGAATAAATGATTTCAAAATATACTAAGTCAAAGGAAAGTATATACACCATATAAAAGTGAATTGGTTCATAATAAAAAATAAGTCTCAATCGAATGTAAATTGACATAAAATCCCCTATAAAGATGGTATCCTTAGATTAAGTGTAAATAAATGACATAATTATGTGTAAAGAATAGGAACACACTCAATATTATTTTATATTCAATGTAAATCAATCAGAGTACATTCACACATATTCTAGTAAAAAAACACCAATGAATTTGATGTTTAACACATTGAATGGAGATTGAGTTAAAATAATTCTTATTAGGTTCATATCGATGACTTGAGAATTTATAAATGGGGTGATTATGTGAATCAAATGTATATCCACAGAATGGTGAGTGAAAATTACTACACAAATAATAAATATTTATTCTACAGATAATCATGGATTAAAATTTTCGATTAAGTATGCGTAAAGCCGAATGAGTGGAAATTGAAATTTGAAATTCCCTTACCAATTTGGTAACCTACAAAACATAACTCCCATGAAAGAGGGATCCAAAAATGAAGAATTAAATACCCATAAATTAAATTAAATTACACCAAGAATACAATCATGGGTAGTACATACACCACACAAAATGATATAGTGGACAATATAGCATGAATCTCTAGAGAATAAGATGTGAGATAAAAACTCTTTACCATGTTGTAATCAATCGAGTCGTATGACTGAAAGTTAATAACCAAAAAATGAATCACATAATAAAATAAATATAAGCATAATAATTATAATATATATCAAATTTCAGTACACAATACTCCACATTTAATAAACAATTGGGAAACAATGGAAATCTCATGGAATTAAAAGTGGGATAAGAAACACCTTGCCTCATGTCTGAATTGTCTTGTATGTTCCTATTTCTTCCTGAATAATAAACATAAGTTAATTTCTACTTTATTAAGAACATTTTTCATGTTTATAATTAATTTTATATCACTTATTATTTTTGTATAATAATTAGTTAATTATTTTAGTTCATTATTGGATATTTTATCGATGTTCAGAACTTGAGTCAAAAATGAACTTCTTATAATTAGAATTTTTCCATGTGGGTAGAATTCCATTTTCTATAGAATGATATAAATGATTTAGATTTCATATATATATTATACCAGTTTGTATATTTATTTATAATAGTACATAACATTTGAAGATAAGAAGTGAAATGTACCGTTCGTGGAGACAGTAAGTCATACGTATGCAGGAACAATACTTTCATTTCTATATTGTATTTTAATGGAATTAAAACATCATGATACATAGGTATATTATAATTTCAGTATAATATCATATATAATATCATTAAATCATTCCTTTATACATCCCACATAAGGTATTAACGAGTCATTTCATTTTGATGGGGCGGTAGCCCGCAATTCCTCAAATGACATTATCATGTTTTACCCATAATAGAAACCATAAAATAATGATATAAATTAGAAATAAAGGAGAAAAAAGAAAACATTAACATAATATATATCATATATAATTAATGTTCCATCTTAATGGTCACCATGAGAGGTGGTAAGAGAAAATCGAACAATCATCGTTTCGTGAGGCGTTATTTTTCCTTCTAGAGAAACAATATGTTCTTCACCCATTAGATGGAGGTGTGTGTAAGTTTAGTTCAAATACTTTTTACAAAAACTTCTTAAAATATTGAGTATACTGTTGTTTTTATAAAATAATGGAATATATCGATTTTATGGGGTTTTAGATGTAAAATAAAATAGAATAATACAAAATAATTTAAGAGAAATTGTAACCTTTAATTTGGGTAACATCCTTTGGTTTGAACCAATAAGACTTATTGAATTGCCTTCTCCATAAGGTAAGGCTTCTATTAGGAATATTAGGATCTTAATTGATTATTTGGGTAGGGGTTGTTCCAGACAAGGGGTTAGAGAGGTGTCTAGAAATGGGTTAGAAGTGTTGTCCTTTTATAAGGGGGAGGAGGGGTTCTTTAAGAAAGTGTGGAATTATTATTATATTATATAGTGATATTCGGTTTCTAAATGTCCAAAACTAATTAAAGAATAAAATAATAAGACTAATGGTCTAAATAAAATCATCCAATAATAATTTGACATGTTTTGGATATTATTTTAACATTAATATTCATATTTATTTAAATCACTTATTAATTAGGTAAATACTACGTAATTATTGTGTCATAAATATTTTTATATATATGATGTCTAATTTTTTTAAAACAATTAAAATAATGTAGGAAATAGGTTTATATTTCCAATGAATAGTTATAGTCAAATATATGACTTATATTACCCCAGGTAAAAATTGATATACTTAAAGATATTTGTTAATGTCATTTGTGTCATTACATTAATTTAATTAAAATAAATTGTCATTATCATTCTTATGTGGCTCCATGGGGTCCCAAAATCTACCCATGTATTCCCTTGGTCGGACATGACTCATCTTATAAGGTTAGGACAACTGCTAAAGTAATTTTGTATTGTTATAATATCCTTTTTACCTTAAATTACCCTATTTACCTTTAACTATGGTAAATAAAAGTCAAAAGTTATTATTCCCCAAAAAATGTTTTTAATCTTATTGAACAAATTTTTATTTAATAATAAAAACCATGTATCTCTGATTTTCAAAATACTATTTACATAAGAGGTAAAATTTCATTTAAATGTAAAATTCGGATTTTCAACTACTACTTACTGGTTTCACTATTCATCAAAAATTGAAGTTTTTCAGAAACAAACCAAAAAATCAGCCTAAGATATAATTGATATTTGGAGTTAAAAATGATTCCTATTTTAATAAATTCAAAACATAGAAGTTGGATCAATTAATTTAAAATTAATTTATGTTTCCAAAACAAATAGCGTGTTTTTAAGAAACAATAATTATCAAAAGATTGACACTAGATTATGTATAATTTCAAAGAGAAATTACTTCCAATGACCAAAATTAAATTAAAAGGGAAAATTATGAATCTAATTAAATTTCAAAACCAAATTAAAATATAATCTAACCATATAAATAAATTATATTAAAAGGCAGTTTTGAATTAAAATACAGTATTTCTCACTATTCTTAAAAAATGAATATTATTAGAAATATACCAAATTTTAATCTAAAATAAATTTTGATATCCCAATACTAAAATAGAATTTTATTTTGTCAAAATGAATATGTAAAATAGTCAAATGTTAGATTTAGAAATCAGCAATAAAATGTGGTAAAATTGAAATTTTTGAAAACTACAATTTTTAATCTGAAAAATTGAATTTGTTCTTATAATTTGTCTAAGAAACACATAATACATAATTTATAATTATATGGAGTATATAAAATTCAAACTCTAGTTAATACAATTTATAATAGCTTTTGATCATCTAGTTTGGTAAGTCGTGGTGTGCTCGAACTTGGTGTTGCGTGTAGTGCACGTTATTAAATTTAAATAGAATAACTTACCACGAAATCTTGGGGTGTTACAGAAGTTACATTATTTCCTTTAAAATTAATTCTCATTGTCAAAACTAAAATGTGTATTTTTAAGAAATAATAACTATCAAAATATTGACACTTGTTAATGTCCAACTTCAATGTGACATTACATAAAATGACTAGAATTGGATTAAATGGTAAAAATATAATCTAATTATTCTTTTTAACCATTAAATTTTTTAATTTAACACTTTAAATTATTTTGATTAAAATAGTTGCTTTCAGTTAAAATATATTATTTTTCACTATTCACCCAAAAGTGAAAGTTATTAGAAAAACACCAAAAATTTATTAAAACTAAATTCCAATTACCCGATTCTAAAGAAAAAGTGTATTTTGTCAAATTTAATATATAAATATTTAAAATATTTGATTTACAATGGTTTCACAATTAAAAGGTGGTAAAATTGCATTTTTTAAAAATACTTATTTTATCTGAAAAAAATAATTTTTTTCTTTAAATTATGTCTATGAAACTCATAATATAGATTCTAAAATTATATTTATTATGTAAAGTTAAAAATTCAGTTAATTCTATTCATAACCACTTTTGAACGGCTAGTTTGGTAAGTCATGGTGCGCTTGAACTCGTTGTTGCGTGTAGTGCATGTTATTGATTTACTTTGAAAAATAACGTATGATGAAATCATGTGGTGTTATAATAATAATATTTAAATATATTTATGAAACTAATATTTTTTATTTCATGATTGGTACTATAAAATTTAATGGCATGAGGGTGATTTAAAATATATTGTGATTGGTTAAGACCATTAAATTTAATTTTAAATATCCCATTTATATACCCTATATAAGATCTTATGGTTTTTATTTTATGAATACAAGACACAATAAAATGTAGATATGTAATTCTAGAAGGTATGATGGTCATGTATTTTGATGCTATATTGACTAATTTATTGTATGTAAGGGGATGTAGGTGTGTCCATTTATAGCAGAGGAAGATGAATCAATTGGAATATATTAAAATATTAAAAAAGAAAATTGTAATTATAAAAAATTCAAAATGTAACTGAAGTTGATTAAAAATTTCTTAGGTAGATTTAACATTGGAATATTAAATTTACATTAGTTTTGGGGTCATTTTAATCCTAATATTATATATTGACAATTATGTTAATTATTTTTTACCTTAATCTTGTTAAAAAATATTTTAACCATAATGGTTTTGGAATTTTATCATAAATAAAGATGTGACTCATAAATGGAGCATGGATAATGTGCTTTAAAAATTATATTAACAATGAATAATAGATTATTTTTATAAATTTTATGTCATTTGATTAAATATTATTTATTATAAAATAATATTAACGAAAATTGTTGAACAATTACTTTATTTTAACCTTATATACATCATTAAAAAATATATATTCAAATATAATCCTATTAAAAATGAAAAATATATAACATTTATTTATAATTTTTTGGGAAAACTATAAATCATTAAATTATATTAGATTTTATATTTTCAAAATCATTTTTTTATATTTATTTTAATTGAATAAATATAGTATTAGTGTTGTAGAAGTATCTAATGAAATAATATCATCAAAAAATTTGGAAATAAATTACCCTCATGGCGATTATCTAATTATTGAAACTAAATCTTCTAATTTCAATTCAAAACGTTCTTTTTACACTAAGTGAAATGATATTGTATGTTTAAATCTATGAAAGTTACCCTTTGTAACATTTTTTCCTTGAATATTAAATATGTATTTTTCATTGACAAGTATCTCTGAAATAATCATTTTCAGGACTAAGAGGATATTGGTCAAATTCAATTCGTGAAATTGTAAAAATATTGACCTTGAAAATATGCTTTAACCATTTTTAACCCGCTTGACCATTTATAAATGTGACAGATGATTCAATGGTAATCATTCATAATTCCTAATAATAAAATGGACCCATTTTATAAATATAAACATACTAATATTAAATATGTAATCCATTATATAAAATTAAATACCGATATGTTAATTGAATTAATTTTAATTCGGCTTCAATAAAATAAATGAAAACATATTTTCTAAAATATAGTTTATAGCATAAAACAATATTTATTATCATCCCATGCATAGTAAAAAATTAGAATAATATTCAAAAATTTGTTCCAATATATAATATATTTATTTCAGTAAAATAATTCACTAATAGGTATTTATTTATTTATGATGACCCGGAGCTAGATGAAACTTAATGGTGCCCCATGCCCGATGGGCCACATGGCCTCTAGCACATCTTCTCAAACAACAGAGGTTGCTGACTAGAAGTGATAGCCTAGGGTGTGTTTGTGGGAAGAATATTACCTTATCAGCAGAGTCTAGCATAGCGGATTGAATGAAATGGATAAGTGAAAAGCGAATGAAATATGAATAAACTATATAAATAGACTGATTCAATAGATAAAAGAGAATAAAAATTACTATTTCATCTGAATAATGATGATGTAATGTCATGTCATTAGAAAAACTTGAAAACATGGATACATTACATTGGACATAACATGTTCTACAATGTAAAATAACATAGACTAGTCAAAGCATTCTAATATCAAACTCATTCATCTTCTTTCAAGCACCAAACTATCAATAAGAAATATAGTATTTAAAGTAGTCTTATTCCCTTTTTAAATACCTGAAACCATGTAATCTACTCTGGGTACAAGACAATACCTGGAGAGGGTGTGAGATAAATCTCAGTGGGCCACCACCAATTGTGTATATAAAATCTGGCCCATGTAATTGAATATATTAGGGTGTCTGCATGAAAATATAAGTAAATAATGAAAAAAATATAACAAAATACACAAATACATGCTTCAGCTCTCAGCCGGGTTCTGAACATATTACTAGTTCATTAATTAGTCAATTATCATTTTATTATAACATGTCACATATGGCATAGCCAGTACTAACATCACCTCGTGATAGTATAATTACTGATGGTCCCAAAACGTAACAATGAAACCTGATAATGATATCCACTGAGGGAGTTCCAGAGAAAAATCCAAAGTAATTTAAACTCACAGAAAGCTAACTCGATAGTATTTGACTCTATCTAAGGGGTAGGAGTTTAATCCAAAGAATCTTATCCAAGGAATTCCACAATAATTCTTTTACTGAGTCCAAAGAGTGATTCCAATGTAAATGGGGGATATTAGTGGTTTGGTTCAAATGAGTGTATCCAAGGAACCTACATGTAATTGATGGATACAAAAAGTGTATTTGATGTATCCTGGAATAAAGAAAGGGACCATATGGTTGTATACCAGGCATCCAAGGAATAGACAAGAACCATAGTATATGTGGGTATCAACCTAAGAAATTTGTATCCTTGAATCAGAATAGTGTTCTCGAGACCCAATGTATTCTCTAATCATAATCAAAGGTGATAATGTGTGTGTATATTCATATTTTATATTTTAATCTTTTATTAGTACATTTGGTTCATTTCTTTCCTTCAATTAATGTCGATATGTCATGTAGTGTTGAAAAAACTATTTATCGGTACAGGGCTTTCCTTCTATTAGTGGGGAAAGTACATGTAGCATTTTAACCATTTAATCATGTATCAGTAATCCATTAAGGCTTATTCAATAATTGAGGTTCACTCATCTACCTTCCATAAACATGGAATGGGGTGATAAAGACAAGTAATCGTTATTCTATCACTTCTAATAAGGCCATGTTATAAACATAGTATACATTCCATTTCACATTTCAAATTTAATAATTATCTAAATCCCTAACATTAGTAAGGTCTTGTGGTCACCAAAAATGGTACATTCCATTACATAATCCTCATTAAACAAGAAACCATTTTCTAGGAAGGCTCGACTTTAGGAAGGTCAAGAAAGGTCACACCTGAATGGTGGCTCAAACGTGTCACAACACTAGAAACGCAATTATGGAATAACCTACAACATGATACATATTGAGTTATGGGTGTAGCCACTAAAAACTAACCAAATATTTGGAAATATCATAATCAAATGCTTCTATTATATATAATCATTTCATGTAAATATAAAATATGGTGACCGATGGAATCAGCTGGCCCCACCCAAATATCCCAAAATCAACAAACATTAGGGATGAGTTTTAAACTGGCCACATTAGGGTTGTATGATCAATATCCTCTGGTATCTACCCAATATTTTCCTCAGATCAGATTCAATCTATTAAAAGGTGAAAACACTCACATGAGGTTATATAGGTTGATAGAGAAAGAGAAGAAGAATGGCTAAGGAGGACTCGAGTACTTACCGTTGCGCATCCAACGTGACAAACAGAAGATCGATCGAATGTTGGAAGAAGAAGTACTCTTTATCCCTAGCCCTATCCTTCAAAAATATATAAATGGATGATAATATTGAAAATTTCTTCTAGTACTATGATTAATAAGAAGGAGGAGGATTAAAAGATCATTTAGAGCGTTTTGGAAATTTTACACTGGGTTTTAGCCTGCACACGGTTTTTCCACATAGTTTTTCAATCCTTACGAAAACCGTGATGGATGGATCTACCCAAAATGACATCCTCTACACGGTCTAATCAAACCATGTGCAGGATATTCTTGGGTACCTAGAAAAAAGGTGTTCTTGCATAGTTAGGCTGTATGGTCGTGCACCAACCGTACGAGGTGCCACTATTTGAAAAAAATATCCAAAGGGTTTGGAAAACCATGTGTATGTTATTTTTTCTCTAAAAGGATGGGTTAAATGCTCTAAAAAAATCCCAAAAACCATTGTAACCTTTACTAATGAATTAAGTATCAAATTTAGGTCCAAGTTAATGATTCAGAATGAAAATTAAAGGACCCCGACCTGAGTAAAAAACTAGGTTCTTACAATCTTCCCCCCAAAAAAGAACTCACCCCTGAGTTTTATTGTATTATATTTTTCACATAATATATATAAATAGTATATGTAATTAATTTAAGACCATAACCTTCAAAGAACTACAATTCCGAGTCCTAGAGTGCCCAGAATAAATGTTTGAAATAAATTATACTTTTAAACAGCGCGTGCTAGCAGGTTCCCTGAAAAAGTGGAATAACATTTAAATGGTTGCATGGATTAAAAATTTGAGGGCACATTTGCGTTCATAGAAGCGAATTTACCTTATGTAGGGCCTAACATCGACCATCGTAGGTCACCTGTAAATGTTAGTTTTTGGACTTTTTGAGGGAAATAAAATAAATTGTAAATTAATTTATTTTAAATGATTCCTTTTTGAAAAAATGACCTAATTAATCCCATTTATATATATTCTTAAGTAATTTTTGAAGGGATAGACACATGATCCTATGAATTTTGATTTCTTCCATTGGAGCTTTGTAGGAGAACCCATTGGCGGATGACGATGGAACGATCGATCGATGTATCTCAGATTCGACAAACCTCACCAACGAACACGACGCAACTATTGTTGATTAACATAATCAAGGTAGGGATTTCTTATTTTGATTTAGTTCTTCATCATTCTCCAGTTAAATGATGAACATGGATCAACCCACGAAATAATTGATCTGTGGATCATGCATTCTTGAGGGGGGGGGGGGTTATTTCTGTTTCATTCGGGCTTTGATTCGAGAAATTGATTATACTTATTTGATTATTGTTTGATTCTTCTGTTTAATCCTTCTTACGGGAGTGGATAAACGTTATGAAAAAAGATGGAAGAGGTTCATTCATAAATTTGGTTTATTTAATTTCTTCCCCTTTTATTTTCAATCATCATAGGGCGACGAACAATGGATCGTTGCGCATCTGTTTTGCAATGCAATGATCCCAAATTAGAAATTCGACTTCATGATGACCTGGAATAGGTGCAACGATGATGGAGGATGATTAGTATTCTCAGATCGGGAGAGACCATCCCTAAAAGCATTCATCCTGTGGGTTGATCGATGAGCATTTTTAGGGCCGATCAGAGGTCCAAAAATAATAGAGATGACATTGGGTCATTGGGGAAACCTATAATCTATAGTTTTGTAGAAAATAGAACGTCAGAATGATGATCGGAGCTTCACTGAGGCATAGAGGAGGAGGTGCACACTTTTTGGTTATTTCTATAACAGATGACGTGTATCATGAAAAACATGTCATGTTGTACCAGTGGTATGTAGGTTTTGCGCACTGAACGTGATGAAGAACACGTTGTGACTCTAGAAAGACATGTCGTGTGTGCTCCACCCAACTGCGGTTGGAGTGATGGGAGATGAGAATCCCTGAAATGGCGTGTTCTCTAAAAAACATGGTGTGTAGGTCCTTCCGCGAGTCTCATTGTGTTTCTAGGATGTTACATGGATGCAGGGTGGAGTACAAGCCATGTACTCCACAAAAAGGCTAAATGAGGCTGGTTATGTATGTTTCCCCTTATACCGGTTACACGAGATGGCCCATAAGTGTTTAAACCATGTATAGGAACACATCCATGTACATAGAGGGAACCCCAGTTACTAGGAAATGGTGTGTGGTCCATACTAAACATCTTTTACTTACCTTTTGTCAAGACGCATTCCTTCAGTCTTGAGTCATTTCACCCGGGTAGTAGCCAGATTCAAGAGACACAGTCTGTAATCCTTATACATGTCTTGTATACAATGGAACCAGGTTTGAAACTATTTTACATCATAACTTGGACTTATTTTTCCGAGTTATTTCCCACTTTTCTCATTCCCCAGAAGGTCAGGTATTGTTTACATCCTCTAGGGTATGATCCCTTCAGGAGGAAATTCTGAGATAGAGTGAGGTATCCCTCTGAGAGGCCTGAAGAGATATCCTCTATCCATTCATTACCCTAGTTAGAGTCAGTTATCAATGTAAATATTCCCACAGGTCTCTGATCCATTACATAGATGCTGAATCTAGATGAGTCGTGGTATCCTCCAAGGCCCTAACAGTGATCCTCATCTATGTATCGAGGTCTTTCTCCCACACAAGAGTTTGTTCTATCAGAATGAGTGTAACTATCTCTCGTGATATTTTATGATAAACTGTTCTTCTTGGATGAACATCATTAGATCTATCAGACTCATGGAGTGAGTACTCTTTGACAAGTGCATTTTGGAATCGTCTAATTGGATCCCTAGTGTGGGTATACGGTTTCATGACTTGTCCCAAGACTACGGGTCTGGGTTTTGAGTATGTCTGTATGTGTTTGTCCTATTATATTTTTAGTAGACATATACTGTGTAGATTTGACTATAACTTTCCTTTGTGTAATGGTTTTTGGGTTTCATGTCCCTCTAATTAGTATTGTTATACTCACCACTACACGGTCTTTTCATGCACATGTCCTATCTTGTGAAGATGAGTGGCCTTTTGACGAAGTCCAGTACAGACCAAGACCGGACTAAGAATTCTGAGTTCCCTACAGTCTGATGTATTCCTAAGGCTGTGATAATCATTCCCATTACATCATTATGCTTACAGGTTATACTTTTTAGTTTTATACTCTCTTATTTTTGTGGGCTTGTATTCTACCCCAGTTTACTTTCTACAACTTACTTTCATTGTACCCCTTTGGTTGAGTTTAGTTAAATGAATGCATTTTTTTCCTTAGTTGATTTTTAATTTATAATTTTTGGTCTCAGGTATTTTTGAGTCTGTACAGGTACTAAGGAAATGCCTCCCATGTTAGTAATATGTCTAATCATTGCTAGTCTCTAGCGCCTGGCCTATTGGAGGTGGGATTGGGGAGTCACGGCACAAGCCCCACTAGGATATGTCTTGATAGAGTGGTATGATAGGTTGTAAGTTCATCCTTAGGACCAAGAGTTTGTGAGATTTGTCATGTGGAAACAATGTTCAGTGTTTCGAGCTCAGATTTTAAGCCAAATACTCTAGTGTTGGTGTGGGCAGCTGATGTATCCATACACCAGGACTCTGATAAACTTATTTTCGACTCAGTACATGAAAAAACTAGTATAGGGGAAGTAAAATATTGGTACATGAATCATATTGGAAACGGATGTTTATTTTATGTCCTTTATGTCAGCTATCCAGATAAACTCATTAAAAATGGTACATCTTGTTTCCTTACAGGATTCTCGAGCAACGCATACCCACTAGGATTCAGCAGCATGATCACGGGGATGATCCCCTTAGTGACAAGGCTTTAATATAGGGACTAATTCCCCAGGAATTACCTCTAGGTGGTGAAGCTACAATACCACCACCAGCAGAGTACCATATTGTACCTACAATATAAATAGATGAGGGGCGCAGGCTGAGCGCACTTCATGAGTTACTGAGACAGAGACCCCTCAGGTTCCATGGCGAGACTGATCCTCATGCGGTTGAGGACTGGAATGAGGTTGTGAAGAGAGATATATGTCTTGTGAGGACTCTATCATACCAGATGGTGATCCTTGGATCGAGCCTTCTTTAGGGATCAACACGATGATGGTGGAGTCCAACTACATAGACTATCGACAAGGATAATCTTTCGTGGATGGAGATTGAGAGACTATTTAGGGATGATTTCTCTCAGGTTATGCAGAGAAGTAGTTCATGGACCACCGAGGAAGTGGAAGAGAGTAGATTAGACAGACCCACCAGTCAGAATACCTGGCAGAGAAGCAAGGCGAGCTGCAGGTGGTGGCAGAAGCTTTTGTATACATCCACCACCACCCTCATGAGGTCTACACCAGGTGTAGGGAGCTAGGGAGACAGGGAGACAGGGGTGTCGACATCCTCATGCTGTTGAGGAGTACAAACCATGGACTCCAGGGATGATCTAAGATACGATCTGTGTCTTTTCTACCTTAGATTCTGTACTTATACACATAGGCTCCGATTATTCCTTCCTCGCCAAATTTCTTGGGTGAAACATAGATATTCATGTAGAGCTTTTTACTCTACCCTTACACTTGGAGACAACTACGAGAGGAGACTCGATGATCATACTTCTTTATAGATAGTGTGATCTTACCATTGGAGGTGAGATTTTCGGTTGTAACCTCTTGGTGGCAGCGTCGAGGCCTTACGTTGTCATTCTCAGTATGGATTGGTTGTCTTCAGTCCATGCCTGTATTGACTGCTTTAGGAAAATACTGCAGTGTGTCTGCAGTGATTGGGCGATATTTTCCTTTGTCAGTGAAAAGGAGACCCATGTCGCACATATTGGTCTCATTCTTAGGAGGGTGTAGCTAATCAATCATTAGTTGGATAGACATACCCTCAGAGCAGTATATTTTGTGAGATTATAGTTCCCAGCGGTATTGGTGGATTACAAGAATGTATTTACTGAAGGTGTTCCAGGACCACCTTCTTGCTTGGATATCGACTTCTGCATCGACTTCCAGCATGGGGATGACATCGATAGCCCCACTAGCATATCATATGGCACCCACAAAGTTGTGTGTGATGAGGTTGAAGCTAGAGGATTTTCATATGAAGGGTTTTGTATGACCCACAGTTTCTCCCTGGGCGACCCCATATTTGTTTTCCAAGATAGAAGATGGGAGTTTAAGGTTGTGCATGGATTATCAACACCTAAATCTAGAACCGATGAAGAAAAATTATCCATTTTCAAATATCGATGACATCTTTGGTCAGATGAGAGGGTCACAATGTTTCCTGAAGGTTGACCATAGGTTAGGTTACCACCAGTTATGATTACGGGACAAGGATATACCGAAGACAACATTAAAATACTACAATAGTCACAATGAGAACATTGTAATTCCTTTTTGCATAACGAATGATCCAGAAGTGTTCATGGGGATTACGAACCAGCTTTTCCAGCCGTTCATGGAATGGTTAGTTGTGATCTTCATCGATGACATCCTTGTGTACTAGGTGTCAAAGGAGGAGTACGCGAGACACCTGTGGATGGATCTAGATGCACTCCAAGAGAACCAAATTTATGGTTAGCTCTCAAAGTTCCAGTTATAGATTCTGTAGGTCCCCTTTCTGGGACACGTTATTTCATCAGATGGAGTAGCAGTGGACCTGACCAAATATGATGCAGTGTTAGCATGGGAGCCACCATGTAGCATGACAGAGGTGAAGAGGTTCCTTGGGGTGGAAGGATATTATCTAATATTAATTCTTTAATTCTCTTGAATATCAGCACTGATAAAATCCTTGACCATGAAGGGGAAATCCTTTCTGTGGATGGTGAATTTACAGAAGTATTTCTAGTAGTTGAGATAGAGTTTGATGAGAACCCCAATTTTGAGATTGCCGGAGGAGGGTGTCGAGTACGTAGATTTCTAGGATGCATCAGGTACTGAGATTGGTTGTGTACTGATGTAGAGACAGGTAGTGATTGCTTATGGTTTGGATTAGCATAGGACACATGAGTTAAACTATGTAAATCATAATCTCATGTTGGAAGTGGTATTCTTCGTGTTGAATATGTGGCGACACTTACTTATGGGTGATCGGTTTGTCGTCTACTCTTACCATAAGAGCCTCAATTACATCTTCTTGTAGAAGGATCTGAATCCAAGACAATGGTGTTGGTTACAGTTCCTCCAGGAAAATGATTTTGGGGACATCAATACATTCAGGAAGGGGAGATATGAGGTAGATGCTCTATGATGGAGATCATTCTTGAAGCTATTGATTGAGGCGATAGAATAGTTGGACTTGTTACAGTTATCCTTCGTGGATAGAGGGGATATAGAATACCTTCAGTTTATGGTTGTACCCCTTCGATCTTATAGAGAGTTAGGGAGGCATAGTTTGGGGATGTTGACTATGAGGCTTTACGAGCTCATATATCCTTAGGGTATGCCCATGATAAATATTTGCATGGTGGGGAACACTTAATTTTTCTTCATATGATGCATTGTTTTAACAGTGGAGGTGTGGAAGGATGTCCTAAAGGGGCTTCAAACATCCACATTGGTGGAAAATCATGGAGTTATGAAGATGTACCGGGATCTCTGGCGACAGTTCTGGTGGTAATGCATAAAGAAGCCAGTAGTAGAATTCATTTCCTGATGCCTTATATGGCAGCAGGCGAGGGCTGAGCACCATGTTCAGTGGGGTTAGCACACCCCCTAGAGGTTCCAGTGTGGAAGTGAAATGGAATATCGATGGACTTCATAAAACGAATTCCACGTACATTAAAGGATCTTGATTCCATCTGGGTTATCATTGATCAACTCACCAAGTTGGCCAAATTTCTAGCTATCAGGGAGCAGAATTCTGTAGGATGTGTTGGATGCCACTTTGTGCAAGAGATAGTTTGGATTCATGGATTCCCTTAGAAAATAGTCTTGTATTGAGACCCACGCTTCCCATCCAGGTTGGGGAAGGGATATTAGGAGGCATTAAAGACTCAACTATGCTTGATCACAACATTCCATCACCAGAAAGATGATCAGATGGAAATGAACATTCAGGTTGTGGAGGATTGGGTGCAGGCTTGTATCTTAGACATTGGTCACATTTGAAAGGACCAACTACCACTGGTGGAGTTTCCATACCAAAACAGCTACCACTCTACCAATGGTATGGAACCGTTCAAGGATTTATATGGGAGACCATGCCAGTCACCACCTTTCTAGACCGACCCTGAAGATTTAGCACTTATGGGTCCAGAGTTGGTACGAGATACCACCCAGAAGGTGCGAATCATCTCAGAGAAGATGAAGACTGCACAAACCTAGTAGAAGTTTTATAATAACAAGCGAAAGATACCTTTGGAGTTCTATGAGGGAGACCATGTCTTCCTTCGAGTCACACCATGACGAGGGTTACATAGTTTAGGGTGAGGCAGCAAGCTATCTCTGAGGATAATAATACATTTTCAGATACTATGTAGATTTAGTGAGTTGGCATACCACCTAGATCTACCGCATCAGTTACATCGGGTACATGATTTCTTCCATGTGTTGCACCTGAGTTGGTACGTGCATAATCTATCACACGTCATCGGCTATAGCAAGATGGACATCGAGGGTGGAGCGACCTTTGTAGTGTACTAGTTGGAGATCAAGGATTAGAAAGAGAGGATCCTTCATGGGTGATCGATTCCATTGGTGCGTGTCTGGTGGTATTATGTGAATCTTCATGAGAGCACGTGGAAGCGGGAGGCTTAGATCTGTGCCCAGTACCCACATATTTTTGAGTAGCCATTTTTTTGGCTTTTTGGGGATTCAAAGCCCCAAGGTGGGGAGAATTTAATGTCTCATATTTACGGATTAATATTTTTAAATATTATATGTAATTATCATGGGACTGTAACTTTCAACATCGTGAAATTCCGAGGCCTAGAGTACCTAGAATAAATGTTTGAAATAAATTAAACTATTTATGATTATGTGAGTGGTTTTCCTGAAAAAGTCAAATAACATTTAAATGGGAGCCGAGATCAAAAATCTGAGGACACTTTTGTGTCCAGAGTAGTGAATTTACTTTAGGTAGGTCCTAAAATAGATTGGTGTAGGTCGGCTGAAAAAGTTATTTTTCGGATATTTTAAATGAAATAATATAATTTGAAAATTAATTTATTCCAAAATTTTCATTTTTTTCACAATGAACTAATTCCTCCCCATTAAATAGATTCTTATGAAATGTTCATAGGTTTATCCCCATAACCTTGCGAATTTATATTTTTTCAATTGGAGATTTGGAGGAGAACTTAGTGGTGGACGATGACGACATGATAGATCGACGTATCTCGGATTCGACAATCCTCACCAATGAATGGGTCTCATCGATCATTCATCAAATGAATCAAGGTACGAGTTTGATATTTTGATTTATTTCTTCAATGTTCTCCGATTAAACGATGAACATGGATCGACCCACGAACAGGTTAATCCGTAAATCATGTGTTTATGCTGGAGGGTTTTATTTTCTATTTCACTAGGGTTTTGATTCAAGAATTTGATTATAGTTGATTGGTTATCATTTGATTCACCTGTTTAATCCTTCTAATGGGAGTGGATCAACATTGGGAGAAACGATAGTGGA
Source organism: Viscum album (assembly GCA_963277665.1). NCBI lineage: Eukaryota > Viridiplantae > Streptophyta > Magnoliopsida > Santalales > Viscaceae > Viscum > Viscum album. The sequence continues at coordinate 1,980,289,240 of OY728142.1, read as the reverse complement.
GGTTCATTCCTCAGTTTAGCTTATTATATTTCTTCCTCTTTTCAACTAATTCTTCATTGGGTGATGACCAACAGCTCGTTACATGTCCGGTTCGCAATGAGGTGATCCCAAATTCGATATCTGACATCGTGAAGACCTAGTAGAGGTGCAACGACGATGGAGGATGATGAATCGGCTCAGATCGTGAGAGGAAATTCTTTGAGCGTTCTTTTCATGGGTGGATCTATATGCGTATTCAAGGCCGATCAAATTCTTGAAGAAAGCAGGGAAGTCTTCAAGTCATCAGGGAAACCATGAATATGGGGTTTCGTGGAAAAAGGATTGTCAGAATGATGATCAGAGCTTCACCAAGGTGCATAGGAGTTGTTTGTGCTTCTGTATTTCTCAAAAACACATGGAATGTATCTTGAAGAACACACGGTGTGGTACTGGTGACGACGACTAGGGTTTGCATGCTGTACGCAATGAAGAACACAGTGTGCATCCAGGGAAACATGACATGTGGGCCCCATATAGTGGCGGCTGAATTTCTGGGATATGATAATCACAGACACATCGTGTTCTAAAAAAAACAAGGTCTGTAGGTCCTTACATGGGACTCAGTGTGTATCTAGGAAGTAACATTGATAGGAGGTGGATATACACCATGTACTCCACCACATGACCAGACGAGGCTAGTTACATGGGTTACCCCATGTACTGGTTACACGAGATGGCCCTCATGGGTTAAACACATGTACGAGCACACAACCGCGTACACAGAGGGAACCCCAGTTACTAGGACATTGTGTGTGGTCCTTATTACATGAAATTTAGTAACCTTTCGACATGACATGTTCCTTTTGGATCAGGCCGTTTCACACGGGATGTACCCACAGTCGAGAGACACGGCATGTGACCCTTATACTCAATGTGTATATCATGGAACCTAGATTGAACCCATTGTCTACCATATCATAGACATGTTTCATTTGTGTTATTTCCCTTTTCTAGTTCCCCTAAATGTCTGGTGTCATTTCCATCCTCATAACAATGATCACTTCTGTAGGACATTCCGACATAGGGTCTGGTATCCCTACGAGATGCCCGGAGTGAGATCCTCTATCCACTCATGACCCTAGGGAGAGTCTGGTATCGATGTGACTATTCCCATATGGTGCTAATCTTCTACATATCAGGGGAATCCGGATGAGTCGTGGTATCCTCCAAGGCCCTAACAATGATCCTAATCTTTGTATCATGATCATTCCCCACATAGAAGTGTGTTCACCCAGAATGAGTGTATCAATCTATCATGATCTTTACCAATTAATAGTACTTCTCTAACAGACGTCATCAAAGCTATCAGATTCTTGGAGGGAGTTCTCCGGAATGAGTGCTTCGTGGAATCATAGAACTGGATCCATAGAATGAGAATGAGATTGTGTGACTAGTCCCTAGACTATGGGTTTGGGTTATGAATATATCTGGACGTGTTTATACTATTATATGTTTAGTAGACATATACTGTGTAGAGATGACTGTACCATTCCTTTGTGTATTTATTTGTGGTTATTGGGGTCCCCTGCTATGTATTGCTTTAATCACCCCTTCAAGGTATTTTCACACACGTTTCATGTCTTGTGTAGATGAGCGACCTTTTGATAGAGTCCCGGGTGGACCAGGATTGGACCGAGATTTTTAAATTCTCTATAGGCCGAGGTACTCCTACGGCTATGATCAGCAGTCCCATTACATATTTGTGCTTATAGGTAGGAAATTTTAGTTGAAGACACTTTTTATTTTTGTGGGAATCTATTCTGACCTTGTTTACTTTCCACACATTAATTTTGTTGTACTCTGTTGGTTGGGTTTAGTTGTATGCATTCATTTTGATCCATATTGGTTTTTTCATTTAATAATTTTTGATCATAGAGATGTTTGATTGTTTAAATGTACTTATAAAATACATACTATGTTAGTAATATCAGCACTTGTCCAATTTGATGTGAGCATGGGGAGTCGCAGCACGCGCCCCACTGGGACGGGTCATGATAGAGTGGTATCAAAGGTGGTCGGTTCTACCTTAGGAAAATGATTCTGTTAGATTTGTTTAAGAAAATAGTGTTATATGTTTTGATCTCGGCATTCAGGCCAGAGACTCCATTGTCGGTGCGGGTTGCTAATGTATCCATACACCAAGACTCTTATAAGCCGCTTTTCAACTTGGTACATGAAAAAAATTGTTGAAGGTAAGTAAAAGAGTGGTACATGAGTCATATATGAATGTTTTATCTTGTTCATGTCCTTTTTATCAACTATCCAGATATACTCAATAACCATAGTACATATAGTTTCCTTACAGGATGACCTTGCGATGCATATCAGCTAGGATTCACCAGCGCGATCATGGGGACAATCCCCTTAGTGATGATGCTTGGATACATGGACTAATTTCTGAGGCGTTACCTCCATGTAGTAGACCTAATATACCACCACCAACGTAGAATCTCGTGGTACCTTTAGTACTAACAAAAAGGGGTGCAGGCTGAGCGCGCTCCATGAGTTCCGGAGACAGTGACCCCTCAGGTTCCAAGGCGAGCCCGTCCCTCAAACGGGTGAGGACTGGCATGAGGCGGTGAACAAATTTTTTCCATCTAGTGAGGAAACCAGCAAACCAAATGGTGATCCTTGGAGAGAGCCTTCTTCAAGGTTCAGTGGGAAGATGGTGGAGTCTGATTACGTAGACTCATGATGAGGATACTCTTTTGTGGACAGAGTTTGAGCGACTCAATAGGGATGAGATCTCTCCAATTATTCATAGAAGTGGTGCATGGACCACCGAGGTAGAAGAATAGAGTAGAACAGATAGAACCTCCAGGTGGAGGACATGGTATAGGAGAAGGGAGAGCTACATGTGGTGTAAGATGCTTTGACCTACTTCCACCAACACCCCTAGGAGGTCAATACCTGGCTCGGCGAGGTGAGGGACAGGGGTGGGGACATCCTCATGTGGTTGAGGAGTACAACCGAGGGACTACAAGGATGATATAAGGTAAACTCTGGTCTTTTCCACCTTATATTCCATACATATAGACTCATTTTCAAGTTATTAGTTCCTCTCCACATTTCTTTTGAGAAACCATGAGATTCTAGTATAGATGATGACTCGACCCTTACGCTTGGAGACATATACAGGAGGAGACTCGATGATCACACATATTTTCAGAATGTGTGATCTTACGCTTGGAGGTGAGAGTTTCGATTGGATTATATTGGTGGTATAGTCGAATCCTTACGATTTCATTCATGGTAGGAATTGGTTGTATTCGGTCCATTCCCAAATTAACTACTTTAGGAGAATAGTGTGGTCTATCTGCAGTGATGGGACACAATTTTCCATTATCGGTGAAAAAGGGGACCCGTGAAGCACAGAATGAGATCATTCTTACGAGGGTGTGTTCGATCAATGATGTGTTGACTAGACTTACCCTCATAGTAGTAGATTTTGTATGCATCCATTTCCCAGTAGTAGTGGCGGAGTATGAGGACGTATTTCCTGAAGATTATCCACGACTGCATCCCTACCGGGAGACTGAATTATTCATCGACCTCCAGCCCGTGATGACACCAATATCTCTGGAATCATATCAGATGGCTCATACAGAGCTGTCTGAGCTGAAGGTGAAGCTAGAGGATTTGCAGAGAAAGGGTTTTGTAAGACCCAATATTTTTCCCTGGGAGGACCTAGTTTTTTTTTCAAGACGGAATATGGGAGTTTGAGGTTGTGCGTGGATTAACGGTGCATGAATATGGAAATGATGAAGAAAATTATCCATTTCTGAAAATAAATGATCTTTTTGATTAGGTTAGAGGGGAAAAATGTTTCTCAAAGGTTGACCTTTGGTCAGGTTACCACCAGTTTCGAGTACGGGATGAGGATATACTGAAGATGACATTCAGATGACTCTACGATCACTATGAGTATATGGTATTACCATTAGGTATAACGAACACCCCCATAGTGTTCCTGGGGATTATGAACCAACTATTCCAAATGTACATGAACAAGTTTATACTGATTTTCATTAACAACATCCTTCTGTACTAGGAATCAGAGGAGGAGCACGCGATACTCTTGGAAATGGTTCTAGGAATAATCTAAGAGTACAATATTTATGTGAAGCTCTCAAAGTTCCTATTCTAGATTCATGAATTACACTTTCTAGGACACATCATCTCAGTAGATAGAGTAGGTGTGGACCTGGCCAAACTGGAGGCAATGTTAGTATGGGATCCACATTGGAGCATGACAGTGGTACAAAGCTTCCTTGGGTTGGAAAGTTATTACCGAAGATTCATTCCTTGTTTCTCTTAGATATTAGCACTTATGAAAACCTTGACCAGGATGGGGATTCCCTTCCTATGGATGGTGATGTTTCAGAAGGATTTTGAGTAGTTGATATAGAGTTCGACGAGCACCCCAATTTTGATATTGCCGAAGGAGGGTGTCGTGTGTGTAGTTTTATAGGATGCATCAGAGACTGGGAATAGACGTGTCATGATTCAATGACATGCATCGATTTCTTACAGTTCATGCCACTTTATGACACATGAGTATAACTATGCGACCCATGATCTAATGTTGGAAATGTTTGTCTTCATGTTTATGATCTGGTGACACTTACTAATGGGAGTGTGGTTTATCATATAATCTGACCACAAGATTATAATGAACATCTTCTCATAGATGGATCTGAATCTAAGATAGTAGAATTGGTTGGAGATCATCCATTACTATGATTTTGAGGTCATCTATACTCCTGGGAAGGGGAGGCAGGTGGCAGATGCTCTTTACAAGAGATCATTCTTGTAGCTATAGAGTGAGGTGACAGAATAGTTGGACTCATTACAGTTATCCTTCGTGGATAGAGAGGATGTGTCTAACCTTCAATTGATGGTTGTACCCCTATGCTCTTACACTGAGTTATGGAGTCACCGTTTAGGGATTTCGACTATGAGTTTTAACATTCTTAGTTATCATTAGGGAATTTACCTAGTGGGTATTCACAAGGTGGGGAGGACATAGTTCTTTTCAGAGGACACACTGTTGTACCAGTGGCCTTGCAAGAGGAGTTCCTGAAGGAGTTTCAGACATCCCCTTTTGTGGTACATCCTTGAGTGGCGAAGATGTACCAGGATCTCTGATGACGGTTCTGGTCATCAGGCATGAAGAAGGTAGTAGGAGAATTCATATCATGATGCCTTACATGGATGCAGTTGAAGGCTGTGAACCAAGTTATAGTGGGGTTAGATCACCCCATGGAAGTGCCATAATGGAAGTGAAATAGAATATTGATGGAATTCGTTATAGGATTTCCACGGACGTACTAGGGGCATGATTCCATCTGTGTGATCATTAATAGAGTCACCAAGTTGGCCAACATCATAACTATCAGGGAGAAGTGTTCCATAGAATTCTTGTGACACCTCTACGTGGTTGAGATAGATCGTATTTATGGAATCCCGTAGGAAATTGTCTTGATCGAGATACCCTGTTCACATCCCGGTTGTTGAAGATAATGAATTAGGATTTCAGGACTCATCTACGATTGATCACGTCATTCTGTCCCCAAAAAGATGGTAAGATGGAGATGACCATTCAGGTTGTTAAGGATATGTTGTGGGCCTGCATCAAGGAATTTGGTCGTAGTTGGATGGACCAACTACCACTGGTGGAGTTCGCATACAAAAACAGATATTAATCCACCATGGGGATTCACCGTTCGAGGAATTATATGGTAGACCATGCTAGTCACCACTTTTCTAGACCGAGCCTGATGATTTAGCACTTATGGGTCCAGAGTTGGTACGAGAAACCACTAAGAAGGTGAAAATCATCCAGGAGCAAATGAAGATTGTGAAATGATAGCAGAAGTCTTATGATAACAAGTGACAGAGCCCTATACAGTTTTAGGAGGGAGACCATGTCTTCCATCAAGTCACACCTTGACAAGGGTTACAGAGATTTAGCCATAGAGTTAAGATATATCTGAGGTTTGACACACCTTTTAAGATACTACACAGATTTTTTAAGGAGGAATACCACCTATATATACTGCCTCAGTTGCACCACATACATGATTTCTTCCTTATGTCGTAGCTGAGGAGGTACGTGCATGATCCATCACACATCATTGGCTGGGGTGAGCTGAACATCGAGGATGGAGTAACCTTTGATGAGTACCAGGTGGAGATAAAAGATCATTAGGGGACGATCCTTCATGAGATATTGATTCCTTTGGTGTGCATCTTGTGGTAGCACAAGAATATTCAAGAGAGCACGTGGGTGCGGGAGGCTTAGATCCATGCCCATTACCCACATATTTTTGAGTAGGCCTTATTTGGGCTTTTCAGGGATGCAAAGACCCATGGTGGGGATAATGTAATGTCTCATATTTTATGTGTAATATTTTTATATATTATATATAATTATTTCCATACAAGACCATTTGACGGCATGAGATTCCGAGGCCCGGATTTCACAGAATAAATGATTGAAATTAATTAATCTTCTAAATAGCGCGCACATGTAGTTTTCCCCAAAAATTGCTATAACGTTTCATCGGGTGTCCAGATTAGATATATGAGGGTACCACTACATTCAGATCATTGAATTTACCTTATGTAGGTCCTTACATCGACCGATGCGGGTCGGCTTCAAAATTTAGTTCGTGGATTTTTTAAAGGAAATAAAATAAATTTGAAATTAAATTATTATAAATGTTTCGTTTTGTCCCAACAACCTATTTCCTCCCTGTAAAATACATACATATGGAATGTTCGCAGGGTTAGCTGCATATCCCTATGAATTTTTATTTTCCCATTGGAGCTTTGGAGTAGAACTTGTTGGTGGACGATGATGACATGATCAATTGACGCATCTCGAATTCGACGAAACTTACCAAGGAACGTGATTTGGAGATCAATCATCAACCGAATTGAGGTACAGGTTTCTTATTTTGATTTAGTTCTTCCCCATTCTTCAATTAAACAACAAACATGGAACAACCCACTGACAGGTTAATCCGTGGATTGTGCGTTATTGCGGGAGGGTTTTCCTTTCTGTTTTTAGGGGTTTGATTTGAGAAATTGATTAGAGTTGTTTGATTATCATCTGATTCACCTATTTAATCCTTCTAACATGAGTGGATAAATGTCTTGACAAACAACTATGGAGGTTAATTTCTCAATTTTGATTATTGGATTTCTTCTTATTTTCTTGTCATTCTTCATGGGGCGACGAACAATGGATCGTTTCACATCCAGTTTGCAATGAAACAATCCAAAATTGGAGATCCGACATAGCAACGACCTATCAGAGGTGAGACGATTATGGAGGATGAAGAATCAGCTCAGATCGGGATATATTGTTCTTCAAGCGTTCTTCACACGGGTGGATCGATACGCGTTTTCATGCCTGATCAAAGGCATGAAAAAAATGTAGAATCCATAGTGACGTCATGGTGACTTAGAATCTGAAGTTTTCCAGAAAAAAGATCATTAGGACAAAGATTAGAGATTCACCGAGGCATGGTGGAGAAGTTTTGTGTTTCTGGATTTTTCCATAACACATGATGCGTATCCTGAAGAACACATTGTTTGGTACCGATGGTGGCAGCTAGGGTTTGTGTGCTGCACGCGATGAAGAACACGATGTGCCTCCAGGGAGACACGACAAGTGGGAACCACCCAGGGGCGGCTGGAGTTCAGGGAAATGAGAAGCATTTACATGGCGTGTTCTCAGAAGGACAGGTCATGTAGGTCCTTACACGAGACTCAGTTCGTATCTAGGAAGTCACAAAGACACGAGGTGGAGTACACACCATGTACTCCACTACAAGGCCATATGAGGAAAGTTACACAGGCTACCCGTTTACTAGTTACATGGGATGGCCTACATGGGATGAACCTACGTACGGTCAAACTACTGTGTACAATGAGGGAACCCCTGTTACTAGGACAGTGTGTGTGGTCTGTAATACACACTATGTACTTACCTTTCGACATGACATGTTCCTTATAGCTTGGGACATTTCACACAGGTAGTACCCAGATTCGAGATACATAGTGTGTGACCCTCATACACACCATTTATATCATGGAACGTGGCTTAAACCACTTTTCTACTGTATCTTGGACATGTTTTGTTTGGGTTACTTCCAATTTCTCTCATTCCCCTGAAAGTTAGGTATCGTTTCCATCCTCAGGAGTATGATCTCTTCCACCAAACATTATGAGATAGAGTCGGGTATCCCTCCAAGAGTCCTAGAGTGTAACACCATAATCTTCCATGGTATGCTTCTCTTTGAATAATACAGTAGCGTGTGTTATACTCAACTTCGAGTTCTAAAACATACCATAACCAATCAAACTAGCTGTTATGAATAGTAATACATATTTTTTTTGAAATTTTATAAATTTTATCTCTCAAAATGGACTTCACTTTTGGATTTGGAGTATCTAATTTATCCTAAGGTGAATGTTTTGTACTTTTCGGATAACTTTTATATTTTGATGAATAGTGAAAACTACTAAATTTTAATTAAAAACAACTTTTTAATGAAAATAATTAATAGTGATAAATTATGAATTTGAGTGGTTTTAATGTATATTTAGAATATATTTTTACCATTTAATAAAATTTTGTTCATTTCACATAATTTCACAATTAAACCGGACATAAACAAGTATCAATCTTTTGATAGTTATTATATCTTAAAAACACGCTTTTTGTTTTGACACCGGGAATTAATTTTAAATTAATTTCTTCCACTTATGTATTTTGAATTTGGAAAAATGGATTCCATATTTGGAATCAAGATGTCCAAATTGTGAAAATAGTTAACTTTTATATTTAGACATTTTGTATAATTACTTCGGAAAAAATTTTATTTACCATGGTTAAAGGGTAAATCCGGTAAATAAGGGTTAAAAATAATATTATAATAATACTAAATTACCAAAAAACGTGTCTTAACCTTATTTTTGATAAATTTCTGACCATGGAAATCTTTTTGTCGATTTTGGGACCCCATGGAGCCACTTGTAAGTGATAATGACACTTTATATTAATTAAGTTAAAATATATACAAAAATGACATAAGCATATATCTTTTAGAAAAACAATTTTTATATAGGTTTATATATGTTGGATTTTGGACTATAAATATTAATTATAAATCTAAAAAGATTTCCTAAATAATGGTATTTTATTTATAATTTTTATAAATGTAATAATTAATATTATTTATGACACAATAATGATGCAGTATTTACCTTATTTATGAAAGAATCAAATAATTGGTATTATAAATGTCAAAATTAATATAATTTAAAAGTTTTGATGACATCCATGAATTTTGATGATTAATATTACATAATAGTATTTCTTAAATTAATTTGGTTTGAATTAATTATTGTTTTAATACTTTAACAAAAATAAATTATTGAATAGTGTCTAAATTGACATAAAAGAGTTTTTAAAAAAAATATTATATTATTAATTTATATTCAATTCCTAAAAATCTATGGATCGGCCAAGAGACTTATATAATGATAGGTGTATCATTAATGGACAAATTTGGGGTCTCTTAGATGTATATAGTATGATTATTAACTATATAATATAAAAATACAAAGTGACATGGTAATTGTTAAACTAATTAACTGAGAGTTAAAACTAAAATATAAGGTTAATATAGTGACCCAAACATGTATAAAACCTAATGGTTGAGTGGTTTTCGACCAATACCCACCTTAAAATTTAAAATATCCACTTTGGAGCCATTAGAAACCGAATATGAATTTATTATAAAATAATATTTCTATTTTTTCCAAAGATGTCCCTCACCCCTCTTATAAAAGGGCACTCCCCATTCCCATTAATTAAAACCATAAAAGCCTTTTGGTTCGGCAAAACCCTGACCAAATACTCTCTCAACTTCCCTCACTTAATCCTAGAGGCCATCCTTTTGTCAGAAATCCAACCTAATGAGTCATTTTGATCAAATCAAAAGGAAGAACCCGAAGAAGAGGTAATGTTTTCACCACCCTCTTTCAAGTTCCTTTCTTCGTCCACTTCTTCTTTCTTTGTTATAACCATTCTAAAGCAATAACTCCAGTATATTATATATACTTTGATGTTATTATAAACATTGTATTAACATAATTAAGTATTCTATCCATCCTTTGAATGACATGTCACCATACATGTGTACGTACGGTTTACCATCTCGACGTCGTGGTGTAATTGCTATCAAAACATTATTATTTTTATGGGTATAATAATGATGTGTAATTCATATAAATAATAAATATAACATGATAATTATTTTGTATATATTATATACCATCCAATTAAATATTATTTTAATATCAAAACAATGATATTGTCGCTCGTGCGTACGTACGGACTACCGTCTCCACGAACGCGATGAGATTCATTCCCCATCGTATCTATTCAAGAAAAAATTTGTTGGATGATTAAAAAATAATATTTAAGGACTTAATATCATTCGGGATATGAGTATGATGCAACCTATCCATATCAAACACGTCTTATATAAAATAAAATGAGTAAGTTAACACCCAAAACGACGATAATACTAATATTTTATTAACAAAGTGCTGTTAAAAGATCATATATGATATCATATTAATATATATGATTATTTTATAATTAAATAACAATTATATCACCATTATACAATAGGTTAACCTACCCCAACCAAGGAAAAGTACAAGGTAAGGGTTTATTTCGCAATATCTTCATTATCTGAGGTTGTTTATACGTAATAATCTACTGGGACTTCTTTATCATCCACATCCATGTTTCTTAAAAATTAATTTCAAAACATTTTTACAATTTACTATAATATGGGTTAAATTCATTTATACCCTTTTTTAAATTTTATAAGTGGTTTATAAAGGAATATTTCCATCGTCTTCCAAACTAGGTCTTTTCTATCCTTTTCGACAGAATTAAGGTAAGTATGTCTTTTTTTAACTTATACGGCGGGTGCGGTTATTTTCCACAATTTTAAAATCTTCGAAGCTTCCCTTACAAGATTATAAGAAAATTTTAAAATTAAATGTTTTATTTTATAATTATGTTACTTTTAAATTATTTCAAACAAATAGATATTTCTCTCAAATAGTTTTGATTTCATCTATGTCAACATCCTTTGATGGATTTTAAGCTTATTTGAGGTTGATTTATTATGATACAAAACTTCCATATTGTATTGAAGGTTTTGTGATTTGTTTGACTGTGGATGTGTTATTTTTATACAATTCATGGATTATGGAGAAAGTATTTACATTTCGTATGCTAGTTTTAATACGAATGTTTATGTTCTGTTTAAACATGTTCATATGAGGAATGCATTGGACTTAATATGTGACGGGTGGAGCCCGCTATAGCTCCTCGATGCATTGGCAGGTCTCATAAGACAAACAAGTTTCTTGGCACAAGGCCTTGACAAAATCTTATTTGTAGTCTTGGCACGAGGCCTTCACTATGTGGTTATAATAGTCTAGCATTATGCATTCCATCATCATAAAAGTGGTTATTGATATTGTATGTGATTATTTGACTAGTAGAATATTCATGTGAATAAGTATAAGGAATTATTTCATTTTATTTCTACCATATTATGCTGAATATCAAGTTTTAAAAGGCTTTTGTTTTATTTATACATTACCTTAAATGTTTATGCTTATTTATGAAAGTTTCCGCTACATTGTTATCCTTACTGGGCATTTGAGCTCACCCCTTTCTATGTTTTATTTTTCCCAGGATGTGAAGAAGTATTTTATGAATGACTTTCAGGGATAGTATGAGGGGATAAGAGTGTAGACTATGGAGACTATCTTGTTGTAGTTTTTCATTTTATGATGTAATGTAAACATTATGAATGTATCTACTTATTCCAAGGCTACTAAACTAATCAGTCTTTCGAGACTTGATCTTTCTTGCGATCACGAAAATGTTATGTAATAATGTACCGACTCTAGGCAACTGGTGTCGGGGCATTACAGTTGGTATTAGAGGAAGTTTAGTACAAACCATGGAAGCTAGATTTAGATAAACTATGATTAGAGCACATAGACCTAGGATTAACTTTGAGGATTATTATAGAAGAACTTCCTAGAATTTTGGTACTGTAGAGATTTTGTGAGTTTTCCAAGAAATACATCCCTGTCTGGATACAAGCAGGTAGAGGAGGCTCTGTCACAGATGTACCTAGGGGTAAAACCCAAAAACACAGCATTGAGCAAGACTCGAATGGGAACTAGTGCACAACAATGGGCCTTGCTTCACTCTTGGTTATGACACTCCCGGAGGATATGCTTAGGATAACTCTCATTTTCTTTACAAATAATTATGATGGCATTATGAGTATATACGTCCTCAAGGAGTTTTTTTTTATGATTATGGATTATATCCATAAATAGTTCAATTAATGTTAAGTGTTTTATAATTATGGAATTATGTATTTTGATTCATAAACTGATCTAGTTTATGCCATTGTTTAGAAATGGCACCTAGTGGAAGAAATGAAAACTGTATCATTGCACACACTCCATGTAGGGATTTCCCTCCTGCTCCAAATAATTAAAGTGGAGGTGGTGATGCAACTGGTGCTGATCAACTAATCACTATACTGGGACAACTCACTTAGGTTATGAATAATAACCTTACCCCCCTGGAGCACCCAAATCCATAGCATGGACGATCAATGTTAGATCGCTTCATGAGGAAACAACCACCAATGTTCAATGGGATTACAAATCCTTTAGTAGCTGATCAATGGATAAATTCCCTTGAATAAATATTTCAGGCTTTGGGGAGTAGTGAAAGGGAAAAAATTATCATGGCAGTTTACCGCCTCACTGGAGATGCTGATCAATAGTGGTTATTGATTCAAAACATGAAGGAAGATAATGAAGGATAAAATATGGAATGGAGGGAGTTAAAAGATATATTTTTAGAAAAATACTTTCCGCGTGACAATCGAGTAGATATGGAAAGGCAATTTCTGAGTTTGAGACAAAAGGAGGATGCTAATGTCGCAAAGTATGAGGCTAACATTACAAGGTTAGAAAGGTATGCTGGAGATTATATACATAACCAAAGAAGTAAGATTTATTGCTTCTTTGATGGGTTAATACCATTTCTCTGTCGAGCATTAGTCTCTCAATCCTTCTCGTCATACGAATACATTGTCTCATGTGCTATCAAGACAGTGAAAGAATTCTCTAACTCTTATAACTTTAAAGAAAAGAAATAGAAGAAGATATCTGCTAATCAATCTGGGAATGGAAATAAATAGAATAAGGTAAAAGTTGAATATCCATCCTGAAGTAAATGTGGGAAGAAACACCCCGATACTTGCTTAAAAGGAACGAGAGTCTGTTACAAGTGTGGTGAAAAAGGCCACCAAGCTCGTCATTACAAGGGGAAGAAGGGAGCTACGGATGTCCAATGATACAATTGTAGGGAGATGGGACATTATGAAAATGAATGTCCAAAGCGTCAGGTGAACTTACCTCAGAAAAGGCCAAGGGATCAAGGACAAGCTTATGTTATCATTACTGCTGAGGTAGAAGCTCCGAAAGACATGGTGTCCGGTAATTTTAGGGTTTCCTCAAGTTTAGAAATTGCATTATTTGATTCTGTATCATCAGATTGTTTCATATCTTACCAGTTTGCTAAGAAAAGTAGATATTTCCAATTTGATTTAACAAGGGAGTTGTCAGTTAAAACTTCTTAGGGAAGTATCATTGCAACAAGGTTTTGTGAATCAGTCCCCATTAGATCACATAAATGTTCTTTATACGCTGATCTCATCGTCATACCTATGATTGAGTTTGATATAATCCTCGGTATGGATTGGCTTTCAGACCATGATGAGAATATTTATTGTAAGAATAAGGAGTTTATGATTTTTGATGATGATGATAAGGAACACCTTATCTTTAGAGCAGAATCATAACCACCTAATTCTTATCTAGATCCACCCCCAGTAGCTCAATTAAATTCAATTATTGGGGAGGAAGAGAATGAAATGACTGTGGGTGAGGAAAGGAATGTTCATATAGAGGATGTAACTATTGTGAAAGAATATGTAGATGTGTTTCTGGATGATTTACCTGGACATCCTCTAGAATGAGATGTTGAGTTTTCCATTGATTTAATTCCTGGATCAAGGCCTATATCGAATACCCCTTATAGAATGGCCACTATGAAATTAGATGAACTAAAGAAAAAACTATAAGAATTAAGTAATAAGGGATTTATTCGCCCTAGTGTTTCTCCATGGGGAGCCCCTGTTCTTTTTGTTAAAAAGAAAGATGGATCTATGATGTTATGTATCGACTACAAGGAGATTAATGATATAACAATAAAGAACAAGTATCCATTACCTCACATTGATGATTTATTTGACCAACTGCATGGAGCTCAATACTTTTCAAAGATTGAACTTCGATCTGGATACCATAAGTTGTGTGTGAAGAAGGAAGACATTCCGAAGACAGCATTTCGAACCAGCTACGGGCATTACGAGTTAACGGTAATGCCATTTGGGCTGACTAATGCGCCCTCTGTATTTATGGATCTAATGAATTGAGTTTTCAATGAATATCTAGATAAATTTTTGGTGGTATTTATTTATGATATCTTGGTATACTCCAAAAGCTAATAAGATCATGAAAATCACTTGCGCATTATCCTGAAGACTCTGAGAAGACATGAATTATATGGGAAGTTTAGAAAGTGTGAATTCTGGAATCAGGAGATTTCTTTTCTTAGCCATATTTTCTATAAATATGGAATATCTATTGATCCTCCTAAGACCAAGGAAATCGAAGAATGTCCTGCACCGACGAGTATAACTGAGGTACGCAGTTTTATTGGTTTGGCATGTTGTTATCGACATTTCATCCAGAATTTTTCCCGATTAGCTAACCCATTAACAAATCTCACACATAAAGGGGTTAAATTTGTTTGTATAAAAGAGTGTGAAGAATGTTTCGATGAACTAAAGAGAAGATTAGTCAATGATCCTAAATTGACTCTACCATCGGGGAATGATGGGTTCGTTATTTATAGTGATGCATCAAAGAAAGGACTTGGTTGTGTCCTTATGCAGAATGATAGGGTTATTGCCTCTGCATCACGATAGTTGAAAATTCATGAACAAAACTATCCTACTCATGATCTCGAGTTAGCATCTGTGATCTTTGCTTTGATTATATGGAGATACTACCTCTATGGTGAAAAATGTGATATTTATACTGATTATAAGAGTTTGAAGTATATTTTCTCACAAAAAGAACTCAACATGAGGCAAAGGTGATGGCTTGAACTACTCAAGGATTATTATTTCATGATACACTACCACCCGGGGAATCCAAATAAGGTGGAAGATGCTTTGAGCAGAGAAGATCATGGAGTTTTGAACATGGTGAGAATTGAAAGGGATCTTATTTTCACGGATCTAGTGAAAATGGATATGGAATTACCATGGAAGGTGAAACATCAATGCTTTTTCAAATGGTTGCCAAACCATCTTTACGAGAAAGGATAAAGAGTTCTAAGATCGATGATGAAGAATTTCAAAAGAAGATTAAAGCTATGAATGATGGGAGATTAAGATAATTTGTGTTTGAGGAAGGAATTTTGAAATTCAGGAAGAGACTTTGTGTTCCCGATATACCTGATCTAAAAAGGGAATTTCAGGAAGATTCTCATAGTTCCAATTTCTCTATACACCCTGGGAGAACCAAAATGTATAGAGATTTAAATGAACATTTTTGGTGGGACAACATGAAGAGGGAGATTGGTGATTTTTTGTCAAGATGTATGGTTTGTCAACAAGTGAAAGTTGGAAGGAAACTTCCTGGTAGAGTATTGAAACCTCTTCCCATACCTGAGTGGAAATGGGATAATATCATGATGGACTTTGTCATGGGACTACCAAAGACTCCAATAAATAACGATGAAATATGGGTTATTGTTGTCCGTCTTACCTAGTCAGCACATTTTCATACTATAAGAGAATATCTACTACTGGAATGTCTTGAAAGACTATATATTAATGATGTTGTGAGACTTCATGGAGTACCCCTATTGATTGTTTCGGATCGTGTTCCCCATTTTACTTCAAGATTCTGGAAGAGTCTTCAGAAGGCTTGAGATACTGAACTTTTTTTGAGCACTGCCTACCACCCTCAAACCGATGGAAAATCAGAACAAACTATTAAACCATTAAGAAGACATGTTGAGATCCTCCTCACATGACTTTTAGGGTATGTGGGATCAATATTTACCTCTGGTAGAATATTCCTATAACAATAGCTTCCATCCAAGTATTCAGATGGCACTATATGAAGCGTTGTATGGAAAGAGATGTCGCACACCAACCTGTTGGGATGATGTTGGTGAAAGAAAACTTGTAGCCCCAGAACTGGTGGATGAAATGATGGAAAAGGTGAAGGTAATCCAAAACCATATCAAAGCTACTCAAAGTAGGCAGAAGAGCTACGCCGATAATCGAAGGAAGAATTTGGAATTTCAAGTTGGTGATCATGTTTTACTGAAGGTATATCCATGGAAAGGAGTTATAGGTCTTGGTATGAAGGGTAAATTGAGTCCCAGGTACATTGGACCTTTCGAAATTCTAGAACGAATTGGGACTGTAGCTTACCGTTTGGAAATGCCACCAAATCTCTCCAAAGTTCAAGATGTGTTCCATTTATCACTGTTGAGGAAATACATGCCTGAACCAACGCATGTACTCACCTATGAGGAATTAAGACTGCAACATGATCTGTCTTATTAAGAAGAGCCCATCAAGATTCTTGATATGAGAGAACAAGTACTGAGAAACCAGATGACTCTTCTAGTAAATGTTTTGTTGAGAAACCATAAGATGGAAGAGGCAATGTGGGAACCCGAGAAACTTATGATGAAGAACCACCCGAGTCTTTTCATGCGGTAGTATTCTAGAAATTTTCAGGACGAGATTATTTGAATTAGGGGAGAATGTAACACCCCAAGATTCCACGGTATTCTTCTTGTTGAATAATACAGTAACGTGTGTTATATGCAACTTTGAGTTCTAACACACACCACAACCAATCAAACTAGCCGTTATGAATAGTAATACCTACTTTTTTTTTAAATTTTATAAATTTTATCTCTCAAAATGTACTTAATTTTTTGATTCGGAGTTTCGAATTTATCCCAAGGTGAAATTTTGGTACTTTTCAGATAATTTTTATATTTTGATGAATAGTGAAAATTACTAAAATTTAATTAAAACAACTTTTTAAATCAAAATAATTAATAGAGATAAATTATGAATTTGAGTGGTTTTAAAGTATATTTAAAATATATTTATACCATTTAATACAATTTTGTTCATTGGACATAATGTCACAATTAAACCGGACATAAACAAGTATCAATCTTTTGATAGTTATTATATCCTAAAAACACGTTTTTTGTTTTGACAGTGGGAATTAATTTTAAATTAATTTCTGCAACTTCTGTGTCTTGAATATGGAAAAATGGATTCCATATTTGGAATCAGGATGTCCAAATTGTGTAAATAGGTAACTTTTATTTCTAGACATTTTGAATAATTACTTCGGAAAACATTTTATTTACCATGGTTAAAGGGTAAATCCAGTAAATAAGGGTTAAAAAATTATATTATAATAATACTAAATTACCCTAAAATGTGACCTAACCTTATTTATTGATACATTTCCGACCGTGGACATATTTGGGTAGATTTTGGGACCCCATGGAGCCACTTGTAAGTGATAATGACACTTTATATTAATTAAGTTAAAATTAATACAAAAATGACATAAGCATATATCGTTTAGAAAAACAATTTTCATATAGGGTTATATATGTCGTATTTTGGACTATAAATATTAATTAGAAAGATAAAAAAAATTCCTACATAATTGTATTTTATTTATAATTTTTATAACTTTAATAATTTATATTATTTATGACACAATAATGATGCGGTATTTCCCTTATTAATGATGGAATCAAATAATTTGTATTATAAATGTTAAAATAAATATAATTTGACTGTTTTGAGGACATCCATGAATTTTATTGCTTACTATGACAATATATGATTGCTTAAATGATTTTGTTTTGATATAATAAAGTTTTTAAGACTTTAACAAAAATCAATTATTGAATAGTGTCAAAATTTACATAAAAGAGATTTTAAAACAAATATTATATTATTAATTTATATTCAATTCCTAAAAATCTAATAATCGGCCAAGAGACTTATATAATGATAGGTGTATAATTAATGGACCACTTTGGTGTCTCTTATATGTATATAGTATGTTTATTAACTATATAATATAAAAATATAAAGTGACATGGTAATTGTTATACTAATTAACTAAGAGTTAAAACTAAAAGATAAGGTTAATATAGTGACCCAAACCTATCCAAAACCTATTGGTTGAGTGGATTTCGACCCATACCCAACTTAAAATTTAAATAATCCACTTTGGATCCATTAGAAACTGAATATTAATTTATTATAAAATAATATTTCTATCTTTTGCAAAGGTTCCCCTCACCCCTCTTATAAAAGGGCACTCCCCCTTCTCATTAATTCACACCATCAAAGCCTTTTGGTTCGGCCCAACCCTGCCCACATAAACTCTCAACTTCCATCACTTCATCCTAGAGGCCATCCTTTAGTTATAAAGCCACCCTAATGAGTCTTTTTGATCAAATCAAAAGGAATAACCCGAAGAAGAGGTAATGTTATCACCACCCTCTTTCATGTTCCTTTCTTCTTCCACTTCTTCTCTATTTGTTATTACCATTCTAAAATAATAACTCCAGCATATTATATATACTTTTATGTTATTATAAACATGGTATGACCATATTTCAGTATTCTATCCATCCTTTGAATGACATGTCACCATACGTGTGTACGTACGTCTTGCCGTCTCTACATCTTGGTGTAATTGTTATTCAAAAAATTATTATTTGGATGGGTATAATAATGATGTGTAATTCATGTAAATAATAAATATAACATGATAATGATTCTGTATATATGATATACCATCCAATTAAATATTATTTTAATATCAAAAGAATGATATTGTCACTCGTGCGTACGTACAGACTACCGTCTCCACGAATGCGATGAGATTCATTCCTCATCGTATCCATTCAAGACTAAATTTTATTGGATGATTAAAAAATAATATTTAAGGACTTAATATCATTCTGGTTATGATTATGATACAACGTATCCATAACAAACTCATCTTATATAAAATAAAATGAGTATGTTAACACTCAAAACGACGATAATACTAAGATTTTATTAACAAAGCGTTGTTAAAAGATTATATATGATATCATATTAATATATATGATTATTTTATTATTCAATAAAAATTATATCACCATTATACAAGAGGTTAACCTACCCCAACCAAGGAAAAGTACAAGGTAAGGGTTTATTTCACAATCTCTTCATTATCTGAGGTTGTTTATACGTAATAATCTACTGGGACTTCTTTATCATCCACATCCATGTTTCATAAAAATGTATTTCAAAACATATTTACTATTTGATAGAATATGGTTTAAAGTAATTTATTCCCTTGTTTGAATTTTATATGTGGTTTATAAAGGAATATTTCCGATTTTTTCCAAACAAGGTCCTTTTTAACCTTTTCGACAGAATTAAGGTATGAATGTATTTTTTTTAACTTATACGGTGGGTGCGGTTATTTACCGCCATTATAAAATCTTTGAAACTTACCTTACAAGTTTATAAGAAAATTTTCAAATTAAATGTTTTATTTTTATTTATGTGACTTTTATATGATTTCAAAAAAAGAGATATTTCTCTCAAATAGTTTTGATTTCATCTATGTCAACATCCTTTGATGGATTTTAAGCTTATTTGAAGTTGATTTATTATGATGCAAAACATCCATATTGTATTGAAGGTTTTGTGATTTGTTTGACTGTGGATGTTTTATTTTTATACCATTCATGGTTTATGGAGAAAGTATTGACATTTCGTATGCTAGTTTTAATATGAATGTTTATGTTATGTTTAAACCTGTTCATATGAGGAATGAATTAGACTTATTATGTGACAGGTGGAGCCTGCTAAAGATCCTTGATGCATCGGTAGGTCTCATGAGACAAACTAGGGTCTTGGAACAAGGCCTTGACAAATTCATATTTGTAGTCTTGGCAAGAGGCCTTGACTATGTGGTTATGATAGTATGGAATTATGCATTCCATCATTATAAAAGTGTTTATTGATATTACATGTGATTATTCAACTAGTAGAATATCCATGTGAATAAGTATGTGGAATTATTTAACATTATTTCTTCCATATTATTCTGAAGATCAAGTTTTAAATGGCTTTTGTTTTAGTTATACATTGCCTTAAATGTTTATGCATATTTATGAAAGTTTCCGCTATATTTTTTACTTACTGGGCATTTGAGCTCACCCCTTTCTATGTTTTATTTTTCCCATTATGTGAATAAGTATTTTATGAATGACCTGTAGGGATAGTATGAGGGGATAAGAGTGTGGACTATGGAGACTATATTGTTGTAGTTTTTTATTTTATGATGTAATGTAAACTTTATGAATGTATCTAGTTATTACAAGGCTGCTAAACTAATTGGTCTTTAGAGACATTATCTTTCTTGTGTTCATGCCAATTTTATTTAATAATGCACCGACTCTGGGTAACTGGGGTCGGGGTGTTATATGGAGTGATATCCTCTATCGATTCTCGACCCTAGGTAGAGTTAGGTATCGACGTGAATATTACCGTAAGGTGTTGATCCACTACATGCTACGTCAATCCGGATGAGTTGAGGTATCCGCCAATTCCCTGGAAGTTGTCCCTATCTATGTATCTTGATATTTCCTCACTCAGGAGTGTGTTCTCCCGAAATGAGTGTTTCTATTTGTAGTGAAATTTCCCAATAAATGGTACTTCTCAGACGAATGTCGTCAGAGCTATCAGACTCATGGAGTGAGTTATCCTGGACAATGCTTCGTGGAATCTTCTAACTCGTTCTTTAGTATGGGTATGAGATTGTACAACTAGTCCCTAGACTAAGGGTCTAGGTTTTGAGTATGTATGGATGTGTTTCTTCTATTATATGATCTGTAGAGGTATATAGTGTAGATATGACATTACCATTCCATTGTGTATTTCTTTGTGGTTTTGGGGTCCCCTACTGAGTATTGTTATACTCAACCCTTCACAGGCATTTCCCACACGTGTCGTTTCTTGTGAAGGCGAGGGAACTTTTGATGGAGTACATGGAAGACCAAGACCGAAACGAGATTTCCGAGTCCCCTATAGGCTGAGGTTTTTCCTACAGCTACGAGCTGCAGTCCCAATACCTCTTTGTGCTTATAGGTTTGACTTTGTAGTTGTATACTCTCTTTTTTTGTTTGTCATGTATTATTTCACAGTTTACTTTCCGCACATTACATTTGTTGTACACTACTAGATGGGTATTATTTTATTCATTCATATTGATCATTATTGGTTTTTTAATTTATGAATTTTTAGGCATCGAGATGCGTGTGTTTGTAAATGTACTTATTAAAAGCCTCTTATGTTAGTAATATGCCTTCTCGGTTCTATTCACCATCCCCTGGAATATTGGAGGCGAGCATGGGGAGTCACAGTACGATCCCCGCTAGGACAGGTCATGATAGAGTGGTATCAATGGTGGTTGATTCTACATTAGGAACAAGATTCTGTGATATTTGATTCGGGGAAACAATGTTATGTGTTTGGAGCTCGTCATTCAGGCCAGAGACACCAGTGTTGGTGCAGACGACCAACGTATGCACATACTAGGTCTCTGATAACATTATTTTCATCTCGTTACATGAAAACTATAGTTTCGGGGATTTAAAAGAATGGTACATGAGTCATATAGAAATGATTTGTGTTTTTCAAGTACTTTGTGTCATCTATCCAGATATACTCATTAACCATTTTACATCTTGTTTCTATATAGGATGCCCCTATGATGCATACTCGCTAGGATTCAGCAGTGCGATAATGAGGATGATCCCCTCAGTGATGAGGCGTTGATACTGGGACTAATTCCCCTAGAGTTACATCAAGGTAGTGCACATGCTATACCACCACCCACAGAGTAGCCCATGGTACTTGCAGTACTGACAGATGAGGGGCGCAGGTTGAGCGTGCTCCATGAGTTCTAGAGGCAAAGACCCCTCAGGATTCAAGGCGAGCCCGACCCTCAGGCGTATGAGGACTGGATTGAATTAGTGAATAGAGTTTCCCATATTTTTAGGACACCAGTGGAGCAGATGGGGATCCTAGGTGTGATCCTTCTTTTGGGTTCATCAGGTCCATGGTCGAGTCAAAATACACCGACTCACGATGAGGAGACTCTTTCATGGACGGGGTTTGAGAGACACTTTAGAGAAGACTTCTCTCCGGTTGGGTAGATAACCGGTCGATGGACCACCGAGGAAGAGGAAAACAGTAGGATAGACCTACCCGCTAGGTGTGGAATGTGACAAAAGAGTAGGGAGAGTTGTTGGTGGTGGAAGACACTTTGATATACTTCCACCACAACCCACATGAGGGATGAACTAGGCATATGGAGTCGGGGGACAGGGGTGGGGACGTCTTCATGCTATTTAGGCGTACGAACAAAGGACACCAGGGATAATCCATGTTACGATATGTTTATTTTTTACCTTAGATTCTATACTTATAGACACATGTGCGGATTATTAGTTCCATGCAACATGTCTTCTGCAAAAGCTTGAGATTCTGTTAGAGACACTGATAAAACCCTAACGCTTGGAGAAACCTATGGTAGAAGACTCAATGATCACACATATTTGAAGATACTGTGATTTTACCCTTGGAGGCACGAGTTTCTTTTAGATCCTATTGGTGGAAGTGTCGAGGCTTTATGAAGTCATTATCAATATAGATTGGTTGTCTTCGGTCCATTCCCATATTGACTTTTTTAGGCAAAGAGTGTGTTGTGTCTGCAACGATGGGATGAGATTTTCCTTTGTTGATGAAAAGGAGAACCAGGAAACATAACATGGGATCTTGATTAGGATGGTGTAGCCGATCCCTCATGAGTTGGTTAGACTTACCCTAGTAACAGAAGATGTTGTGATATTCAAGTTCCCATCAGTAGTGGCGGAGTACGAGGACGTCTTTCCCGATGATGTTCAAGGATTGCCTCCCCTTTGAGAGATCAACTTCTACATCTATTTTATACCGGGATGACACTGATATCCTCGCCAGTATATCTGATGGCTCACACAGAGTTCTGTGAGATGACGGTGCAGCTAGAGTATTTTCAATAGAACGGTTTTGTAAGTCCCAACGTTTCACCCTGGATGAACATAGTTTTGTTTTTCAAGAAGGAAGATTTGTTTTTGAGGTAGTGTGTGGATTACTAGTGCCTGGTTGAGGAAAAACTGAAGAACATGTATCCATTTCCGAGGATCGAAGACAACTTTGATCATATGAGAGGGGCACAATGGTTCTCAATGGTTTACCTTTCGTCAAGTTACCACCAATTACGAGTATGTGACGAGGATATACCAAAGAAGGAATTATGATACCACTACAGTCACTATTGGTAATTGGTAATGCCATTTGCCATAACAAATGCCCCCATAGTGTTATTGGGTCTTCTGAACTGGTTCTCTAGCCATACATGGATTGGTTCATAGTGGTCTTCATTGAAGACAACCTTGTGTACTCGGCGTCAGTGGAGGAGAATACGAAACACATGCAGATGGTTCTACAAGTACTATGACAGTAAAAGATTTATGGGAATCTCTCGAAGACCCAGTTCTAGAATCATGATGTCCACATTGTGAGACATGTCATTTCAGAAGATGGAGTAGTTGTGGACCTAGCCAAAGTGAAGGCTATATTTGTATGGGAGCTACCTCTTAGCATGATAGACGTACGAAGAATTATTTTGGTTCATTTGATATTACCGAAGATTAATTATTGATATCTCCCGAATATCAGCACCGATGATAGCCTTGACCGGGAAGGGGAAACCCTTCTTTTGGATGAAGAAGTGCCCAATGTATTTCAAGAATTAGAGACAGAGTTTAACGAGCACCACTATTTTGAGATTGCTGGAGGAGGGTTTCAGGTACATAGTTTTCTACATTTCTTTAGGGACCGGCCATGGATGTTTCCAGATACTGAGATATGAAATAATTAATTATGGTACATTCTATATTAGGCCACATGAGAGGAACTATGAGACCCATTATTTTGAGTTCGCAGTGGTAGTCTTTTCGTTGATGATTTGGAGACACTACCTTATGGGCGAGTGGTTTCTTTTCTACTCTGACCTGAAGAGCCTCAAGTACATATTTTCATAGAATGATCTGAATATGAGATAGAGGCTTTTCTTACATTTACTATTGTACTATGATTTAGAGTTCATCTATACTCTTGGGAAGGGGAGAAAGGTGGAATATTCTCTTAGAAGGATATCGATCTTGCAACTATTGAGTGAGGCAATAGAACAGTTAGGCTCAATAAAGTTATCCTTCATGGACAGAGAGGATGCATCGCACCTTTAGTCTATAGTTGTGAACCCTCCTCTCTTAGATATATTTAGGTAGGCATAGTTTGGGTTTGTTAAATGTGAGGCTTTACATTCTATGTCATCCTCAGGGAATTCCCCTGATTGATATTTGCAAGGAGGGGATCACGTAGTTCATTTCAGAGGTTTTATTTTGGTACCAGTGGAATTAAAGGAGGAGGTCCTAAGTGTGTTTTGTAGATCCCCCTTGGAGGTACATCCTGGTGTGGTTAATATTTATAAGAAACTATGATGACAGTTTTGGTGGTCAGGCATGAATAAGTAGGTAAAAGAATTCGTTTCTCAATGCCTTTCATGCCAAAAGATGAAGGTTGAGCACCATGTTTCAGCGGGGTTATCTCACTTCTTGGAAGTGCCAGGGTGGTAGTGGGATGTAATATCAATGGAATTCGTAACTGGCTTTCCACTGATGTATAAGGGTCATGATAACATCTGGATGATCATTGATCGGCTCACCATGTCGATGCACAACCTAACTGTCAGGGAGTAGAGTTCCCTAGAAAGATTTGGACACCTATATGTGAAGGAAATAGTCTTGATTCATGTAATCCCTTCAACAATAGTATCAGTTCGATATGCTCACTTCACATCCCTATTTTTGAAGGTATTGAAGGCTGATTTCAGGAAAAATCTATGCCTGAGCACTTCATTCCATCCCCAGACAGATGGTCAGATGGAGAGAACCATTCATGTTCTGGAGGATATGTTGTGGGTTTGTATCTTGGACATCAGTCGCTATTGGATGGACCACCTACTACTAGTGGATTTTTCGTAAAACAAAATAAACCACTCCACCATTAGTATGGAACTATTCGAGGCTTATAATGGGACACCTTTTTGGTCAACGCATTGTGGGACCGACCCAGGAGAGTTGGCACTTAAGCGTATAGAGTAGGTACAAGATACCACTCAGAAATTGCAGGTCATCCAGTGGAGGATGAAAACTATACACATTCGGAAGAATTATTATGCTGAAAAGAGATGGAGACCACTGGAGTTCGAGGATGAATACCATGTATTCCTTTGTGTCTAACTATGACGAGGGTTACAATGATTTGGACTGGGCGACATGCTATCTCCAAGGTTCATCATACCTTTTTAGATACATCGCAGTGTTGGAGAGGGGGAATACCACCTAGATCATACTGCCTCAATTACACCGGGTATATGATGGCTTCCACGTGTCACAACTGATTAGGTATGTGCATGATCTATCGCACTTCATTAGCTCAGGCAAGCTGGACTTCAAGGATGGCACGACCATAGTTGAGTACTCAACGGAGATTGAATATTTTTAGGAGAGGATCCTTCATGGGTGATCGATTGCCTTGGTGAGCATCTTGTGGAAGCATGGGAATCATTAGAAGATCACGTGGTATCAGGAGGCTCAGATCCCTTCCCAGTACCCACATCATTTTTAGTAGCCCTTGTTTTGGATTTTTAGTGATGAAAAGCCCCAAGGTGGGAATAATTTAAAGTGTTGGATTTTCCATGTAATATTTTTATATATTATATTGAATTATTTTGAGACCATACCTTTTGACGACATGAATTTCTGAGGCCCAAAGTGCCCGAAATAAATGTTTGAAATAAATTAAACTTTTAAATAGTGTGCATGAGTGGTTTTCCCGAAAAAGCAGAATAACATTTTAACAGGTTCCTAGATCAGAAATATGAGGGAACTGTTGCGTTCAGAGTAGAGAAATTTCCATTTTCAGGGCCTAACATCGACAGACGCAGGTCGACAACAAAAGTTAGTTTTTGGACTATTTAATGGAAATAAAATAAATTTGAAATTAATTTATTTTAAATTATTTTTGCGCAATGACCTAAATCATCACTTTTAAATACATTATTGTGTAATATCTGTAGGGTTAGCCACATAACCTTGGGAATTTGGTTTTTTTCAATTGGAGATTTGGAGGACAACATGTTCACGGACGACAAAGACGCGATCAATTGACATATCTTGGATTCAACGAACCTTGACAACGAACATGATGTGGTGATCATTCTTTAAACGAATCATGGTAGGTTCTTGTTTTTTTGATTTAGATCTCCACCATTCTCTGATTAAAGGATGAAAATTAATAAAACCATGAATATGTTAATGTGAGGATCATGCATTCTTGTGGGAGGGCTTTATTTTCTGTTTCTTTTGGGGTTTGATTCGGGAAATTGATTATAGTTTAATTGATTATCGTTTTATATTCCTGTTTAATTTTTATAAAGTGAGAGGATCAAAGATGCGATGAAAATGGTGGATGTTCATTCCCTAATTTGGTTTATTGGATTTCTTCCGCTTTTCATCACATTTTTCAGGGGGCGACTAACAACAGATCATTGTGCCTCCGTTTCAGCACACAATGATCCCAAATTAAGGATTCAACATTATGAATACCCAGCATTGGTGTAATGATGAAGGAGGAATAAGAATCAACTTGGATTGGGAGAGACTTTACTTCAAGATTTATTTATGTCAGTGGATCGGTACGCACCTTCAGGGATGATCGAATACCGGAAAACAACAGATACGACTTCGGGACATCGGGGAAACATAAAATCTAGTGTTTCGTGGCAAACCTATCTTAGACACAAAGATAAGAGCATCACTAAGGTGTGGTAGAGCAGGTTCACGCTTCTGGATTATTCTAGAACACATGCCCTTTATATCTAAGAACAAAATAAGTGGTACTAGTGGCAGTGGCTAGGGTTTTCATGGTGCAGAAAATGAAGAAAACATTTTGCCTCTGGGGAGACAAAAAATGTGCAGGAACCACCAAATAATGGACTACGTTCTGTGCAACGAGAAGCACTAAAACAACGTGTTCTCCAAAAAATAGTGTGTAGGTCCATACAGGAGTCATAGTGTGTATAAATTATGACACATAGACATGGGGTGGATTTGACGCCATGTACTCCACCACATGGCCATACAAGGCCAGTTATGCGGGTTACCCTGTGTAACAACCACATGGGCAGGCCCACATGGGATGAACCAGTGTATGGGCAATGGCCACGTACATGGAGGGAACTCTCTTTAATAGGACAAGGTTTGCATTCTTTAATACAAATCGTGAACATAAATATCTATGCTACATGTTCCTTCTGGATCAGGCAATTTCATGCGGGTAGTAACCATAGTCAAAAGAAATAGCATGTGGCCCTTTATACAGGTCGTGCATATCATGGAACATGGATTGAAACTCTTTTCCACTACATCTTGGACAAGTTTTGTTTGGGTTAGTTCCCCTTTTTCTCTTTCCATGAAGGTCATGTATCATTTCCATCCCCAGGATTTTGATCCCTTCAGTAGAACATTCCAAGATATAGTCAGGTAACCCTTTGAGAGGCCCGGAGTGAGATCCTCTATCCATTCAAGACCCTAGGTAGACTCAGGTATCGACGAGACTATTCCAACAGGGTGATGATCCTCTACTTAGTAGTTGAATCTGGATGAGTCATGGTATCCACCAAGGCCCTGGAAGTGATCCTAATATGTGAATCGTGATCTTTCCCCCCACTCAGGAGTGTATTCTCCTAGAATGACTGTATCTATCTCTTGTGATCTTTCATGACGAACAGTACATCTTGGACGGACATCATCAGAGCTATCAAACTCATGTAGTGAGTTCTCTCAGATGAGTTCTTCATGGAATATTTGAACTGAATCCCTATCCTAGGTATGTGATTTCATGACTTATCCCTAGACTACGGTTTTTGGTTTTGAGTATGTCTAGATGTGTTTGTCCTATTATATGTTCAATATACATATACTATGTAGAGATGACTTTACCTTTCCTTTGTGTATTCCTTTGTGGTTTTCAGGGTCTCCTACTGGGTATTGTTATACTCACCCCTACACGGGCTTTCCCCGAATGTGTCATGTCTTGTGTAGACAATAAGACTTTTGAAGAAGTCTAGGGTGGTCCAGGACCAGACTGAGCTTTCTGAGATCCCTACATACTAAGGTGTTGCAATGACTATGATTAACAGTTCCAATAACCATTTGTGCTTACAGGTAGGACATTTTAGTTTCAGACACTTTTTTTTGGCGGAGATGTATTCTGATCCATTTTACTTTCATCACCTAACATTTGTGTACTATGTTGGTTGGGTTTCATTGTATGCATGAATTTTGTTCCTTAGTGGTTTTTTTATTTCTTCATTTGGGTGCTTGGAGATGTTTCTGTGTGTATAGGTACATAAGAAATGCCTCCCATGACAGTGATATTCATACTTGGTGCTAGTCACTATCTCCTAGCCTATTGGAGGTAGGCTTGGGAAGTCATAGCGCATGCCCCAATGGGACATGCCACGACATGATTTCACCATCAAAGGGTAAAGAAACACTATTTGAGAATATCTTTGGCCACTGAGAACGTATGTCAGATTCCCTCTCCAATGTCTCGTCCTTTTCTAAGTCTTGCAGCCATATAACCCGCACGAGAGGGACAAACTTGCCTTAGAGAGACTTCATGCTTCGGTCAACAGGGCATACTAGTTACTCCTCAAAGGTAGTATATGCAACTAACTCAACTTCTTCATGGAATAGGGTAGGAGACATGTCTGCATGATATTGGAGAAGTTGTGAGGCATGAAATACATAATGCATGGCATGGTACCTATGAAGTAGTTGCAACTAATAGGGTACCAGTACGACTATCTATAAAATTTCAAATGGCTCGATGCAATGAGGAGATGAAATTCCCTTATTTCCTAATTGTTTGTGCCCTATATTTGGAGATACTCTATGTAAAACACTATCCCAAAACTTGAACTCCTAAGTTTGTCCATAGAGATCGACATAATATTTATTTCTAAATTGAGTCTTAGTCATAGACTTACTAGTCATCTGGACATATTGTGTAGTCTCCTAAATGAGATGAGGACCCAGTTGGGCTACATCACCAACATATAGACAGCACAAGGGTGAAAATCATGACATACCATATATTACCTTAAAAGGATACGTCTAAATATTCTCCTGAAAACAGTTTTTATATCAGAACTCAGTGAGAGGGATATGCTTATCCCAAGAACCTTTAAAATCAAGGAATATTGCTCAGGGAATATCCAATACAACCTTTATTATCCCTTCCGATTGACCATTGGTTTTAGGGTGAACATGTGTTCTTAGAAACACCTGAGTACCCATAGATTTCTACAAACCCTGCTAGAAC
Source organism: Viscum album (assembly GCA_963277665.1). Classification (NCBI taxonomy): domain Eukaryota; kingdom Viridiplantae; phylum Streptophyta; class Magnoliopsida; order Santalales; family Viscaceae; genus Viscum; species Viscum album. The sequence goes on along the minus strand of OY728142.1, from coordinate 1,980,259,304 downwards.
TGTGATGTGAAATGAGAGTCTCTATCTGAAACGATAGTATGTGGAATCCCATGTAGTCATATGATCTCACAAAAATACAAATTTCCCAATTCATCAACTAAGAAATTCTCCCATATAGGAATGAAGTGGGATGATTTCTTTAGTCGGTCGATGAATTCCTAGATAGTATCCATACACCTCAATAACCTAGGAAATACAACTACAAAGTCAATAACAATATCTTCCCGTTTCCATTCCGGGATAGGAAGCGGTTGTAACCAGCAAGCAGGATTCTGGTGCTCCACCTTCACCTTTTGATAGGTGGAACACCTGATGATGAGGCATGCAATCTTACATTTCATTCCAAGAAACAATTATTGTAATCGCATATCTCGATACATCTTCATGATTCCTAGATGAACTGTCCACTGATAAGTGTGGGAATCATTCACCCAATTCTCTCTCATATCTACAGAAACCAAGATATGTTAATGTAGAGGCATTAAATCATCTCCGTCCACATACCAATATAGAAGAGGGTTATCTCCCGATATTCTTCAATGAAAACCAAACCATCAGGATTTGAAATCTGCTGACTTTTCCCCTTATAAAAGAAGGGATATGTATCTACTAATTATGATAGGTAAGATTGCTGGTGAAAATCATGAAAATTCAGATGAATCTTATAAAATAGGCCTGTTAACTTCCATTCATCACTAGTTTCCATTACGGTATGCGTTTTAGTTCTCCGACTCAATTCATCAGCGACAACATTAACTTTAACAGGAATATAGGCATGCTCAAAATCAATGTATTGTAGATGTTCGACTAATCTCTATTGTATGAGGTTATTGTTTTGCTGTGAAAATATGTACCTATGGCTCTTGTGATATGCAGACAACAAAACTTCTCTCCCAACAGATAGTGTCTCCATAAACAAAAGGAATAGAAAAATTCTACTAGATCTTGGTCATGTGTTAGGTAATTTCTCCCATGAGTCCTCAAATTCCAAGATCCATATGTAAATACTTTATCTTCCTACAGCAAGATATCTCCTAGGCCAATTCTTGATTCATCACAGAAGATGATATAGCCTTTTTTATATTCTGTAAGAATCCGAATAGGCACCGATTTAATCCTCCCTTTCAGCTCCTTTGAGGATTTGTTTCACGATTCTGACCTTAGGAACATAACTCCCTTCATTTTTAGTCCATTAAAAGGTGAATAATTATGTGATAAGTCTTTTATGCAATGAATATAATACCCATCCATCCCAAAGAAACTTTGTAGAACAAAAAAGTTCTTGGGGCACACCAAGGAAACTACAACACAATCCTTTTTAGGGTCAATATATAAGCCTAATTCTGTAGAAATATATCCCATTATGTGGACTTTGGGGATACGAAAGTCACATTTTGAACGTTTTGTATAATGATGATTCTTTCTCAGTGTATTTAGAATGATTTCAAGATGATTGGAATGGTGGTTACGAGTGCGAGAATACAAATAAATTTCATCCACAAAGACCATGAAAAATGTGTCAAAATAGGGGTGGGAAACCCTATTCATAAAATCGATGAAAACAAAAAGAGAATTCGTATGAACGAATGGAATAAAAATATATTCATACAAATCATACCTACTACAGAATGTTATAAGTGGTTTGATTTATGGTCTGAGTCGCACATGATATTAACCCTTTCTCAGGTTGATCATAGAGAACACATTTTCTCCTCAGATCTGGTCAAAGAGATCACTTATTTGAGGAAGTGGATACCAATTATGGACCGTAAGGTAGTTCAACATTTTTTAATCCATGCATCCACAAAGAGTAACATCCACCTTCTTAGGAAAAAGCATGGGTGATCCCCAAGAGGATGTACTTGGACTTATAAAAAATTGTCCTCAAGGTCATTTATCTACATCTTAACCTCTTGAGTCTCAGTAGGTGCCAATATTTAGGGAAGGATGGACACTATAGATGCTCCCAGAACAAGCTCTATTGTAAACTCTACCTCTATTTTATGAGGTAAGCTAGAAAATTCATCAGGGAAGACTTCCCTGAAATGATCAACTACTAGAGGGAAATCAGTATTAAGAAATACCTGATCCTCCATGAAATAATTTTAAAACTGGGAAGTCACTCCCCCTAGCCCATGACATATTTGATCTAGATCTCCCATCCTTGACATCCCACTCACTATTGAAAAGATAACTTCTTCCATCTAGTGATGTAAAAGAAACCCGGTGATGATAACAGTCTACAAAGGAATGATAGTTGACTAACCAGTACATCATGAGAATGAAATCAAAGCCCATAGTATGTATAAAAAAGATATTTCTCAATTAAGGGCAACTTCTAGCCCCAAGGGGAAAGTCCATGCATTGGCATATCCCTCCGTCCATATTTGCAATGGTTTATTGTGGTTCATCACAACATAGTGATATTGCATGTCTAGTCCAAGACATTAAAAAATAAATAATGAAATGAATGATTTTTAAGAACATGTATCATAAAAAAAGACAATAGTATAGGATACTATAATAGTACAATGTACTATAGATAGTCTCGCAACCATAGCCTCAGGTATCAGCTATAAAACATGCAACTGACCTGATCCCTGTCATTGTGCAACAGATGGACTACCACGATCTTCACTTCTATGCTAGTGTTGCAGCTGTTCATGGGTTGAACTACCACATCCACAACCACGTCCTTAGTCATACCTACAATTTCTATTCCAACTCCCCATCTAACACAGCATCAAAGAACTCACTCTTGAAAGTGGAGCTGGAACATGTTCCTTTTCACAAGAAGCTAGTGTAAAGGTCTTGTAGAATCACTGAAGATGACCCATACGGCTACAATCTCAGAAATATATAGTGTATCTATAACATTGGGTCTTTTTATTCCCTAGTTTTCCACACTGATGATAGACCATATAACTATCAAACTAAAAACATTGTCTTCCACTTCCCAGACCAAAAAAATTAAAGGAAGGATTCCATTCTCTAGAGGAACTACTAGCCTGACATGACACTGATCCATTAACTCTAATACTTGTGCCTTTCCTGAGGTAACACTCATTGATATGGTACAGATCAAAATTTGTCTAAAATGTAGGAGGGATAAATACATTCACTAGAGTTCAGATAGAGTACTAGATCCCATCCTCAACATATAGCATGGGATAGCTCATCACCGACTTGAAGTGGTGAAAAGCACTGTAAATCAGTGAAAGGTGATTAATATTATATAACTAACATAGAACCCTGCTCAATATTCATGAACTATTATATCATCCATCACTTCATGAGAAATTAACTGATCATATAAGTCAGTATAGAAGTTATCCCATAACATGTTGTGATGACGACTGACCTAGGTAACCACATCCCACCAATCTTGGCGGAATCCCCAATCATGTATACATCAAGCCTGAATCTCTTCTCTAGAGGCATTTCCAAATGCTCAATTCAGGACCACGTGGACTCTTCCCAAGAGTCAGATTCCTGAGGACCTCTATCCAATGAAAATGTAGAAGGATTTTACTCTTGGAACATATGGGTCATATCAGTCATTGTAGGTGCATCCCAAGGAAAACCTGGCATGGACTGCATCGAAGGTGAGAATATATCGACAACTTGGGTAACAGTGAACTAATTTGGTATGGAAGGAGGTTCCTCAAGTTTCACTCCTGGAAGTAATACTAGCATCTCAGGTCCCACCATGACTAGAGTGTGGTCGTCACAAGCTTCTTGGAAAATGAGATGAGTACATCATCGTGACATTGGCCTACAAATTCAAATAACAAGCCTTAGAAAAAGCATAATATAAAAATATAGCACCACTAATGGAAGATAAAAGTAATAAAACTCAATACCCAAGGCATACAACCCCAAAATACCTGCTTAGTAGGACTTGTATGGGTATGTTTTCAAGTATAAGTTTTATGTAAATTTAGAGTTAATTTCTTGGTTCACTCATTTAACATTCATAAACAGGACATGTCAGAATAAGGATATTCAACCAATTCATTTTAATTTTTAGGATTTATTTTATAATGGATAGTCGTTTCCGATGAATCAGTGATCATACACTTATCATTGGAAATGAAACCCATATACATATAGAATAATGGCCTGACATGGTAAATTACTCGTCCCAATCCATGAGGGGCCATACAACTCATTAATTGAGATAGGAAATCACTAAATTGAATCCAAAGTAATACATGTTCAAAAACCTATCACAACATCACTAAGAAAGTACATAAATATAAATAAATGAAAAGTATCAAAATTAAACTATATGGAATGGCAATGTGAATGACATGTGAATTCTAGGTGCCTATGATGATGCATGTAGAAATGATCATTCTATCATATCATCAGGTTAAAAAAGAAATAAATTATCAAACGAGTAATAATCAACAACACCACACAACATGTGCATCACCCAATGGTTAAATAATATCAACTTTAATAGGAAATAGAAGAAAAGCTATAATCATTTAGGCAACGTGTTTTTTACCCTGAACATGGGTTTGTGATGCCGATGAATGGATAATGACCAAGATCCAATAATTCCTATTCTCCAATATATTTCCTCAAAATTTTAATTAATGAAAAGAATCCCCATTTGATACCACTTTTTGATTACCTAGACCCAGATGACACTTAATTGTTCCCGGAGCCTGGTGGGCCACATGGCCTCAAGTGCATCTTCTCAAATTCCAGAAGCTAGAAAATATCAGCGAGGGCCTAGGGTGTGTTCATGGGAAGACTATGCCCACATTATTAGAGTGTAGAAATGAGGAAGTAATGTAATAGAAAATTAAACATTGGAAGCAATATGAATAAACATCGAAAGAAAAGTTATGAAATAGATAAAGGATAACAACAATAACTGTATGAACTAAATAATGATGACATAATATCATGTCACTAGAATAATAAAAAACACAGATACAAAGAAATAGAATAAAATGTTCAAAAAAGTGAAGGAAAAAAATCCTACTCAAAGCATCTTAAAATCCAACTCGGTCATCTTATATCAAGATCCATCCAATCAGTAAGGAATCTTGAATTGGAATCCCTATATATCCCTTCAACAATGCCTGAACCACTTAATATAATCTAGGTACTAAAATGCACCTAGAGATGGTGAGAGATAAATATTAGTGGGCCGCCACCAACGTTTTCTATATCATCTATCCCACGTAATGGAATATTCCACTGTGCATGTATTCATATATAAGTAAAGAAAGTAGTACAATAAAACTTAATACTCATGTACCTACTTCATCCATCGGTATATGGATGAACATGTATCCAGTTAATTAATTAATAAATTACCATTTAATGTTAATTGGTCACATGAGGTATATCCTGCACTGACATCACCTCGTGATAGTATAATTAGTGAATATCCCATGATGTAACAAGGAAACATGATAATGCTATCCAATGAGGGAGTTATAGGGTTAAAACAAAGGTAACGTAAACTCGCAGAAATCTCACTTAGTAGTATTTTATCATAGCTAAGGGTTAAAAGTGTAATCCACTGAGCGTAATCTAAGGAATTCCACAACAAGGAACCTACCTTGTCCAAGGTGTTCATCCAATGTTAAACGAGGCTATGCAAGGACTGGGTCCATGGATTGTATCCAAGGAACCTAATTTTCATTATTGGATCCAACTAGTGTATTTGAGGAATCCTGGAATACTGAAGGGAACCCTACGATAGTGTACCAGGATTCCAAGGAATAGAAAAGAACCATAGTCTAGGTGGGTATCAACCTCAGAAAATTTTATCCTTGAATCAGAATGGGGTTCTCATGACCCAAAGTATTCTCCTATATGAATCCAAGGTGATCTTGAGTCATTCCATTACTACTGGATATTTCAATCATGTAGTAATTCATTTGGTTCATATCATTCCTTCCATTAGTGTTGATTGGTCAAGTAGAGTTGATACGATTTACTTCTTGGTCCACACCTTGTCTTCCAATAGTGTGGATATAAAAAGTTCTGGTGAAACCATTTAATCAAGTCATAGTTTTTAATTATGTCAAATTCAATTATTGAGGTTCACTCTGCTATCTTCCATCAACATGGAAGGGGATACTATGGTCATGTAAACATTATTCTATATCGTTAAATATGTCCAATTTGTATACATATTATACATTCCATGTAACATTTAATATTTAGTTATTATTTGAATCCCATACCTTAGGCAAGTCAAGTGGTGAGAATACATGGTACATTACACTATGAAATCCTTATTAAAAAAACATTTATTAAGAAGGCTCGCCATTAAAAAATTAAATAAAGGGAACACCCTAACGGTGTCTATAACGTGTCTAAATACTAAAAACCCAATTTAGGCATAACATTCGACAAAATGTAGACTGATTTCTAGGTGTAACCACTAACATCTAATCACATATTTTAAAGAGCATAAATATATGATTCTAGCATGTATAATAATTGAATTGAATTTTAATAAATGGTCCCCAATGGAATCGGTGATCCCCACCCGAATATCCCAAAATCAATGAACTTTAGGTATGACTTATAGACCACACACCTTAGTGTTTTATAATCATTATCATCTAGTATTGGCCCTATATTTCCATTGGATAATATTATATATAGTAAAAGGTGAAAAACTCTTGCATGGTAATATATAGGTCGAGAGAGAAAGTGAATAAGAATGGATAAAGAGGACTCGAGTAAATACAATTTCACATCAAACATGAAAAATGGAAGCTCAGTCAGATGCCCGATGAAGGATAACTCTTGATCCCTATCCTTGGCCTTAAAAAAGATCTAAATGGATGAAAAAAATGAAAATTACATTGGTTAATATATTAGAAAAGTGTGGATGATTAATAGATCATTAAGGAAATTTTAGATATTTTACACAGGATTTTAGCATGTGCATGGTTTGTTTGCACAATTTTTCAAACTGTGCACAAACTGTGTGGGATGGAGTGGCCCAAAATCACATCCTCCACACTATTTGATTAAACCATGTAACACTATTCACAGTTACCTAGGAGAAAGGGGTGCTCAAATAGCATGGTTTCATGGTTCTGCACTGACCGTGTGATGTGCCACTGTCTAAAAAAATACCCTCCACACGGTTTTCCAAACTATGCGGAACTACCACATAGTTTTCTCTAAACCATACAAGAGGTCTGTTTTATCCAAAAGAATAGGTTCTAGACCCCGATCAAACCCCAGACTCCCTCAGAACCATTACTAATGCAATATTCATCCAATTTGGGTCCAATTAAACCATTTAGACAAAATATTTATGGATTCATTCATAATAGAAAACACAGGTTCTTGCATTAACTTATTCTAATAAAAAAACAATACACACATAAAAATAATTTTTCATAAAAAATAATCCATGTATTTTCAAATGTTTTTTATTTAAATTTCTAATAAATTTATTCTCTCTATATATTTTTAATGTTTTCATAATTTATTAATCACTATTAATAAAAAATAATATAATGAATAGATTGAAATGGTATTTTATATTTTGATACATTTAGTCATTGGGAGCATGTACACCAAGCTGATGAGAATTGTTATTTGAAGATAAATATTTTATGAAACCAAATTGTGTTTAAACCAATGAATTTTTTTATATCATGAGTTCTATAGGGATTGATAGGTACAGTAGGATATTCATTTTGGACTTTTCCAATAATGATTCTCAAAAACCTCACTCACCAATGTAGTATTTAGGTTTAAATTGTCAAAGTAATTAAAATAAGCCTTCATAGAGATGAATAGGATGCTTACATCACCTATATTAATAATTTTTATTGATATTATATTTTTAAATTAAATATGTATTCAGATTTATAGAATTTTATTCGGAACTATTGGGATGCTGTGTGAAATGGTAGTAGATTATGGGTATCCCTAGCTAAGGCCCCATGAGTGTAAATACTAATCCCATGACTTAGAGTTTCATGCTTTCATTAATTTATAGAAATGTTGGTGAAAATACATCATCATGGAGATATTTTTAATTTATATTCACTACAACAGTCAGTAGTATATTTTCAATCATCATGCAATTATTATTTATCAGACCATCATTTTGAGTATATAACGATTTTTTACTATGAGATGTATGATAATACATATATTTGAGATGTTAATAATTAGTCCCTTAATAAGAAGAAACATTTGTTTGGGGAGAGAACATAATAATATAGGTGAAATATCATATTTTTTGGAAGACTAATAGTTGGGTATAGTTTAGGATTGTGGGGTTGTTTCTTTTAAACCAGTGGTGATCATAAAATAATTGGGGAAAGGTATAATGGAAATTTTTGAGAGTGGACATGAGTTTTTGGATAGAAATGAATTATTTTTAGGTGGATGATATATTTTGATATGAGATATAGATAGAATTTATGAACTTCTACATCATGATATGGAAATTGTTTCATATTCAATGATAGAATATTTTATTATATCCTCACAAGAAACATAGTGGGTGGTGTACCATGGCTTAACCAAGATATATAATGGTGTATAGTGAGAGTTCTTGTATCATGAAATGGAAAGATAAATCGAATTATTGGTGTCCCATTGTATAAAAACTCAAATGATTGGGGATAAGGATGGTATATCAAGATGGATTCATTAGAAACAATCATTTCTATTATATTAATTTGTTGTGCTGATGACATAATTTGTGAATGGATTAACCCGGACCCCAGGAGATTAGCACACCATTTTTATGCTTAATGATCTGTTGAATAATGTACATCCCTATATAACTATAAAAGTGATCAAATGAGTGGATGATCTATGAAATTTCAATGAATTACTGATCATATAGATTCATAAAGTTAATTCTATCATCATATCTGTTATATTTACATGGTTGACATAATTGTACTAGAACGGATTGAAAAAAGGTGATGGTTACATTATAGAAGTTATATATTTCCTTTCATCCTCAGGATAATAGGATGTCATAGAAAATGGTATAGACTTGAGGATATTATTTAATCACATATTATAGATTTATAAAGTCCTTGGTAAGTCCACATGGATAATTTGTATTTCATGTATAATATGAATATCTACTCCTCAATTATGATGGATTTTTTGAGGTTCGTTATCAATGGTAATGTTTTTTATATCTTCTCTATGATGTAGATGAGACTTCTTTTATTGGAATTGTTGTGGAGTAGTAAACATCATAGGGAGTTTTGTTGATTCATAAATTATTATTTTTTGATTAAATCAATCACAAGTAATATGATGATAGTAGGATACGACCCCCATAAATTTCTATGGGTGATAATTGATTTCTTTTGGAGTCTTATCAATTAGGTAATATGTGTCTAAGGAGGTAAGGTATATTGAAACCATGATATGTTGGGATGTTTGATTTCATCAAATACCTTTGGGAAATGGATAATAATTTGGTGATTCCTCAAAATTATCAAGGTATTACCAATGTGTTCCTTGTTTCTAAAATTCAGATATATGATCCTTATCGTACAAATGTTTTCTACTCTGTGGATGTTAAGCATGAACTAGACTCTTCATTAATTGAATGACCAATTCATTTAGGGAACAAATTCAAGAGGGTATTGAGAGGAAATTATATTCATATTTGTTTCTTAAATAAGAACATGTATGTTCTACAATAGACATTGGAGAATAAAAGATACATTTTGGTGAAGCACCATGAGTTTCTCGGGTTGACCATGGGGTTTATTTCAAAAGGATGTGAATTTATAAGTGTTGGATAATTATGAAACATTAATTTTTAGTCACATAAAATTTCAATAATTATGTTGAATTAATTTATGGTTATGAGAGTATATATGCAATTTAGGGACATTCTAGAGTATATAACCCATTTTGGCAGTTCTGAGGATGTTTTGGCAGTTTTTTATTTATAACAGTCATATCGGCCTTTTGATGAGGATTTAGTTTATAATGAATATTTCTTAATAAAAAAATATTACCTATAAAGACCATCATCTATCATGTTAGGATCCTATGTAATAATTATTCTTCCCAATATCCACCAGTTGAGTTGTGAATGATATTGGGTTACTGGTGGCATCATCTAGATCCAAATTAGGATAAGGAGTTATATGAGTTTTTTTAATAAAATGGACCTCCGCAAAATTTTTATTTATTCCCCCTTTCTCTTTTAGACTCCCAATACCCTAGTAAAACTATTTTAATCTTTTTGTTACCTTAGATCACATGAAACACCTCAATTAAACTCCTATACATTGAATCAGTAATCTTTTAATAATAAGTTATATACCATTAAACAAGATGAAAACCAAGAAGATAGTAGATTTATTTATATATAATTCTGTTGAATTTTTCTAATAGTTTATGTATTGAGCATTTATATAATACACACCTGAATTCATGGAATAAATATTTAACCATAAATAAATAAAATATCATTTTAAATAGAATATTATCATGTGTATTTTTAACCATTACCTACTTTTAGGGTGTGGTTTCATGAAAAATATCATCATTGATTTCAAAATCAAACTTATTTGGAAATATTTATAGTACTCTATTGATATTTTGAGATTAGATGGAGACAATAGCCTTCCATCATTATCATACATGATGCATGAGGTTTTTTAATTTAATGAATTTTTTATATTGGTTCATTTCATATTTTTATCCATGTATAGAATCATGAAACCCATGCATAATGTTGTCTTCCCTGTTGATTTATTTTATTGTGACTAATTATTTAAATGGAATGATTTTTTATTTTAATTTTTATCTAAATAATTTTATTTTTTTGTCTCTATCTTTTTCAGTTGATGATTGATTATACATATTTACCGTCCCTCCCTAATAGGTGTTAGTGATATAATAATCTATAATTAAATAGGATACACTTTTATTAGATGTTTTCAAACATGTTTAATTAACAATCCAAATATGAAGGGGTATATACAAGGCTTGGATGGTTGATTTTCATTATAATATTATATGGAATTATGTAGATGTGGGGATGAAGTTCATATTTATCATTTTTTATTTATTTTTTATATTTTTTCAAACCAAATACTATTTAATTTCATAGCATACACCTAAATATATTCTCATCTATGGTTAAGGTATATTGGTAGTTTCTACTGCGACATTTACTTAAGCAATATACATGATATTTAGGGCTCTTTTAATTTTATAACATAGGAATTTTGAGAATTGAATAGGCCATATAGTGTATGGTTTAACTGATTATCATGAGGATGAAAATAAATTAATTTATAATGATTTTAAATAGAGAAATAAATCACATTGAATACATTAAATATAAAATTAGTTTTATATATTTATAAGAAATTAAAAAAATGAAATGTCTAAAAAAAATGCAGGGTTCCACATAATTTTATTTAAATTAATAAAAATATATAACAAAATTAATGTAAGTTATTTTTAGGTATGAAATATAAAATTCATGAAATTAATTTTTTTTGTAAAAATATTCCTTCATTTTCTATCATAGTGTGTTTACATTGATGTTTTTTTAAAATAGTTTTAATAAAATTATTTCTTTTTTTTGATAATGTGGATCTAGAAGAAATTATATGTGTTATGAAATTTTATATTGAAATTTTCATTATTCCATAAATGTTTCCAAAAATATGGTTATGAACTTTATTGGAAATAAAAAATTTATGCTTCTATATTAAATTAAAGAAGATAAATTTTGAATAAAATATGAAATGTAGAAAATGAATTTTTTTAGCCATGAACACTGTGTAAATGTGATATGTGATTATACATGAGAGGAAATGTATTTGAGGTGTTATTTAATAATGGGATACTTTATTTTTTGAATTACATGAAATTAATGGTTTCTAATCCAATATAATTAACTGATAATCATGTTAAATCATATAGAAAAATATTAATAATAATAAAATTGTTGTTTAATTCTTCTATGTATTAGTGAAATTATTTTAGGAAAAGATATTAATACATTATTAAATGATTTTTATTTTTTAAAAGGTAGTTCAGGAAGCATTTGTGATTTTTGAATGGAGTGTAGTTCAAGAAAGTATATTTTTTCACAAAGAACAACTATATAAGGGTAGGTACTTCTCACACCACATTTCATTTGAAAAGTAGTACAATATGTCGTAAATATTGTTCCATATAGAATATATATACAGGAGTAGTTCATGAATAAAAACAGTTTGTGAAGGGTATTTCCTTGATAACATTAATATGCAATAATGTCAATTTTATCTCTCTGATTAAATGGTATTTTTATATTACATTCCTGATAGTTTGATGTTAATCATCGTAAGTATAAGTCATCATAAGTGTCTTATATAATAATATTACATTCACATCAATTGATAGGATAATTTGTTCTCATGTTTTATTTTCCTTTAACCCAAAATGTTGTAAGACTATTCAAAATAAAGTATCAAAATAAATCATCTGAGTTTCCATTTCATTAGCACATTTCCTTGTTAAACCTATATATAATAGTTTGGTTTGTGTAAAACATATATAAATTTATACCTTTCATTCATGTTTTCTTTTAAATATTCAGATTTTTTTACATTTAGATATATTATTTATTTATATAATGATTATAAAAGATAAAAATATGGATTTTTTTTAACCAATAATACCCTTATTTAACCCCACTCAAACTTTATTAATCAATAAAAAGATAATAACTTGTATTATATCTAAAAGGCATTGTTGGTGAAATACTCAAAGTAAAATCCAATGAAGAAGACATCAAAAAACTGATTCTCATCATCGAGGGAAGTAAGTTTCATCATCATAAGAATTTAATAGAGAATTACTTTTTCTTATTATGAAGGTAAGTATATATAGATATTTTTAGCTGTATTTTGTTGTTGATAAACTGTATGTCTTTAGTAGAAGTAGATGGTTTGGAACTATATATTAATGGAAAATTTTGGGTTCTATAGAAAAAAATAGGTTTACATGAGGATGAAACAAAATAAACTTGATGACACATTATTATATTGATTGAATGTACATATGATGGACATGAATGGGCTTAGATTAATTATTGATATCATAAGGATAATCATTAATATCTTGTGAATATTTCTATAGTTTTTCAATAATATTGTATCCTTGCAAGTGTTTTATGATTCTATGGAGCAGTAATTGAGAAGTCTATATTGTTTTATAGTTTTATATGAGTCATAAATTTTAATTACAAGGTTGTGTAAAAGTGTATGACAATATGGGTGAAAATAAAAGAAATTAATAATAACATAATGGGGGATGGTCATAATGATGAATAGTTTGGATGATTTCCTTTCATTCTTGTCATTTATTTTTAAAATGGTTGTAGGAATATATAGATGTAAATTTCCACTTATTTCCTTTCAATGAATAATTTAGGGGATCCATACTAGAATGTTTCCCCAGAGTATTAATGACTTTTATGAGGATAAAATGGTTTTTATGAAAAAATATGTAACAAATCTGAAGGGATAGAGAAGTGAAAATAATAAAAATTCATCACTAAAAGAAAATTAATTCTCAAAGGATGAATATATTATAGGAAGGAATGGTGGAATAAATTTTAGAATGAAATCACCATAGTGAAGATATAATGGTGGTCATTGTGTGGATTTAATATAGAGGGTATGATTTTGATGGTGCTTAAGGGAAGTTGTCGGAGCATTTGATATCCATGGAAAAAATATATTTTTCTATTGATGAGATAAATGATAAGAGAGATAAAATAAGGAAATAAAATATATTTGTTACTCATTCCTAACTACAAAAGAATCAGTAAGAAGAGGAGATGTTAGTGTTAAAGATAAAAACTGAACATTTTATATAAGAAAACAATGAATTATGAAAAAAATTTATGGATTTAATGCTTAGAGATGAATTAAAATATATGGTAATAGATTCTTTGACTAACTAAATAAAATAAAAGGTGAAATATATTGAATCACATTGAATTTATGTTTTTTCATGTGAGGAAAATTTGTAGATCAAATGATAGTGTTGTATCCCAATATAATATTGAAATAATCGATCACACATGGTACGGAAAATTGGAAAGTGTGGGATGAAGAACTGAAAAAACATGTAAAGGAGAGCAGATGAATGAAAATTAAATACTAAATTGATAATATTTGTGTGGGGATTTATTAAAAATATAAATTATATTTGGTTGTTTTCAAGACACATGAACCCACTCCATAGTTGAAGGATTATTTGGATATTACTCAATATAAGAATACAATGAGATCCAATGGGATAGTCAATGTATTATCAAAAAAAAAAATAAACATCATCTAATTTATTATTGTAGTGAAAATATAGGATATTTTAAAAATTCATTTTTTATATAAAATGTGTAATGGGGGAAAATAGTAAATAAATTTATGTAATTAGTTTTCAATATTCCAATCATTATTTTAATGGTCATATTTTCTATTGTGGATTATTTGTACATGTTACTGTTTATTTCACATAAAAAAAGATGAGGATTGATACTATTATGACTAATAATTATAATAGATTCTATATCAAGAAATAATAATGTGATATAAAAATTATTATTTTATTATAATCATTATAATATTAAGTTGGACCATCATATTTTGATGAAGATTGTGAAAATTAATTAACAGATGGTTTACATTGAAATAAATAGATCAAAATTAAATGTTATGAATATATATTCATTTAAAATATTTTAATAAAATAATGAATTTTTATTATTTCAGGGATCCATGATAGAGGATAGACATCAATTATGATGATAAATATTAATCAAGAAACAAGATTCAAATTGGAAAATAATGCTTTCATTATAGCATCCCGTCTTTTTATCACATAAACTTTCATTACATTTTAAAAAACCGAGGATCTTTAAAGTTTAGTGTCTTGGAAACCAGGAACATAATACATGAAAAGAACAAAACAAAACACCCTTCTTAAAAACTTGAAAGGCTTCTCCTTAAGTTAATCCTAGGTTCATTACTGCATCTCATAACCTGGGGACATACATCAAAAGAAAGGGTGAGCAGAAAGCCCAGTAAGGGAAACAAGAGAAACATTTTACTTGTGAACTTGAGATACTTCAATAAGGATATGAAAAGAACTTTAAGGCATGAGAAAGAAATCATGAGATACATCATAATAAAAATAACATTTTTCATAACTTGAATATGTGGCTACAACATTTAATATTGACAATCGTTTCGTTTCACCAAGGTCCATCCCCAAGGTGTCGTTAAAAATTACCAAGGTTTTTCACCATGGCGTCGTTAAAAATGGTCATCTCTAGAGATTAAGTCTTTACCCAATGCATTGGAGAGCTATCAGAGCGCACCCTTAAATTTGCCTTTATTATAATGTGAGCCACATATATCATCATCAAACATTTTATAAATAAACCATATAGCATAAAATAAATGGGTTTCATTTCATAATCACAACGTTTTAAAAACTGCTTTAAAGACATGATCTTTACGTCACTTTAAAACCCACAGAAAAGGAAGGTGGGTCTCATGTATGTAAATCCCAGAATTTAAAATAGAAAATTTTGGTATATATGTGAAGACCCCTTTAGAATAAAGAGCTTTGAGTATTTAATTAATAATATAAAAGAACTTTAGAAAAAGAGAGAGACATTTTGAGACGGAAATTCTGCAGCATAACGGCTATGTTACGAGGTTTTAGAAGACATTAAAAAGAGAGGGAAAATGGGTCAAACATTCATAAATGACCCATAAAACAGTAGATGGACATAATAATAAGGATACATGATCATGGTAATGAAATTTCAAGGACATACCATTTGAAATGAAAAACATGGAAGGAAGACAAAAATTAGATTTCTCTTATGAAAGTTCGGCAGCCTAATGGCGTTACTTAAACTTCAACAAAAATGATTTGAAAAGATCAAATAGGGTATCTCATCATGTGAAAATAAGAGTTCAGTATGATAGATATAGATATAATTCCCAAACATAATTAAAAAGGAACTTGAAAGACTTGACATGAAAGTAGAACTTTGAAAAGAATGAGAAGGGTGAAAGAATCCCCTAAAAATTCGGCAGCCTAACGACGCCATTTAAAACATCAAAATACTGAATTGAAGAGATAAAATGGGGTGTCTCATAATATGAACTTAAGAGTCCAGTATGATAGATATAGAGATCATACCCCAAAATAAAAAAAAGGAACTTGAAGGAATTGACATGAAAGTAGAACTTCAAAACGAGAAGGGTGAAGAACCACTTAAAAATTCGGCAGCCTAGCGGCGCCACTTAAAACTTAAAAATACTGAATTGAAGAGATCAAATGGGGTCTCTCATCATATGAACATAAGAGTCCAGTATGATAGATATAGAGATAATACCCCAAAATAACAAAAAGGAACTTTAAAGAATTGACATGAAAGTAGAACTTCAAAACGAGAAGGGTGAATAAACCACTTAAAAATTCGGAAGCCTAACGACGCCACTTAAAACTTCAAAATACTGAATTAAAGAGATAAAATGGGGTCTCTCATCATATGATCATAAAATATCAGTATGATAAATTTAGAGATCATAACCCAACATAACAAAAAGTAACTTGAAATACTTTACATGAAAATAGATCTTGAAAAATGAGAAGGGAGAAAGAATCCGTTACAAAAATTTCGGCAGCCTAACGGCACCACTTAAAACATCATAAAACGAAATAATGAGAGTAAGATGGGATCTCCCATTATATGAATATAAAAAGGGACGTAAGAGGAGTATAAAAGAACATCCTCCAACATAAGCACATGTAGCATAAAAGGAATGACATAAAAGAGATTACTTGAAATGAAAGAGAGAGGTCGGATCCCTTACCTTAAAACGTAACTCTTAAAACTCAAAGGTTGAGACCTTGAGGGCTTCAGGGCACCTTGGGAGGACTCCATGGGAGGTAATGAGACCAGAACTTCGTTGGGGGAGAGTGAGGAGTCGAAATAGATTAGAGGATGGCTTGGTATTTATAGGGAAAGTGCGGGGACAAGGGATTAATGGCCAAGGGACACCTCACATGTGCTTTTCTCAAACCCATGTTCTCTCCCTTGGAATTTATCATGGAGTTAGGCCACATGGGGCCCCAAAAGCAATAATTCATCACCATTGGTCAGCCAACCATTAAAAGATCTAATGACATCATCATGACACAGTTATGATGTCATTAAACATACCGAAACCCTAAAACTTTATTTTTACTATTCACTGAAAATTCAACTTTCTCAGAAAAATCCCAAAATTTCATATTAACCAAATATCAATGCTATGATTTCAAAAATAAACTCCATTTCATAAAAATATTTTTCTAAATATTTTTAATTTTATTTTTAAATAAATACACTATTCACCGAAAATTCATTTTTTTCAGAAAAAACCCCAGAAATTACCTTAACATAATATCGATGCTATGAGTTCGAAAATAAAGTCCATTTTATAAAAATAATTTTCTAAATATTTTTAATTTAATTTTTAATTAAAAAACACTATTCACCCGAAAAAATTAATACTTGAATAATAATTTATGAAACCGTTATTTAACCATTTTATTGAATCACATTACTTAATCAAGGTGCCTAGATTATTTTAAAACTTTATTTAAGTGAGATTACTAATCCATTTGGTCACATTACTAATCCTAAGCGTAAAATCACTATTCACAATTTACTATTCATAAAAAAATCAAGTTGATCTTATTAGACTCTAAATTTCGTACTGGACATAATTGTAGAAGACCATTTTTTGAAAATCATTACATATTTTAAATTATCTAAGGTTTACATAAACATTTTTTTAAAATATCCTTTTGAAAATTCATCAAAATATGCATACTATTTTTATCTGGTCATTTGAAAATTCATAAACTTCATCATAAGAAGAAATCCCAATTTTTATTTAAAACAAGGATTACACAAGGCAGTTACGGTCTCGTTACATAGCCTCTTATAATACCAGCATAGGACCTAAGAGTAAGGTGTGCTAGGGTGATAGAATCTTGGGGCAGCTCAGTCAACATTGCCCGAGTAGTAATTTCTATCAGTTTGAACTTCTCGCGAAGGCGATTCCGTTCTAGCTTCACATGATGAAGTTCAGCTTGGATTTGGTCCAGAGCAAAGCCCAATGGTGCTACCTCCTTCCCAAGCTCTGTTAGATGGGCTTCGATCGGTCCAAGAATACTAGGTGACGCCATCGAATCTTCTTTCTATAATAATTAACCAAGATTACTTATATTTAGAGACAATAATCAAAACATTTTGTTCACAGCAGTCATATTGACCGATGGTCATATAACAGTCAAAACCCACTTGTCTCATTTTAATTATAATCATGTTTATCACATAAAACTTTTTTTGAGTATAAAAATAAAATAAAATAACACATGAAATTAGGAAACAAGATTTATTCAAAATTGCGGGCTGTTACAATCTTCCCCCGTTAAGAAATTGCGTCCTCGCAATTTTT
Source organism: Viscum album (assembly GCA_963277665.1). NCBI lineage: Eukaryota > Viridiplantae > Streptophyta > Magnoliopsida > Santalales > Viscaceae > Viscum > Viscum album. The sequence goes on along the minus strand of OY728142.1, from coordinate 1,980,240,774 downwards.
AAAATTAGGTTTTGAAATTTCATTGAAAGTCCCACATCGGAAAAAGAGTTAGTAACACCATTACTTTAAAAGAAAGAAAAGGAAGTACAAAGGCCACCCGAGTTTACTCATACTAGGATTCCACGTAGAAAACATGGACATGGAGGAGAAAAAAAAGGGTCACGTTCTAAAGTAGAGTGATAGAAAACATGATTAGGAGGAATTTAACCACCAGAAAATCCCAAAATTATGATGTGTGTAAGCGGTCTTGGATTACCATGTAGGAAACGTAAACCAACAACGTTTTTGTTTCACGTTCCTTTTCATAATTTTTAGGAATTCATTTACAACATAAAACAAAAACATAAGAAAATATACCTATCTTCATGTAGAGTTTCATCCTTTAATAAGTTTCTACCCAAAACTAATCTTTTCTCCAAATTATGAGCATTCAAAACTACTTGGTCTCATCAAAACACAAGAATCATCTTCATAATCCACAAAATATTAACTATCTATTTCTTCTATATTTAAACATTATCCCAAAAACAGAAAGGGTAAGGTAAAACAACTCTTCAAAAAGAAATAATCCCATAGGAATGGAAACTACTTTTAAATCTTCAAAGTTCCATGGTACTACCCAAAGTTCATCATAGTCCATTCCATAAATAACTGTCCTTAAAAAAATCCTCAAAATAAACCAAACTAAGATTGAAACACAAATACAAGAAGGATTTGATAACATAGTCTTCCAAGGTAAACTTTATCATTCATCTCCAAACAACATCAACCACTCCTAACATCTTATAAAAAAAAGTAACTAACCTAAACATATTTACCCCAAGATAGGTTAATAATTTTCATAAGTAACCTAAATTACTATAATTCCACCTTAAATTCATCGATTCTTCAAAATATAAGTCAACCCTACTCTTCAATGAAAATACAGTAGTAATCTATTTACCTCGATCAAATATGGTTCCCTAAAATAATGAACTTCTTCCAAAATAATAATCAGCTTTTAATCCCCTAATCATCTCTTTCATATTAATATGGCAATCGTTGGATTTCCTATCACATTGGTTATTGGGACATGTTCTTCCATCTCCCACCATTAACTAAGAAGAGAAATTATAATTAGAGGCTTAAATACTTAACCAATAATCATGAAAAGGATCTTGAAGTATATAAGGATAACTTTTAGAAGAAAAGTATACCCTAACTTGTGATCCCCTAGGTTCCAATCTAGGTTATCTATGATCATATATTCCTATGTGAATCTTTGTTCCTTTAACAATGGTTCATACTAAGCTTATGAATTTACCAAAGCATATCCCCCGGGAGTGTCGTAACCAAGAGTGCAGCAAGGCCTGTTGTCGTGTACCAGTTCCCGTTCGAGTCTAGCTCAAAGCGGTGTTTTCAAGTTTTACCCCTATGTACATCTGTGCCAGAGCCACCTCTACCTGCTCGTACCCAGACAGGGATGTATTTTCTTGGAAACCCCTTACTCAATACTCACCAAAATACCAGGAATATTTACTATATTTACACTTTTCTATAGGGTTCTTCCTAAAGTTTTCATATCCTAATTTCCACAAATAACTAAACCATCCTTTGATACCAACTATAGCATCCCGTCTTTTTATCACATAAACTTTCATTACATTTTACAAAACCGAGGATCTTTAAAGTTTAGTGTCTTGGAAACCAGGAACATAATACATGAAAAGAACAAAAAAAAACACCCTTCTTAAAAACTTGAAAGTCTTCTCCTTAAGTTCATCCTAGGTTCATTACTGCATCTCATAACCTGGGGACATACATCAAAAAAAAGGGTGAGCAGAAAGCCCAGTAAGGGAAACAAGAGAAACATTTTACTTTTGAACTTGAGATACTTCAATAAGGATATGAAAAGAACTTTAAGGCATGAGAAAGAAATCATGAGATACATCATAATAAAAATAACATTTTTCATAACTTGAAGATGTGGCTACACCATTTAATATTGACAATCGTTTCGTTTCACCAAGGTCCATCCCCAAGGTGTCGTTAAAAATTACCAAGGTTATTCACCATGGCGTCGTTAAAAATGGTCATCTCTAGAGATTAAGTCTTTACCCAATGCATTGGAGCGCTATCAGAGCGCACCCTTAAATTTGACTTTATTATAATGTGAGCCACATATATCATCATCAAACATTTCATAAATAACCCATATATCATAAAATAAATGAGTTTCATTTCATAATCACAACGTTTTAAAAACTGCTTTAAAGACATGATCTTTATGTCACTTTAAAACCCACAGAAAAGAAAGGTGGGTCTCATGTATGTAAATCCCAGAATTTAAAATAGAAAATTTTGGTATATATGTGAATACCCCTTTAGAATAAAGAGCTTTGAGTATTCAATTAATAATATAAAAGAACTTTAGAAAAAGAGAGAGACATTTTGAGACGGAAATTCTGCAGCATAACGGCTATGCTACGAGGTTTTAGAAGACATTAAAAAGAGAGTGAAAATGGGTCAAACATTCATAAATGACCCATAAAACAGTATATGTAAAGAATAAGAAGGATACATTATCATGGTAATGAAATTTCAAGGACATACCATTTGAAATGAAAAACATGGAAGGAAGACAAAAATTAGATTTCTCTTATGAAAGTTCGGCAGCCTAACGGCGTTACTAAAACTTCAAAAAAAATGATTTGAAAAGATCAAATAGGGTCTCTCATAATGTGAACATAAGAGTTCAATATGATAGATATAGAGATAATTCCCAAACATAATTAAAAAGGAACTTGAAAGACTTGACATGAAAGTAGAACTTTGAAAATAATGAGATGGGTGAAAGAATCCCCTAAAAATTCGGCAGCCTAACGGCGCCACTTAAAACTTCAAAATACTGAATTGAAGAGATCAAATGGGGTCTCTCATCATATGAACATAATATTCCAGTATGATAGATATAGAGATCATACCCCAACATAACAAAAAGGAACTTGAAGGAATTGACATGAAAGTAAAACTTCAAAACGAGAAGGGTGAAGAACCACTTAAAAATTCGGCAGCCTAGCGGCGCCACTTAAAACTTCAAAATAATGAATTGAAGAGATCAAATGGGGTCTCTCATCATATGAAAATAAGATTCCAGTATGATAGATATAGAGATCATACCCCAACATAACAAAAAGGAACTTTAAAGAATTGACATGAAAGTAGAACTTCAAAACGAGAAGGGTGAATAAACCACTTAAAAATTCGGCAGCCTAACGGCGCCACTTAAAACTTCAAAATACTGAATTGAAGAGATAAAATGGGGTCTCTCATCATATGATCATAAAAGATCAGTATGATAAATTTAGAGATCATACCCCAACATAACAAAAAGTAACTTGAAATACATTACATGAAAATAGATCTTCAAAAATGAGAAGGGAGAAAGAATCCGTTACAAAAATTTCGGCAGCCTAACGGCACCACTTAAAACTTCATAAAACGAAATAATGAGAGTAAGAGGGGATCTCCCATTATATGAAAATAAAAAGGGCCGTAAGAGTAGTATAAAAGAACATCCTCCAACATAAGAACATGTAGCATAAAAGGAATGACATAAAAGAGATTACTTGAAATGAAAGAGAGAGGTCGGATCCCTTACCTTAAAATGTAACTCTTAAAACTCAAAGGTTGGGACCTTGAGGGATTGAGGGCACCTTGGGAGGACTCCTTGGGAGGTAATGAGACCAGAACTTCGTTGGGGGAGAGTGAGGAGTCGAAATAGATGAGAGGATGGCTTGGTATTTATAGGGAAAGTGAGGGGACAAGGCATTAATGGCCAAGGGACACCTCACATGTGCTTTTCTCAAACCTATGTTCTCTCCCTTGGCATTTATCATGCAGTTAGGCCACATGGGGCCCCCAAAACAATAATTCATCACCCTTGGTCGGCCAACCCTTAAAATATCTAATCACATCATCATGAAACAGTTATGATGTCATTAAACATACCGAAACCCTAAAACTGTATTTTTACTATTCACTGAAAATTCAACTTTCTCAGAAAAATCCCAAAATTTCATATTAACCAAATATCAATGCTATGATTTCAAAAATAAACTCCATTTCATAAAAATAATTTTCTAAATATTTTTAATTTTATTTTTAAATAAATACATTATTCACCGAAAATTCATTTTTTTCAGAAAAAACCCCAGAAATTACCTTAACATAATATCGATGCTCTGAGTTCGAAAATAAAGTCCATTTTATAAAAATAATTTTCTAAATATTTTTAAATTAATTTTTAATTAAAAAACACTATTCACCCGAAAAAATTAATACTTGAATAATAATTTATGAAACCGTTATTTAACTATTTTATTGAATCACATTACTTAATCAAGGTGCCTAGATTATTTTAAAACTTTCTTTAAGTGAGATTACTAATCCATTTGGTCACATTACTAATCCTAAGCGTAAAATCACTATTCACAATTTACTATTCATAAAAAAATCAAGTTGATCTTATTATACTCTAAATTTCGTACTGGAAATAATTGTAGAAGACCATTTTTTGAAAATCATTACACATTTTAAATTATCTAAGGTTTTCATAAACATTTTTTTTAAAATATCCTTTTGAAAATTCATCAAAATATGCATACTATTTTTATCTGGTCATTTGAAAATTCATAAACTTCATCATAAGAAGAAATCCCAATTTTTATTTAAAACAAGGATTACACAAGGCAGTTACGGTCTCGTTACATAGCCTCTTATAATACCAGCATAGGAGTTAAGAGTAAGGTGTGCTAGGGTGATAGAATCTTGGGGCGGCTCAGTCAACATTGCCCGAGTAGTAATTTCTATCAGTTTGAACTTCTCGCGAAGACGATTCCGTTCTAGCTTCACATGATGAAGTTCGGCTTGGATTTGGTCCAGAGCAAAGCCCAATGGTGCTACCTCCTTCCCAAGCTCTGTTAGATGGGCTTCGATCGGTCCAAGAATACTAGGTGACGCCATCGAATCTTCTTTCTATAATAATTAACCAAGATTACTTATATTTAGAGACAATAATCAAAACATTTTGTTCACAGCAGTCATATTGACCGATGGTCATATAACAGTCTAAACCAACTGGTCTCATTTTAATTATAATCATGTTTATCACATAAAACATTTTTGTTGAGTATAAAAATAAAATAAAATAACACATGAAATTAGGAAACAAGATTTATTCAAAATTTCAGGCCGTTACAATCTTCCCCCCTTAAGAAATTGCGTCCTCGCAATTTTTAAAATTGGGTTTTGAAATTTCATTGAAAGTCCCACATCGGAAAAAGAGTTAGTAACACCATTACTTTAAAAGAAAAAAAAGGAAGTACAAAGGCCACCCGAGTTTACTCATACTAGGATTTCATGTAGAAAACATGGACATGGAGGAGAAAAAAAAGGGTCACGTTCTAAAGGAGAGTGATAGAAAACATGATTAGGAGGAATTTAACCACCAGAAAATCCCAAAATTATGATGTGTGTAAGCGGTCTTTGATTACCAAGTAGGAAACGTAAACCAACAACGTTTTTGTTCACGTTCCTTTTCATAATTTTTAGGAATTCATTTACAACATAAAACAAAAACATAAGAAAATATACCTATCTTAATGTAGAGTTTCATCCTTTAATAAGTTTCTACCCAAAACTAATCTTTTCTCCAAATTATGAGCATTCAAAACTACTAGGTCTCATCAAAACACAAGAATCATCTTCATAATCCACAAAAGATTAACTATCTATTTCTTCTATCTTTAAACATTATCCGAAAAACAGAAAGGGTAAGGTAAAACAACTCTTCAAAAAGAAATAATCCCATAGGAATGGAAACTACTTTTAAATCTTCAAAGTTACATGGTACTACCCAAAGTTCATCATAGTCCATTCCATAAATAACTGTCCTTAAAAAAATCCTCAAAATAAACCAAACTTAGATTGAAACCCAAATACAAGAAGGATTTGATAACATAGTCTTCCAAGGTAAACTTTATCATTCATCTCCAAACAACATCAACCACTCCTAACATCTTATAAAAAAAAGTAACTAACCTAAACATATTTACCCCAAGATAGGTTAATAATTTTCATAAGTAACCTAAATTACTATAATTCCACCTTAAATTCATCGATTCTTCAAAATATAAGTCAACCCTACTCTTCAATGAAAATACCGTAGTAATCTATTTACCTCGATCAAATATGGGTCCCTAAAATAATGAACGTCTTCCAAAATAATAATCAGCTTTTAATCCCCTAATCATCTGTTTCATATTAATATGGCAATCGTTGCATTTCCTATCACATTGGTTATTGGGACATGTTCTTCCATCTCCCACCATTAACTAAGAAGAGAAATTATAATTAGAGGCTTAAATACTTAACCAATAATCATGAAAAGGATCTTGAAGTATATAAGGATAACTTGTAGAAGAAAAGTATACCCTAACTTGTGATCCCCTAGGTTCCAATCTAGGTTGTCCATGATCATATATTCCTATGTGAATCTTTGTTCCTTTAACAATGGTTCATACTAAGCTTATGAATTTACCAAATCATATCCCCTGGGAGTGTCGTAACCAAGAGTGCAGCAAGGCCCGTTGTCGTGTACCAGTTCCCATTCGAGTCTAGCTCAAAGCAGTGTTTTCAAGTTTTACCCCTATGTACATCTGTGCCAGAGCCACCTCTACCTGCTCGTACCCAGATAGGGATGTATTTGCTTGGAAACCCCTTACTCAATACTCACCAAAATACCAGGAATATTTCCTATATTTAAACTTTTCTATAGGGTTCTTCCTAAAGTTTTCATATCCTAATTTCCACAAATAACTAAACCATACTTTGATACCAACTATATCATCCCGTCTTTTTATCACATAAACTTTCATTACATTTTACAAAACTGAGGATCTTTAAAGTTTAGTGTCTTGGAAACCAGGAACATAATACATGAAAAGAACAAAAAAAACACCCTTCTTAAAAACTTGAAAGGCTTCTCCTTAAGTTCATCCTAGGTTTATTACTGCATCTCATAACCTGAGGACATACATCAAAAGAAAGGGTGAGCAGAAAGCCCAGTAAGGGAAACAAGAGAAACATTTTACTTGTGAACTTGAGATACTTCAATAAGGATATGAAAAGAACTTTAAGGCATGAGAAAGAAATCATGAGATACATCATAATAAAAATAACATTTTTCATAACTTGAATATGTGGATACAACATTTAATATTGACAATCCTTTCGTTTCACCAAGGTCCATCCCCAAGGTGTCGTTAAAAATTACCAAGGTTATTCACCATGGCGTCGTTAAAAATGGTCATCTCTAGAGATTAAGTCTTTACCCAATGCATTGGAGTGCTATCAGAGCGCACCCTTAAATTTTCCTTTATTATAATGTGAGCCACATATATCATCATCAAACATTTCATAAATAACCCATATATCATAAAATAAATGGGTTTCATTTCATAATCACAACGTTTGAAAAACTTTTTTAAAGACATGATCTTTACGTCACTTTAAAACCCACAGAAAAGGAAGGTGGGTCTCATGTATGTAAATCCAAGAATTTAAAATATAACATTTTGGTATATATGTGAATAACCCTTTAGAATAAAGATCTTTGAGTATTCAATTAATAATATAAAAGAACTTTAGAAAAAGAGAGAGACATTTTGAGACGGAAATTCTGCAGCATAACGGCTACGTTACGAGGTTTTAGAAGACATTAAAAAGAGAGGGAAAATGGGTCAAACATTCATAAATGACCCATAAAACAGTAGATGGACAGAATAAGAAGGATACATGATCATGGTAATGAAATTTCAAGGACATACCATTTGAAATGAAAAACATGGAAGGAAGACAAATATTAGATTTCTCTTATGAAAGTTCGGCAGCCTAACGGCGTTCCTTAAACTTCAACAAAAATGATTTGAAAAGATCAAATAGGGTCTCTCATCATGTGAACATAAGAGTTCAGTATGATAGATATAGAGATAATTCCCAAACATAATTAAAAAGGAACTTGAAATACTTGACATGAAAGTAGAACTTTGAAAAGAATGAGAAGGGTGAAAGAATCCCCTAAAAATTTGGCAGCCTAACGGCGCCAATTAAAACTTCAAAATACTGAATTGAAGAGATCAAATGGGGTCTATCATCATATGAACATAATATTCCAGTATGATAGATATAGAGATCATACCCCAACATAACAAAAAATAACTTGAAGGAATTGACATGAAAGTAGAACTTCAAAATGAGAATGGTGAAGAACCACTTAAAAATTCGGCAGCCTAGCGGCGCCACTTAAAACTTCAAAATACTGAATTGAAGAGATCAAATGGGGTCTCTCATCATATGAACATAAGAGTCCAGTATGATAGATATAGAGATCATACCCCAACATAACAAAAAGGAACTTTAATGAATTGACATGAAAGTAGAACTTCAAAACGAGAAGGGTGAATAAACCACTTAAAAATTCGGCAGCCTAATGGCGCCACTTAAAACTTCAAAATACTGAATTGAAGAGATAAAATGGGGTCTCTTATCATATGATCATAAAAGATCAGTATGATAAATTTAGATATCATACCCCAACATAGAAAAAAGTAACTTGAAATACTTTACATGAAAATAGATCTTGAAAAATGAGAAGGGAGAAAGAATCCATTACAAAAATTTCAGCAGCCTAACGGCACCACTTAAAACTTCATAAAACGAAATAATGAGAGTTAGAGGGGATCTCCCATTATATGAACATAAAAAGGGAAGTAAGAGGAGTATAAAATAACATCCTCCAACATAAGAACATGTAGCATAAAAGGAAGGACATAAAAGATATTACTTGAAATGAAAGAGAGAGGTCGGATCCCTTACCTTAAAACGTAACTCTTAAAACTCAAAGGTTGGGACCTTGAGGGCTTGAGGGCACCTTGGGAGGACTCCTTGGGAGGTAATGAGACCAGAACTTCGTTGGGGGAGAGTGAGGAGTCGAAATAGATGAGAGGATGGCTTGGCATTTATAGGGAAAGTGAGGGGACAAGGCATTAATGGCCAAGGGACACCTCACATGTGCTTTTCTCAAACCCATGTTCTCTCCCTTGGCATTTATCATGGAGTTAGGCCACATGGGCCCCCCAAAACAATAATTCATCACCCCTGGTCGGCCAACCCTTAAAATATCTAATTACATCATCATGACACAGTTATGATGTCATTAAACATACCGAAACCCTAAAACTGTATTTTTACTATTCACTGAAAATTCAACTTTCTCAGAAAAATCCCAAAATTTCATATTAACCAAATATAAATGATATGATTTCAAAAATAAACTCCATTTCATAAAAATAATTTTCTAAATATTTTTAATTTTATTTTTAAATAAATACACTATTCACCGAAAATTCATTTTTTTCAGAAAAAACCCCAGAAATTACCTTAACATAATATCGATGCTCTGAGTTCGAAAATAAAGTCCATTTTATTAAAATAATTTTCTAAATATTTTTAATTTAATTTTTAATTAAAAAACACTATTCACCCGAAAAAATTAATACTTGAATAATAATTTATGAAACCGTTATTTAACCATTTTATTGAATCACATTACTTAATCAAAGTGTCTAGATTATTTTAAAACATTCTTTAAGTGAGATTACTAATCCATTTTGTCACATTACTAATCCTAAGCCTAAAATCACTATTCACAATTTACTATTCATAAAAAAATCAAGTTGATCTTATTAGAATCTAAATTTCGTACTGGACATAATTGTAGAAGACCATTTTTTGAAAATAATTACACATTTTAAATTATCTAAGGTTTACATAAACATTTTTTTTAAAATATCCTTTTGAAAATTCATCAAAATATTCATACTATTTTTATCTGGTCATTTGAAAATTCATAAACTTCATCATAAGAAGAAATCCTAATTTTTATTTAAAACAAGGATTACACAAGGCAGTTACGGTCTCTTTACATAGCCTCTTATAATACCAGCATAGGACCTAAGAGTAAGGTGTGCTAGGGTGATAGAATCTTGGGGCGGCTCAGTCAACATTGCCCGAGTAGTAATTTCTATCAGTTTGAACTTCTCGCGAAGGCGATTCCGTTCTAGCTTCACATGATGAAGTTCGGCTTGGATTTGGTCCAGAGCAAAGCCCAATGGTGCTACCTCCTTCCCAAGCTCTGTTAGATGGGCTTCAATCGGTCCAAGAATACTAGGTGACGCCATCGAATCTTCTTTCTATAATAATTAACCAAGATTACTTATATTTAGAGACAATAATCAAAACATTTTGTTCACAGTAGTCATATTGACCGATGGTCATATAACAGTCAAAACCCACTGGTCTCATTTTAATTATAATCATGTTTATCACATAAAACATTTTTGTTGAGTATAAAAATAAAATAAAATAACACATGAAATTAGGAAACAAGATTTATTCAAAATTGCGGGCTGTTACAATCTTCCCCCCTTAAGAAATTGCGTCCTCGCAATTTTTAAAATTGGGTTTTGAAATTTCATTGAAAGTCCCACATCGGAAAAAGAGTTAGTAACACCATTACTTTAAAAGAAAGAAAAGTAAGTACAAAGGCCACCCGAGTTTACTCATACTAGGATTCCATGTAGAAAACATGGACACGGAGGAGAAAAAAAGGGTCACGTTCTAAAGGAGAGTGATAGAAAACATGATTAGGAGGAATTTAACCACCAGAAAATCCCAAAATTATGATGTGTGTAAGCGGTCTTTGATTACCAAGTAGGAAACGTAAACCAACAACGTTTTTGTTTCACGTTCCTTTTCATAATTTTTAGGAATTCATTTACAACATAAAACAAAAACATAAGAAAATATACCTATCTTCATGTAGAGTTTCATCCTTTAATAAGTTTCTACCCAAAACTAATCTTTTCTCTAAATTATGAGCATTCAAAACTACTTGGTCTCATCAAAACACAAGAATCATCTTCATAATCCACAAAAGATTAACTATCTATTTCTTCTATCTTTAAACATTATCCCAAAAAACAGAAAGGGTAAGGTAAAACAACTCTTCAAAAAGAAATAATCCCATAGGAATGGAAACTACTTTTAAATCTTCAAAGTTCCATGGTACTACCCAAAGTTCATCATAGTCCATTACATAAATAACTGTCCTTAAAAAAATCCTCAAAATAAACCAAACTAAGATTGAAACCCAAATACAAGAAGGATTTGATAACATAGTCTTCCAAGGTAAACTTTATCATTCATCTCCAAACAACATCAACCACTCCTAACATCTTATAAAAAAAAGTAACTAACCTAAACATATTTACCCCAAGATAGGTTAATAATTTCCATAAGTAACCTAAATTACTATAATTACACCGTAAATTCATCGATTCTTCAAAATATAAGTCAACCCTACTCTTCAATGAAAATACCGTAGTAATCTATTTACCTCGATCAAATATAGTTCCCTAAAATAATGAACGTCTTCCAAAATAATAATCAGCTTTTAATCCCCTAATCATCTCTTTCATATTAATATGGCAATCGTTGCATTTCCTATCACATTGGTTATTGGGACATGTTCTTCCATCTCCCACCATTAACTAAGAAGAGAAATTATAATTAGTGGCTTAAATACCTAACCAATAATCATGAAAAGGATCTTGAAGTATATAAGGATAACTTGTAGAAGAAAATTATACCCTAACTTGTGATCCCCTAGGTTCCAATATAGGTTATCCATGATCATATATTCCTATGTGAATATTTTTTCCTTTAACAATGGTTCATACTAAGCTTATGAATTTACCAAAGCATATCCCCCGGGAGTGTCGTAACCAAGAGTGCAGTAAGGCCCGTTGTCGTGTACCAGTTCCCGTTCGAGTCTAGCTCAAAGCGGTGTTTTCAAGTTTTACCCCTATGTACATCTGTGCCAGAGCCACCTCTACCTGCTCGTACCCAGACAGGGATGTATTTGCTTGGAAACCCCTTACTCAATACTCACCAAAATACCAGGAATATTTCCTATATTTAAACTTTTCTATAGGGTTCTTCCTAAAGTTTTCATATCCTAATTTCCACAAATAACTAAACCATCCTTTGATACCAACTATAGCATCCCGTCTTTTTATCGCATAAACTTTCATTACATTTTACAAAACCAAGGATCTTTAAAGTTTAGTGTCTTGGAAACCAGGAACATAATACATGAAAAGAACAAAAAAAAAACACCCTTCTTAAAAACTTGAAAGGCTTCTCCTTATGTTCATCCTAGGTTCATTACTGCATCTCATAACCTAGGGACATACATCAAAAGAAAGGGTGAGCAGAAAGCCCAGTAAGGGAAACAAGAGAAACATTTTACTTGTGAACTTGAGATACTTCAATAAGGATATGAAAAGAACTTTAAGGCATGAGAAAGAAATCATGAGATACATCATAATAAAAATAACATTTTTCAGAACTTGAAGATGTGGCTACAACATTTAATATTGACAATCGTTTCATTTCACCAAGGTCCATCCCCAAGGTGTCGTTAAAAATTACCAAGGTTATTCACCATGGCGTCGTTAAAAATGGTCATCTCTAGAGATTAAGTCTTTACCCAATGCATTGGAGCGCTATCAGAGCGCACCCTTAAATTTGCCTTTATGATAATGTGAGACACATATATAATCATCAAACATTTCATAAATAACCCATATATCATAAAATAAATGGGTTTCATTTCATAATCACAACGTTTTAAAAACTGCTTTAAAGACATGATCTTTACGTCACTTTAAAACCCACAGAAAAAGAAGGTGGGTCTCATGTATGTAAATCCCAGAATTTAAAATAGAACATTTTGGTACATATTTGAATACCCCTTTATAATAAAGAGCTTTGAGTATTCAATTAATAATATAAAAGAACTTTAGAAAAAGAGAGAGACATTCTGAGACGGAAATTCTGCAGCATAACAGCTATGTTACGAGGTTGTAGAAGACATTAAAAAGAGAGGGAAAATGGGTCAAACATTCATAAATGACCCATAAAACAGTATACGGACAGAATAAGAAGGATAAATGATAATGGTAATGAAATTTCAAGGACATACCATTTGAAATGAAAAACATGGAAGGAAGACAAAAATTAGATTTCTCTTATGAAAGTTCGGCAGCCTAACGACGTTACTTAAACTTCAAAAAAAATGATTTGAAAAGATCAAATAGGGTCCCTCATCATGTGAACATAAGAGTCCAGTATGATAGATATATAGATAATTACCAAACATAATTAAAAAGGAACTTGAAAGACTTGACATGAAAGTAGAACTTTGAAAAGAATGAGAAGGGTGAAAGAATCCCCTAAAAATTCGGCAGCCTAACGGCGCCACTTAAAACTTCAAAATACTGAATTGAAGAGATCAAATGGGGTATATCATCATTTGAACATAAGAGTCCAGTATGATAGATATAGAGATCATACCACAACATAACAAAAAGGAACTTGAAGGAATTGACATGAAAGTAGAACTTCAAAACGAGAAGGGTGAAGAACCACTTAAAAATTCGGCAGCCTAGCGGCGCCACTTAAAACTTCAAAATACTGAATTGAAGAGATCAAATGGGGTCTCTCATCATATTAACATAAAATTACAGTATGATAGATATATATATCATTCCACAACATAACAAAAAGGAACTTTAAAGAATTGACCTGAAAGTAGAACTTCAAAACGAGAAGGGTGAATAAACCACTTAAAAATTCGGCAGCCTAACGGCGCCACTTAAAACATCAAAATACTGAATTGAAGAGATCAAATGGGGTCTCTCATCATATGATCATAAAAGATCAGTATGATAAATTTAGAGATCAAACCCCAACATAAAAAAAAAGTAACTTGAAATACTTTACATGAAAATAGATCTTGAAAAATGAGAAGGGAGAATGAATCCGTTACAAAAATTTCGGCAGCCTAACGGCACCACTTTAAACTTCATAAAACGAAATAATGAGAGTAAGAGGGGATCTCCCATTATATGAACATAAAAAGTTAATTAAGAGGAGTATAAAAGAACATACTCCAACATAAGAAAATGTAGCATAAAAGGAATGACATAAAAGAGATTACTTGAAATGAAAGAGAGAGGTCAGATCCCTTACCTTAAAACGTAACTCTTAAAACTCAAAGGTTGGGACCTTGAGGGCTTGAGGGAACCTTGGGAGGACTCCTTGGGAGGTAATGAGACTAGAACTTCATTGGGGGAGAGTGAGGAGTCGAAATAGATGAGAGGATGGCTTGGTATTTATAGGGAAAGTGAGGGGACAAGGCATTAATGGCCAAGGGACACCTCACATGTGCTTTTCTCAAACCCATGTTCTCTCCCTTGGAATTTATCATGGAGTTAGGCCACATGGGGCCCACAAAACAATAATTCATCACCCTTGGTCGGCCAACCCTTAAAAGATCTAATGACATCATCATGACACAGTTATGATGTCATTAAACATACCGAAACCCTAAAACTGTATTTTTACTATTCACTGAAAATTCAACTTTCTCAGAAAAATCCCAAAATTTCATATTAACCAAATATCAATGCTATGATTTCAAAAATAAACTCCATTTCATAAAATTAATTTTCTAAATATTTTTAATTTTATTTTTAAATAAATACACTATTCACCGAAAATTCATTTTTTTCAGAAAAAACCCCAGAAATTACCTTAACATAATATCGATGCTCTGAGTTCAAAAATAAAGTCCATTTTATAAAAATAATTTTCTAAATATTTTTAATTTAATTTTTAATTAAAAAACACCATTCACCCGAAAAAATTAATACTTGAATAATAATTTATGAAACCGTTATTTAACCATTTTATTGAATCACATTACTTAATCAAGGTGCCTAGATTATTTTAAAACTTTCTTTAAGTGAGATTACTAATCCATTTGGTCACATTACTAATCCTAAGCGTAAAATCACTATTCACAATTTACTATTCATAAAAAAATCAAGTTGATCTTATTAGACTCTAAATTTCGTACTGGACATAATTGTAGAAGACCATTTTTTGAAAATAATTACACATTTTAAATTATCTAAGGTTTACATAAACATTTTTTTAAAATATCCATTTGAAAATTCATCAAAATATGCATACTATTTTTATCTGGTCATTTGAAAATTCATAAACTTCATCATAAGAAGAAATCCCAATTTTTATTTAAAACAAGGATTACACAAGGCAGTTACGGTATCGTTACATAGCCTCTTATAATACCAACATAAGACCTAAGAGTAAGGTGTGCTAGGGTGATAGAATCTTGGGGCGGCTCAGTCAACATTGCCCGAGTAGTAATTTCTATCAGTTTGAACTTCTCGCGAAGGCGATTCCGTTCTAGCTTCACATGATGAAGTTCGGCTTGGATTTGGTCCAGAGCAAAGCCCAATGGTGCTACCACCTTCCCAAGCTCTGTTAGATGGGCTTCGATCGGTCCAAGAATACTAGGTGACGCCATCGAATCTTCTTTCTATAATAATTAACCAAGATTACTTATATTTAGAGACAATAATCAAAACATTTTGTTCACAACAGTCATATTGACCGATGGTCATATAACAGTCAAAACCCACTGGTCTCATTTTAATTATAATCATGTTTATCACATAAAACATTTTTGTTGAGTATAAAAATAAAATAAAATAACACATGAAATTAGGAAACAAGATTTATTCAAAATTTCGGGCCGTTACAATCTTCCCCCCTTAAGAAATTGCGTCCTCGCAATTTTTAAAATTGGGTTTTGAAATTTCATTGAAAGCCCCACATCGGAAAAAGAGTTAGTAACACCATTACTTTAATAGAAAGAAAAGGAAGTACAAAGGCCACCCGAGTTTACTCATACTAGGATTCCATGTAGAAAACATGGACATGGAGGAGAAAAAAAAGGGTCACGTTCTAAAGGAGAGTGATAGAAAACATGATTAGGAGGAATTTAACCACCAGAAAATCCCAAAATTATGATGTGTGTAAGCGGTCTTTGATTACCAAGTAGGAAACGTAAACCATCAACGTTTTTGTTTCACGTTCCTTTTCATAATTTTTAGGAATTCATTTACAACATAAAACAAAAACATAAGAAAATATACCTATCTTCATGTAGAGTTTCATCTTTTAATAAGTTTCTACCCAAAACTAATCTTTTCTCCAAATTATGAGCATTCAAAACTACTTGGTCTCATCAAAACACAAGAATCATCTTCATAATCCACAAAAGATTAACTATCTATTTCTTCTATCTTTAAACATTATCCCAAAAACAGAAAGGGTAAGGTAAAACAACTCTTCAAAAAGAAATAATCCCATAAGAATGGAAACTACTTTTAAATCTTCAAAGTTCCATGGTACTACCAAAAGTTCATCATAGTCCATTCCATAAATAATTATCCTTAAAAAAATCCTCAAAATAAACCAAACTAAGATTGAAACCCAAATACAAGAAGGATTTGATAACATAGTCTTCCAAGGTAAAATTTATCATTCATCTCCAAACAACATCAACCACTCCTAACATCTTATAAAAAAAGTAACTAACCTAAACATATTTACCCCAAGATAGGTTAATAATTTCCATAATTAACCTAAATTACTATAATTCCACCTTAAATTCATCGATTCTTCAAAATATAAGTCAACCCTACTCTTCAATGAAAATACCGTAGTAATCTATTTACCTCGATCAAATATGGTTCCCTAAAATAATGAACGTCTTCCAAAATAATAATCAGATTTTAATCCCCTAATCATCTCTTTCATATTAATATGTAAATCGTTGCATTTCCTATCACATTGGTTATTGGGACATGTTCTTCCATCTCCCACCATTAACTAAGAAGAGAAATTATAATTAGAGGCTTAAATACTTAACCAATAATCATGAAAAGGATCTTGAAGTATATACGGATAACTTGTAGAAGAAAATTATACCCTAACTTGTGATCCCCTAGGTTCCAATCTAGGCTATCCATGATCATATATTCCTATGTGAATCTTTGTTCCTTTAACAATGGTTCATACTAAGCTTAGGAATTTACCAAAGCATATCCCCCAGGAGTGTCGTAACCAAGAGTGCAGCAAGGCCCGTTGTCGTGTACCAGTTCCCGTTCGAGTCTAGCTCAAAGCGGTGTTTTCAAGTTTTACCCCTATGTACATCTGTGCCAGAGCCACCTCTACCTGCTCGTACCTAGACCGGGATGTATTTTCTTGGAAACCCCTTACTCAATACTCACCAAAATACCAGGAATATTTCCTATATTTAAACTTTTCTATAGGGTTCTTCCTAAAGTTTTCATATCCTAATTTCCACAAATAACTAAACCATCCTTTGATACCAACTATAGAATCCCATATTTTTATCACATAAACTTTCATTACATTTTACAAAACCGAGGATCTTTAAAGTTTAGTGTCTTGGAATCCAGGAACATAATACATGAAAAGAACAAAAAAAACACCATTCTTAAAAACTTGAAAGGCTTCTCCTTAAGTTCATCCTAGGTTCATTACTGAATCTCATAACCTGGGGACATACATCAAAAGAAAGGGTGAGCAGAAAGCCCAGTAAGGGAAACAAGAGAAACATTTTACTTGTGAACTTGAGATACTTCAATAAGGATATGAAAAGAACTTTAAGGCATGAGAAAGAAATCATGAGATACATCATAATAAAAATAACATTTTTCATAACTTGAAGATGTGTCTACAACATTTAATATTGACAATCTTTTCGTTTCACCAAGGTCCATCCCCAAGGTGTCATTAAAAATTACCAAGGTTATCCACCATGGCGTCGTTAAAAATGGTCATCTCTAGAGATTAAGTCTTTACCCAATGCATTGGAGCGCTATCAGAGCGCACCCTTAAATTTTCCTTTATTATAATGTGAGCCACATATATCATCATCAAAAATTTCATAAATAACCCATATATCATAAAATAAATGGGTTTCATTTCATAATCACAACGTTTTAAAAACTGCTTTAAAGACATGAACTTTACGTCACTTTAAAACCCACAGAGAAGGAAGGTGGGTCTCATGTATGTAAATCCCAGAATTTAAAATAGAACATTTTGGTTTATATGTGAATACCCCTTTAGAAAAAATAGCTTTGAGTATTCAATTAATAATATAAAATAACTTTAGAAAAAGAGAGAGACATTTTGAGACGGAAATTCTGCAGCATAACGACTATGTTACGAGGTTTTAGAAGACATTAAAAAGAGAGGGAAAATGGGTCAAACATTCATAAATGACCCATAAAACAGTATATGGACAGAATAAGAAGGATACATGATCATGGTAATGAAATTTCAAGGACATACCATTTGAAATGAAAAACATGGAAGGAAGACAAAAATTAGATTTCTCTTATGAAAGTTCGGCAGCCTAACGACGTTACTTAAACTTCAACAAAAATGATTTGAAAAGATAAAATAGGGTCTCTCATCATGTGAACATAAGAGTTCAGTATGATAGATATAGAGATAATTCCCAAACATAATTAAAAAGGAACTTGAAAGACTTGACATGAAAGTAGAACTTTGAAAAGAATGAGAAGGGTGAATGAATCCCCTAAAAATTCGGCAGCCTAACGGCACCACTTAAAACTTCAAAATACTGAATTGATGAGATCAAATGGGGTCTCTCATCATATGAAAATAAGAGTCCAGTATGATAGATATAGAGATCATACCCCAACATAACAAAAAGGAACTTGAAGGAATTGACATGAAAGTAGAACATCAAAACGAGAAGGGTGAAGAACCACTTAAAAATTCGACAGCCTAGCGGCGCCACTTAAAACTTCAAAATACTGAATTGAAGAGACCAAATGGGGTCTCTCATCATATGAACATAAGAGTCCAGTATGATATATATAGAGATAATACCCCAACATAAGAAAAAGGAACTTTAAAGAATTGACATGAAAGTAGAACTTCAAAACGAGAAGGGTGAATATACCACTTAAAAATTCGGCAGCCTAACGGCGCCACTTAAAACTTCAAAATACTGAATTGAAGAGATCAAATGGGGTCTCTCATCATATGATCATAAAATATCAGTATGATAAATTTAGAGATCATTCCCCAACATAACAAAAAGTAACTTGAAATACTTTACATGAAAATAGATCTTGAAAAATGAGAAGGGAGAAAGAATCCGTTACAAAAATTTCGGCAGCCTAACGGCACCACTTAAAACTTCATAAAACGAAATAATGAGAGTAAGAGGGGATCTCCCATTATATGAACATAAAAAGGGCAGTAAGAGGAGTATAAAAGAACATCCTCCAACATAAGAACATGTAGCATAAAAGGAATGACATAAAAGAGATTACTTGAAATGAAAGAGAGAGGTCAGATCCCTTACCTTAAAACGTAACTCTTAAAACTCAAAGGTTGGGACCTTGAGGGATTGAGGGCACCTTGGGAGGACTCCTTGGGAGGTAATGAGACTAGAACTTCGTTGGGGGAGAGTTAGGAGTCGAAATAGATGAGAGGATGTCTTGGTATTTATAGGGAAAGTGAGGGGACAAGGCATTAATGGCCAAGGGACACCTCACATGTGCTTTTCTCAAACCCATGTTCTCTCCCTTGGAATTTATCATGGAGTTAGGCCACATGGGGCCCCCAAAACAATAATTCATCACCCTTGGTTGGACAACCCTTAAAAGATCTAATGACATCATCATGACACAGTTATGATGTCATTAAACATACCGAAACCCTAAAACTGTATTTTTACTATTCACTGAAAATTCAACTTTCTCAGAAAAATCCCAAAATTTCATATTAACCAAATATCAATGCTATGATTTCAAAAATAAACTCCATTTCATAAAAATAATTTTCTAAATATTTTTAATTTTATTTTTAAATAAATACACTATTCACCGAAAATTCATTTTTTCAGAAAAAACCCCAGAAATTACCTTAACATAATATCGATGCTCTGAGTTCGAAAATGAAGTCCATTTTATAAAAATAATTTTCTAAATATTTTTTATTTAATTTTTAATTAAAAAACACTATTCACCCGAAAAAATTAATACTTGAATAATAATTTATGAAACCGTTATTTAACCATTTTATTGAATCACATTACTTAATCAAGGTGCCTAGATTATTTTAAAACTTTCTTTAAGTGAGATTACTAATCCATTTTGTCACATTACTAATCCTAAGCGTAAAATCACTATTCACAATTTACTATTCATAAAAAAATCAAGTTGATCTTATTAGACTCTAAATTTCGTACTGGACATAATTGTAGAAGACCATTTTTTGAAAATCATGACACATTTTAAATTATTTAAGGTTTAAATAAACATTTTTTTTAAAATATCCTTTTGAAAATTCATCAAAATATGCATAGTATTTTTATCTGGTCATTTGAAAATTCATAAACTTCATCATAAGAAGAAATCCCAATTTTTATTTAAAACAAGGATTACACAAGGCAGTTACGGTCTCGTTACATAGCCTCTTATAATACCAGCATAGGACCTAAGAGTAAGGTGTGCTAGGGTGATAGAATCTTGGGGCGGATCAGTCAACATTTCCCGAGTAGTAATTTCTATCAGTTTGAACTTCTCGCGAAGGCGATTCCGTTCTAGCTTCACATGATGAAGTTCGGCTTGGATTTGGTCCAGAGCAAAGCCCAATGGTGCTACCTCCTTCCTAAGCTCTGTTATATGGGCTTCGATCGGTCCAAGACTACTAGGTGACGCCATCAAATCTTCATTCTATAATAATTAACCAAGATTACTTATATTTAGAGACAATAATCAAAACATTTTGTTCACAGCAGTCATATTGAACGATGGTCATATAATAGTCAAAACCCACTGGTCTCATTTTAATTATAATCATGTTTATCACATAAAACATTTTTGTTGAGTATAAAAATAAAATAAAATAACACATGAAATTAGGAAACATGATTTATTCAAAATTTCGGGCCGTTATATTCATCATATTTGGTAATGACGATGGCCTAATAATAACAGGCTCTCTTATATACATATTTTAGATAATATTTATGAGACATGATAATATCATTATTATTTTAGGACTACGTCACAACATTCTAGGTTTTAGTAAACATTGTGCATCGAGGAATATAATAAATATTCCCAAGAATAAATTTCTCTTCATTGTAAAATATGTAACTGTCTACCCTAAATATGTCAACATAAAGGGGAATCCATAAAATGTTATTGTAATAGAAGAAAAGTTCTTTCTATCAATGAATTATTTAAATATAAATATTATTATGTTTATATGGAATCTATTCCGAAAATTCATGGATGATCTGGAGAGAAATGTTTTATATCATGAAGTCCTTAAAATATCTTTTCATTATATTCACATAATATTTTTTAATAAAAATGATGATTATTTAGAAAACCTACATTAAAAATTAGAAGTAAATAGGGTTAGTAGATGTAGTGGATACTGATGTGTGTAAAAAAATATTAGTAATATTCATTTATGCTAATATTATCCTTAGACAATTTATTTATCAGAACAATAGGATAACATTGATAATAATGTTTACTCACATATTTAATGTGTTTAGTTTCATTAATATGTATAATAGAAAGTCTAAAAACATTCATTGATGTAAAATTATGAAATTTATGAACATTAAAATGACAAAGTTAATCAATAATAATGTAGAAGAACTTTTTTTGGATCCCTATCCAAGGAACCATGTCTTAGTAGTGACAATACCTTTTCAAAATATTCAAAAATTGGGGAAAATAATTCCTATCTAGAAAATCTTACCCATGAAAATTTTGAATGAATTATTACTAACATTCATATACATATATAATACGGATTTATTTTATTTTTTGTTAAAAATTAATACCTATGAAATGTGGTATGTTGAGATTGTAATAATTATGTTCTTTTGGAAATCATAAATTACCTATTTTTTAAGGACCTAGATGGGTACCATAATGACCCGATAACCAATATGACCATAATATGGATCGATAGGTGTTGTTGATACCCACGAGTTGATAACTAGAAATTGGAATAACAAAATATGAATGTCTGACTAATTTTTCCACACACATGGTAGAATAAGATAATCATGTAAATATTCATGCAAGTAAAAATCGACAAAGAGTAGTGTAACAACTATAAAATGCATAAAAACCCCAAAATTGTTACACTAATGTACCAAATAACAATATAAAACCCAAGTACAAGTTGAAAAAATATCCAAGACCATAGAGCAATAGTTAATACAACATCCATATGGCTCAATACCCTTTCCCAACCTAGAAAGAGTTAATCTACAAACACCCAAAGGAAGATTTATGTTTTGTGAGAAAAGACAAGTATGATCCCACTAGGAATTCTATAATAAGATACCATTATTTAAATAACAAAATAATAACTTCTATTTATATAAAAATGTATGAACATTCAAAAAATTGTTAAAAACAATTAATTCATTACATTTCAAATGATTGAAATACCTTAAAAAATGTATCAATAACAATTTATAAAAACAAATTTTAAATTAATTAAGAATTGATAATAGATTATAATAAATGGTACACATATATAACTAAAATATAAATAATTGATCAATATGGTCATCATTTAAAAGGTAAGATTGATCCAAGTCATGATATCCTCACACACTTGAAGGTGATTATGTAAATAAGTGTATACACATGTCTTTTTGACATTGTCAAAATGAGACTCATCACTAACCCATATGGGATCTGACATGCTTGAAAATGTTCTGTTTCGATTTCCATGCATCAAAATATGGATATCCCAATAACTAACAATAAAACTAGTCTTGTTTATTCTATTATATAAAAAATTAATGAAAATTTATTTTTAAATATAATTAAAATAAAAACCATCACATTCTCCATTTTAAAAATTTAGATTTTTCTATTTTAAAAAAAATAAGGTTATTTTATAAAACATTCCTTCTCCATGATAAAACCATTGGGTTGTAGTCAAATATAATTTAATCCGTTTTTCTCAAATACCTTTTTGAAATAAATTTCATAAAATCAATTTCTCATTTTAAATTAAACAATTAAAGTCCATAGTATAATTTGTAATACTTCCATCTAATATCACAATACTCTGTAGTTTCATGAAATAGGAGGGGGAATTTTCATTCCAAAAGTTGAATTTTACACTCCAATACCCCAATTTAATAGAATTTAGTTATTGATAAACCAATTGAAATACATTTCATTTAATTTACATAAAGTCATTAAATTCAATTCAAGTCGTTGAATTCGGGGTTAATCAAATTTGGAAATCATAATGGGACCAACAACCATTCTCACAAAAAAACCCCCGCATGGAATCCCACCCACAATAACGAGGGAGGAGATAATCTAAGAACTCATACTTAGACAAAATATTCAACAACATCGATTTTAGATCCATCTATCCCAATGTTATATATAAAACTCCATGCATGAAATGTTATATATACTACGATATTGGTAGAAAGCATACCTCAAAGGTCACACGACAATAACAACAACATTAAATTATGAAATCAAACAACCTATAATGTTTTAAGGGATCAAAATTTTCCTTGGGATAGATCTTTATACAATAAAATGTATATATGGAAAAGAGTAAATATAATTTATATCTAATTATTCTATTTAAAAATAACATTCTACACTTTGCATGACGTATAACCTTATGACACATTGTGTAATTAACAAACCCTAAAATCTCATCCAAATACATATCTTTTTTTAAAAAATTGATTTATTATTATTTAAGAATTTACATGTTGTGTAACCATATTTCACAGTTTTTAAATATCCAAATTACTACCAAATAAAATTGTTTTATTATGAAAATTTAAAAGATATATTTCTTCACCGATACAGGGGTCCTCCTTATTTATTCTCAACCCATGAAAATAATGAAAATAAAAAACAATGAACATGACTAAAATGTTCCTATCAGAATGGTAACTGGATGTTATAAAACATCTCACAATAAAAATATTATATTACCAAAAATCCTATCATGAAGTACCCATATCAAATAGTTGACTCCACTATGTTCTGATTAGTGCCTCATGCTTCCATGTCTCATGATAATTTGAACCATGCCTCCGTTGAATTTGAACCAAATGATTTTACCTCCAATGAAGTACTTTGGTTTCAGAATCAACTACCTTAACTAGTAATTCAATGATAGATAAATCATGTTCAACCTCATGATCACTCCAACATAGAAAATTGGATGTTTAAAATTGATATATTCAGATTTTTAACATATGGAAAAAATTATGTATAAATTTCATCTAAGGTGGTAGTAATAAATAATAATAAACTTTCTCCCCCATCTCAACAATCTCAAAATTTCCAAAAAACAACGATCAAGATTCCTTTCCCTATATAGACGTCTATGAACCAAATGATGTGAACCAATCATGAAAATATGTAGAACAACTAAGAATTCCATTATTCTATGTTTATAATCTTCATAAGACTAATAGGTTATTGGTACCATCAACATCCAATGAAGAACCATTTGAATATTTTTTGAACACTCTTGAACCGAGAATGTTCCAATCAAGGAACATTCCCAAAAATTTGATTTAATATAATGGTTATATGTAAGGACAGTCATAAAGGGCCTTAAAATAATCGATTCTGATTAGAGACATATAACTATAATTAAATGAAAACTCAACCATCCACAGATGTTCATAACATGATACAATGATTTCTGCAAAAATTGAACTGGGAATAGCTAAAATAATCTATATAGCTCTTTCTGTCAGGCTATACAACTATTGAAGGTATGATATACTCAAAGATACTTGAGATCCCAAAAAAACTTGAAATCCACTATTTAAATGAGATTTGAACTGAGGATACCTTATCAGATACTATAGTATATGATAGTCCATGAAAACAAACAATCTATTTCATGTATAGACTTCCAAAGTCTTCATATTTGGTTGTGTCAATAGTGGGTAAAAAGTGTTCCCATTAACTATATTGATCAATCCAAACCCTCTTGTCTTTTTTCGTTGATATTGTTTGGGTAAAAAAATTCTATAGGGATTTCATCCAATTCCATATTGGCACCAGATGTGTCAAAAGAAAACCAAATGCTTCTACTACTCTTCCTTGACATGTTGGCACATGCTTCAATGAGAGAATTTTTTTCCAATTTACCATCACATAGTTGGCCACTATAATTCTCAATTCCATTTATATAAAATCATTGTGTATATTTGTTGAAATTTACACAAGGAATTATGGAAATATATAATCACATGTTTCATTCCCAATAATGACACATCATTGTGATTCTGATTACATGGTATGCCCCATGTGGAGAATTTCTAGTTAGGAATTGTCTCCCCAACATATATAGAGTCTCTAATGCTAAAAAATCCATCATGAGGCCACCTGTTTGGAATAATAATATTGATAATAGTGTATGTTAGTATAACCCTATCCAAAACAACCACATCCCATATTTCCCTAACTTCAATATGAATATTTTCAAAAAGATACACCATTTTCTACTCTATTTATGATTCTTTCACTTCCTCTGTCAGAATAATCCAACTCCAGGAATCTGTAATGACATTCCCTTTCCATGTGGTATAGGAGAAGTCAATATAAATTTATAAAAGTATTCCACCATATTCCTATGGTGTAAATTCAAATATTTTTGGGAGAAAATATAATCGAAGCTTTTGGTGACTGAAAGAATGGTAAAAAGTTCTCTAAAAAATAATTACACCAACTATTAAGAGCATGAATCACAGCTTCTAGTAAATATATATTGGTCTGGTTATTCATATCATGTGGAAAAAGTTGTTTTAGCCATAAAAAACATCATTCTCACCCTTCATACCAAAAACAACCAAAACCTGAAACTAATGCATCGTTGATTAACACATAGCCCTTCTCGACATCTAGAAGAGTCAACACCAGTGAAGTAGTCAAAATTTTATTTTAAAGATATAATCCCAATATATCTCATCCCATGAAATCATTAGTCCATTTTGATTCAGAACAATCATCATAGAATCAATCTTTGATATTTCCTTAATGAATTGGTGATAATAGCTAGCTACACCCAAGAAGCTTTGATACTCAAATATATTTCATTGTGGCTCCCATGTAATAAATACCATTAATTTTTTATAATAAAATGAAATACCATGTTGTGAAAGCATGTTTCTAAATTATTTTACTTCTTGAATCCATAAATCACATTCAAAGAGCTTTGAATAAAGACCGTGATTTATCAAAAATTATAGAACGTATCTCAAATGAAACACATGATCTTCCATAGACATAGAGTAAACTATCTTACTGCCCAATAATATGACAACAATTGTATCAAGATACTCATGGAAAATAATGTTTATTTTTGGTATAAAAACTATAGTAGAAATTTTCTATCCCATAGGTATTGAAATGGCACTGATAATATCTATATTGTCTCTAAATATATGATTTTTTGAATTTCAATTTTTTTATTGGCCTACTAGTCCCATCCAGATCATAGATCAATATTCAACAAAAACATATCCCCTTTAATAGGTCAAATAGATAATAAATCTATGGAAATGGATAAATTGTATTTATTGTTACTCGATTGAGTTTTTTATAATCCACAGAAATTTGCAGAGAACCATAAGATTTATTATTTAATATAACAGGTATGGCTCAAGGTGACACATTCCGTGGTATAAATCCTTTATATTGAAGAAAATACAATTAAATCATTAAATATATCATTTCATCTGATTGCACGTGGCAATAAGGAATAGATTTTGTTTAAGTTCCTGATTTTAAATATGTAGAAATCTATATTTCCCCTACCAACGGAAAATTAGATAATTCATAAATAAACATGTTGAGAAACTCAACAAAAACTAAAGGGAGATAACCACTCAATGATTCCCACTCCAAATTAATGGAAAAACATTTATTAATTTACCCAAATATATATATTAAGGGATATATATACATGATATTGGGTCCCACTATACTTGAAAGATACCACATACACCATCAAGTGTCGGAAAATATATAAATCAAAGATAAAAATCTATTTCATCTTTATTCGCATGAGACAACATGTCTCAAATATTCTATGATGATGTTTTACTTTGTGATCTTGGAAAATCGATGATAGATCAACATTTAATAAATATAAATCAAAAGGGTTATTGAAGAGTCCCCTTCCTCTCTTAGATATTAAGGGATTAAAAATATCAATTACATAGAAAAAATTCTTCATAAAAGGGGTTATATGTTAACGATACAGTTTGAAATAAACTGATGATATGCACCAATATAAATGAGATCATTCACTATTGGTGAATCTATAGTATTGGTACCTTTCAAAATCACTGGTCCTTTATTAGCAACATTTGGAGACTCTTTCACTATGTGATGAATTTCCATTAATAATGACATGGATGGAACCCCTTTTCTTATAAATCAACTCATCACATTGTAGTTTTCACAGGTGATAAAGATCTTGTTCCACTATATGGATTTGAGTAAACACGGTATAACTTCTACAAGTGATCAAAGTGTCTAAAGGAGACACAGATCTTGGGTGTCTTAGTGCAATCCCTTTATGAATTCCTAGTCTTGACACCCTAGTATCAAATCAGTGCACCTCTTCTAGGAAATGTAGCTGGTCTAGAAAATCCCTACATTCAAATTCCACAATGATAATCATCAATATTAATCTTTTATTTAGAGGAATTTACACTACCTCTATGAGAAAAAGAAACTCTCGACAACCCCAAAATTACAAGTAACACCCTGAGATTTTGCGAAATATTTTTCAGAACTAATTTATTCTATTTTATAGTTTTATTTTCTAGAAACACTTAAAATAGTTTATATTATATTACTGAAACTTTCTTGTATTTCATTATAAAAAATTCCATGTTAATTTTACACTATATAGAATATAATAGCTATCTTTATTTACATTGAATAATGAGGTTAGCATATGTTACCCACAAGGCTGACTTTTCTCTATGTCTTGTGTTACATGACTTAACATGTGTTACCAAACCTCAATTCACTATAATTTTTTTATTATTTAATAACATATAATAGGACCATTAAATTAAATGTTATAATATAAATTATCAAATGAATATATATAGTTTAATTCCATGTTAAAAATTTAATTAGAAAATAAAATATATTCCAAATTAATATATACTAAATTATTTTATAAAAGACTAAATTTATGTGAAAAATATTAATTATCAGAATAATATAAATAAATTTATACTAGTGAATGTTACTAATTAAAGTTATTTTTAATTTATTTTAATTTTCATTATATTCATCCCATTTATTTAGAATGTTAAATAAAATATTAAATTTGATTTCAAGTATAAAAAAGATCAAATTTTTATAATTTCATCATATTTAGGCCATTGAAATCAACTACACATTGAAATTTACTATAAAAACACAATAAACTTTCAGATGTTTTTACTTTAAAAACACACATTGGCATCCTATATATGAGATTACATTTAAATTAATTTCTTTAAAATATGATATTGTAAATTGTAAAAATTGATTTCATATTTCTAATCCATATATATTTAAATTTATATATTTTTTGACCAAAACTTTTAGTCAAGGTAATTAAAATTAATTTCATCAATTTAGGTAAAATTAAACTAAATAAGGGACTATTCCTTAATCATAAGGGACACAATGACTGAGAAACTTATACAAGAGCCATTTGATTACTATATTTAGACCCATTACTCTATTTGATATATTTGGTTCCATTATTTTATCCTCTATAAATGTGATAAATAAATATGGAATTCCATTGTCAATATATTACAAGTGTGGCACTCCTCCTCCACAATATACAAGCATCATATCCTCCCACTTACTCACACATCTCAAGACACATTTCTCAACCTTGTTATTCCCAAATATCTTCTTATAATACCTATTCTTA
Organism: Viscum album; assembly: GCA_963277665.1. NCBI lineage: Eukaryota > Viridiplantae > Streptophyta > Magnoliopsida > Santalales > Viscaceae > Viscum > Viscum album. The sequence goes on along the minus strand of OY728142.1, from coordinate 1,980,211,668 downwards.
AATTATATGCCTCACCTTTGGAATAAATCAATCCATGGATGACCTTTGGTGAAATCCAAAAGGAGTTACAGAAAGTAGAAGTATCATCTTTCCTCGTGATCCATTAATTTATATTTTCCCCCACTAACTCAACTATTCTTAATATATGATTTCATAAAAAACCAGTATCATAAAAAATAGTATTTTATTTGTCTTTTCATTTTATCTACACCTACACACATTTCCATCTAATGGGAAACAAACATACTATTTACATGTACAGTGAACTACCACCATACGAAATGATGATTGTTAATTTTAAATTTCCATCCCTCATATTAGAAATTATGAAGGAAACAATATTATTATATGATATATATGAAATAAATAATGTCATTATTATTATTTAATTATTTTTCAACACAAATATTTACACATTCTAGTTTGTGTAAATACAGTAATTTTGTTTGAGGATGTGTGGACTACCTTCCCCTTAATGTAATGTGATTTGTTCTTACAGTACATAAAATGTATTAAGTATGGATTTATTGAACATATATGAAATATAATATATAATAATTAAAAATTAAAAATTGTATATATAAATATATGAAATTATATTTCATTTAATCTAATTTATTCAGTATGATAATAAATAGGAAACAATATTCATGTGTACGTACATCCTACCGTCTCTATGAATGGTGTATTTAATTATATACATATAAAATCTGTAGACTATAATATTAGAAATATATTTAATATAATTTATTTTTATATCATGTTTTAAATTATGAAAATCCTAATATATGTATAAGGACTAATGATATAATAAATTTCGACACTTGTGAGGAGTAAAGAAGATATTACCCAAATTGAAACCTCAATATAGAATTGTTAACAAATGGGTAATATAGAGTCAACAAAAATCAATATATATTATAATATACTATAATATTCCAATTTAAAATATTTATAATAAAATTACATTTATGATACATTTATAATTTTTAGGGTGCTAACAGAATCATGACACATGGTAAGGTAATTTCATCTCACTTTTAATATCTATGATATAAATTCAATGTTCACGACTATTTTTTTGTATGGTGTAAATAAATCCCATGACTGTATTATATAATTATAACTTATACATTTATGGGTAATTACATATCCATTATATGATATTTATTTCATGGGGTTTATGTATCATATGATACCAAATCGTTTAGATAGTTTTGTTTCAATTTTCCTTCATTAAGACACATGTTTTGTTATACACCTACATTATATTTATAGGTGTATATACTTACATTTGGATGGTTATAACATGAATCTCATTATTATAATTTTATTTTAATCTTTCTGTAATTTTAATTTCTTACATGGGAATTATGATCCAATTTTACCATGTTTTATGATTTTCTTGAAACAATCTCATACCATATCTAGATTTTTTATGATTATTCTTCCACTAACAAAATCATTTTATCTATATGTCAAAAAAATTCATGAGTTTTAGTAACCTATATTTTATCTATATATATCCATGTATTATTACCATTTCCCACTCTTTTATACTTAATATGAATAATAATTCGTTTTTAAAAACAAAATCATCGGTATTTTCCTTAAGGAATGTTTTAAAAAGAACTATCAAAAGTATTACCCATATTAAATGAAATTCACTATTACTCATGCCTTTCAAGGGATACGATTCAATTTTCCCAATCATACATTTTCTCTGAATGAATTATGTTTTTATAGAATGATGTTTATGATAACCATTTCTATTTCGTGTGTTGTATACCTTTCAAAACCACTTCTATTAATGGGTTATGATTTTAATGAAATAATTACAAAAACTATATCTTTATGAAGATTGGATAATTTTATTACATGTTTATGATACATATTTCATTTCATATGTAATTATATGATTGTTTATTATTTTTAGTCACATACATGCATGATTTCATTAGGATATGGGTGTGACCTATATCTACCAAAATTGTTTTCCATAAATATTTATATCTCATGACATGTACTAAGATTGTATTTGGGGTGAAAACAACTGAGAACATGTACATGGTATTGATTCATGACAACCAAAATTCTATGGGTATTAAACTCGTACAACTATGTGGATATTCATAGTAAACCTTGACTATTAATATGGCCATGGGAGTGAACTATGACTACAAAGATGGTATGGGAAGTAAAAAAATACAAGCAAGATGGCCTAGGAAGTAATTCATTGACTACTAGGAAAATAATTTTAAGTTCTTATGTGTTTTCCATAATTTCATGCATTATTCTAATGTTATGCTTTCATGGATTTTGTTCTTTATTTAATTAGGATTCATGTCTTATAAACTTCCATGCATTATTCCAAGATTCATGTTTAAGATATTTTATATATAGGGTGTGATTATATAATGCTAAGATCACATTACCATACCCCTATGATCATGCTTATTCATACATGTATCCCTTTTTAACCATATTAATCATTTGAGATCACCCATATATATGTTTACTTCAATGGTTTATGAACATATATTTCCTATATAATATTTATAATAGCGGTTATAGTATTTAGAACATCTTAATAGACAATGTAGCTCACACATGAACATGTTTTTACATTTCCATGTTTCTAAAGGTACTAAATTAATATGGGCTATGGGCATCCATTTGTATAATTCTTTTAGTATTATGAAAAAATTATATGTATGTTAATATTATGTAGTTATATTTGGTATTAATGTTCTTGTTTAGTAAAAAATTGGTATCTAGGATGAGAAATGTATTTGTGAGATCCCTAGTAATATTTCTAAGTAAATTTCAAGGTATGTCACTATGGATGTATATATGGATGAGTTAATGTTTAGGAAATTATCGTTAAATGGTGGTAAAGTATAGATTGAGTGGTTTTAGTGAAATAAATTCTTGTCTCGATATTCTATATAGTTGTGTAAATGTAATATATTTATCTTATTAGTAACAACTCTAACAAGGTGTGACATGCCTGTCTCGGTGAAACATGGTACAATACTACAAGCCTTGATGCACACTTGGGATGAAATTCCAAGGGGATATTCATTGGGAGGTAAAAAACTTTTCACAATGTATCATTACAGATTTAAATATAATTAGGCTATGAAAAACCAATAATAACCTGAGTTTTCATAGTTCACATATGGTGTCATAAATTAGAAATTCTATAAGTAAATGATTTTCAAAAAAAAATGTTTTTCCACTGTGATGAGTGTTTCTCACAACATGCATTAGAGTTTTTGTCAATGGTGGGATGTAGAAATAACATGGATATTTTTGAATGTGATAAACAATTTTCCGATGAGAAGAAAAATTGGATGATAACTGGATTAAAGGATGTTGTGATCACGCTTATTTACTTTTCACAGACCATGATTAGAAATTTGATACCCTATCCAACCCTTAGACTCACCAATGAAGAGAAGGAAGGAGTTCAATGAATCTTTAGTTAATAGATATCATGGAAGAAAGAATATTGAATTTACATTGTATCCATAATGTGGAAAGAATCATCTACATTAATATATTGGAAAAATAAGAAGGCATTTTACTGTGGAATATAATGACACAAAACTACTGACTAAAAAACTGAATAGTTTTGTTGATGATGTGGATGGAAATATTGATCTTCATAATACATCATTTAAGGTTAAATTTATTACCGGTGGAATGAATTTTCATTATAAAATTCAATCTCTCATGTGAAAATCCTCTGAATAAAACCAACAATGTGGTATTAGTAATGGTTATGTCTTAGATGATGATGAGACTATAGATGAAATGTGAACGGAATGAACGATTAAATAATATTATTATTTTTACTAAATATGTATTATAATTAAAGTTCAGTATTAATAGTTTATATTTATTTGGTTGGAATACTTATGTTCTATTAATGCTGAATTATACAATGATTTTCTACTCTATGTTTTTCACTAAGGGTTTAAATGATTATATTTAATTTTTCTGATGGAGAGGAAAAGTAATTTAATCACAAGTTGATACATTGAATAATGGAGGAGAACCATTATTATGTTTTAATGTAAATATAATGATTTTGGGATAAATATATATATATATATTATTTTAATAAGAAACATGTATGGTATTGGTTTCCTTGAAACAAGTATCAACTTTTTGACAAGTAGTTTTTTATTGCAGGGATAAAGATTAAAAATTCATGGATTTAATTAATATAACTAGAATAATTTGGAATATGTATGAAAACATGTTTTAAAAAATTATTTATTATAATTTAGGTTACAACCATCTTTCAAGAGAATATATTATGAGGTTATTCAAAATAATTAAATTCACAAAAAAATGAGACTTTTTAATATACAGGGGTTCAATGATAAGCTTATTTGGATTTCATTCCTTCTAAAAGTTTTGGATATTAATATTTTATATGGTTTATAAAATTATTAATTTATTGAAATTTTAATATAAACCTTTAGTAATGTTTTTGGGATTATAATATTATCTCAACAAATTTGTATCATGTATTTTGTAAAACTTATTATAATTTTTTTTGATGATATCCAATGAAAAATGGGATAGAATATCATGGATATAATGAATTTTTAGATCATTAGGAATGAAAATAATTCATTTTATATTTCATAGAAAGAGGTTATGTGGATCATGAAGCCAAAAGCATATGGTTTTCCTGAAATCAATCTTGTATATCTTTTAATTAAAATTCTTAAGCATTAATAAAATGACATAAAAATAAAATATCGTCATAATACCTTACATATTTTGTAAATAATGGACCTATAAATCATCATATATTATTGACATTGAGGTTCCCAACCTTTCATATATCATTAAATTATTTTTGATTGGTGACCACAATCACATCCTATGAATATTTAATCTTTTTCTTAAATTCCTTGTTTACACATTCCACCTATGTGGAAACCTAGTTATATGTTACTTCAGGTAACCAACTATGCTTCACTATTCAATTTTAATGGATATTCAACTATTCATTTTTTTCAATCTGGGTTCCATGAAAGGAAATTTTATGTATTAAACCGTATATAACCCATATGAATTTTAATGGAGAAAATAATTTTAAGGGTTATCAAATCTAACACCCGGATACATTGTGAAAAAAAATCTAATTAATTTAATCATGTTGATATTTTGAATTTCATGAAAATCTGATAATAATTTACTTTATATTAAATCAACATGTTTGGTTTATATTATATGGAACTCATCATTAATTGTTCACTATACACACCATACTGTTTAGATGTCTTTACATGGAAATTAAGGTTTTCTTATGTTACATGCATGATTGACTTTCCTCGATGATTTGCATAACATGCTAGACTAAGTGTTAATGAACAATAATTCATTATTAATATTTTATTAACTAATATGATATAAAAAAAAATTAAATTTTATATTATATATTATAATAACAAATTAATATATATAATTAAATTCATTGGCTTAAATATAATTAGAAAAAAATAGAGAAAAAATGAAAATAAATGGAATAATTTTTATAAAAAATACGTTGTATCTTAATTAGGAAAATAAATTAATAATATTAAAGGATATTAATTAACTCACATGTTAATTTTTAAAAATAGTTCTTTTATTCATCCAAATTATTTTATATTCATAATATGAGAACATACCCAATATTACAGAAAAAATATATATTTTTATAAAATTATTTTTACCAAATTTTAATTGAGAACCTATTTTACATGTAAATGTTATAGATTTTATTAGTCTAATATGTAAAAATAATCATAATAATTTAATGGAAAACTTAATAATTAGGTTAGTGAAAATTTATTGTTGTTTGTCTACGAAGTTTCATTTTTGATGAATAGTAAAAAATACTGAAATTTAATTTGGAACCACTTTTTAATCTAATTTATTTAGAAAGTTAAATTATATTTTAATTTTTTAATGAATAGTTATATCTATTATTTATAAATTCATATAATTTATGACCTTGGAATAAGTTTCACCTTGAAATTGGAAATAAAAACATAGAAAACATGATGTAGTATTTATATTAAAAAACTCATATTGTCATAACATCATGGGGATTAAATTTAAATTATTTCAGGAAAATTCATTGATTGGAATTTTAAAAAAAATTATTCCACTTTTGGAATCAGAATAATCATTAATTTCTAAAAAGGTCACATTATTATGACCATGAATATTAGTTAAAGTAAAAAAAATTATTTATAATGATTATGGAAAAATTAAGCTTAATATGGGAATAAACCTTAATCTTATGGGAACAAATGATATAGATACTATTTCAAGATAAATTAAATGTCCATATATAGATCCTTTAATCTATTTTATATATTGTTTGACATTTTTTTATCCATTTTTAAAGTGAAAACCATGAATGGATTTACTTTTTCATAATATATTGAAGAGTGCCACTCATCCTCCACTATAAAAGGCCTCACATGCTCCAAATTCCTCACACCTATCAACCAAAATTGGCTCAAAAATTCTATGCTCAAATATATCTTGAAAATAAATCATTTAAACCTATAACCCTTTTCCTTTTTCATAATAAAATCTATGTATTCCATTTTGTTAAAACTAAAAGGAGTTACCCAATGAAGAAGTAACATCCTTCCTCAAACTCCTTAATTTTACATTCATTTTCCACTTCCAAAAATATTATTATTACATGATTTTATAACTATATATATACCCATTTATACTATTATGTTCTTATTATATCATTTAAATCTACACATACACACAGTTCCATGTAATGTGTAACGAACATACTGTTTATGTTTACAGCGAACTACCGCCTCACAGAATGATTATTTTTTATTTTTTCAATACCCACTATCATGGTTTAAATTATGATGGAAAATATATTTACATATGATATATATGATATTTATAAGGTATTTAATATTTTGAAATTATTTTATAAAACATATCCTTATACATTGCTAATTTTTTAAATATGATAATTTAGTTTAATGATGTGTGGACTACCGCCCCCTCAATGAGATGTGATTCATTCAAAAACTACATGTATTGTATTAAGATTTTATATAGTGATATTATATTATATATAATATATTATAATTCAATGTAAATAATTATATATACACTTATATATGCATATATTTCAGTTACTCCATTTCATTAAATACTATAACAAAACTGAAACATCATTCTAACGTATGTACGACCTACCATCTCCATTAATAGTGTGTTACATTTTATAAAACCATATTATATGTATTATTATACTAAAATTATAGTTAATATAAATTTTATTTATATATTTTTATACACTATGTAAAAAATAATTTAACTATAAGAACCAAATAAATTACAAATTAATACAGATGGGAAGAACAATGCGGATATTACCCAAAGCGAAACCTTAGCATAGAATTGTTAAGATAGGTTTAAGATAAAAAATAAATAAAACCACATATATTATTATAGAGAATAATATTATATTATATAATATGTATAATAAAATTATTATTTTTATACAGGATGCTTTTACGGATAAGATGAGATCCACAATAAAAGGCAATGAAATTTCATCTCATCTTTCATATTTTTAGATACATGCCATGCCAAACACTATTTTCTTTTTTTATGGTGAATATAATACCCAAGAATATATTTTATGATTTAGACACTTATGATTAATTTATTTACTTATTCATTATAGGTTATTTTATTCATGTGATTTAGGATTCAAAAGTTAACAAATCGGTAAGATAGTTTTATCAAAATATTCCTTCTATGAGACACATCTTTTATTATATACCTAAATTATCTTTATAGAGGTATATAATTCCATTTGAAATGTTTTAACATAAATATATTTCATCTAAAGATATTTTTTTCTTCGTGTAATTTTATTTTTTTAAATGGATAGTATAATCCCAATATACCTAATGGTTAGAGATTAATGAGATAATCACATCGATAATCCATATTTTTTTATGATGATGTTACCATTGATGAAATCATATGATCCACCTATCATGAAAAATCATGATATTTTTTATCCTATATTAATTCATGATATATTCATGTATTAATACAATATTCTACTCATTTTTACCTAAGTTGATAAAAAATGATTTTATGAAAAATCAAAATTCATTTCTCTCATAGGTTATAAATCTATTAAATTTTGAAAACAATGTTTTCAAAAATGTTTTCGAAAAAAATATTCAAGGAAGAAGTACTTTAATTTTTTTCGGTTATCAAATATTCCATTATATGATTTAAAATATATTTTCAATGAAATGGTTTTCTAATAGTTTTTTGTTTTTTAAGAAATCAATAATGAAGGTATATTTTTATAAAGATGTATTTTAAAATGATCTATCATATTTATTCCCCATCTAAGATGAAATCCATCTATGTTTGTCATGAATTTATGTGGAAATGATTCATTTTTTACATTCATAATATTTCTAAAAATGGTTTTTGATTTGATGCTATGAGTTTTATGATACCTTTTTTCTTTTTAAGGGTTATATGATTTGGATACAAGAAACATTAAACAGGTTAATATCTTGATGAAATGATTATAAAAATAGTATATTTTTTTACATGTTATAATAGGAATAAATTTTTATGACACCCATTTAATTTAATGGGTTATGATATGATTTTTTATGATTTTTTATGATTTTTGGAACATAAATGAATGATTTAATTTTCATGTAGGTGGAAGCTATATCTCCCTAAAATTCATCTGGTAATTATTTAAAGCACAAGAGATAGATTGAGATGGTCATGGGTGTGAACCTTGACATCCAATATGGCCATGTGAGTGAACCATGAATACCATTTTGGTGTGGGGGTTAAAATAATACTATTATTATGGTCTTTTGAGTGTACCTTGAGTACTAATATGGCAATGGGAGTAAACCATGACTCATAAAAAAATATTGGATGTATACCCATACTACCAAGAAGGTCATAACAATTATTTCTATACTAGTATGGAAATAATTATAAATGACATTATTTTTACATAATTATATGTCTTATTCCTAGTTATTATTTCATGTATTATGTTATTATTTTATTTCTATTCATGTCTTATAAAATTCATTATTTATTCCATGATTTATTTTAATGAACTTTGATATGAATGGAATTATCATCTAATTTTATTATCAAATTCTCATAACCATATTATCATAATTAGGTTTACATGTCTACCATGTTTACCCTTTCAGAGCATATGAGCTCAACGCTTTTTATGCTTCTTTCCCTAGGTTATGAAGATATATTTCCAATATGATATGCATAAGATTTGTTCTAGTCTAGGAAAAACTAGTGGGAGATATTGTAGCTCGCTCATGTTCACTTGTTTATGCTTCCATGTATCCAAAGGCACCAAACTAATATGATATTTAACCATCCATTTTTATATAATTTTTTAGTATTCACATAAGGTTATGCAATTTTTATGTATATCATAATTTGGTCATTTTATGCTAGCCAGGTCCATTTCAATAATCAATGCTCTATCCATCACATCATCATCAGAAGTAAACATCAAGAAGGAAACACAAAATCAAATAACATATTGAATCCCCAACATGATCCATCGATTCTTCATATTCACACATTATAATACCTCAAGTGAAAACTACCATAGCGAGAAATAATAGTTTACATACACTATCCAGGTCCTGTCATCCTTTTCAGTTTGGTGATCTCAAAAACCTTGGATATCATCACTGACTATAGATATAAATGGTTTGTAAAAAACTCTATGAACTATTTCCACTCTAATACATCATGTTTATTCACATTTACCATTGTTTACCACCATCATCTATGAGGTATTTCTAGTAAGAATGTGGAAAAATTACATTGATCTCCATGCTTATCTATGAATTTAAAAAATTACCAATCTTGATAAACCCTTACTCATCCTTTTGAGGTTCATTATAGCCTTTGAACAATGATTGATTTTGGTGAAGTAAACCCTTAGAACAATTTCAGGTAACACAACTCCAGGGTTCTATATCTAGATCCTAAACTAGAACTGGAGCAGGATCATTTTCCAAAGCATGGACAGTTCACACAATAACCTTGACCAAATGTGGGTCCATTAGAGGAAATTTATTATATGGTTCAATGGAATCATTCCCTTGGATATGATTCTTATTTATTCTATGATTCATTATTCTACACAACATCAAAAGACAACATAAAATCCATAATAATTTACACAGAAATAATGATAAAGTAGAGAATTAATACAAATAGATAATAAGGCATCATTTTAATTTCAATCTGTCCAAATAAAATTCACATAAAATACTTGAACCAATACTAAATATGTCATTATAAAATCAACACCAACTAACTTAAGGCTAATTGTGGTGAGGGATGGCTATACACTCAATCAAAACTATCTCTTATATCCTAAAAATATTTCATAACTGCATACTAACATCAATGAATGATGAAGAATATTTACCATCTAACACCACATAGTCATGAACTAGACCAAAATACATGGTAAACCAATAACTGATGTTGTCCTGACATGGGATAAAGTGTGTTACCATTCCCCATGGTTTAGAAAATAGATCCATTCATCATACAATAAGAAAGAAAGAATGACGCTTTGCACCAAAATTGTGGAACCAGGTAATCATGTAGGTATGAAATCAAGAAAAAACACACATGGAGTAGTGTACCCAAAATCAAATAGGTAAAATACACAAATATAGTACAAAAAAGTACCATATAATATGATAAATCCCATGTCCCAATTGAGCCAACTCTCTTTGCCCATGGATCGACAACTACTACCTCCTCCAAGATGCGCCTTATCTTTTCCAGAACCTAGAATTTGATAGTCTACAATCCATTGAAGGAATGGGTAGACTGTGGCCTAAATTAATAGAAGGGACAAACTAAGGATTCCATAATAACATTAAAAAATTAATTAATCACATAATTAATTCAATTTTAATAAACATAAATGTTAGTTCATATGATAGTTATAACAATTCATGCACATATACGATATAATTGAAATTTTTTTAATACATATAATGGAAAAAAATTGTTGTAAAAAAGTTTATATAAACTAATTAGGCATGTAAATCAATTTCCAATCCTTTTACCACATTTATATCAAAAATATAAAATATTAAGTATAGGATGAGAGGCAATATGGAATGATGGTTACATGCTTTAGGATCCACACACACTCGAAGGTGATCATGACATAATGTGTATACACACATCCCTATTACATAGAAATAACTCTACTCATCCCCATTATATTTGGTATGTGACCTAATTTTTTTTACCAATTATAATGAATAAAAATAGTGTTATCCAAATAACTCCCGAACTACTTATGATTTTATATTCTCTAAAACAATCAATTATCGGTAATATATTTTAAAACATATTAAAACAAAATTCATCCCATTACCGTTTTTCAAATGATCCAATTTTTCATTTAAAAACCAATAGTGTTCTATAATAAAACTTGTAATTTTCTAAGGTAAACCGAATAGGTTTCTAGAAAAACATTTTGAAACAATATTCCTCAGATACACATTTGAAATAAATTTCATCAGATAAATAGAAATTTTTTATTGAACAGTTAAATTTTTAAATTTAAGATGAAATATTTCCAGGAAATTTTAGGACACATCCCAATTTAATTGATTTAGGGTTTCTTTCCCAATTCCATCCTGAAAATCCAATTTAACATTCAGATCCACCTATTCAATGGAAATTGATTATTAATATAAAAATTTAACATTATTTTATGTAATATAATTTAATTTAAACAATTTTATTTAAATCTTTACATTTAGGGTTAATAAAAAGTTTCCATAATTAAAGAACCATATATCTTTCTCAAAGAAATATTAACCTGATAATTGAAGATACCAACAATATTGAAGGAAATATTTATCTAGAAAGTGATTCTAGAAACATGATTCAACAATGTGGGTTTTATAATAATCAATAACAATATGATATATCAAACTTCATGGAGGGTAATAAAATGAGACAATGAGACATGGAGAATACATACCATAAAATACACACTACAATAACATCAACATCTAGTTATATAACGAAATTACTAGGGGGTTTTAGGGATACAAAATCCTATGGGTATGGCTCTTAGGCCATGAGAAATGATGTATAGACAATGGGAAATAAAATTTTCAGCCTAAAGATTATTTAAAGTCAATACTCAATGCATTTCATGATGTGTTACCCAATTACACATCATGTAAATAAAAAATTTCAAATGCAATAAAAAACCTCTCAACTTCTATTAAAACTATATTTATTATTTTTTAAAAAACTTTACACATCATGTAACACTATTACTCGATGTGTAAATCATCACAAGGATAAATAAAAAACCTTTTATATTGAAAATTCAAGAAACATATAACATCACTATAATATGTATACTCTTAATTCCTTCGCATCTCATCAAAACCAATAAGAATGTACTACCATTACATGGTTTATAACGTAACTTCGAGAAAGATAATGAGATGTTAGAGGATTTATTATCAAATGGGATAATCCTAATATGTTTGAATCATATAGAGATAATGCTATATTTTGGGGATACCCAACAAAAATATAAGAATATAAATTCACCAATTATAGAACAGTAATGGTTATTTAATATAATTATTTCACTATTATAGATAATGTATAGAACACATGACAACAATATAATAATATTAAAGAATAAAGTGATGTGGATTTATGATGCTTGGAGGGGTTAAGAGCTTATGGAAAATTTATAAGAAGACATTTATGATTATTAAGGGGAAGTTAGGACCTCATTTAAATAAATGTAACAATATATAACTTCAATTTAAGATCCAAATATCATCACTGACATGAAAACAATATTGATAATAATAAGAGTGAAGTCTCTATAAAAACTAGTTTTCTTATCTTTGATAGAGAAAACGTTTTCAAATGATTCTACAAAGGATGGGAATTAAATTTTGGAAATGAATGAATATATTTGATAAATGAATAAATTCATATATGGGATATTTATTTGAGGACATAAAATATGAATTTTATCATGTCTAAGTGGGTAATATATATTAATCTTATAAAAAAACATATTGACTTAGAACAACACTTGACTACTTTCAACGGGAAACTCCAAAATGAAAAGCATTATAGAAAATGGCATAATTTATCCAATGGAATGGAAAGAGATAATTTTTCATTTATTAACCATAAATGTATTTATGTAATTTATATTTTTTTGTATTAACATCAAGAAAAAATTACAAAATGATGTTTTAGATGAATATGTGTACATAATATATCCATATGGATTCAATTTCCCTGATTTTTTGAAATATGCTTCTTGATGAAAAAGTAAGATAATAGTGAATTGAAAATTTTTCCATTTCCTGCATATTTTATAATCATAGCATGGATTTTTTAACTTTGATTATAAATTTATTTTTTTTGTTCTATGATATGTTTAAATTCAATATTCTATAGTGGTAAAAAACACCAGTTGATACCCATATGGATATTCAAGGGATGATGATCCCAAAGTGATCAATGTCCTAATGTATTAGAAAATTATTGGGATCATATAGTCATAAATAGTGGAAAAACTAGATATTTTATTCATTACATTTCAATTGGATTAGTATCAATTTGATTCCATAGAATGAATAATTATTATAGTGAAATAAGTATATCAGTATGTCAAAGAAACTATGGATTTTAGTTTTCATTACTATTAATTACTAAAACATGATTTGTAAATATATATAGATGTTAATTAGGATACATTAGAATATTACATAATGTTACCTTGTGGTGGTGCTTTTTATCTTGTTTTCAACCATTTCATTAATATGAATGATGAAATATTATATTTTTATGATTATTATAGAAGATGAATATATTTTGGACACTCAAGATTTCCTAAAATTACTACAGATGATGATGACTCAATGTGATATAATAGGTAATGTAATGAATTTAATCATAATAAATTATGTAAGTTCATTTTATATTAATCATACAAATAATTCACACCATTACTCAATCAAGTAGAGTATGAAAATAAATTATATCCTTATAAAAGAGAATTTTGACAATGGGCTAGTGGAGATAATATTAATTCATATGGAACATCATATCATATATAATATGAAAAATTATTTTCTCAATGAATAATTTAAATTGAATATACAATATCTCATTTACAAATCATATATTAAATAGAAATATTATGGTTGTAGATCCCGAACAGCCCATGTATCCTAGATTATACATTATAGGATAATCACACTTTTCCCACTATATAATTCTATAGATTGATCTTATGTTTCATTTACTAAGGGGTTAATTATTATTCATATATATTAGAGAGATTTTTAAAATCAGAAATGTGGGAGAGATGCACTACAAATTTTTATCAAGGAAACATGGATAGTTGTTCAACATGAAAATGTGAAAACTATTCTATCAATGAATAATAATAAAAAATGGGTGACCTCTGAGTTGATATGATAGAAGCTACCATCTGTGGTTTGTAATGTGGTCGTGAAAACTAATTTTAATTCATTACTTGGGGATTATAGAGACTAAAATAATTAGAAGGTTATGGTTCATTAATAGATTATTTATAATACACTTGTTTCTCCTTCATATCATGAATCGTGTGTGATGAATGAATTTGTTGAGTAATTAATAGATTTTTATTAGGGTTTCATGAAAATAAATCATTTTGTATATAATTAAGTGAAATGTTTATCTTCAATATAATTTTTTATGTTTTTAATTGACTTTAAACACAAACAAATTGGTAGATTACTATGATGGAAATAATTCATAATTGAATTGTAATGTTTCTATATTGTTCTGTTTTATTAAAATGGTAGTTGAAAAATATTAACATGAGATTGATGAAATTTCATTCTTAATACACATGGAGGTGTATAGATAAAGTGATTTTGATGTGGGATTTTACCATAGGTTTACTAAATTAGGCATATGGATGTTTTGAGGAATAAATCTTGGGATCATGCATATATAATAGTAAATGAATAACTATTTAAAATCAATAATGTAATCCTATTATAATGTCCACTATTCTCCATAGAAAAAATTTCAAAGAGATTTTATAATGTAAAGACCCATATTTTTCAATATAATAATTTTTGGTTTTTAAATTATATTAAATTAATATGATTTTTCCAAAATTGATGGTGAGTGATTCCGTATCCTGGTGTGCCCAGAATGAATTTCTAAACTTTTTTTAGGGTACGTTCATTAAACCTACTAATTAGTAATTCCTAACTATTGAACCGGTGCTCAGAATTGATAATTTGAGGTCACCGTTTAACCCATAGTTCTGGGATTGTCTTGAAGGAGTCCTCACTTTGACCGTAGTAAGTCAAGGGGAAGATTTAGTTTTGTGGGGTTTTGTGGAGGTTTAAAATTTAAAAAAAGTTTTATTTTCATTAAACTCCTTCCATCCTTTTTAATTCAATGGAGGTGGGGACCAAATGAGGGTTTTCAGGCATTTAAAGCTAGGAATTAAATTCCATGTTATATAATGTGTGTAACAATAAAACCAACCATTTAATGAAGTCTCATTAATGACATGTTAAAGAAATAATTAAATTATGTTAATGAGTAACAATTCTCTCATTACACTTGGTCATTTGTTGGAGTTTATTTGAACTGGGAGGAGATAACATTGTAGAACATTGGAGATACTTTGGAAAACCATTTAAATAACAAATCCTCCATGAAAAAAATGGAGGATCGACATTCGAGAAACCATTGAAATATATTGTAGAACGACGAACATCGACCCGTCATCATCAACCACGAGATCTCTCCAATGATTTGAGTTAGGTATTTTAACATGTTTAAATTCATGTTTGGATGATTCAATATCTTTATCCTATTGCTATCAAGCTATCACGGAGGGTGTGGGCCAAACGAACAAGGTCTGATTCCAACGCTACAACGATTAATTTCTACGTTCTTCGTGGGTGATTATTCAGGATGGACAGAACAAAATGTTTGATGGGATAGATGTGACAGTGATGTTCAAGGAAGTTGAACGATGCCTTTGGAATGAGAAAATGCCCAACGGAGCTCACCAGGTGACCCACAGAAGGCCACCAGCGCAACAGTACTGGGGACAAGTGCCGGCATAGACCAAGGCGGTTGCCAACACCCAGAGACCGCAAGGGAGGACGCGACACACCGATTCCGTCGAAGGAACCAAACATGGCTCTCATTCATGGAGGTCAGACGAGGAAGCTGACACATTGGCTGACCGTGGAAGAGGAGGGTGGCGCAACCAGCGCACCCCCAAAGGATGCGGGTATTGGTTCGTCAGCCGCAGCAGACAGAAGGAGGCGACTGACACACTGGCTGGCCATGGGTGGTGGAGTGGTGTGCCGTAGCGCACCATTGGTGATTGCGGCCAACACCAGCTAGCTGTGATAGAGGCTTCACCCACTCTAGGGGGTCCTGCGTGACACCTAATGACACCACGTGGCACCGCCTCTACAAAGGAGACAGAACGGCCCTTGAGGCCCTTTGGGAAAAAATAGTGGGTCATTCCGTATGTGGAGGCAAGGGCAGGACCCGCCACATATGAAAGCTCCACCTAGCCACTGGCCGCATCTCACGCGCCCGAGCCATGTGCCCATCAGGCCTCTTACCCTGTGGGCCATGCACCCAGTGTGTCGCGCGGCGAGCGGGCCGCACCCCCTTGCGCATCGGGATTTCCCCTTGTGCATCGGGTCATGCCCCTAGCGGGCCAGACCGGACCATAGCCCCATGGGAAAATCCCTCCATGGGCCAAGCCTGCCGGGTCGGACTTAGACCGGGCTGATCTACGAGAGTCTGTTCGGGTCGGCCCCAGGCGGGTTGGCCCGGGTCGATCCAACCTCCCTGGTCTGGATCCAGAAACACGTAAATGGAAATATCTTGAGAACTAAACATCCTTTTGGAGAACCTTCTTTGTATCTGGGATCCTAGGAATGAGACGGTCCTCTTGGAACATGCCACATGATTTTTGAAAAAAAATTGGAGTAGGACCTGGATGAATCGAACCCGAATCTGACAGGGCCCTTGGTACTATATTGCTAACAACTATCAGACCGAGTGTCCGATTGACACAATATCTATCACATTGTGACCCTTATGACATGGTGGTCCATTGGGATAAACCATTATTGAGAGTAGTTAATATCAAGGTATGACCAATTACTTGAGGAGAATATTCTACGGAACTTGAGCGTATGGGGTATGGAGAACCCTGTGGTTAGCTGTACATGATGAACTTATTAAAATAATACATGGGTAAACTTATACAAATCCTATGTGGGTAAAAATCTACAAATACTATGAAGGTTAGCTTTTAAAAATCTTTTGTGGGTCATCATTTATGAATCTTGTGTGTTTCAAATTATACGAATCTGATGTCGATCAACAACAGAGCTTCTCGACGATGTAAGATGATCTAGCGATGAGTCTAATCATCTATACTTTTGTAATTATGTTATTCCCATTGTGAGATGATTCTTTACCTATTTAATATGTTTTATTGTTGTATTACCTTTTTGGGTTTTTAATTGTGATTTTTTCATTGTGGTACTTACCCATGTTGGGTTACCTACATGGTGTTCCTTCCTTCGTGGAACAGTTATGCTAATGGCTAAAAGGTTGGAGCCTTTTGTTTTCTCATGAATGAGATGAGTATATTTGATAAAATAGGAATATGTATAGGCATATACCTATGTATGGTTTACTATTTAATCGTTCTATGTGTTTTTTGTCTTCCTTTGTGGATTCTGTGAGACCTTAGGGATCTTGGGGTCCCTACTGAGTATTGTTATACTCACCCCTGCATAGGTGATGCACACAACTTTCTATTTCTTATGCAGATGACAGAAATCGTAGATCAATGATGAGGGAGCCATGACTCGACGGTGATCAGAGGTGGACTATTTGACATGACATTCCATAGAGACAACTGGTCGTGAGTTGTACCTACACTTCAGGTAGGATCCTTGGTGGATGATCAAAGGATAAGTCATTCAATTTTATGTTTACTTTTAAGTTGGGCTTGTAATCTAGTATCTTTAATTATAGTACAAACTCTTCTTCTTTATGGTTTATTCTGTGCTTTCATCCTACTATGTTCATGGACTATGTGCTTGCAGGATGAAAGGAAGTTTCTTCCCATTTATAGGTTATGTCTTTATGGTGATAGTATCCAACACCTGGCTTATGGGAGGCGAGCATGGGGTATTCACAACACAGGGCATGGCAGACGGGTCATGAAAAAGTGATATTAGAGAAGTAGTTTCTACCGAATAATTAGGACTCTGATCATTTAAATGTAGAAATAATGTTCAACATTATGAGTGTTGGTTTCAGTTTGGGGAATCCAATGTGAGTGTGGTGGCCAATGTATCTATACACCAGGAACCAAATATCTTATTTCTGATTCATTGTATGAAAACACAAATTGCATGTGTTCTGAAATTTTTTAATTTGTGATCTCTTTTCAGTCATCTCACTAGGTATAACATATTGGTCGTTGTGTATCTATTTTCTATCAGGATTCCCCCATGTAGATGACCATCCATGGTTCTAGGTAGAGTTTCGGATGACGATCCATCGAGTGAAGAGGCTTCGGTGCATGGCACTCATATGAAATATGTACCATCGAGTGGAATACTAGTGGAACCACTACCTATTGGGAAGTCATTTCCACCAACCCCAGTAGTAGATAGTGCACGATGACTGAGTGTGTTGAACGAGTTCCATCATCAGTGGCCTTTGATGATCTGAGGTGAGATAGATCCACAGGTCGTTGAGGAATGGATGGAGGTTATAGCCATAGTTTTTCACCTAGTTGTGACACCAGATTACCATTTGGTGATCCTAGCAGCCAGTCTCTTTCAAGAAGTTGTAGGGAGATGGTAGAGATTGATGCTCCAGATACACGATGAGGTGACCCTCATCTGGGTGGACATAGAGAGCCTTTTCAGGGCAGATATTTTCCCAGCAACCTAACACTCTGTGCATATATATGAGCTCTTATATAAGAAGCAGAGCAACATGACTGTGGATGTGAACTCATCGAGGTTCACTGACTTCTCGCACAACTCCACCGATATAGTAAATGACCCTTTAATCAGGGCCCATACCTTTGAGAAGGGTCTCAGACAATAGATCAGAGCTCCGATCATTTCTCTTAGCATCCCGACATATGCAGGGGTGTTAGCATGAACACTCTTGGTGGAGAGATTCCTTGCTGAGCAGTCACTGTTAGGGAGACCCACCACCAGATGACATGTAACAGAGTCATTAATAGGTGGTAGTAGGAAGATGAAACAGAGGTCCAAGATGAATAGACCATAAGGTGGAAGTCCCCAAGATACAGGTTTGGTGGTGTAGGGATCACAAGATAGAGAAAGACATATGTGGGGCAGGCAGTGATACTCGTACAATGGGTAGAGTGACATGGCTCACGACTGCTCGACCCACCATACGGACAACTAGTAGAGGGTCGAGAGACCATCAAGGCAGAGCCAGAGGATCGATCGAGGAGGTACAGAAGCAACATTATTACTTTTTAGATGAGTTGGATGTGAAACAGTCAGTGGTAGAGGATTCAAGGTTCTACTACCACCCCCCCATGGTCCCCCCTGAGCATAGGGAGTATGTGGACATGGATGATCTCAGCTCCAGGTAGCTGAGTCCTACAACCACGACACTCCGGAGATGATTAATGGTATGATCTGTGTCTACTCCACTATAGATGTTGAACTTATAGACACATGTTCCCGTCATTATTTTATTTCCACAACCCTCATTCAGAACTCAGATATTCCGATGGAGCCGTTGTCTTGATCCTTACGGCTAGAGACTCCCACGGGAGAGGATTCGACGATTACACAATGTTTCCAGCAGTGTTATCTTACTATAGGAGGAGAGAGAGATGGCTGGGTTCTTCTAGTATTAGTGCCGAGGGATTACAATTTCATCTTGTGTATGGATTGGTTATCTACAGTCAACGCTAAGATTGAATGTATTTTGCACAAATTTTGGTGTGTCTACCTGGATGGGACCATGATTTCCTTCACCAGTGATAAGGGAAGCTTTGTAGTACAATATAGACTTAACTAGAGGAGGGTGCAGTAGATTACTCATCATATATCTAGCCTTACTCTCAGAGAAGTTGATGTGAGGAGTCTGAGTTATCCAATAGTGGTGGATAATTATACTAGTGTCTTTCCTGATGATGTTCTAGGACTTCCTCTATGCAAAGAGGTAGACTTTTACATCGACATGTACCTTGGGAAGACAATGATATCTACACCAACATATCATATAGATCCCTTGTAGCTACGTGAGTTACTGGTATAGTTGGAGGACTTGGAGAGGAAGGGGTTCATAAGGATCAGTGTTTCTCCATGGGCAGCCCCAATTTTGTTCGCTAAGAATGCAGATGGGTTTTTGAGACTATGTGTAGACAATCAGTACTTGAAATCGGTTTCCATGAATAAAAAGTATCCCCATCTGACGTCTAATGATCTATTTGATTTTCTAATGGGAGCTCATTGGTTTTCAAAGATAGACCTCAGATCATGCTACTATCAACTAGAGTACGAGATGTGGATGTGCAGAAGACGACCTTCAGATGTTGGTATGCCCAATATGAGTTTTTGGTTATTCCATTCGGCCTGACCAATTCCCCAAAAGTGTTCATGTGACTCATGAACAAGATCATTCATCCATACCTCGATCTCTATGGGGTGTTCTTCATCAATGATATCGGGATATACACTATGTCAAAGGAGAAGCATGCCTATTATCTGCTGATAGTTTAAGATACACTCTGAGAGCACCAGATTTATGGTAATCTCTCAACATTCTAGTTATAGATATGTGAGGTTAAATTTCTGGGACATGTTATCTCAAAGGTTGTAGTTTCATAGGATCCGGTGAAGATAGAGGTCGTGCTATCTTGCTAGTCACCGAGCTGGTTGACCAAGGTGCGGTGTTTCCTGGGGTTGGATGGATACTACCAGTGATTACTGCATTACTTTTCTAGATTTTTGGCACCCTTTTCACTGTTGACAAAGAAGGGGAATCCCTTCGTATGGATGACGAGATTCCTGAAGAGTTTTCAGGAGATGGGGAAGAGATTGATGAGGGACCCATTTTGAGGCTACCTAAAGGGGGTGTTGGGTATGTAGTCTACTGCGACACATCATTGACCAGATTATGATGTGTCTTGATTCCAGAGATAGCAGTGATCACTAATGGTACACTAAAACGGATACAACATGAGAATAACTACGTTGTCCATGAGCTGGAGGGAGAAACAGTGGTCTTAGCCTTGAAAATGTGTTGAAATTACTTTATATGAGAACGTTTTACAGTCTACTCTGATCAAAAGAGTCTCAAGTATATCTTCTCTCTTAAGGAGTTGAGCCTGAGACAATGACGATTGCTGGAGTTTCTCTAGAACTATGACTTTGAGATAGTCTATACTCGTGGCAAGGAGAATGTGGTAGCAGATTCACTCAGTATGAGGTCATATCTACAGTTTCTGAGTGAGGTGATAGAGAAGCTAGCCGCATCACAGATTTCATTCATGAATAGAGATAGAACATCTTCCATCCAGTCTATTATTGTCACTCCCCCACTTCTTCAGTGATTTTAGGGGGCACAACTTTGGGACATTGACTGTGAGGCTTTATGTGATCAGATATCCTCAGGATAGGCACCTGAATGATTTTATAAAGGTGGGGATCATTTCATCCTATTCATAGGACAAACTGTGGTTCCGGTGGTTCTATGGGATGATTTGTTGAGGTAGTTCCTTGTGTCCTCTCTGAAAGTATATCCTGGTGTGGTGAAGATGTACTAGGACCTATGACGTCATCACTGGTGGCCAGGGATGAAGACAAAAGTGGAATATTTTGTTTCTCGATGTCTTAATTTTTCAGCAAGTGATGCCTGACATCATGTTCATGCGGCCTTAGCAAAACCACTAGATGTTCCAGATTGAATGTGGGATTTATCTCTATGGACTTTGTGACAGGGCTTCCATGTATGTTATGGGACATGATTCCATCTGGGTGATCTTTGACCGAATCCCTATGTCAGACCACGTCCTACCTATCCAAGAGAATGGATTAGTAGAGGGATTGGGATGCCTCTACGTACAAGATATTGTATGGATTCATGTAGTCCCTTCAATGATTGTCTCTGATCGTGACACACATTTTACATTCTGGTTGTGGATGGAATTACATGAGTCGTTCGGGACTCACCTACTTTTGAGCACCGCCTTTCATCCCCAGACGGATGGAATGACATAGCGAAAAATAGAAACACATTAGAACAAGATTCATGCTTGTGTCCAAGATTTTTTTTGTAGTTTGGAGGATCACTTTCCCTTGGATGAGTTCACATACAATGAAAAATACCACTCAATCATCGGTATGGCACAATTCAAGGCCCTCTATGATCGACTTTTAATATCACCTATATCCTAGAATGATCCAGGGGAGTCCGTACTTTTGGGTCCAGAGTTGGTACGGGATACCACAAAGAATGTATAGATCATCCAGGAGCAGATGAAGACTACACAGAGTAGGCAGAAGTCTTCTCTTTTATAGGAGAAGGAGACCATTGGAGTTCAAATAGGTTGACCATGTATTTCTATGAGTCTCACCTTGATGAGGTTTGCAGAGATTTGGCCAGGGTGACAAGTTATCTCCTAGGTTCATCAGACCCTTTCAGGTCCTCAACATGGTTGGCGATGTGGTAGATCGCCTAGATCTTCCCCCTCAGATGCACCATGTGCATGATGTTTTTCAAGTATCACTGCTGAGGAGGTACGTGCATGATCTATTACGCGTCATTGGATGGGGAGAGCTAGACATCGATGATGGGGCGAGGATTACGAAGGTTCTAGTGGAGAATGAGGTTCAATAGGAGCAGGTCCTTCATATAAGATCAATACCTCTAGTGCGAGTTCCCTAGTAGCACGAGAAACTCTAGGAGAGAACATGGGAGTGAGAGGTTTAGATACATGATCAGTACCACCACATTTTTCCCTAGTTTGGGTTGTGGCTTTCGAGGATGAAAAATCCTGACCTGGGGAGAATGTAAAGACTCTGAGTTTTCCATGTAATTTTTTAGTTTTGAAATTATATTGAATTATTGCGAGTTTTTGAAAATTGATGGGGTGTGATTTCGAGGCCCGGTGTGCCCAGAATGAATTTCCGAACATTATATAATGTACATTCAATACACGTACTGTGCAAGAATTACTATATTTTGAACTGGTGCTTGGAATTGAAAATATAAAGGCACCGTTGAACTCCCAATGACGGTATTCACTTAATGGAGCCCTCACTTCGACTACAATAGGACGAGTGTAAGTTCTTGTTTTGTGTGTTTTTTTGGAAGACTAAAATAAAACAAATGTTTTATTTTTATTAACCCCCTTACATTATTTTATATTCATTGTAGGTTGGTACCACACAATGGTGGTAGGGTATTTAATGATGGGAATTAAATTCCTGGTTACACAAATTCTGTAACCATGAAACAAACCATTTAATGAAGTATCATTAATGAAAAGTTACAGAAAACATTAACTAATGTTAATGAGTATGGATTCTCACCTTCCTCTCGGTCATTCATTGGAAAATATTTGAATTAGGAGGAGATAAATTTGGAGAACATTGGAGATCCTTTGGAAAACCATTGGAAGAACAAATCAACTATAAAAAGAACATAGGATCATCATTCAAGCAAACATTGAATCTTGTTGCGGAATGATGAACGTTGACCCGTCATCTTCAACCATGAGTTCTATCCAATGATCCGAGGTAGGGATTTGAACTTGCTCAATTTCATGTATGGATGATTCAATATCTTTAACCTATTTATACCCAGATAATGCGGATGTCATGGGACAAATGAAAAAGGCCCGGTCCCTCTGCTATCTTGATTAATTTCAGCGTTCTTCACGGGCGATTCTTCGGGATGGATGAAACCCAATTTTTGAGGGTCTATAAGCTACGGTGATGTCCCAGAGAGTTCAATGACACCTTCATATGAAAAAACAGCCCACCTGAGCTCACCTGGTGACACATTGAAGGTCATCACCGTGGCGGTACTGGTGACCGATGCCGACGGGGACCAATACAACAACCAGTACCGGCCGGCAGTAGAAAAGAAGGGTGACGCGACCAGCGCGCCGCCATAGGACGCGGTTCGCAAATCATTAGTTTTGGCGGACCGAATGAGTAGGCAGCACACCTGCATGCCACAAGTGGCTAAGTGGCGAGCCGTTGGAGACGGCGGCCAGCACTAGTCGGTCACGGCTTGATGCAGGACCCCCTCTAGTGCATCCCGTATGAAACCTCACGGTTCCACATGGAACCGCCGCTGAGGAAGAAACCGAACGGCCCTCACAACCATTCATGGAAAAACACGGGGGTCACTCCCCTCGGTGACGGTAAGGGCGAGCTCTGCCACAGCGAGACGCTCCACCCAGCCGTGGGCCGCACCACACGTGGCCGAGCCGTGTGCCCTGCTGGCCACGCACCCAGCGGGCTACGCGGCTAGTGGATGATGACCCTTGTAGGACTGGCTGCCCCATTGCAGGCTAGGACACGCCCCATTCTGTCCATCCTGGGCTGCGGCCTAGCAGGTCGTTCCCGTCACGGCCCAGCCCCACCGGGTCCGACCAGGACCGGGTCAGGTTGACTAGAGCGGGTTCAGTCCTTGACTGGTTTGGGAAACCCGAACCAGGTCTGGTCAATGAAGGCTGGGTCGGGTTTGTCTAGGCCAGGTCGGATCAACCCACGCCTGGTCTGGTTGGGTCGATCAATCCGAGTCTGACCGGAACCGGGCCCTACCGGACCCAGAAACACTTAAATAGCCATATCTGGAGAATTAGACATCCGTTTAACGAACAGTCTAGAGCTCTAGGATCCCTGGACCGAGATGGTTCTTTTGGTATAATCCACATGAGATTTGAAAAAATTTGGAATACATCTGGGTCGGATTGAACCTGAATCCAACCGACCCCTCGGAACTAAAATGCTAATAACATTCAGACAGAGCGTCTGATTGACGTGTTGTCTGTCTCATTTGTACCATTATGACATGGAGGTCCTTTTGGTTACACCTTTTTGAAGGTTAGTGGCGGTTGAGTTATGAACAATGCCTAAAGTAGTAGTATATGCGGATCTTGAGCGCACCAGGTGCGGAGAACCCTCGGTCTTGTTGTAGATGATGAACTTATAAAAATCTAGTGTGGGTAAAATTATACGAATCATGTGTGGGTAAACTTCTACAAATATTATCTGGTTAAGATTATAAAAATATTTTGTGAGTTAGCTTCTAAAAATCCTGTGTGGATCTAATAATATGAATCTTATGTGGGTTAATAGAAGAGTTTCTTGATGAAGTAAGACGATCTAGTGATGCGTCTAATCATTTGTACTTTTCTACTTAAGTTATTCATGGTTTGAGAAGATTCAATACCTTTGTGTTACTTTTCTTCATTTTATTACCTTTGGGGTGTTTTACTTTTGATGTTTCCCATGTGGTACTTAACCTTGTGGTGTTACCAATGCAGTCTTCCTTCATTCGTGGAACATTTTTTGTAATGGAAAAAAGGTTGGATCCTTTTGTTTCTTCCGTAATGAGATGAGTATATTAGATTACTTAAGAACATGTATGGGCATAAACTTAAGTAGGGTTGACTGTTTCTTCATGATTTTTTTGTGTTCTTGCATTGTTGTTTATCCTTTGTCGATTATTTGAGACCTTCGGTGTCTCGGGGACCCTACGGAGTATTGTTATACTGACCCCTACATGGGCTACACTCGCACTGTGACGTGTCTTGTGAAGAAGGAAGACATTTTTGATAGAGGATGAGGGATCCATTACTAGTGGGTGATCAGAGGTGGACTATTTTACGTGACATTACATAGAGGAAACCGATAGTGTTCAGTACACACCATTTAGATAGGAACCTTGGCGGATGATAACAAGAGCAGTCTTTCAGTTTTACATGTACTTTTCAGTTGGGATTGTATCCTGGCCCCATACATAAAGTACTGACTCTATTGCATTATAGTTTACTTTGTGCATGTATCATGTTGTGGTCTTGGAATGTGTGCATTCAGGATTAAAGGCAATGACTTCTCATTTATATGGATATGCCTTTCCGATGGTAGTCGCCAGCCCCTGGCCTATGAGAGGTTGGCTTGGTGTACTCACGACATGGGCCCCGGGGGATGGGTCATGAAATATAAGTTTTCCAAATATCTGAATAATGATAGAAACATTAAAACAGACTATTTAATTTTACTTTTGTGACATAATATTTTTTGGCTAACTATAAATTTGTGTTCATGTAATAGCCATGTTTTTTGGGTGATTGTTTTTTTGATATATTCATAAATGGTAAAACATATATTTAATGAAATGTAGGAGGATATATATATGAAGGGTAGTTATCAAATGTGAATAATATATTTTTATGTTTATAATTTTATGGGTGTTTCATTTATCAATGAAAAACCCTAAATCACAAAATTACATAGATAAAAATATTATAGTGAAAATCACCATTGAAAAATTATTGAATCTTTGAATGTTTTTTTAAGAGTAAAGAATGTTCAAAAATTTGTTTTTTATTCCATTCATCATATGGAGTTCACAATCATTGAGTGGTTCATGGTGGGAGTAATGTAAATTGTAGGAGATTAGTAAACAATTTATGATTAGATGTTTAATAAATAAAATTTCATTAAAGAAATATATATATTGAGGGAGAATATTCTAGGGTGAACAATGATCCGTAGAGAAACATTGTGGTAGAGTAGTTCATCACGAAAATCAATTATTTATGGGATTTCTCAAAAACATGATCACATAAACATATTTTAATTTCTCTCATGTGATATATAAGCGATTCATGTAACACCCATAATAGTGTGAACTAATTCATATGTAATATTGATATTTAGAATATTATTATGGAGGATAGGTGAGTTCAGTTTAGTTTAGATGGCATTAAATTCTCATTTGTGATTTGTTATGTAATAGAAGGTGTAATGAGTTACCATGAATCATTATAACAATAGTAAATACTAATTTCTAGTACATTGTGAAAGAGATATTTTATGATCATTGGATTCCTCTACAAAGGTGTTAACGTTAAAATTTTATATTCCTTGTATATTATTTTATTTGGGATTTTACATTATTGTGAGATGAAGAGTGAATATAATTTTTTTAATGATGGAAGAACATGAAAATTTATAATTTTTTTAATAAATTACACAATGATTAAATAGCCTCTAAGGGAATTAATCAAAATTTATCCAATAATATAAATAATATATATTTGGTGGAAAATAATTCATGATTGTATAATATATATGATTGGGTTAATATATAATATTCTATTTTATCGAATTATTATCCAAAGGTAGGTGAAATAGCGATAAAACATGGAAACACTAAAATAGAAAGAGTAAATAAAGTGTAATAAAACAATGATGCATATGAAACCAATAATATATTTATTAATGTAATGAATGTTGATTATAACATAATGAGTGAAAATTATTTTCAAAATAATCCTAATGTCTTAGTTTATGTTTGAAGAGATGAATAAGAAATATTAGGATATTAAATGGAAATTAATCACTGTATAATAACAAATTATTTATTATTTAATCCGTTTTTAGGGATGTTTTGACACCGAATTAAATTAAATTGGTGAGTATTAATAAACAAGTCATAACGAAATGAAATTCATACATAAAACTATAAATATAGTCCCAGATTTATTTCAACATGTTCTTTCCTCTTATATAATAAAATTATATTTTCAAATACATGAATCCAAAATAAATTAATATTTATTTCTTCATTATTGATCAATAATAATCATTATTGTTTATTTATTACTACATCACATAATTATAGAGTTTATTGATGACATGTTTTCTTTTATATTATCCTATATTTTTAATTTTGTTACAATTATTATATGTTATTTATTAGTCAATAAAGTTTGTTGCAGAATATCTAAACTCAATAATGTAAATTTTCATTAATAAATTTATAATAATAAACCATTTAGGAGGAGACAATAGGAAATTATATTTAAATATTATTATTTAAGAGGTAAAATATTTTCCAAAGAAAATCCTCTTACTGTTTCGAACCAGGTGTACAGTTATGTTCATTAGTTGTGAACCAAATTATTGTAAATTTTATCACTATACTTATTTTTTATCATGCCTATATTAATACGAGCAAGACATTTCATCCATTTTTTATATATATATGTGGAATTCATTGCTTGGATTCTATATTCTATATGTATAAAAGAATTATTGGAACCTTTATTGATATATCTGTGATTGGGAATTATAACACCATATAAATTATGTATAATGATATGGAATGATGCTATATCAATTATAATAGAATAATGAATTTATAAAAATAAATAATAATTATATTTATGATATAAAATAATTTTAAATGGTTGGATTGTGTAAATAATATTTTAACACACATTAAATATAGAGTCTAAATACTGTGTTTGATAATGTGTATAACAAGAATCACCAAGCACATGAGAGAATTTAATATTTATATAATTTATTACTTATTTTATATTTTAATTATATTTTATATTTTATATATTATATATATTATAATGAATAAAACACCGAGTCAGTTTTCATCTCATGTAAGTTCAACCTTCTTCGTTGGTCTTTGTTGCACGCAAGACCATGTTTTACCAAAATATAATATATTATTAAAATATTGTTATTTAGTATAATATGATAAAAAGTAGATTATATGAATAATATTAAATAAATAATATATATATATATATCTTTTACATAATTAATTCACTTGTTACATACTGATTTGAAAATATTATATTAAACAAGTTGAATATAAGGATAATATTTTTATAGAAAACTATTGATATGTTCAAATAGCACTTTTTCCCGAATAAATTAATTTTCATAAAATAATTGAGTTAAATAATGTAATATATATGTATATATATATATATCAATATAATATTTTTTTATTAATCCAATTTATTTGATAATTATTAGATAAGATCAAACCTAATTTTATTCATAAAATTGAAAATTTTAATTAATGCATTTTGACCACCTTTGAATAGAGAACCCGTATTAGATCCATAGTTTTACCCTTTTATAATTTTAATATTTCAATATAAACATCATACAATATATATTAAAATAAAATTTAGATTTGGGTTACTTTGTTTTTATTTTTCTGTTATGTTTTATTTTTAATGTATAGTAAAAAATACTGAATTTTAGTTCAAAACTACTTTTTATTTGAAATTATTTATATGGTTAAATTATGTATTATATTATATTTAATATTTTATTAGATAATATTTTTTATAAATTAATATAATTTAGGTTATTATAATCAATTTCACTTTCAAATTGACTATAAAAACATAAGAAATGTTTGTATGTTTTTACATTAAAAAGCTACGTTGGTGTCCAGCTTACGATATGAATTTTAAAATAATTTAGGCCGCTTCAATGATTGAGATTTATAAATATAGATTCCATATTTCAAATAAAAAAATTTATAATTTCTAATAACACCAAATTTGTTTTTTACCAAAATGATTTGTGACATTTATTGAAATTAATTACAATTATTAAGTATAGATTAAGTTTAATAAAAGAATAAACATTTATCTTTAGTGCCAAAATGACCTAGAAACATGTCCATAACCCATTGGATGGCCTTATATATTATATAAACATAAATTTTTATGTTTTTTATTATATTAATTGTTTTAGGTAAAAACATTTCTACACAAATCATGTTTCTAATAATTCCTTGTGAGTCCTTTTCCTTCCCTATAAAAAGCCACCTCCTATACCCACTCCACACACCACTAAAATAGCATAGGAAAGGCCATTATCTATTCAAATTTCATCCCATCTCCCCAAAATGAGACCATGAATCCACCCTTTGGGTATGAATCCTTCCATGTATTCCTTTTTGTATAAACCAAAATAAGTTTTTTGATTAAGAGGTAACATATTCTCTCATGATTTTTATTTTCATTTCAATTATCCACTATATATGATATTCATATAATATGATTACATTAATAAAAAATTATACTAAATAATATTTTATTTTTATGTTTATTTTTTAACATACACTTACACACACCTTTATCTAATGGGTAACAAACATGTTTTTTATTTGTACGACAAACTACTTCCTCGCGAAACGATGACTTTTCATTTTTCCCTTACCGCCTATCATGGTGGCCATTATAATGGCCACTATGTTTATATAGGATATATATTATATTTATAATTTATTTATTGTTATAATATTTTTATTTATAAAATATCTTTAGCCTTTCTATCTTGTGTAAATACGATAATTTTATTTGATGAAGTGTGGATTGTCTGCCGCACACAGCAACATGACTCGTTAATTAAATACATGTAACATATCAAGGATAGTTTTAATAAACATATATAACATATATAACATATATATTATAAATAATTAATGTTATATATTATATATATGAAGAAACAATGATCTAATTAATGATAATAACAAATAACAATTTAAAACATACATGGGAAAACTAGGGAATTAACACCTCAAATAATAAAATTAATGAGTGTTGTTAATAATCATGTACTGATATATTATAAGTTCTTATACGGAGTATTAAACAAGATTATGGTTATTATATAAGTTAACATAATATTTTAAACCACTATATAATATGATAATGATTCCATAAAAAAGTTATGGATATTGTACATGTTTTTTATATCGGTTTTTACACATGTGAGATAAACTTCATATTCCTCACTCCCATATTTTTGGTGGTATAACTAAATCCTATTTTCATATAATATATCATAATTTATATTCAATTGATTATATTAAACATTTCAATTGATTGTTAATCATTCATGGTTCCAATAATAAAATATCTACTCAAGTAGTAAGGTAATTTTCAAATAAAATTACCTTCCATTGTGACTTACTTGATATTATGAACCAATTAACATGTATTTGATTAATATACTACATTTTATGGAATATTATTAATATTATTATTCAAATTATATTCTGTGTTTCATTCAGTGTCATACATTCTTGATATTATGATTCATATGTTTCAAATTGTTATGGGACACTTTGGAATGGTTAATGAATATTCTCCTCAAAAATATTTTTAATGGTAATATTTTCAATCTCACTTAATTCTATAATAATTTTTTTTAATTCCAATAATTATCCCTATTTATATATTATGGATATTATTATTTATTAAATTGATTATCATATCACATCTACTGTTTTCTTGGAAGGATATTTGATTAACATGGGAAATATATATAAATATATATCATTGATATAATACAAACATTTGTTAAGGAATATTGCTTATGGATTATATTTATTATCAGATATGATGAATTATTTAGACATAAAATGATGAGTGGATCCCAGAATTTATATATCTCCTTGATTAATCAACAAGTTCTTATGAGATGATGAATTTTTACAAATTAAATAGGTTTCTACCTGTAGCTGTAAACATTTTGGAGGATGGATCGTGAAAATATAGATCCTCATGTTCCTAATACATCAAGTCAAAAAATTAATCTTTCCCTACATATATATTTCAGTTATTCTTAATCCATTATATTTTGTCTTTACATATGTATAGATACATTTCTTTTCATTCCATTAATTAAGTGGAATGTTTAC
The DNA here is from genome assembly GCA_963277665.1 of Viscum album. Taxonomy (NCBI): domain Eukaryota; kingdom Viridiplantae; phylum Streptophyta; class Magnoliopsida; order Santalales; family Viscaceae; genus Viscum; species Viscum album. Next base: position 1,980,179,703 of record OY728142.1, on the reverse strand, counting down.
TTATTTCATAACTTTCCATATTGAATTATCCTTATATAATTATTTGAATGGAATGTATTATCAATTATTTACCTTTCCATGTTAATTTATTAATATTTATTTTCTATTAAATACTATTTATATACACATACATAGAATTTGAGCAGAGATTATTATGTTCATTTCCCCAGGTTAAGAAATAACATGTTGAATAAGCCTTCAAGGATTTAGTTTATTTCAGTTAATTATGTAGCATTTTTTATTTTGACTTCCCAATGTGATATGAGTATAACTTTTATAACATATATTTCCAAGACTACAAAAATATTCACCCCAAGAGATTTTATTTCTTGTAATCATTCGAATATAATAAAATAAATCACTGTCTATGAGCAGACATGACCATATTATTTAGAAGAAGTGAAGAGGTAAGATATCCATACCCTGAGCATCAGCTTTATAATGAATAATATGAACAATGTATAAGGTTCAAAGCAGAGTATCTATACTCTTTAATTGGATAAAAATCGGTAACTCATTCTCAGTATATTTTTAGTGCATTTGAATGTGAAAATGGGTGGGTATATATACTTGAGGTTGAGTATTATTGGGTTAAGAAATAAATTATTCAGTAACATTCAACATCAAATTATTTCAAGAATGATTCCACTGATGTTAGTTGTAATATTAATTGAAAAATATTATTTATATGACATCTAGCCCGGTCATATAGTGAATAGAAACATCCATCCACTCCCAAAATTAAATGATCCAAAAATAGTTCTTAATAAGGGAAAAGTTAATCTACGTCATAAAATTTAATATATAAGATTCAACAAAATATCATTAATTTAATTAATTTAATCCATAAATATATTTTTCATTAATCCAAAGGAATCTAAATGTTATTAATCTATAATTATATCATGATCATCAACTAAAATTTTATGTATTAATTTTTATTAGTGTTCACTGTTCACCATAAATACTAATCATTAGAAATATAAATAAACAACACATAAAGACAATTTTTATGTTCTTATTAAAAAATTTAATGTATTTAGTAAAATATATATTTAGTTTTTATCAATTAATTAATTAATGAAAATTTATAATATAGTGGATAAATTTTTCATGTAATATAATTAACTATTTTTAATCTATGTGTTCTTTATGATATTTCATATCAATTACTAATTAACTAATTTATAATATATTATTTTTTGTATTTAAATATTTACTATATGAAACTTTTAGATGTTTTAAATTTAATTTGTTTTAATAAATAAACATAATATATTGAAAAATATAATACAATGAAAAATAGTTCTATTTTTTCCACTAAAATATATTCGAAAAATCCAACCATAACATTTCATCTTTTATATTGAATTATAAAAAAGTAAAATATTCACAAATAAATATAATAATATAAATGGAATTGAAATTTTGATTTTTGAATATATTTTTATATAAATGAGGTGTCACAGTTAATTTTATATCTTTATTTATATTTCACAAGATATTTTGATGATGCATTATTTTTAATCCAGTAGTATAAAATTTATATTAGATGAATTTATTTTGGTGTTGTATATAAAATATTATATTTAATATAGTAGTCAATTAATAAAAAATATGTTCTATATTCTTGTGGTGTTATAGTCATGTAATTTTAATGTAAAACGAGAATGAATGAAGGGTTGATGAACTATTAGAGCCAAAAGAATGAATTTCCTAATCCTAGATGTGATTTTAGAAATTTTTAACTCACTAATTGCCTTTAAAAATCCAAAATTATTCCAACATATAATTTTATGTTATTTTATAATTTATGTGAATTGGTATTTTTCATTTTCTTATTCAGGTAATTTAGGATATGTGAATGATTTGAAGTATATATAGAGAAATATAATCTTACAACTATGTGAGATTCTAAAAATTTGAATATAAAAGATAATTTGATTAATTGATCATCATTGATATTGAAATGTTTTAGGGTACCAATTGACTGGGAGAAATTTTTAGAATGTTTCCAAATATTATTAATAAATAATGATATGAAATATGAAGATAATTCCCAATATTATCATAGAATTAAAATGATTTTATAATTTTCTATTCCATATTTTCAATAAATTTATGTTTAGGTTATTTGGGGATAAAGTTTTATTTAAATTCAAAAAAAATTAGGAAGAATTTTTCTAAATACAAGGTTGTTAATTTCAATATATAAAATATTGATTATTGATAGTATTTTACTATATTGTAAATCATTCATATAGAAATTTAGTTATATAAATGAGTAAAATCAAATCAAAATTATTGTCTTTGAATTTATTTTCAATTTATAGGGTAGGATGATACAGTTAAAGAAAATTCCTTTAATTTTCACCATTGGTATTAGCAAAAAATTAAAATTCGGTGATTCATTTTCCCATGGTATATTTTGGTGTTTTATTTGATGTCAATAATTATTTATATCAATATTTTATTTAAGTGAATAATAGATTATTTTTGATTTACCAATGAAATTATTTCATTAAGAATTTATAAGAGAAGTTTCATTAGTAAATTTATTCATAGAATGTTTATTCTCCCAAAAGGGATACTACCAATACTATATGAAGAATATGTAACCATTGTAAATGGATATTGATATTTTAAGAGTACCATGGAGTGAAAATATTATTGGATTATTATATACCTATTATTATTTATTAATGAAATTGATGGATTAATGTGTTCCCTATAATATAAAAACGAATATTTATAAAGCTATGTATAATGAACCATCATTATGATTATCATCGTTCCAGTTTTCAATATCATATGGGTGTATTTATTGTATTAATACTATTTTATACTAAATGGTATTAAAATAGTTTCTATTGTAATGATTTCTTAGGTAATAATGACATAAGAATTAACATCAACAATGTAGAAAGATTTGGAAATAACAATCATAATTTAGTTGGAATATATTGAGATAAATTGAATGTTAATTACTGTTTTCTAGATAAAATTTGATTATTAATGTTGATTTGAATATATATATATAAATAAATCATGTGATCTAAAATATCATAAAATAATATTTAATTAATGGGATTTATTTATGATTCAATTTTTGAACAATGTGGTTGGGTAATAATTGATCCCAAAAAACTATCTATGTATAATTAATCATTAAAAACCCCATATTAAAACAAAAGTATCATTGGGAATTGAATATGAAATAAATATGTTCACTGTATTAATAGTATGAAAATTAATGTTAATTGAAAAATAAATTTATGGACATAGTTATTTGGAATATGGAAAAATTTTAATAAAGGAATCAAAAAATAAAATATTTAGGATGCATCAAAATAACTTGATATTTTATAAGATAATTTAATAATAAGTATGAATTTATAAAGGATGTATAACATCTATCTGATGTCACATATTATATGTGGAGTGGTGTATATTATTTTAAAGAGATGAAAACAAATAAATACCATATATGATTTCATAGAAGCTCATGTGATATTAACATCTAGAATAATTGGTGGATTTTTTCATGTATAATTTAGATGGGTTGTTTAATGTCAAGTAATGATTGTTCTATTCATCATGATATAAATAACATGATACCATGTAAATCATTCTTGATTCATTTTTTATATTAATGGATATGATATCAATCAGATTGACCTATGAAGAAAATAACCATGTTATAATGTGAATGGAAACACATCACATCATACTAATTTCACAACATATTATAATGAATAAAGGGAAAATATTGTGAATATTTTAAAGACATTGTATTAGGAAATTTCGTCAGTATCATTTACGATTAAAAAATTATTTTTATAGCTTATATGATCATAAATGGGAAATAATCATGTTTATGATTGACGAGTTTTAAGGAAGGTAGATAAATAAATGATGATGACTATGGATTAATGATGAGATGATATTGAGGATTCATATATTAAATAATTCTATACTATAATACATCAATATTGGATGTAATATCATCAAATTTTGTAAGTATTAGATAAGGAAAAGATAAAAAATAGTTATGAAATAGTGATATACCTATTCATCTTTTATTTTGAAAATATTCGGCGTTAAATTAAGGTGAAGAAGATTTCAACGCCACTAATAATACCTATATGAGACTAGTTTTTCAATGAGGTATTAATCCAATAATGTTTGGTACAATTATCTATCATGAAACTATTATTGATGAAAAATGATTTCCTGGATTCTTCATGGGTGTTTGGGGCACCTTCGGATCTCAAAACACAAATCACTGGAGGAAATCAATGGGATTCAAATATAGTAGAAACAGCTTGACCCATCATGCTTGGTTTACCTTAATCTTGAGGGTAATTTCATTGGGAATAGTAGATAGAATGGTTTACCCATACCAGGTGCTCAGGGTCTTATACTAGTTTGAGGGGTCAGAAATGTTTAACAGAGCCATATGACATGGTTAGATCATGGATTCTCAAAACGTGAGGCCAAACCATGTGATATCCCTCCCAATGGAGTGGCCTATTCTTTGGTAGGGCATACATTTCAAAAAAAAAGTAGTCAAACCATGTGACCTTTTAATTTTTGGGTGCAATTATAGTTCATCTTTTAAAAATTAACATAACTCACCCCTCCCACCTATGTCTACTTTCCATTGACAGAAGACCTCTCCCTCCCCCATTAAGAGATCATCCTAACTTAAACCTATGTTATTAGATATCTCATGCCTCCAAAGTCTGGTCCAGCATCCATTGGTATCATTTTATAGCTATCGTTGTGTTATTTAATCCTTATAATCATTCCTACATTCATATTTCTACCAGCCTTTCTTTTTAGATACAATATCATAGGTCTAATTTTTTTGGATAGTGAAAAATTCATCAGTTTTATCCCAATACAGACCAATCTAAGGGCTGATATGGGATAAGGATACTACTATATAAATATGATATGTGTTCCATGGATCATATCTCAAATTATTTATGATTTATGATCTTTCTTCATTGTATGAACACAAGTTTCACCAGGAATTTATTAGTAAATTGGTATAACATTATTATAATTGTTATAATAATGTTCTATATACCTTTAATTAATTACTTGTCACATAATTGGTGGTTATAACATCATCTCCATCCACACCATGTTAGGTGTTCCCAAATTTTATTCATAATTGAACCCTATATTTCTATATACAGCACCAATTAGGTGTTCTTGGAATATACCTTGATAAGGAATGTGTTTATATTAATTAATGGATCATTAATGGATTTTTTATTATATACATCACACAGAATTTAATTTTATTCTTAATTTAATTGGTTTCTGGCCGGAATTTTAATTGTTATGCCTAAAAATGGAATGGAATGAACCCCTTCAATTCTAATAACTGAAATGACAGCTGAATCCATTTATTTCTTCCCAAAATCCATGATATAAGAATGGTAATGGATTGAACATGAAAATTGAATATGTGATTAAAATAATAATTGGTTTCATTTCCCAGTGAAACAATTACACATTAATAAATTGAAATGGAATGAACCAAATGACATTTGATATGGAATTATTATTACATGTACCAAATTAAATAATGTTATATATCCAGGGTTCCAATTTCATATAAAGATTTCCATATTTATAGGATTATTCATACACGATCTATCCTTGTATTCTTGAGGGAATTCATTGAGCACTCAACAGATACCATTATGACTAGAGGATACACTTTCCATGGCTGATAACCACCTTAAAATATAGTACATATCATTTAAAAGAAGAATAATATGGTGTCATAGGATAACATTACTATCTTCCTTATAATATGACATTATTGGATACATTTCATTGATCTATCTTAATGTCATTCAACATGTGGAACCCTGGACTCATTCAATTGGGACTAGTTTTTCTTTTCCCTTTTTTTATCTAGGATGAGATCCTTGGACTCAGTTAGAATAATTTATCGTCGAATACCTTGGGTGGTTCCTAAGGGATTATACTTAGACCCCAAAATTATATAATACATGGTATTATTATTTTGGATCAACCCATGTGGTCAAGAATTCATTAATTTCTCCTTAGATCCTCAAAAAATATTATTCACATTATAATATTTATTGGTTATACCATGGATCCAGTTACATTATTTATATCACATACAATACAATGATAATTTATTAAAAAAATGGAACACAATTAATTAAATGACTTCTGATTAAATAAATTACCATCTAAGTTTGAATAATGTATGATTTATCATTTTTAGAAATTTAATTACAATTATATATGATTCCCAGTTCTTATTTTATATTTGCATACTATATTATATAGATGTTATTGTTGGTTCCCCCCTATGTTTTATCTCATACAAATTATGGTTTGTTTATAGAACCTAGGAAGATTATACGTTTTTAGGTGTTGATAAGGGGAATAATCACACTTTGGTCATTTAACATCCTTGATATCAATCTAACAGAGAAAGGTAGCAGATGACCAAGATGGAGCTCGAGATGAATGGATAGTTTTTGTTTCATTTTTTATTATTATGTATATTATATTATTTATTATTCCATTTATACCAGTATTCTAGTTTTATAGAGACATAATATTACATCATCAATTTTTTGTACCATATGGTTCATCTTTGTAGATGATAATTACTAAATAATTTCTTTTCTTATCTTCTCCTTCTATTTTTGTTATTAATTATAATATGTCCACTATTAATGGTCATATATAATATTATAATTGTTTTTTATATTATTTTTTCCACTTTGACATTATAGAAAAATCACCCTAGAGACATACCATAGACCATTGCTGATAATCAAATTCTTCTTTTATATTGTATTGTTCACGTGAGAAAATGTGGCCGATTGGCATCAGAAACCTTTGAGTGGGACCTGAGTTGAGAAGTCATAAATTGGTATCCAAGGTCACTATTTTAATTTTCATTATTTTTTGGTAATATATATATATATATATTGGATTAGGAACATGTTTGAACATGGTTATATTCTATTCCTAGGATTAGCTAACCCATGTTTGGGGTAAAATCCCAATTTCCTATGAATGAAAATTTTTTGTTTTCTATTTTACTTATTAACATTGATAAACAGTATCCATTTTGGGATTCACATGTATTTAGGTATTTCATATTCCTTATATATATTTTACATTATACTAGTTCAAGATAGTTCATTATTACATGCATCCATATAAGGACCTAGAATTTACATTTGATGCATATTCCATGACATACAAGTGTATTTTTTTATTACATTGATCGTGTTTTTATGATCATCGAGTGATCCATGGTTTTATATATTAATTTTCTTCTAGTTTATTAATTATGGTTAAGGAATTGGTCATTAATGAGTTAGTATCAATATAACATTTTCCCTCTATTGATTTAATATTGAATCATAAATAATTTGTTTTTACCCATTTCATCTTTGTACTTATTATTACAAGAGTTTCAAATAGTACAAAGTTGGCTAGATACCAATTTCAATATATGAGGTTTATGGGCCATCATGTATTGGAATTAGTCATTTAATGTGAAAATCCATCATATATTACTTTCCACATTATAATACCTAATTTTTATGGGTACAAAGAAATAAAAACAATGTCACTTCCTATTATAAATTGAATGTTCCTTTTGTAGCTAGGATTAATGATCCAATATGTTTAAAATTGATATATTTAAATAAGAAAATGTAGACATAATTTGTTAAAATAATTATTTTTGGATGATGTGGTTTCCTATAAATGAATTGGAAAAGTTATTTTGAACCCCCACATACTAGAACTATAGTACATTTAACATGAACACAAATTAATACTCTGTAATTTTAATATGGTAGTTGGGGTATTACCTTTAGTACTGACCCATAATATCCTTGATATACTTTCACCAGTTCTTCTAAATATTAGAAAATCAGGATTTATGGAGTGTGCTTAGAATTTATAAATCTATTCGACCTCGATGTCCTCTTGTCCTGATCCATGAAGGTTGAAATACAAATTCTTCAGAGATGGTGGTCCATGAGCTCCATTTATTACCCACAAAACATCCATCATTCACCCTCCTATTATCCCCAAAATGGACATGGAAACTTAGCTTCATGATATTTTATTACGCTTTCTACAGTTCATCATGTTATATCATTGACCAAAACCTACTATGAATAATCTTACACATGAGTTTGATTAAGGGATTCCTATCATGTTTTTAGGGGAGGGTGTGCCTTGGGATTTTGATTCTTGGATAAATGAAATCCTTTTTATAATCGATCATATGTGAACTCCTCCATTGAAGAGGGGTAAGATATCAACCTATATGCTTCATAATTCTAAAAAATGATATTGGGATTTGATTACATAGGCTAGTCGCCATCTAGACATGGATTGTGGAGACATACATGACGTCTACTATGATTAATTTTTCATTCATAATATTAGAGATGTCTGAGATAGAGTGTCCATTCCCCTGAAGTAAGGTGATATGTCTATCTCAGACTATTTATCATGTATTAGTTTTTTGAAACAACATGCAAAACTTAACCAAGTGATGATCTATTGGGAGTGAGTAATTTTATCTATGGGATAATGAACATGATCTGATTATAGGTTAATGTATTTCTATGAACTACATTGTTTAGATAAATAATTGAGATCATATCATAAGATAAATATAATAGAATTTGATATTACCATAAATATTATTCAATTCCAATGTAGAGAAATATTTATTCAGTTTGGAGGAATAATATCCTTGTAGTTTCTAGAGAAGGATGTGGTGCCTAGAGTAACCACATTTGATGATCTACTATAAGCAATCATTTATAAGGAAGTATAAATTGAATCCTTTGTGTGATATATACCTTATATTGTTTGGTGCTTTCAATATCTTGAGACATCTTCATATTTTATTCAAAACCAATCCATCTTATTTCTATGGAAGAGGAACCTCAATTGCTCCACCATCTGGGGTATGATCTATTGTGAAACATTACATAGGGTGTTATTGTATCACTTGAAGAACATACTAAGAATGGGGTTATTTTTGTGGTATGCAGACTTCATATTATCAGTGTTAATAGAGCATACCTTCTTAGGGTTGTCCAATTGTAGCCAAAATTAATGGATAAAGCTAGTTTCATTCCTTATAGATGATACCTGAGGATCAGAGTGGAAGACCATTGAAATTATGATGTTGAATTCTTGAAGCCTCGACTATTTTATATTGAATATTTCATAAAAGTTATTTTTAATCATTTCACTCCTTATTATATGTGGGAAGACACAAGATGGAAATTCAGTACTTATGTTGGGTAACGATCATGGAAACACCATTTGAAATGGGGTAATAGAGTACACAAAAATGAAATACTATCCTCTAGAGGTAGTAAGTTATTCATTCGCATAGTACCTATTTATTCCAATGATGAAATGAATCAATTTCATTATCAGAATAAGTATGCTGGTTCCATATCATTTTAATGGGGAGTAGTGTCACCCCTAGGATTTATTTACATCTCTAATGGGTTTTAGTTATCTATACTAGGGTATGTTGAATTTCTAGGTCGGTATATTTTGACATGAACATTGTGGGCTATGTTGGGTGTTCGTTCTCATTTCTAGAATTTTCATTGAGGATTATGGAATACATCATATAGATTTTACATGCATTGTAGACCATTTTAGATATGACTTACCAATTTCGTATTTTTATATTACCTTCTATGAGAGAAGTAAATTTTACCCCTTATATATTTCTTGGAGGAGATCCAGTATATATTATTCCATAATGAATGCAACCTACTATGATCCAGGATCTCAAAAGATAGCTAGAAGATTTTGAGGCTAATGTTTTTATCTAACCCAATACATCTTCTAGGGTTTCACCCTTTATTTTCACAAGATGGTGTGTGAGACCCTTAATTTATTCGTAGATTTAACATTTTGGAACTAGATTCTGATTATTAACTTGTATCCATTTCCTTCGATATAAAATCACTTTTACTAGATCCTAGGTGATAGGTTATTCTCAATGATCGACCGGATATTAGGAAATCCTAACGTACATGTAAGGACTAAATATATACCTTATATGGATTTCAAATGTTGGTAGAGTTTATATGAGTATCTTTTTTTGCTATTAAGACTTATGAACACTCCCTTTGTTTTCATGGCCTTAATGAATAGGTTTTCAACACCTATCTAGATTGGTTTATCTTGGTTTTTTGGATAGAATCTTGGGGTAATATCAAAATCGAAGTGACTATTCTAAAAAAATTGAGATTGTTTGGAATACATTAAGAGTGAATCATCTATATTCAAATACCCCATCGTTTCACTTTATAATAGAAAAATTTCACGTCATGGGTCATTTAATCTTGAAATATGTCGTATAAGTTGAAAAGGGATGCTGATTGTTGTGGTTTATAAGGAGTCTCCCAAGAATGTGTTTCCGATACATTTTTTTGGACTCGTTGGATAATCAATGAATATTATAAAAGAGTTATCATTCTGTGATCCACCACATACAGGTCTTATAATAAATGTTGTGATGTTCGTTTGGTCTAAAACATGATATAGGGCCTTTCAGGATCAAAAAGGAAGGTTAACATTAAAAACAATTTGCACTCTTCTATAACCAATAAAATGTTATATAGTGTTTTATGATGCATCAGGAATTGGGCTGGGTGTAGTGTTAATAGTTGAGGATATATTCATTTCATATGGTTCTCTATAATTGATATTACATGTTCATAATTATCCTATGTATGATCTTGATCTTGTAACTTTTGTTCATGCCTTATGATTCCAGAGTCACAATCATATGGGTCAGTGATTTGTGGTGTATGGGGATCACAAGAGACATATGTATTCAATAATAAAATATTAATTGAACCTTATATAGAGAATACGGGCCTAATATCTTGAGTCATTCAACTTCCTACTTTCCTATTTTCCTAGAAAGAGAAAAGTAGTTGCTGATCCCCTATGCTAGAAAACTAAATCACATTCCAACTAGAAAATAGTGATGAATTAAAATTTATGGGCCTATTATCATAGATACCATTATAGTTTCATGTGATTGACTCTCAGTATTCTATTATATCCTTATAACATACCTCGACCAATTTGGAAGGGTTAAATAGAAGTCCATTTTCATATCCTAAAGGATTTTTTATTGGAATAATTATTCATGTTGAGGACCTACCATAGTATTTCTATGATGATAGAGATGACATATTACATATACAAGGGTGGTTATGTGTTCCTATTATAAAAATATAGGATCAATAGGGAGATTACCGCACTTCTCAGTGGGAATTTCAGAAAAAAATCATTATTATATATTATGAAATGTGATTTCGATGATCGAATCTTAGGATGAAACATTATATGGAAGGTATAATCAATAGGTATTCAATATTTCAATAGGTGAAGGAAGATGAGCAGTGACCTGATGTGTTTTATTATCCATTACTAGTCCCAAAAAATAAATTTAATGCTGTTAATAAGTATTTTTATTTGATTTACCAAGGATTCCTTGATGTAGAGATGTAGTTTTGGTAGTCATGAATCAACTAAAGAAGGTAGATCACTTCCTTCCCAACCGATAGTCATTCTTAGTTGGCTATTGAGGAATAATATATCGTATTTAGATCATATATCGACATGTGTTCCCTTGAAAATTCATTTTAGATATGGATACATGTAGTATATTGAGATTCTTATAGGGATTATAGAAATATATGGGTACACAGGATCATCTGTGTATAAATTTAACCCTAAGTCTGATTGTAAGTCATAAAGGATGATACATTTGTTTGAGGACATGTTTTATGTTTTCTTATTTGATTTCAAAAATTAATCAGAGAATCATATCCCTCCAAATGAGATATACAATAATAATTGATATACTATGATGAAACATCAAGATTAGCATAAGGCCTTTTCTTTCCGTCCATTCATTAACACCTAAGCTAGTTATTAAAAGGAGAGTTAGTTCTATGAGGTCCTTGTATCATGAAGGAGCCATCAGATGAATTTCTGTGCATCATGAAGAATATGTGTACTTATCAATCTATACATAAATATTATTATATATCCATTAATGGCCATTATAATAAATATTTTGGAATAACATTTTCTTATGGGTATCCATCATACATGGGAATAGATTGATACAATGGAAATAGAAGTTTTCACCTTGTTATGTTAGGCGGTTTGATAACATGGATTGAGTCCAGATAGAAGCCTATGAGTTTCTATTACCAAGAATAGACCATGACATGAATGAGATCCCCATTGATTGACACCTTTAATATTATCATGTTAATGTGTCTCGTATTTTTTATGCCTATTATGATAAATTAAATTTTGATTTTTTTGAGGAGTATCCCACATGAAATAATTACCTTATCATGAAGGCTCTTTAGGGTCATTTTTTTCCATTCAGTATGGGTGTTCTGGATGCACGGACATGTACTGATTGATACATGGGACTGGGAGGCTGGAGTACATGAAAAACGGTAATAGTTTTTCTCAAAAAACGCATCACCAAAATTTTAAAAGAACTTGGTGATGAGTTCCATTAATAGCGAAAGACTTTGTAATTTTTTTTTTCTTTATGGTTGGATCATTAAAATTTAGGTATAACTATTTATCATAGACCTATTATGGATTAATATTTACATTATAAAATATTCATGTATGTTTGAGGATTTTTTAGTTCTTGGAACACTAAATAATGGGTGGATTCACTTGTCCACAATGTTAGTAGAAACCGTGCATCCCAACCCTCATAGTTTAAATTAATAGTGACTAGTGTTTCAAAAGAAAAATTAGTTTTTATAGTCTCTGTTAACTATTATCCTGGGTCATTATTCCAATGTGGGTTCTATAAAAATTTTAATAGTACTATATAGTATTTTTTTTCTTATTGATTACCAAACATTATCATCCAACCATGTGAGTTCCATCTTTAGGAAGAGTTATTGGAATGGTTAGTAGATGATATTTCCAAGCATGCAGCTAAACATTGTGACCCTAAAGTTTTTAGGTAAATATACTTTTTCCCTTAAAATCCCAATTAACCCACCCATCCCTACAATTTATCTTTTTTATTTACAGAAGAACAATCCCTCTTCCATTGAGTGCTCCTCATCTCTTATCCCAATGTTCATGGATAACACCTCCATTCAAAGTCTAAACATGATTATGTTTTTCATGTTGGATTTTGTGTGGTATGTTCTCCAATCCTTAGGCTATTTTCAACATTCATCTTTTAATCAACTACATTATATAGATAGGGATCATATGCCTTATCATCAAGGAAGCTGATTATTATCCAATTTTATTTAGATATATGATAAACTAAGGGCTGATAGTAGACGATGAGATTACAAAATGAAAATGGTAGTTGGTATATGACTCATCCTTCAATGCCTAGGCAATTTAGAAATTTTCATCATTGCATGAACGCTAGTTTCATCGTGTGTTCTAATTAAATTAATATGACATTATTATAGTTTTACATTTTTTTCTATGACACATTCCAAAAATATTCATCATATTAGTCGAGGAGATGAATTCAACTCCAACAACTAAAACTAGAGTTTTTCCTTTTTTATGCATTTACATCCCATGTTGGTCCACAAATAGCCACGTTCGGGTGAAAATTGAATAACCATGATAAGGTAAGTGTTTTAAATTAATTAATTAATTATTAATATAATGTATATTATAGACATTACATGGCCTTTCCATATATAAAAAATTTCATTGGTTTAGTATCCTAGTTTTTCATGTTATTCCTCATAAAAGGGTCCACAATGAAACCCTTAAATGATTATAATTGTAATGTTAACTTGTTTCATACCATTATAAAAAAACATTCTTGTTACATAAAAGGTAAAATATTGAACTAGATAAGTGAATATTTTATTAATTTAATTAATGGTTTCTTGTAATTGAGTATGTTTTTTCATTGATGAATGCTAATGGAATGACCCTAAAGATTATTATTTTAAATGAGTACTACATGTACTAAATAAAATAATGATTTTTTAAAGGTTTCATATTACATATGTACATTTTAATCTCTATAAGAGTTTCAGAACATGAACTGAACTTGGTTCCTGAGGTAATTACATCAACACTCATAGGATTCCATTCCAATTTTATGAGATGGTTTCCATGGGAGATAACCACCATGGAAAATGGTTCTTGCCTATTTCAGGATTCTATACATAGTTCTACAAGATCCTTCAACTACCTTCTGAATATCATCATGTCATGGATATACACATTTCATCCACCATGATTTATTTAGAATCATGGATCCACTAATTCACATCATTGGGCCTATTCATGCTTAGACTGTGTTTATCTTTGATGAGATCATTGGACTAAATTTTAATCATTTTTATTAAAATTTCTTGGGTGTTTCCCAATATATTACACTCAAATCCCTTATTTCCATATAGTTTTTTATTGTTGAGTTGGATCAACCCCTAAAGTCAAGGATGCCTTGATTTCACCTTTGATACTCATTAATTTTTATTAGCATTATGGGATGAATTATTTACACCATAGATCCTCTTATAGTATCAATATCAAATATTGTGAAGTTTTCACCTATTATAAAATGAAGCATAATTTAATAAATGATTCATTGTAATAGACATTGTCAAGTGAGGATGGATTATGTAATGGATTCATCCATGTATTCATATTTTCTAGTATTGCAGACACATCACATTACCACAAAATCATTTACATACTATACAATTTATTTTTTATTTGATTAGTATTCATTAATATCTTTAATTATATTCTTCTTAAGTTTTGTTATTCATTATATTACATCAAATATTATTGATCATATATTATATTATTACTATGTATACTCTATGATCCACTCAATAATGGTGGAAGATTATCTCATCAGACATAACCTAGGCCCTCACTACTAGTTAGTTGCCTTTATAATATAAGTTGGCATGATTGAGGGCATGTGGAACACTATCATAGGGGACTATTATGTAAAACCCATGTCAGGATGTCACAATACCAAACATTTTTATGAATAATAAAATACAAAAAATAAAGAGATATGAAAAATAATATAAATAGTTGAGTTAAATTAATGATAAGTAATAATAATATGTGAAACTTTTATTTGTTGTTGATTTATCTGATATAGTAGAAGATAAATCTATGAGGATTTTTGTGTACAATAAATGATAAAACAATTTGAAATGTACTTGTGACAAAAATATGAGATAAAAATAATATTTCTGAGAGATTAATTATGAATACACTAATGATCACATAATATATAAGAGATATATAAATTTGGTATATAAATCTAAATACAGGGTTGATGTCAAATTCTATTAAATATAATGTGGGTGTTAACATGGTTATATGGTTATATCTATAATAAAATAGACATTTCCATCCTATTAAATTTCATAATGTGGGATTTTGATATGTCAAGAAGAGAATTGAGAATGGAACAATAGTGTTTCAGAAGAAATATTAATTGGGGGTTATTTATGATGTTTTTTGGTTGTGGTTTCATTACATATGAGGATTTAATAGTGTTTACATTATATTAAGTGTAATCATGAAACATAGAGGGATATGAAAAAATATGAGTGGTTAGTTGGAAGGTCTGAATAGGGGGAGGTGTTCGTGGTTGTAGCATAGCACAATGTGAGGTCGATTATGGGGGATTTTTTATTGTAGATATGTTCATGTTTGGGTTTAATAATGTCCTCTATAGTCCCTAGATGGATGAATATATAGTTATACTACTCCAAATTCTATTATATATTGGGGATTTTTAATTTACTATGGATCTTGGGAGATGTGTTCATTTTCTCTAATATCCTTAGTATCACTACATAATGATTTATTGGTTTTTGGGTTGTGTTAACCAATTTATATAAGATTTCAGTGATCAATATTATATTATTTTTATTTATTATTCCAATATAAAATAATTACTATATAGATCATACCATTAAAAAATATTTAGGAAAATATCACCCCATTTTCAGTTTTGTATCATTCACTATAGTCTTTAAATTTATTTATTAGGTACAAATTGGAACACCCTTATAAAATCTATGTTATTTTCATTATTTCCCAGGACTCAAAAGAAACCATGTGCGGTAAATGGTAGTCCTTTTCGTACCATTCAACATGGTAATATTGCATGTATATATTACGATCATTCTTGATATCCATGGATAGGTCCAATAATCCAATTTTATTCAATTATCATATTATCATACATTTATTGTGGGTTCCTATCATATAATTATGATCATTTAAGGATTTCCTTCATTATCCCCATTTTTTAGGATGATTCATATGTATAAATTATGTTATGATATTTCTATACTAATTTTCTATCTTTTGGAATGTATATTTTGGAGTATCATTTTGTTAATTATTTAAAACATCCTAACGTGTTTGTACTTTTACATTTTTCAGTGGGTTTGGGAATTCATTCTATATTAGTCGAGGGTAGGAAACATTGGAAATCTAATATATAATGAAATATGAAATTAGAAGAAAATGTTTTATATGGAGCGATGAAATCAGTAGAGAAAGGATGGTTTATTTGATTTTTGTAATTTAATGTTATCTTCTATGAACTAATATAATATTATTTGTTGATTATTATTTACCTAGTTTTGTTATTGATTAAATAATTATTCAAAATTAAAAAAAATTATAATCAGTTAATTACATAATTATGTATATGTGAAAGGCCTTTCATAATTATAATATTTGGACTTCAATTATTGTAATGGATTTTATGTTATATGAATTTTCTGTATGGAATTTTTTATTTGGGTAGAAACGAATTATGACAAATTATTGGGGTTCTAGAATTTTTCATGTACATATTATTAATTTTTTACAAATATTTTTAATTCTGAAAAAATATTAGGGCTTTAATAATAATTATATCTATCTATAAATGATTATTTAATGGGATAAAAAGATAAATATGAAATTGAAATCTTTTACTGTTGACATAATGTTTGATAGATTTTTAATGAAATTTTTGATTTAATAAGGGATGGAAAATGTTAAATGAATATTGATTCAATGAATGAAATATATTTATCATAAAAAATTTGTTAAACCGATGAAGATATTTTTAAATTGTTATTGATTATAAATGAATGGTATAGATGAAGAAAAGTACATTAGTGATGAATAAATATTTCGAAACAGCCTTTAGGATAAATAGTACCTACCAAAATTTAAATAAATTAAATAATAAATTTAATGTGGTTATTATATACATAATGGTTGTAATGTGAATGAGGTGGAAATCTAAAATTATTGCCGATAAGAATTTTTTTCATGAGGCTTGGTTGTTTCAATGATAATATTTCTTTACATGGGAAGGTGTTTCTTTTATGTTTGATTTTAGTTCCATACAGATAGAATCATGGAATATTTTTTAAGGAATAATATGGGAAAACGATGATGTTTTTGTTGAAATTTATGAGTTGTAATGATTCATAGTGGGATTATGATCATGAAAATAACGTGGATACAATGATGAGACATAGTGGGTTTTCACATCATAGGACGAAGAAATGGTATTGATACCATACATGATCACTTTAACCAATTTTAATATAGATGATGTTGTTATAAAAGAGACGATGATGATACAGATATGTGTTTTTGGGCAGTGAAGTACATATAATGGTGAGGGAATGGGTATGAGATATATAATTTTACATAACCCTATTGAGGTGTGGATCCAATTTTGGATATATATATATAGATTGTTTTTTGTGGGTTATTGGTTTATATATATTTACTTTGTATTGTAATGGTATTCTTGTTATGGATATACCATTTTCAACATGATATGAAAAACTCTATAAATGGTGTTTCGTAGGGCTATGGTCCCACCAATATAATAATTGACATATTATGTATGATTTTGATATGGTTATTTATATGTTGTATTGGGAAATGTGTTTTTCTATTTTCTGGGGAATTGGGTTATTAGTCATGATATTTTTTATTGTGTCTTAATTTTACATTCCTAATCATATATCTATAGTGGTCATCCTACCAATATGAATCAAATTTTTAGTATAATTTTTATATCGAGGGTTGACAGGCCTAGAATCATTTCATCTCTATATACATGGTTACTGACAATGGTTGTCTAGTTTGTGATACTTTATTTCATTGATTTCATTAATTGGGTTATTGAGAAGGGTAGTGGTTGTCGATTTCATGGTAAATAGATGAACTCATGAGTGTTATGTGTACTATGTAGTTCGATGATTTTAATTAATATTATTTTTTATTAATGTTAATATTATTATTTCTCATACTGATAAATATATTTTTTATTCCCTCATGTTTAATTTATATATTTTGTTTGTTGAAATATACTACCATGTACTCCCATTATATCTCCTTTTAATAGTTTAGTACACATTTTCAAGATAAAAAATTTTGATTAGAGATAATATAAAAGAATCTTGGTATGATGTCGTACAATAAATAGAGTTTTATATCCATTTTCAATGTATTATCATGATGTTAAACATTTGACATATCATAAAATTTTGGGCTATGAGAATTTATATTGTGGAATAAAAATTATTTAGTATTAATTTTTTGTACTATTTTCATTCATAATAACATATAAGGGTATTTCATACCAAATGTTAATTTTATACCCTCATTGGTTATTTAAGACTATAGATTATTGGAGGCATAATTTGAGGGTCACTCCCTTTATCATTGTAGGTAGTGTAGGGTTTCAAATATGTTTGTGACATGATAATGTTGAGTAAATATTTTTTTATTTTTAATGGTTGTATTGGTTTAAGGAACATGTAAAGAATAGATTATATTTGTAAAGAAGGTGTCAAACATGATCCTACCATGTGATGTGGACTGATGAGACCTGTAAAGACATATATATTTTTGAGCCCTTATGATCCAACAAACAGATTTTGATAACCCAATAAAAATTTCCATGCATGCAGAACCTTATTTTTGTATGAATAATAATTATGTAAAATAATTATCAGCATTTGAAATATTATCAATTGAATTTGGGTTATTATAAATGTATCTATTATTCTTATTGTTGTCTGTAGTTTTTGATGAGTTTTTATTTACTATTTTTTTGATTTTATTTGATTTATAAAATTGTAAAAACATCAATTAATAGGAATTTATAAATAAATAAATTCTATCAAAAAACATTTTTTTTACTTTGATTTCTATAATATGATTCTTTCGAGATTTTTTTTTGTTTCTAATGCGTATAACATGTTTATAAATTTCTAAAATGTTTAAAATAATTATTAATTGTCTCATGATATTTTTAGGATAAATATAATTGATAAATTCTTATATACTTTATAAATAATGTTTCTCACAGTTTTTTTCTACTTGGAATGTAAAAAATTATTTTTTCAGGGAAAATGATCGATGTATTTTCATTTATATAGGTTCAATAATTCATGGTTTAAATTCATCATATAATATATTATATTTTTTTAAAGGTTGGGGTCAAAGCCTCATTTTTATTATTAAAGCAAAGGAAATACCTCTTTTAACTGGGTAGAGGGAGACCCATTACATAGCCCGAAAGCCAAGTGGACATTTAGCCCATTACATGGACCGTAGGCCCATTTTTTGGCTAAAATCCCATTCTATGAATAGTAATGCGACAGTACCTTCACTGCTATAGTATTTCATAGTTCCCACCACTACTACAGTACTCTACCGCCGCTACAGTGACCTGCCGCTGCTATAGTGCCCACCATTGCTACAGTGCAGCCACTGCTACAGCACTGGTACAGTAACCTACGCCCAATGGGTTTTGAACCCCCATTTTTCATGTAGAGTTATGGGGTTCCTACCTTTAAGACAAACCCCAACTACAAAGAAATGTGTTGTTGAGTAACGAGGTATTGGGCTGGCCTGCCAACTTGTGCGCCACACGTCCCCAGCGAGGCCCAATGTAGCCACCACATGGGCTTAAGCCAGTTACCAACATGGTAGAGGGGCCCACGAGTGGTTTTCTTGCGTATAATATATTATATGAAATAAATATAAATGAATTAAAATAATATATTATATTACATATTTTTTTATTTATGTGAAAATTAAAAACATATATAGATAAATCCTTTTCAAAATTAAAAACTCTTCATGAATAAAAATTACCCACATTTTTAGACAATAATAAAAAAAATTAGGTTGAGATATTATGTTTTACACATCAATATAAAATAATTACCCCTTAAGTATTTTATTATATATATATGAATGGGTACATTAATAAGTGGTAGACTATTTGTTTTTATAATCATTTCTAATGATAAATAGTTTTTGTGTTGTCTTTTAGGTGAACTAATGTATAAAAATTCCCAAGTATGTAATGTTCTAATCATGTTTTACATAAATATGGATGTTAAAACATGTAAATATATATTTAATATGGATGAATATTTCCTTGGTTGTAATATATTTAAGTAATTTTTTGATAGATCATGTCATGAAGGTTTAATAATTTTACAACATGGGTATTTTACATTTATAATTCAGAGGCGTGTTAAAGCTATTAATGTTTAATACATGATTATTTATCCTTAAATTTAATATAAATACAACCATATGTCATTTATAATTTAATTTTTTATTAATAAATTGTATAATTTTTTTATATATATTGTAGAAAATATTTTTGAAAAACCATAAAATGTCATGATAAAATAGAGTCAATATGATGTGTTCCCCAAATGATATTTATTCCTAAAATTTCTATGTTGTTTATTCAAAATCATAGTAATGATATTCTTATTGATGATATGTTCTACTATTGTTACTATGTTTTTTTTGTATAATGAGTATATGGAACCACCTCCAATAAAGGGATAAATGGGTATTAATGAAAATAAAAAAGATATATATAAAATATAAATATAGTGATGATTTTATTTCTATACATACATTATAATTATGAAAATAATGGTCCAAAGGAGGATAATTTTATCGTTTTTTGGTAAAATTTCCTTTATATCCTTATTGTGAAATGTGTTAATATTTTTGTGAGTTGTTTTTACTTTTTTGGGTGTTGGTATGTCTTTTGTAATAGTTTTTATGAATGGTGTCCTTTGTGGGAAAATGAAATTTTCTATACTAATAGGGTTGGGAGGTTCTGTCTACTTATGTGGGATTATGGTCTAGTGTGTGGCTATTAGGGTGGTTTATGTGGTGTAATTGGATTAGATATGATTTATATTTAAAATGGTGTGGTTATTGGTTATTTTAAATGGGAAGCATTTTCATGGATGTTAGAGGGTTTAATGTTATGGGTAATATCTTATGAATTAGTATTATATGGACAAGATGAATTTATTTGAGAGGTGTGATAGATAATGAATGGTTATGCCTTTGATAATGAGTAGTTATGTGCCAATATGGACTAATTTCCATGTGATTATATTGAATGAGGGAAACCTTGATTTTTTTGTATTGGTATGGAATATTTTGATCATTGCCCCACATTAGTGAATTTTGTGGATTATGAATACCATTTTGTTGTTTGATGAACTGATATTCCATTATAACACAATTGAGATATTTGGAATGTGGAGAAGAAAAATGAATCTTGGGATAAATCATTTTTGTATTTTTAAATTTATGAGGTACCAATATACTTTTTTGGAGTGTTAATTCATTAAGATTGGGTGATTTTTTTGAATCTAAAAATTAATTTTGCTTTGTCAAGACTATTGATTGATTTCATGATGTCTTGGGGATTAGTTTGTATCAGTTGGTCAATTAATGATTGTGTGAGATGAAATGTGGATTTTTGAATGAGATCACTTTAGGGAAATTTATCATATAATTAAATAATTATTTCTATTCATGCTTAGATATTGCTGATCATATAATGTAATATTTAGAGAAATAAATTGGTGATGGATATGAAAATAAATTATGGGCATATTTTATGGATTTTATAACTGATTTTTGTGTTTTCTCTAAATATGATAGTATAAAAAATTATACTAACCATTAAGCTAAATATATTGTTGTCTATCATTTCTATTTAGTTTTTTTCTTGGTCTTTTTAAGTTATCATGTGGATATCATGGGTAGATTCTTTTCTATCTTAGAGGGTTTAGGGATGGAACCACCTAGAAATTTTGGTTATTTAAGATTAATGATCTGATTTTCATGACTATTAGTTTTCTGATGATGTTACTGAGTAAATCCTCAAGATTAAGGGTGCGATATCAGGAACTGGGTATGGGTGTCTTATGGTTTCTAGTTTCTGTTGATATATAATGTATCTTATGTTGTTCATTATGGTACATTATGTATTACTATCCAAATATTCATCATTATTAATGATATTTTATAGAGAGTTTGTCGTGGGAATGTATTTGGTATATATACTCCTTTCATTGAAACCACTATATTTATTTTGAAAACATTTTAAATTTCTAAATATTTAAAAGTCATGTATTTTTATTTTTTATGAACTACTTATAAATTTTTCATTCAACTATTTTTAAAATTATTGGTGCAGTTTTAATAAATGTATATCAATTTTGAATCATGGTACTGATGAAGTCTGTTTTTTGTGGGGAATAAGTTTTGAGAAGCTATATTTGATTATACACACAACATTCATTAATAGATGAATTCTAATTTGACTATCTTCTCTATTTATATGAATGTTTTTGGAATTTTAATTTGTTTTTAGAGTTAATTATTGTATTGTTTCAACACTTACCATAAGGATAATGGTATTATTCTTATATTGATTGATTTATTTCTCATAGGGAGGTATTTTATAATTTTGATCATAAATGTTCTGTTGGGGTTTGTTTTCCAATCCTCATTTTTAGAATTTTTTTATATACATCTATTATAATAATTTAAGAATTATTTTTATTTAATGGGTTAGGTATGTTGGGAGGAGGTATGAAGAGAGGTGATGTTTATGTTGAAAATTAATCAAGTATAACCACCTAAAATTTACAATGAATTTTCAATTGAATAATTACTATATTGAATTTCTTGGGTCGCATGATAAATTGACCAAAAATAAATATGATATAAATTAAAATTCTAGATAAATATTATTATATCATGAGAAGAAAAGTTGAGGCACCATTAATGAAATTACAAGAAGGGTAAAACCTAAATTTATTATTAATTTAGCTAAAATACATATATATTAATTTTATTTTAATGATTAATATTATTTATTATAATATTAATTAATTTAAGAAAATTAATTTTTTAATGATAAATATTTATTTTTTTAATTATATTCATTTAGAATTAAAATGTTCTATTTTTTGATGAATTTAATTTTTCTATATATTTTTTGTTTTTATATTTTTTTAATTGATAATTTTTATGGTTTATTATAATAAAATATTTTATTAAAAAAATATTAAACATCATATAAATGGTAAATGATATGAACTAAGATTGTAATATTTAATGTTTATGAATTACTATTTTTCTAAAATAATTCATTAAATTTCATTTTTTATTTAAATGATGAAATACAAAAAATAAATAATTTTAATATGATAAAATAATATTCATGACTTGAATATTAAAACAAAACTTATATTATTAAAAAGTTTATTGATTTTTTCTTGATGAATTATATTTAGGAGAATATTACAAAACAAAATTTGATCAATAAAATATATTTTATGATTTTATTATAATAAAAGAATGACTTATAAAATTAAAGCTATTTTGGTCAACCAATAATATAATATTTATGAATATAAATCATTTATCAAGAAAATTATAATCCTAGGATAGTGATTTTGAAACATATTTTATATTTTATTCTAATGGAAATATAATTTTTTTCATTTTCTCTTAATCTATAATCCCATGGTTCCA
The DNA here is from genome assembly GCA_963277665.1 of Viscum album. NCBI lineage: Eukaryota > Viridiplantae > Streptophyta > Magnoliopsida > Santalales > Viscaceae > Viscum > Viscum album. Next base: position 1,980,155,706 of record OY728142.1, on the reverse strand, counting down.
TTCAATCGTATGCTTTTTAAATTAAATAACTTCCATTTTTAAATTGCAATCTATCAAATTTCTTTTAATTCAATATTTTTACTAAATAATAATGATTTAATTTTTTCATATAAATACATATTTTCAGAAAATAGTATTTATTGTGTTATAAGTGATTATATATGTTGTGACTGAGAAATAGAGACCCTATATCTAGTTTCCAATACCATTACTTTGGAATGATTAAATGGAATAAAATCTTAATGGATTGAGGACATTAGTGGACTTGGTAAACCACATATATACATGAGTATTTTTTTACAAAGGAATACACTAATCAAAACATATTTTTTCCCTTTCAGGGATAATGTTCTTCTATCTAATATATCCAAAAATATATGTTTATAGTAATAATATTTTATTTTTGGGGAAATGAATCTAAATAAGGGCGACCTCAAATGATCTGCAAGCGTAATGTATATAAAAGAATAAAAAATTATCCAATGATAATAATACTTATGGCATGGTATATAACTAAACACACATACCATGTAATTAAATAAATAATAATGAGTTGCATAAAAAATATGTGAATGTAATAACTAGAATCCCAATCCATTAAAATAACTAGAAAAGGAATAATAAATATTGAAAGGTAAGAGACTGAAACACAATCCATTTAATCAATAAACGGAAAATTAAATCCATACATAGATAAGTTAATGAAAAATATCATGGATGAATATTAAATAAATCAAAAAGAGAAAGATTCATAATTATTGTACACCATGATTCATATGTACATGGTATCATCACAGTAAATACCTTTAACAATACATATTAGTATATCATGTAGAAACCCAACTTCGATTCACAACTAATTCATCTCATTAGAATACACATGATTCATGTGGCTATCTATAATCAGGCCCCAATCATGTCGTACGTGACTAATATAATCCTTATATGAAATAATTGAAATAAATAATATTCCTTATCAAATATACTTATTTATTATAAGATATATATTTATAAAAAATACCCCATTAGAGGATAATTAACAATATGGTTTGTTGATGTTGGTGAATGAAAATACCATTAAAATAATAATGATAGTGTTCATGATGAATATATTTTTTAAACATTTCAAAGTCTCTCATACTTCATTGAAACATTTGAATCATTATCCACATGATATAATAAAAATAAATAAAACCTATAATAACATTGAGAATAAGCATATTTACGACATAACAATTAAAGGTAGAAACCATATTTAAAAATTATATACTAGTGAAAAAATAAACATATTCATGAAAAATGATATGGATAATTAGCGTAAATTCAATGTTTCATGATAAAAAGAAATCATTATTTCAGGGGGACTAACATGAATAAATGAAGTGAATTTCAATTTTATCCTTGAAAAAATAAATCAAAAGCATCCAAAGGAATAATATGGATGATATCAATATACCATATCCAATGTTGAGTAAAAATAAGGGGTTTATGTCATTGATGAATATAAATACTATAAAATTATCTTTTAAAAACAATCTTGTAAAAAATATTCATTTTTCTAAAAAACCTATTGAAAAAGAAAATATCTGAAATTCATTTTTGGTAAAAATTTCTTTATAAACTATCCATTTTAACATGTAATGAATGTTTCAATGAAATTATAAGGGTTAAATCCATACCTACCATATGTGGTAAAATGTACATTTCTTTTTCATGGTAAAATATAAAAAAATTAATTGTTTTGAATGATAAAGCAAGATACATTGAAAATCATGGAGAAATAAAAAATTGTAAATAATACTTCCATAAAATATTTTGGAATGTTTGAAAACATTTTTTTTAAATTTTTATTAAAACAAGGTTTTTATAAGATAATATGTTCCCCATTTTAAGAGTGAAATGATGTTTGGATTTCATAAAAACAGTTTTTTAAACATTTTAATTACCCAATAGTGGGAAAATTGTACAATTACATGAAAATTGTCATTAATAAGATGCAGATATTTAAATGGAAGTGTTTATTATACAATGATCTTATAATTTCTATTCATTGAAATTCATGTCTATATAATCCCGAACAAAGTGAGATTGTGATGTAAAACCTTGAATAGACCATAGAATTGAATTGTGACAAAAAAAATTAACTAATTTTGTGTATCAATTATAAATCCAATAATGGGTGTGGAATGACTTCATGATATAGTTGATTTCATTATATAAATAATAATAGAACTTTAATGATTACACAAAATTAATATCACAGAATCAAAATAGAAATGGTTTATGAAATTTTATACACCATGGTATGTATTAATTCCAATCCACAAGAAAAAACTATTAAAATTATAGAATAAAATTCAATTAATAAAATCTATTTCTTTATAAAATATAACAAAATTTGTAGTAGATACTACAAACAAAATAAGTTACTTTTAAACATGTCATTTATCTCATGGAAGTCAAACATGATAAGAAAACACCTTACTATGATCTTGAAATGTATCATGGGTCATTATATTCATGAAAAATAAACACATTTCAATTATTTAATATCATCACAAATTTTTTCATGATATTAATTAATTTTCATTCACATATTACCATTTTGTATAAAACTATGTAAAAATTATGTTTTTGTCATGTGTTTTGACCAAATTCATTTTGTGTCAAAAAAACATTGGTAGGTAAACTATGGTCTAAGAGTAAATTATATAACATACCAAAAATAATAATCATGAAATAATTATCAAACTTATATAGTAATTATAATTTTAATCCAATCATTATATTTTAAAAGGAATAATTAACCATCATTATATTCAGGGAGATGGTAGGTCATAAGTACGCATGAGTGACAGTCACATATGTCAATGATTGTTATGGATAGATGTTAAGTAACATTAATCATTAAAATGATAATTATATCATAAATAATATAAAATTTAATCATATATATGTATATATATAGAAATCTTGTCATATAAATTTAATCACATCATGTTGAAGAGGTCATAGTTCACAGGCCCGCGGAAAATGCTATCACATTTTATGTGTGTGAAAGGTTAATAGTGAAAATGATATATATAATGTATGTTTAAAAATGGTAAATATTCAATGAATTCAATATATATATAATTTATTTCACATGTTTAAATTAAAATAATACTTTATAAATTCCATGTATATGTGAATGAATTACATCGCACTGAGGAGGTTGTAGTACACATTTCAACAAATAGTGTTATCATATTTACACACATTAGTAACCATAATGGTATGTTGTATATAAAAATTAAATAATAATAAATAAATTAAAAATATCATATATATTTATATATCATATGAAAATATATTTCCCATTATAATTCCCCTTGAGATTTGGTAAATGATAAACAAACAGTCATCATTACATTAGGTGGTAGATCTCTGTACACATAAGCGGTATGTCTGATACACAATAGATGGAAGTGTGTATAATTGTAGGTATAAACCAGAACATAAAAAATATCTATATTTAGTATGTTATTTTTGTTATATAATCATGTAATAATTACAATTTCAGTAGTGAATAATGAAATAAAACTAAATACAATGAGAAAGTATGTTACATGTTGTTCGAGTAACTCCTTTTTGTTTCCACCAAATGTATTACTTGGATGGATTTGTTTGCAAGATGAGGCTTTCAAGAATAGGGTAGGGATTTTGAGGATCGATTTGTTTAGATCCTGGTGAATCCAACATGGAATTATATGTGTGAGGATGTGGTGGGTGTGAGTTCATTTTTATAGTGGAGGAGGCATGAAAATGTTGTAAATTTTATGAAGGGGAATTATACCCACATGTTTCCAATGTCATGTGCTTCCAATAGTGGTCAAAATTATATTAATTATATTATAGGGTCTAAATTTATTGATAATTCCTTTGGATATGTCTCTAGGTCATTTTTTCCATTTTTTTTAAGGTTTAGTCATTTTATAAAATAATATTACTCTTAATGGATATAATCAATTTCAATTACATTCATAATTATTTTTTGTCGACAACTATGTCAACCATAATTGAAATTTAAAAAATATACTTATTCAAAATGTGGAATACATTATTTAAAATTATGATTACAATAATTGATGAAATTAATATAAATTTAATCATGTATATGGGATTACAATGTTTGTTTTAAAAGACAAAATGCTCAAAATATTGCAAGGATTTTATTTGAAATATCAAGGTGAAATTAGTTAAAATGAACTAAATTGTATTAAGTTATAAATAATTTACCAAATTATTTTTTGAAACTATATTTTTTTAATTTTATCCTTATATTTAAATTATAAAAAAAAGATGTTTTGAGTTAAATTCAGTATTTTTCACTATTAATCAAAAAATAAAATATAATAGAAAATTAAAAAGTTTCATCCTAAACTAATATATATGTTACTATATTTAATATAATTTTTTATTGAAATAAAATTTCAACAAAAGTATAAAATTATCATTTAAAAAAATTTATCCATTAAAATGTGCAAAAAATGTTATATAAAAATACATCTTTTTATTTTTAATATTGGGTTTATTCTTATCTTATTCCCATATAATAATTGCATGAATATCAAAAATATTTTATTAAATAAAATATATATTTATAAAATTTATATAAATCAATAATTTAATTTAGTATTATTTATTTTGGTAAAATATCTTTTTGAGCATAAGAAAATGTTTCTATAAAAATAATCACATGATTTTCAATTGTTTCTCATATTAATTTATTATTAATTTATAACAAATAATTATTTTTATATTTTTCTTAAATAATATATTTTCATTTATTATTTAATACTATTCATTACATCATGTTTATATATTATTATACTGAATAAAAATATTTTAATAGTTTATTGTCTCTTAGTAAAAGTTGGTCTTGGGTGTAATGCAGGCTATTGTTGAATTTTGTCATTGTGTGTAACGTAATATACGTTAACATTATGTGTGCTGTAATATGTATTAAAAATTTAATTTATTTAAAATATAAAATATATTGTAAAGTATTTGGATATTATATTCAATTATAAGATTGGTGATTCTGGTTATACATGCTATATAATATAATGTTATTATATTAGAATGTCTGTGGATTATATTATCCCTAACTTAATCAAATTTCATCCTTGAAATTTCAACCTGATCATGGTGATATTTTTCTTTACATTTCCACTTATTGAAATAACACATAACGATAACAGTTTTTATGAAATATTCTCTAAAATATATAATGGTAATTTAAAAGGTCACATGGATAAACACATAACATTGTCTCTTGGTGGGAGATCATACGTGGGAAGTAGAGAAATATATATGGAGGGAAAAAATTTATTGTATGTTCATTTCCTAATTGATGGAAGTGTGTGTATGTGTAGGTAGAAATCATAAATTAACAAAATAACATAATATTTAGGATATTTTTTATATAATCATAGAATAATGATATATGAACTAGTGGTGAATGAAATGTGTAAGATCCCGTTTTTTGGAAAGGTATGTTTTGTTGTGTTTTGGGTTGAACCCTTTGATTTTGGGGATTTAAAAGGTTTCATGGAAGTGTGAGAGGCCTAGGGGGTGTTCCAGGGGCTCGGGGTACGAAAAAGGGAAGTCTGGGCAAAGAAGACCAAGGCGCACGGCCTGCGCACGTTCAGCCAAACCGTGCGGCCTACCCATACTAAGCCGTGCGACCCTCCCTCCTCTAGAAAAAAGCGATCGCACGATTTCCCAAACCATGAGGCTAAATAGTGTGCCTCCCCCTCCTCTGGGCAGTGGCGTGTGCACGGTTTGTGCACGGTTTTCCAAAACATGAGACTAAACCGTGTGGCCACATAAAGTTAAAAAATTTACAAAATTGCCACTCTGGGGTTTATAACCCCAACTCAGGATTTTCATCCATTCCCTCCATCTTCACCCTAGGAACGAACCAATTCTCCCAAGAGCTCCAAGAGATCGATCTCCCTCGTTTCTAAGGAGTTTTTGGTGCCGTTGGTTGTGGATTGAAGCTCCAGGTAAGGCTAATCTCCTCCTTGGTTCTTTTCTTGGCTTAGGGTTTGTGTCTTCTCTCCCTCTGGTACTGAAACCCTAAAACCCAATCTTTTGGGTTAGTTCTTGGTTGAAGCTCCAAGGTTTGGTCGAATCGAGGTCTAAGGACTCGATTGAGGGTGCGTTCAACCACGAATTCGAGGTAGGTGGTCTACAATTTATATCCTATGGTTATTTGGGTATTTTTGTGCATGTCAATTTGTTTTCTAGATTTCCCTTGGTTATGTTGTGAATAACATTGGCATGTTTGAGAATAATGATGTTTTAAATGGATAATGGGAACCCTCACGATCCCCATGGGATGTGATGGGAATGACTTGACCTGATTGGGGCCATCCATGGGATGTGCCGGCTTATCCCGTGTTTAGGGATTTTCATTAAACGAGAGACCTTGTTGTAATGAATTATAGAACCCTTGATAAACATGTCAGCATGAATGGTTGATTCATGGAAATGATGAACGGGTTAAATGGGTTAATGTGAAAAATGATTAAAGACCATAATGGGATAGATTATGGGTCTAGGATGGAATGCTTAGTGAGATAGGCATAACTCATGGGAATTGGGTGAATGGTTAAATGATGTGAAATGGTAAGGTGTTAATGGGTTAAGGTATGATGTGGTTTTCCATGTGGGTTGTTGTGAATGATGGTTGTTGATGGGCAATGGTTGGAAGGCTGATGTTTACTTATATATATAAGCATGTGCACATGGCTTGGTAGAGTGGGGTATGACTTGAGGATCTGTGCCCACGGGTCGAGTGAAGACTGAGGCTTTAAACTCCACCCTAAATGCATAGGTTAGGAAAGGGGATTGAGTGACTATTCACCTTATGGTTGCATCCACCCGGACTGAGGCTTCTAGGTGATGTTATGTTTTCTATGAGTGGTAAGTCCTAGTGAGATAGGATAACGATGTGCTTACCCGCTAGCATGTGATTGTTGGCCTTAGACCTATGTAACAAAATATATGTGATTAACCCATGGAAATGGTATGGAATGGTAAATGGTGATAAATGGAAAAAATTGATAGTTAGGGAAGTGGTAATGGATTTGGATCAAAATTGGTTAATGAAATATTAACTAATTAATTTTCATTTATCATTCATTTTTCTTATTGTATGCACTACCTGTTTATACTGGATATTTTGTAGACACCATTGGTGGTGGCCTACTAAGTTGTACTCACGCCCTGTTCGGGCCGTCTTTGGGTACCCGAGAATATTTCATGCTTGCAAGTCAGGAAAAGGGCAAGGGTCCTTGATAGATATTTGAGTGGACATGGGTATCACTTTTTGGAGGAACCATACTTGGAGTCGAGACCATTTTGGGGATTTTGGTTGTTGTCCTTATTTTGGGTTTTGTTCACTCTTGCATTTGTAGTGTGGCATGGAATATTTGTTGTTGGATAAGATTTTTATACATGTTCCATGTTTACTAGTTATTGTTTCTGGTATTTGGTTTATTTCTGTTGTGGCTTGCTCTGATAAAAAGGGGGTATATTCTCCCCACCTGACTTTATAGACCCCCGCTGCTAGTCGGCATCCTTTGGCGTAAGGGGAGGCATGCTTAAGGTAATGTAACTACCCAGCTCGGAGCACCGGTTCAGTGGATTTTGGGTCGGGGACGTTTCAAAGTGGTATCAGAGGAGGTCTTTCATCTCATTCTCTGAGGTCTTGTTATTTGGGATTTATAGCCCAGGGTTAGGATGTGTCGGGCATTGGCAATGAGCTCGTGCTTGGGAGTATTTAACCCAGGTATGGGGGAAAACCCAAGTCACCCTGGGTGGGAAATTTTGTTCTTGGTTGTGTTTTTTTACAGTTGATGATATTTCACTATTGGGTGATGCACATGTGGTTTGATGTGATTGTTTTATGATATTTTTCTCGTGGCCTTAATGGCACAGGGATTGAAATTGATGGATCATTATAGGCACCTAGGGAGATAGGTGACATGCATTGTATGAGACACACGCATGGGGTGGATGTGCGAGGTGGGAAAGTAGGGTGCATTATGCATTTCATGAAACCAAGAAATAATAAGAATAATGAAATAAAACAACTGGGTAAGGGATGTTTAATGAAACCAAAGGTTTTGAAATGAAGTTGAAAATGTCTTGTAAAATGGTGTGTGATTTGGTGGTAGTGCATGGTTGTTTTCCCTATATGGACCATGGCCGCGGTAGGGATGGTTGGGGCGGTTGTAGCTAGTGAAGAGCTTTTGCTGGAGTTGTGAAGTTTTATGGTACACGTTCCAAATCTCGTGCTTGGCATTATAGAGAGATGCCACCGCAACGTCGATTACCAGTTGGGCAATGGGAGGATGCTACTGAGAATACTCCTCCAGTATAGGGGAAAGAATATGCGGTAATCAATGAAGGTATAGAAGACCAGTTCCGAGAGAACATCGCTCACCTTATACAGATGATGGATCGGGACCCAGGACGGGTTACACTGAGTATGTTTGAGCTGACCATGGAATTCCAGCTGTAGCACCCTCCGAAATTCACCTAAGAGGGTGGGCCAGAGGTAGTGGATTTCTGGTTAGAGTTTATCCAGACGATACTAGATCATCTGGAGACCCCTGTTGAGAAGCGGGTAAAGTGGGATTATTATATGTTGCGAGGCCAGGCTAGGCATTGGTGGAACATTCAGGTTCAAATCGAATAGTTCTGAGGGAATGTCGTGGAAAGTTTTTCAGGAAAATTTTCTGGAGCATTTCTACCTAGAGACTTTGAGGCGGGAGTGGGCTGCAGAGTTTATGAGCCTGACTCAGGGATTGCTGTCAGTGATGGACTATGTTAGTCGCTTCAAGAATTTGATATGCTTCGTTCCAGTGTTAGTAGGGGATGAGGCAGTGGTGGAAAGGCTCTTCCAGGAAGGGTTAAGACACGAGACTAGGTCTCAAGTAAATATCTTCAGCTTAAAGAGGTTCGTAGAGGTAGTACATAAGGCATTGATCTTGAAAGGAAACCTGAAGGGAGATTCTGGTAGTGGGATTGTGGTGCCGGTGGGGAAGACGAGCAGTGCAACTTCTGAGGGTTGGAGGCGACACCATGAGAGCTCACAACATGTCGGTAGCGTGCAACGTGGCTGGAAGAGAGGGATAGACTCTCAGAGTGGGAATCAGGTGTTCTGATATCAGTGCGATAGGTCGGGGCATGTGTGTGGTCAGTGTCGTCAACCTCCAGTTTAGTGTCGTTCGCACAGCAGGATGGGGCTTTGTCGAGGTTCTGCAGGAACACACAGCATGTGGGCGAGTATGACTGTTGGAAGTTGGTACCAGGTACGGGAAGGGGATCAGTTGCCCCGTATCAGGTAGGCAGTTAGAGCTCCACGGGTCATACTGGCAGGGGTGGTTGACGGGGAACTCCAGGGCAAGATTGCTGATGCCAGCAGGGCATTGCGGTACATAGTATTAAGGCTAGAGCCCAGGGCAGAGGGGAAGGTCAGCTTTAGTTAGTTCAGTTTGCGCCCGGTGATGGCAAAGCCGAACCATCGGCCGTTCAAGGCACACTTCTTATAGCTTCCATTTTTTCTAGTGCATTGTCTGACACAGGTTCCACACACTATTTTATCTCTGCTCATCTTGTGGTAGTGATAGGTTTACCTGTGGAAGGGGTGTGTAGATTTATGTCAATTAACACTCCGTTGGGGGTGGAGGTTGAGGATATCAAGAAGTGTAAGGGATGTGCCTTGGAAGTTGGTGGGTATCGTTTTTTGTGGGACTTGTTCATCCACGAGATGTCTGGGTTCGATCTAATCTTGGGAATGGATTTTATGGTGTTGTACCGAGCACACATAGATTGTTATCATCACAGAGTATCGTGCAGGTCACTTGAGGGTGACGCTTACGTTCACCGTGGCGAATGAGATGTTCAAGCTAGGCGAGCAGGGCCATTTTTTCAACAAATGAGTGGGATCACGACCCGAGTGGCATGTCTCATACTCGATGATGATGAAATATGGGAACAACATGATTTTCCTCCAGTGGTGGAATAGTTCTGGGACGTCTTTCCTGAGAATTTTTTGGGGTTTCCACTCGAGAGGGATGTTGAGTTCATGATCGAGTTGCTGCCTGGAGTAGAGCCAGTTTCTATTCCTCCATACTGAATGGCACTGGAAAAGCTCTAAGAACTGAATTTTCAGCATGAGGATATGGAGCGTAAGGGGTTTATTAGACCTATTATGTCTCCTTGGGGATCTCCTGTTCTTTTTGAAAAGAAGGCCGATGGGTCGTTGAGGATGTGTGTTGACTATCGAAAGTGGAATCAGATGACGGTAAAAAATCAGTACCCTGTTCCTAGATTTGATGACCTATTTGATTATTTGAGGGGTGAATCAATGTTTTCCATGATTTATCTGAGGTCGGGTTATCACCCGTTGAGAGTGAGGTCTTCTGATGTACCACAGACCGCTTTCCAAAATCGGTACGGGTTGTTTGAGTTTGTGGTAATGCCTTTCGGCTTGAACGATGCACCAATGGTGTTTATGGATTTGATGAACCGGATCTATCATCCCAATCTAGATCAGCTTTTGGATGTATTTGATGATGATATCTTAGTCTACTCGAAAACTCATGACGATCATTCCCAACATCTTGACATCGTCTTGGGTACGCTAAGAGAGCATCGGCTGTACGCCAAGCTATCCAAGTTTCAATTCTGGATAGCTGAGGTGCATTTTCTGGGTCACATCATATAGGAGGCAGGTGTGACAGTGGATCTAGAGGAGGTGCAGGCAGTTGTGGCTTGGGAGCAGCCCAAGAGTGTTTCTAATGTTCAGAGTTTTCTAGGTCTGTCCGGGTATTACTGAAGGTTCATTCAGGATTTTTCTCACTTGGCAACACCACTCTCGGGCTTGACCAATAAGGGAATCAGGTTCAAGTGGTCGGGGGCTTGTGAGGATTCCTTCCAAGTGTTTAAGAAGCGGTTGATGATGGCACCTATCCTGATCTTACCTGAACCAGGTAAAAAATACGTAGTGTTTTGTGATGTGCCCGTAATTGTACTTGGGGATGTCGTGATGCAGGATGAGCGGGTAGTGGCTTATGGGTCAAGGCAGTTGAGACCACATGAGTGGAACTATCACACTCATGATCTTGAGTTGTATGTAGTGGTGTATGCCTTAAAGTGCTCGAGGCACTTGTTTTTGGGAGAATATTTTACAGTGTTTACTGACCATAAGAGTTTGAAGTACATATTCTCACAGTGGGATCTGAATATTTGACAGTCAAAATGGGTTGAATATCTCCAATAATTTGACATTGAGTTGGTGTACATGCCAGGAAAGGGAAACAGTGTTTCTGATGCTCTGAGAAGGAAGATTCATAATCAGACAGTTCATGAGTCCAACACCGAGTGGAGGGTGATGGATTTGTTTGCAGAGATACACCTGGAGGTGCAGGAGGAATGTGGTCAGGTCACTCTTGCTTCCTTAATGATGGAGTCGATGCTTTGGGGTCCAGTTAAGTAAGTTCAGCTTGATTTTATTGAGTGTTTGGCCATGGGGGAAAAGCTTAAAGGTGGGGAGCTACCTTCCGGTTGGGCCATCGACACAGAAGGTGTTGTTCACGTTCATGATCGTGTGGTTGTGCCAAAGTGTGTGCGGGAAGAGTTGATGCGCGAGTTTCATGAATCGATGTGGGAAGTGTATCCTATTTTTACTAGTATGTACCGTGATCTACGAAGGCAGTTTTAGTGGCCTATAATGAAGAAGGAAGTTGTGAGCTTTGCGACACGGTGTCTTACCTCTCAGTAGGTGAAGTCCGAGCATCAATGCCCAGGTGGTTTGTTGCATCCATTTCCCATTCCGGAATGGAAGTGGGATAATGTAATGATTGATTTTGTCCTGGGTCTTCCAAGGACTCCATAGAAGAACGATGAAATTTGGGTGATCGTGGATCGGTTAACGAAAGTGGCTCATTTCTTACTGATTCAGGAGACCTTTACAGTCAACTAGTTGGGTGAGCTATATGTTCTAGAAGTAGTGCGGTTGTATGGGGTACCACAGACCATAGTTTCAGACCGAGATCCGCGTTTCACATCGTGCTTCTGGAAAGGGTTACAAAAGGCACTTGGTACACATGTGTTTTTGGGTACAGCTTTCCACCCAGAGATGGACGGGCAGTCAGAGCATACGATCCAAGTGTTGGAAGACATGTTGAGAGCTTATGTCATGAAATTTGGTGCTTCTTGGGAGAGTCACCTATCGTTGGTTGTGTATTCCAACAACAACATTTTTTAGGCTACAATTCAGTTGGCACCATTTGAGGCCCTTTATGGGAGACCATGTAGATCTTCATTGTGTTGGCTAGAGGCCAGTGAATCTAAGTTGTTGGGGCTGAGTCTTGTGCAGGAGACTTCAGAGAGAGTTCAGTTGATCAGGAAGGGAATGCCTATGACTCAGAGTAGGCAGAAGTCATATGTAGATTGGAGGTGTAGACCTCTTGAGTTTTGGGTGGGTGATAAAGTATTCCTTCGGGTGTCGCCATGGTTTGGTCACCGTCGGATTTGGAAGCAGGGTATGTCGGCGCCCAAGTATGTGGGACCTTTTGAGATTGTGGAGAGGATCAGACCAGTGGCTTACTGATTGGCTCTTCCAAAGTGGTATAGGGGGATTCATGATGTGTTTCATGTGTCGTAGCTTCGACGGTATCACCCTGACCCATCTCATGTTGTTGATGTTGAGGATGTGGAGCTTGTGGTTGATGTGTCCTTTGAGGACCATCCTGTTCGTGTGGTGGATCGTAGTGAAAAAGGTCTTGCGAAGCAAGGTTGTTCCATTAGTGCGAGTATTATGGCCTCATGGAAAGGTTCAAAAAAAAACATGGGGGTGGGAATCGGATATGCGGGCTCAGTGGCCCGAACTCTTCTCTTGGAGCAATGAGGCTTGGAAGCTCAGCTCTAGGATGAGCCGTTATAAGTTGGGGAGGTTGTAAGATCCCGGTTTTTGGAAAGGTATGTTTTGTTGTGTTTTGGGTTGAACCCTTTGGTTTTGGGGATTTAATAGGTTTCTCGGAAGTGTGAGAGGCATTGGGGGTGTTCCGGGGGATTGGGGCACAAAATAAGGGAAGTCTGGGAAAAGCAGAACAAGGCGCACGACCTGTGCATAGTCAGCCAAACCATGCAGCCTGCCCTGACTAAGTCGTGCGACCCTCCCTCCTTTGGACAGAAGTGAGCACATGGTTTGCACACAGTTTTCCAAATCGTGTGGCTAAATCGTGCGAATCCCCCTCCTTTGGGCAGTGGCATGCGCACGGTTTCCACACGGTTTTCCAAACCGTGTGTCAAAACCATGCAACCACTTAAAGTTGGAAAATTTACAAAATTGCCACTCCGGGCTTTATAACCCTAACTTAAGATTTTCCTCCATTTCCTCGATCATCACCCGAGGAACGAACCAATTCTCCCAAGAGGTCCAATAGATCGATGTTCCTCATTTCTAAGGTATTTTTGTTGCCGTTGGTTGCAGATTGATGCTCCGAGTATGGCTAATCTCCTCCTTGGTTCTTTTCTTGGATTAGGGTTTGTGTCTTTTCTACCTCTTGTTATGAAACCCTTAAACCATATATTTTGGGTGAGTTCTAGGTTGAAGCTCCAAGCGTTGGTCGAATCGAGTTCTAAGGACTCGATTGAGGGTGCGTTCAACCACAGATTCAAGGTAGGTGGTCTACAATTTATATCCCATGGTTATTTTGGTATTTTTGTGCATTTTAATTTTTGTTCTTTCTTTCACTTGGTTATGTTGTGAATAGCCTAGGAATATTTGAGAATAGTGATATTTTAAATGGCTAATGGGAACCCTCAAGATCCTCGTGGGATGTGATGGGAAGGACTTGACCTAATTGGGGCCATCCATGGGATGTGCCGGCTTATCCTAGGTTTAGGGATTGTCATTAAACAAGAGACCTTATTTTAATGAATTGTAGAACCCTTGATAAACATGTTGGCATGAATGGTTGATTCATGGAAATGATGAACGAGTTAAACAGGTTAATGTGAAAAATGATTAAAGACCATAATGGGATAGATTATGGATCTAGGATGGAATGATTAGTGAGATAGGCATAACACATGGGAATTGTGTGAATGGTTAAATGATGTAAAATGGTAAGGTGTTAATGGGTTTTGTCATGATGTGGTTTCCCATGTGGGTTGTTGTGAATGATGGTTTCTGATGGGAAATGGTTGGAAGGTTGATGGTTACTTATATATAATCATGTGCACATGGCTTGGTAGAGTGGGGTATGACTTGAGGATCTACGCCCACAGGTCGAGTGAAGACTGAGGCTCTAAAATCCACCCTAAATGCACGGGTTAGGAAAGGGGACTGAGGGTCTATTCTCCTAATGGTTGCATCCACCTGGACTGAGGCTTTGAGGTGAGGTTATGGTTTCTATGAGGGGTTAGTCATAGTGAGATAGGTTAACGATGTGCTTACCCTCTAGCATGTGATTATTGGCCTTAGACCCCTATAACAAAATGTATGTGATTAACCCATGGAAATGGGATGGAATGGTAAATGGTGATAAATGGCACAAATGGATAGTTAGGGAAGTGGTAATGGCTTTGGCTCAGAATTGGTTAATGGAATCATAACTAATTAATTTTCATTTGTCATTCATTTTCCTTGTGGCATGCACTACCTGTTTATACTATATATTTTATAGACACCATTGGTGGTGGCCTACGAAGTTGTACTCACACCCTCCTCAGGCCTCCATTGGGTACCCAAGAAGATTTCATGTTTTCATGTTAGGAAAAGGGAAAGGGTCCTGGCTAGATAGTTGAGTGGACATGGTTAGCACTTGGTGGAGGAACCAGACTTTGAGTCGGGACCATTTTGGGGATTTTGGACGTTGTCCTTATTTTGGGTTTTGTTCACTCTTGCACTTGAGTAAGCATGACATATTTATTTTTGGATATGATTTTTTTACATGTTCTATGCTTACTGGTTATTGTTTCTGCTATTTGCTTTATTTCTGTTGTGGCTTACTCTGATAAAAGGGGGTATAGTCTCCCCACTTGACTTTATAGACCTTTGCTGCTAGTCGGCAGCCTTTGGCGTATAGGGAGGCATGCTTAAGGTCATGTAACCACCCAGCTCGGAGCATCAGTTTAGTGTCTTTTGGGTCAGGGATGTTACAAAATGAAACAATATAGCTTGAGAAAACATGTCACCTATGATTAGTGTAACTCCGTTTGGTTTTCACCAATGATATTAATTGGATGGGGTTTTTCACAAGGTGTGGCTTTTAGGATTCTATGAGGGATGTTGAATATGTATTTCTATATTGGTTGATGGATCCATGGTGGATTTATAGGTGATAGGAAGTGTGAGGTATGTGTCTATTTTTATAGTTGAAGAAGAGTGACACTCTTGAAAATATTTGGAAAGGGAATTCCATGCTCATTTTCCCAATGTAATGTGGCTCTAAAAATAGTACAAATAAAAAAAAAATATAGGGTAGAAATAAAATATGAAATGGATTATGGATAAGTATCTATGTAATTTTGGACCTTATATTCAAGATTTAGTCATTTGTTAAGATGTTTTTTAACTAAATCATTTCAAATTATTCCAAATTACTACCACGATTGTTTTTTGGTAAAAACGTATGTTCCTGATAGTATAAATTATAAATTATTATGATTACAAATATGGAATCCATTCTTCCAAATTCTAATCACATACATGTATGATATATCAATTAATTTAATCATGTAGATGGGCTGTCAATGTCAATCTTTAATAAAAAAATGTACAAAATATTGCAACATTTTTATATAAAAATTCAATGTGGAATTTTTTCAAATGAACTAAATTATATAATATTATATAAATTTGATCTAAAATTTATTCAAAATTTATAAAAATAATAATTTTCCTTATGAATAAATTCGGAAAAAAGAAGTTTAGTGTCATAATTAATTGTTTTCACTATTCATCAACAAAAAAAATATTCATCAAAAAATAAAAAACTTTCACCCTCTCATAATTTTATTACTCCATGTTCAATGACTATGTATATATTTATGAATATGTTTTGTAAATTTATGAATAATTGATTGAAAATAGGTTCTTCGTTAAAAGGTGGTAAATGTGTATTTATAAAATTATAGGTTTTAATGTGTAATATTGGTTTTGTACTCATTGTGTTACTGTAACATGAAATTTATGGAATTAAAAAATATTTTATGTAATATATAATAAAAATATATTACATTAATATAACTAAATAATAGTAATTATAGTTATTTATTAAAATAAAACATCTTTGTGAGCATAATGAACATCTATAAAAATAATCAATTTAATTTAAATTTGTTGTTATATTCCTTTATAATTAATTTATAACCAATTAACTAGTTTTTCATTATTAAAAACAATATATTTTCATATGTTAGTAAATATTATTCATAACATCTTGTTTATATCTTATTACCTTATATAATTATATATTATTAATATGTTTTTTCTCTTTAAAACTCAGTCTTCTATGAAATTCAAGCTATCGATGAAAGTTTTTGTTGTGTGTAATGCAATATAACATTGTATTGTGTTCATTTTAATCTATATCATAAATTCTATTTATTTAATAAAGAAAATAAATTGTATTTTATTTTTATATTTATTTCCTTTAAATGATTGTTGTTTCCTTTTATACATGCTACATAATATAATGTAATTACTTTATAATTTCGAAGTGTTACATTATAACCACCTTAATTAAATTTCATCCTTATAGTTTCAACTCAATCATGGTGATATAATGTCCGAGATGTCCTATTATTTGAATCCCACATCACAATATGGGTTTGTATGAAATACTCTAGAAAAGATACAATGGGATGTACAATGCTAACATGAAATAACACATAACTTGTCTCTGGGTAAGTGATCATATGATTAAAATAGAGCTACGTATATGAAGGAAAAGTGTAAATTTTTTTATGGCGTAATTGAGGACACCATCCAAAAACAAGTGAATGATCAACATGACGTTGAGGGCCACAAATCCATAAATATTTGATGTTTTAAAAGACCATTTCTTCAACAAAAATTTATGTATTAGAAAAACATTTTTTAAGATCATATTCCTCATGTTGAGAAATTTCTATAACTTTTATGGATATAATGAAAATTGCATACAAGATACATTCTAATTTTCATATAAATATTTGACTATTTTTGTTATGATTCGATAAAATTATAATTTTTCCCCTACTTGTAGAAATTGAGATCCAATAAAAAATATTGATTCTTAAATCACCAAAATAAAAATATATTTTATGGTAAGGCCCACAAAAGAGTGAAGTGTCTATAAATTATCCCATAACTATCCACTAAATCTAATGTGGTTAGTAATTTAATATAATAGACTAAAAATTTTCTCTATTGGTTCTTTATTAATAATTATTCATGAAAATTTTCAAGTAAAAAAAATGACATAAAAACGATGACATTGCATTGGTCATTGTTGGATTGATACCCTTATCATTTTTCAATAATGGTTTCATGTTTTGAGTCCTTTTCAGATTTTATGGTTTTTCACCATTCTCATAGGTTTTCCATTTCTAAAACCCTGATAATATAATTTATAGGATAACACTGAAAGAGATCCTTGAAATAAGTTCAACCACTAAGATTTATATTACTAAATATTTTGAATACCACCCCAATACATAAATACTTCCACCACTTATTTCCACATATATATATATCCATGGTCTAAAGGTAATCCTCTTGAATAATGAATTGAATTGGTGTCCCCAATATTATGACTGTGAACCAAAACATATCTGTTTGAAGAGTTTTAATTATTTCTGTCATAATCTTTATTTCTCACTGGATAATTTTTTAATTATTTAGATATTTCAAACAAATAAATAATTTCCCTATACAATTGAGACACAGTCCTAGTTTTCTCCTTCCACATTTCATGAATGAGGTTTATCATGTCTTCATATCTCTATGGTCACTAACACATTATCTCTTAACAAGCTCAATCATTCTCTTCATTGACATGTTTGAGAGTTGGTTAAGGTATATGTTAATATTCATACGTTGGAAAAAATGATTAGGGATAAAAAACAATATCTGTAGAGGCCTGAAGCTTTACGTACATGAAAATTACATTACATTTACAGAATACTTAATACATAACAAAAACAGACACACAAGGACCATAATAGTTTAGTGTCTTTGGAAACTTGGAAGATAATCTTCTAATCGTGGTGAAAGATCTTCAACATCTCCCATAAAGATCATCCCCTTTTGTTTTCTTACCTAAAACCTTTCTTTAAATCTTGGGGAAAAGAAAAAATATAAAGGGTGAGCTCAAATGCTCAGTAAGGGTAAGCATGGATAAAATAAAACAAATCATATACATTTGAACTTAAAAACATGAACATAATGTTTAAACATCAAAATCTTGGGCAATGACATAAAACATGGAAGTACATAAGGCATAGATCATAATTAAACATTAATAATGATAAAATATCATGGGAATAAAACATGTAATTGTGTAAAAACATTAATCACATGATATGATTTCCCTAGTAGCCAAGGCATTGCTGCCAAGACCATCTTAGTGGACAAAGTCCCTCACTAAACCAGGTTTAATTGTTGTTCCAGCCCTGTATTACTGATCCTGATTTACTTTCTATTTCAGCCATGTATATCTCATGAGATATAAATCATTACCCAATGCATTGGAGGGATATATAGGTCCCACCCATCTCATAATGATATCATTCTTACTTGTGCCACAACATAAACATAAATCATTTATCATAACCCAAAGAATAAAAATGGGTCTCATAAACATCATCCCATCATAACATAATACATATAAAACAAATGGGTATAATTTCATCATAATAAAAGTGAAACCATGTAAATCATAGAGACATTATACATGAATCATACACATATGAAATAATGTCATATTAGATGGAAAAATGGTTTTGATAAAACACTTGAAATGAAATCTTGAGGAAAATATCCTTTCTTCTTCAAAATCAATTTCTTTTCACAAAATGTCATGAAATTTTAAAAGAAAGAGATTTTTTTTGAAAGTAGTCATGAAATATTTTGGGGGAAGCTTCATGAAAATAAGTCTTTATAAAACTGTAAAAATCATTTCAAGCCGTATAATTTAAAAAAACATTCTCCTCGTACTTTTTTCGGAAAAGTCAAAAAGTACCTCGTAACGTAAACAAAAGAAATATTTCTTACATACCATGTAGTAAAAGAAAAAATGGGTAAAAAGGAAATTAACCATATATAAAAACACTTTTATAAAAAATGAACTTGGATGATAACAATAACCCCAGAAAATACTTACGAATAAATATTCTCGGATAAGAACGAGATTGGAATGGTTATCCCTTACCTTAGGTCTGATTTGTTTCGTACGTATATGAACCTCCTATATAATGATTTAAATAATGTCATTGACTTATTATAGAATCATATTGATTGTTATAATATCATATATGGTTCACTTATGACTTTATATTACCCGTTCTTTGGTAAATCCCATGTTAAAGCAACGTTAGGGGTAAAATCATCTTATTTATCTTACGTGTTTGGACTTGTTGTTCTTGATGTTATTATTACTTATATCATGATTTACATAATTCCAGAATGTAAATAATGATTTTATATATCATATATATTCATTATATATCCATAATATACATTTATTTATAAAATTACATAACATATGGAGGTAAGAAATGAAATACACCATTCATGGAGACGGTAAACCGTACGTACGCATGAACACTACATTCATTTATATTTATTATTTTAATGGAATTAAAACATAATGATACATAGGTATATTATGATTCCAGTATAATATCATATATAATATCATTAATTAAATCCTTTATACATTCAACATAAGGCATTAACGAATCACATCACTTTGAGGGGGCGGTAGTCCGCACTTCCTCAAATGAGATTATCATATTTACCGACTATGGAAACCACAAATTCATGATATAATTGGGAATTTAAGAAGTATAATGAAATCATAAACATAATATATATCATATATAAATACAGTTCCATCATAATGGCCACCATTAGAGGCGGTAGGAGAAAATCGAACAATCATCATTTCGTGAGGAGTTAGTTTTCCATCACAGAAACATTATGTTCTTCATCCATTAGATAGAGGTGTGTGTAAGTATAGTTCAAATACTTATCAAAAAAACATCCAAGTATTTTTAGGATACTATTTTGTTTACAAAAGAAAGGATTAAAATGAGTTTAGGGGTTGGATAAGTAGAATAAAAGAAAACAACTTAAGAGAAACTATTACCTTTAATTTGGGTAACTTCCTTTGGTTTGAACCAAAAGGACTTCTTGGAGTGTATTATTCCTAATGTAAGGTTTAAGGGGGGATTAGAGGGATGTAGGGAGATTATTTGGGTAGAATTTTGACGATCCAAAAGGCTTGAGAGGTGTGTCTAATTTCATAGAAGTGGTCTCCTTTTATAAGGGAGGGGAGGGGCTCTTTAAGAAAGTGTAAAAACATTATTTTATTATAAACTTATCTTCCGTTTTGAGAGATCCAAAACACATTAATGTCGAAGATAAGATGACTCATATTCGAAATAAAATCATCCAATAGGAATTGGACAGGTTTTGGATGATATTTTAATCATTATAATCTTATTTATTTAAATCATTTATTAATGAGGTAAATACTGCATCATTATTGTGTCAAAAATAATTTTATTTATTTTATGTCTATAAATTATAAAAAAATTACCAAAATTTAGGAAATATTTTTATCTTTACGATGAATATTTATAGTCGAAAGGATAATTTATATATCCCCTTATAAAAAAGAATTACTAAAGGATTTTTGTTAATGCCAATTTTGTCTTCACGTTAAATTAATTAATCTAATGTGTCATTGTCTTTCATAAGTGGATCCATGGGATCCCCAAATCTACACAAGGATGACCATGGTCGGACATTACTCATCCATTAAGGTTTGGACAAGTGTTAAGGTAATTTAGAATTATTATAATATTCTCTTAACCTTGAATTACCCAATTTACTTTTAACTATGTTAAATAAAAGTAAAAAGTTACTATTCACCAAAAATTATTTTTAACTAATTGAACCTTATTTTACTCCTTGATATTAACCGTGTCTCTATGATTTTTGAAATTCAGCTCATATAAGCGGTAATATTATGTTTTATGAACAATTGCAAAAGCTCCATGGAGGTGGGTAAAAGACGGTGAAAAGTTCAATACAATTTTTATAAATATAAAATTATTATAAAATGATTCCAATGAATTTCATTTAAATTATATAATTATTATGTATCTATTTTGACCTAAAAAAATTTAAATCAAAAAAAATATTATTTAAATAAAAAGTCGGTTTTAA
This sequence comes from Viscum album, assembly GCA_963277665.1. NCBI lineage: Eukaryota > Viridiplantae > Streptophyta > Magnoliopsida > Santalales > Viscaceae > Viscum > Viscum album. The sequence continues at coordinate 1,980,134,198 of OY728142.1, read as the reverse complement.
CCAAAAACTCATTGTTTTCACTATTCATCAAAAATTGATGTTTTTCAGAAAAATACCATAAATTTAGCCTAATCTATATTTGATAGTCCTAATTAAAAAATGATTTCTATTTTTCCAAATTAAAAACATAGAAGTGACATTAATTAATTTTAAAAGTAATTCCCGTTATCAAAACAAATAGCGTGTTTTTAAGAAACAATAACTATCAAAAGATCGACACTTGTTTATGTCTAATTTCAAAGTAAAATTAATTTCAATGACCAAAATTGGATTAAATGGTAAAAATATATTATAATTACACTTTAAAACCAATTATAAAGAAAATATAACCATAAAAATTATTACAATGAAAAAAATTTGTTTTTAATTAAAATATAGCATGTTTTTACTATTCATCAAAATATGAAAGTTATCATAATAATATGAAAAATTTATCAAAAGAAATTTTTTATATCCTAATTCCAAAGAAGAATTTTATTTAGTCAAACTGAACTTATAGACATTTCAAAAACAAGATTTAAAGTGGGTGCACCATCAAAAGGCGGCAAAACTACATTTTTTGAAAAAACTTATTTTACTCGAAAAATTGATTTTGTTCTCATACCATGTTATAGAAAATATGTAAGATGAATAATAATATTATAAAATTAGAAATGTAGTTAATACTATTCCTGACGGCTAGGTCATAATAATATTATAACCAAATATCGTTGTTTAGTAAAACTCGGTATTGCGTACTACACACGCTATCAAGGAAGGTAGTGATTGCGTGTAATGCAAGCCAAGTCAGGGTTGCGTGTGATGCAAGAATCCTTCATTTTTGCGTATAACAAAATAAAAACATATTTCATTTATACATTAAACAAAGTCTATAATTAATGTTGCGTATAATAATTTCTACAAAATGAACTTGAAACAGTGTGTAACACGAGCTAAGAATAGTGTTGTGCATACTGCAAGCTAATACGGTGTTGCGTATAGTGCAAGTTAATTTTGGTGTAGTGTAAAACACAAGACATCAATGAAATTGAAATAATACTTTTCATAAAATCTCGGGGTGTTACATTCTACCCCCCATAAAATGAATTTCGCCCTCGAAATTCGTCGGGTTTATAAATCTTTTACTATTCATAGAAACCCACATCGTAAAAAGGAATACTAAAACTTGATTTTTTTAAAAAAAGTATGAAACTTAACGATTATCCAAAGTAACTCATCACTGGGTTTCCATACAGGAGAACATAGGTGAAAATATAGATATGGAAGAAAAATCTAACCATCATGTTCTGATGGAGAGTGGTAGAGAACATGTCTATGAAAAATCCAACAATCACAAAGCCATAAATTTTTGATGATATAAGGTACCAACTGATTCATCGGATATGAAGACACTAGGACAAATTTTTTTTAGTTTTCAATATAATTTCCCTAAAGTTGATGAATTAAAAGAAATACTTACATGAAATTTGTACCATCTCACTGTTGTTCGTGCCTTGAACAATTTACACTTCATCTCTTAAGGAAATGATGTTGAATTTTTTATTCGTGAAGTGTTAGCAGATCATGTGATAGAATGACGGGTCATTCAATCTGTCTCAAACAAAAGGTTAGAAAATGTTATCAAATATACCTAAATTCATCTATGGTGAGGTTAATCATATATGATTCCAAAAATGGACTTATACTTCAACTATCATACTTCTTAATAAAATAAAACTAATTTCTACTAACCAGGGACATCCTGTAGGCCAGTGGTAGGCGATAAAGGTCTGTCGCAGTTCGGTTGTGGGTTCGATTCCAACAGCCTTGTCCTATGCGACGGGTTGTCGCATGTCCTGCAGGTTTTCCATTTTCTAAAACTACACTATTATAACATAACAGAAATAACTTTGAAAAAATTTCTAGCCATAAACAATACTATATGATGTCTGACATAACCCTTTATAATCTTTAGACTTATTCAAAATACATATTTCCAAGTTCATAGTATAAAGGAAATAATTACTGGAAAGGTCACATAACAAGAACGTGAATAACATCATTTATCATACGATATGTCTTGTTGGTCACATTCCAAATAGGTGAATTCCTTAATCATTTATTCTATTTCAACATGAATTATCATATAACCTTAGTTGAAAACATGAATGCTGTCAAAATTTGTCTCATTCCTCATTCCAAAATCCCAAAAGTTCTATATAACCCAACCAGGATACCACTTAGTCCTTAATAAATAATGAGCTCATGAATTCTATCAAACATATTAGTTTCTATTTATCCCTTAATTATGATCATATCATCTGGTTTCAAAAAATATTTCAATCACTTTTTATGGTTACTGATGCCATATTATTATGGAAAACTAAAATGGACCAATACATAGATATTCCAATATACCATAAAAGTACCTCAATAAAATTATTCTTGAATACAAATACATAAACCCATCAAACCATCATCTTCAATGATTATCATGTAATAAATCCTTCCTTGATTTAGAAGTAACCTCTTAGGTCAGGGCATTGAGTTGGGTAATGACCATGTTCTCCACAGATAAAACATTGAACTCCATAATAGTCTATCACTCTATGACCCTTCTCTCCACACAGATAACATCTTCCCCTCCATTTGAGGTATTCCTCAAGGTTCTTCTTCCCTTCTTTATAAATCTCAATCTTCCTTTCTTTATGCCCCTCAACATGCGAACATGCATAAAAGTATATCTTCCTCTTATTTGATGAATTAGGAATACCACTAAATTTCACCTTGTTAATAATATCTCATGATGACTGATTTTACATTATCACAATATCATTATCTCTAGGGATTACGCAATTTCATTGCTCATAGTCACCAATTTGTCCATTCGATTCAATGTTAATTGAATTCCTTATGGTTCTATCCATTGACTAAAACACAAAAATAATTCTATGAGAGGAAAAAATCATGATAGGTAAAACAACATAATAAAGGGGGAGTGACTTCAATATCTAACATCTTAGGTTTAATTCTAAGATCATTACCATAATTCTAGGACTATAACCTATACTTATACTTAACCTCAGGGACATCCCTAGACATACCTTAGAAATATTTCTAGGGATCTCACTAAAGTTTTCACATCCTAGTTTCCAAAGGTTAACTAAAACTTTCCTCTGATACCTACTGTAGAGGCCCAAAGCATGATGTACATGGACATTAAATTACTTTTGCATAATACTTAATACATAACAAAAACATACACACAAGGACCGTAATAGTTTAGTGTCTTTGGAAACTCGGATTATAATCTTCTAATCATGGTGAAAGATATTCAACATCTCCCATAAAGATCTTCCCCTTTTGTTTTCTTAACTAAAACCTTTCTTTAAATCCTAGGGAAACGAAAACATATAAATGGTGAGCTCAAATGATCAGTATGGGTAAGCATGGATAAAATAAAACAAATCATATACATTTGAACTTAAAAACATGTACATAATGTTTAAACATCAAAATCTTGGGCAATGACATAAAACATGGTAGTACATAAGGCATAGATCATAAATAAACATTAATCATGATAGAATAGCTTGGGAATAAGACATGTAATTGTGGAAAAACATTAAGCACATGATATGATTTCCATAGTACCAAAGGCATTGCTACCAAGACCATCTTAGTGGACAAAGTCCCTTACTGAACCGGGTTTAATTGCTGTTCCAATCCTGTATTACTGAACCAGATTTACTTGTCATTTCATCCATGTCTATTTCATGAGATATAAATATTTACCCAATGCATTAGAGGGAGATATAGGTCCCACCCATTTCATAATTAAATCATTCTTACTTGTGCTACAACATAAACAAAAATCATTCATCATAACCCGATGAATAAAAATGGGTCTCATAAACATCATCCCATCATAACATAATCCATATAAAACAAATGGATATCACTTCATCATAAGAAAAGTGAGACCATGTAAATCATAGAGACATTATAATTGAAACATACACATATGAAATAATGTAATCTTAGATGTAAAAATGGTATTGATAAAACACTTGAAATTAATTCTTGAGGAAAATATCCTTTCTTCTTCAAAATCAATTTCTCTTCACAAAACATCATGAAATTTTAAAAGAAAGAGATTTTTTTGAAAATAGCCCGGAAATATTTTGGAGGAAGCTTCATGAAATTACGTCTTTATAAAACCTTAAAAATACTTTCATGCTGTATAAGTTAATAAAACATTCTTCTCGTACTTTTGTCGGAAAAGTCAGAAAGTACCTTGTAACGTAAAAAAAAGAAAGATTCCTTACATACCATGTAATAAAAAAAAATGGGTAAAAATTAAATTAAACATACATAAAAAAACTTTTAGAAAACATGGACTTGGATGATAAAAATAACCCCATCAAATACTAACGAATAAACAATCTCGGATAAGAACGAGATTGGAAAGGTTATCCCTTACCTTAGGTCCGATATGCTTCGTATGTATCCGAACCTCCTGTATAATGATTTAAATAATGTCATTGACTTATTAAAGAATCATATTAATTGTTATGATATCATATATGATTCACTTATGACTTTATATTACCCTTTCTTTTGTATATCCCATGTCAAAGCAACGTTTTAGGTAAAATCATCTTATTTATCGTACTTGTTTGGACTTGTTGTTCTTGATGTTATTATTACTTATATAATGATTTACTTACTTCCAGAATGTAAATCATGATTTATATATCATATATATTCATTATATATCCATCATATACATGTATTTATAAAAGTATATAACATATGGAGGTAGGAAATGAAATGCACCGTTCATGGAGACGGTAAACTGTATGTACGCATTAATGCTACTTTCATTTCTATTTATTATTTTAATAGAATTAAAACATAATTATACATAGGTATATTATAATTCCATTATAATATCATATATAATATCATTAAATTCATCCTTTATTCATTCCACATAAGGCATTAATGAATCACATCACTTTGAGGGGGTAGTAGTCCGCACTTCCTCTAATGCGATTATCGTATTTACCGACTATGGAAACGATAATGTATTGATATAATTGGGAAGTTAATAAGCATAAGGAAATCATAAACATAATATATATCATATATAAATACAGTTCCATCATAATGACCACCATTGTAGGTGGTAGGAGAAAATCGAACAATCACCGTCTCGTGAGGCGTTAGTTTGCCATCACAGAAACATTATATTATTCATCCATTAGATGGAGGTGTGTGTATGTTTAGTTCTAATACTTCTCATAAAAACATCCTGGTATTTTGAGGATACTGGTGTTGTTACAAAATAAAGTATTAAAAAGTGTTTAGGGGTTGGATAAGTAGAATAAAAGAAAACAACTTATGAGAAACTATTACCTTTAATTTGGGTAACTTCCTTTGTTTTGAACCAAAAGGACTTCTTGGAGTGTCTTCTACCTAATGTAAGGCTTCAATGGGGAGGATAGTAATGTAAAGAGATTAGTTGGGTAGAGTTTGGACTAGCCAAAAGGCCTGGAGGTGTGAGGAATTGCATTGAAGTGGTCGCTTTTTATAAGGAAGAGGAGGGGCTCTTTAGGAAAGTGTGAAAACATTATTTTATTATAAACATATCTTCAGTTTCAAGAGGTCCAAAACACATTAATGTCGAAGATAAGATGACTCATATTTGAAATAAAATCATTCAATAGTAATTGGACAGGTTTTGGATGATATTTTAATGATTATAATCTTATTTATTTAAATCATCTATTAATGAGGTAAATACTACATCATTATTGTGTCATAAATAATTTAATTTATTTGGTGTCTAAAAATTATAAAAAAATTACCAACATGTAGGAAATATTTTTTATTTCCAATTAATATTTATAGTCGAAATTATAATTTATATATATCCTTATAAAAATTATTTACTAAATGATTTTTGTTAATGTCAATTTTGTCTTTATATTAAATTAATTAATCTAATGTGTCATTGTCTTTCATAAGTGGCTCCATGGGGTCCCAAATTCGACCCAAGGATTCCCATGTTCTGCCATTACTCATCCATAAAAGTTTGGACAATTGTTCAGGTAATTTGGAATTATTATAATATTCTTTTAACCTTAAATTACCCTATTTACTTTTAATCGTGGTAAATAAAAGTAAAAAAGTTACTATTCACCAAAAATTATTTTTAACTAATTGAACCACATTTTACTCCTTGATATAAACCGTGTCTCTCAGATTTTTGAAATTCAACTCATAGAAGCGGTAAAATTATGTTTCATGAACAATTGCAAAAGCTCCTCGGAGGTGGGTAAAAGACGGTGAAAAGTTCAATACAATTTTTATAAATCTAAAATTATTATAAAATGATTCCAATGAATTGCATTGAACATATATAAGTATTATGTATCTATTTTTACCTCAAAAATGTTTTAATCAAATAAATGATTATTTAAATAAAAAGTCGGTTTTAACAAAAAACTCAGTGTTTTCACTATTCATAAAAAATTTACGTTTTTTAGAAAAATACCAAAAATTCATCCTAAGCTATATTTGATATTCCAAATTCGAAAATGTTGTCTATTTTTCAAAATTAAAAACATAGAAGTTGCATTAATTAATTTTAAAATTAATTCCCATTATCAAAACAAATAGCGTGTTTTTAAGAAACAATAACTATAAAAAGATCGACACTTGTTTCTGTCCAATTTCAAAGTAAAATTAATTTCAATGACCAAAATTGGATTAAATGGTAAAAATATATTCTAATTAAACTTTAAAACCAATTAAAAATATAATCTAACCATAAAAATTATTGAAATTAAAAAAGATATTTTTAATTAAAATATAACGTGTTTTTACTATTCATCAAAATTTGAAAGTTATCAGAATAATTTGAAAAAATTATCCAAATAAAAATATTAAATCCTGATTTCAAAAAAGAATTTTATTTTTTCAAAATGAACTTATAGAAATGTCAAAAACAATATTTAAAGTGGGTGGGCCATCAAAATACGGAAAAACTACATTTTTTTGAAAAATACTTATTTTACTCGAAAAATTGATTTTGTTCTCATAACATGTTCTAGAAAATATGTTAGATGAATAATAATGTTATAAAATTCAAAATGTAGTCAATAATATTCCTAACGGCTAGATCATAATAATTTTATAACCATATATCATTGTTTAGTGAAACTCTATATTGTGTACTACACACGCTATCGAGGAAGGTAGCGATTGCGTGTAATGCAAGCCACGTCAGGGTTGTGTGTGATGAAAGACTCTTTCTTTGTTGCGTATAAAGAAATAAAACCATATTTTATTTATACATTAAACAAAATCTATACTTAATTTTGTGTAGAATAATTTCTACAAAATGAACTTGAAATTGTGTGTAACACGAGCTAAGAATAGTGTTGTGCATACTGCAAGCTAATACGGTGTTACGTATAGTGAAAGGTAATCTTGGTGTAGCGTAAAACACAGTTCATGAATGAAATTGAAGGAATATTTTCCATAAAATCTTGGGGTGTTACATTCTACCCCCCTTAAAATGAATTTCTCCCTCGAAATTCTTCGGGGTTATAAATCGTTTACTAATCATAGAAACCCACATAGTAAAAAGGAATACTAAAACTTGATTTTAAAAACTAATGTATGAAACGTAATGATTACACAAAGTAACTCATCACTGGGTTTCCATATAGAAGATAAAAGGTGAAAATATGGATATGGAAGAAAAATCTAACCATCACGTTCTGATGGAGAGTGGTTGAGAACATGGATATGAAAAAGCCAATAATCACAAAGCCATAAATTTGTGATGATCTAAGGTACCATCTGATTCATCGGATATGAGGGCACTAAGAAAAAAAATTTGGTTTTCAATATCATTTCCCTAAATTTGATGAATTAAAAGAAATACTTATATGACTTTGGTACCATCTCACTATTGTTCGTGCCTTGAAAAATTTCCCCTTCATCTCTTAAAAAAATGAAGTTGAATTTGTTATTCGTGAAGTGTTAGCAGATCATGTGATAGAATGATGGGTCATTCCATCTGTTTCAAACAAAAGGTTAGCAAAAGTTATCAAATATACATAAATTCATCTATTGTGAGGTTAATCATATATGATTCCAAACAAGAACTTATACTTAAACTATCATACTGATTAATAAAATAAAACTAATTTCTACTAGAAATTGACTTCCTGTAGGCCAGTGGTAGGTGATAAAGGCCTGTCGTAGTTAGGTTGCGGGTTCGATTCCCATAGCCTTGTCCGATGCGAAGGGTTTCTGCCCGTCCTGCAGGTTGTCCTTTTTCTAAAACTACACTATTATAACATTACAGAAATAACTTCAAAAAAAGTTCTAGACTTAAACAATACTATATGATGTTTGACATAACCCTTTACAATCTTTAGACTTATCCAAAATACATCTGTCCAAGCTCATAGTATAAAGAAAACAATTCCTAGAAAGGTAACATAACAAGAACGTGAATAACATCATTTATCATACGATATGTCTTGTTGGTCACATTCCAAACATGTTAATTCCTTAATCATTTATTCTATTGCAACATGAATTACCATTGAACCTTAGTTGAAAACAAGAATGCTGTCAAAAGTTGTCTCTTTCCACATTCCAAAATCCCAAAAATTCTATATACTCAAACCATGATAACACATAGTCCTTATATCAATCATGAGCTCATGAATACTATCAAAAATATTAGTTTCTCTTTATCCCTTCATTATACTCATATCATCTACTTTCCAAAAATATTTCAGTCACTTTTCATGATTACCAATGCCATATTCTTATGGAAAACCACAATGTACCAATACATAGATATTCCAATATACCATAAAAGTACCTCAATAACATTATTCTTGAATACCAATATATAAACACTTCAAACCATCATCTTCAATGATTGTCATGGAATAAGTCCTTCCTTGATTTAGAAGTAACCTCTTAAGTCCGGGCATTGAGTTGGGTAATGCCCATGTTCTCCACAGGCAGGACATTGAACTCCATAACAGTCTGTCCCTCTATGACCCTTCTCTCCACAAAGATAACATCTTCCCCTCCATTTGAGGTATTCCTCAAGGTTCTTCTTCCCTTATTTATAAATCTCAATCTTCATTTCTTTATTCTCCTCAACATGCAAACATGCATAAAAGTATATCTTCCTCTTATTTGATGAATTAGGAATACCACTAAATTTCACCTTGTTAATAATATATCGTGATGACTGATTCAGGATATTCACAATATCATTCTCTCTAGGCATTACGCAATTTCGTTGCTCATAGTCACCAATTTGTCCATTCGATTCAATGTTAACCGAATTCCTTCAGGTTCCCTCCATTGACTAAAACACAAAAAGAATTTTGTGAGAGGCAAAAATCATGATAGGTAAAACAACACAATAAAGGGTTATTAACTTCAATATCTTGAATCTTAGGTTTAATTCTAATATCATTACCATAATTCTAGGACAATAACATATACTTATACTTATCCTTAGGGACATCCCTAGACGTACCTTAGAAATATTTCTAGGGATCTCACTAAAGTTATCGAATCCTAGTTTCCAAAGGTTAACAAAACCTTTCCTCTGATACCAACTATAGAGGCCCGATGCATGACGTACATGGACATTACATTACTTTTTCAGAATACTTAATACATAATAAAAACAGACACACAAGGACCTTAATAGTTTAGTGTCTTTGGAAACTCGGAATATAATTTTCTATTCATGGTGAAAGATCTTTAACATCTCCCATAAAGATCTTCCCCTTTTGTTTTCTTACCTAAAACCTTTCATTAAATCCTGGGGAAAGGAAAACATATAAAGGGTGATCTCAAATGATCAGTAAGGGTAAGAATTGATAAAATAAAACAAATCATATACATTTTAACTTAAAAAAATGAACATAATGTTTAAACATCAAAATATTGGGAAATGACATAAAACATGGCAGTACATAAGGCATAGATCATAAAGAAACATTAATCATGATAAAATAGCATGGAAATTAAACATGAAATTGTGGAAATAACATTAATCACATGATATTATTTCCATAGTATCCAAATCATTGCTTCCAATACCATCTTAGTGGACAAAGTCCCTTACTGAACTAGGTTTAACTGTTGTTCCAGCCCTGTATTACTGAACCAGATTTACTTGTCATTTTAGCCACGTATATCTCATGTGATATAAATATTTACCCAATGCATTGGAAGGAAATATAGGTCCCACACATATCATAATTAAATCATTCTTACTTGTGCCACAACATTAACATAAATCATTCATCATAACCCAAAGAATAAAAATGGGTCTCATAAACAACATCCCATCATAACATAATCCATATAAAAAATGGATATCACTTCATCATAAGAAAAGTGAAGCCATGTAAATCAAAGAGACATTATACTTGAAACATACACATATGAAATAATGTCATCTTAGATTGAAAAATGGTTTCGATAAAACACTTGAAATAAATTCTTGAGGAAAATATCCTTTCTTCTTCAAAATCAATTTCTTTTCACAAAACGTCAAGCAATTTTAAAAGAAATATTTTTTTTTGAAAATAGTCCTGAAATATTTTGGATGGATCTTTTCAAAATAAGGCTTTATAAAACCTTAAAAATCCTTTCATGCCGTATAAGTTAAAAAAACATTCTCCTCGTACTTTTGTCGGAAAAGTCAAAAAGTACCTCGTAATGTAAACAAAAGAAAAATTCCTTACATACAATGTAGTAAAAGAAAATATGGGGAAAATTAAATTAAACATACATAATAACACTTTTAGAAATCATGGTCTTGGATGATAACAATAACCCCAACAAATACTTACGAATAAACAACCTCAGATAAGAATGAGATTGGAAAGGTTATCCCTTACCTTAGGTCTGATATGCTTCATATGTATTCGAACCTCCTGTATAATGATTTAAATAATGTCATTAACTTATTACAGAATCATATTCATTATTATGATATCATATATGGTTCACTTATGACTTTATATTACCCGTTATTTTGTAAATCCCATGTTAAATCAACGTTTTGGGTAAAATCATCTTATTTATCATACGTGTTTGGATTTGTTGTTCTTGATCTTATTTTTTACTTATATCATGATTTAAATACTTCCAGAATGTAAATCAGGATTTATATATCATATATATTCATTATATATCCAGCATATACATGTATATATAAAAGTACATAACATATGGAGGTAAGAAATGAAATGCATTGTTCATGGAGACGGTAAACACTACTTACGCATTAACGCTACTTTCATTTATTTTTATTATTTTAATGGAATTAAACCATAATGATACATAGGTATATTATAATTCCTGTATAATATCATATATAATATCATTAACTGCATCCTTTATACATTCCACATAAGGCATTAACGAATCAAATCACTTTGAGGGGGCGGTAGTCCGCACCTCCTCAAATGAGATTATAGTATTTAATGACTATGGAAACCATAATGTCTTGATATAATTTGGAAGTTAAGAAGTATAAAGAAATCATAAAAAAAATATATATCATATATAAATACAGTTTCATTATAATGGCCACCATTAGAGGTGGTAGGAGAAAATCAAACAATCATCATTTCGTGAGGCGTTAGTTTTCCCTCACATAAACATTATGTTCTTCATCCATTAGATGGATGTGTGTGTAAGTGTAGTTCTAATACTTATCATAAAAACATCCTAGTATTTTGAGGATACTGTTTTTGTTACAAAAGAAATGATTAAAAATAGTTTATGGGTTGTATAAGTAGAATAAAAGAATACAACTTAAGAGTAACTATTACCTTTAATTTGGGTAACTTCCTTTAGTTTGAACCAAAAGGAATTCTTGGAGTGTCTTCTGCCTAATGAAAGGATTGAAGGGGGAGGTGATGGATGTAGGGAGATTATTTGGGTAGAGTTTGGACGAGCCAAATGGCTTGAGAGGTGTGAGGAATTTCATAGAAGTGGTCTCCTTTTATTATGGAGAGGAGGGGAAATTTAGGAAAGTCTGAAAAAATTATTTTATTATAAACTTATCTTCAGTTTAAAGAGGTCCAAAACACATTAATGTCAAAGATACGATGACTCATATTCGAAATAAAATCACTTAATAGGAATTGGAAATTTTTTGCATGATATTTTAATCATTATAATCTTAATTATTTAAATCATTTATTAATGTGGTAAATACCCCCTCATTATTGTGTCAAAAATAATTTAATTTATTTGATGTCTAAAAATTATAAAGAAAATACCAACATGTAGAAAATATTTTTATCTTTCTAATTTATATTTATAGTCTAAAAGATAATTTATATATCCCCTTATAAAAATTAATTACTAAAGGATTTTTGTTAATGCCAATTTTGTCTTTACATTAAATTAATTAATCTAACGTGTTAGTGTCTTTTATAAGTGGCTCCATGGGGTTCCAAAATCGACCCAAGGATGCCCATGGTCGGACATTACTCATCCATTAAGGTTTGGACAAGTGTTAAGGTAATTTTGAGTTATTATAATATTCTTTTAACCTTGAATTACCCTATTTACTATTAACCGTGGTAAATAAAAGTAAAAAGTTACTATTCACCAAAAATTATTTTTATCTTATTAAACCAAATTTTACTCATTTATATTAACCATGTCTCTTGAATTGTTAAAATTAAACTCATAGAAGCGGTAAAATTAAGTTTTATGACGAATTGTAAATGCTCCTAGGAGGTGGGTAAAAGACGGTGAAAAGTTCAATACAATTTTTATAAATCTAAAATTATTATAAAATGATTCCAATGAATATAATTGAACTTATATATGTATTATGTATCAATTTTGACCTAAAAAAATTTAAATCAAATAAATTATTATTTAAATAAAAATTCAGTTTTAACCAAAAACTCAGTGTTTTCACTATTCATAAAAAATTGACGTTTTTCAAAAAAATACCATAAATTCAACCTAAGATATATTTGATATTCTGAATTAAAAAATGAGATATATTTTTCCAAATTAAAAACATAGAAGTAGCATTAATTAATTTTAAAATTAATTCCTGTTATCAAAACAAATATCGTGTTTTTAAGAAACAATAACTATCAAAAGATCGACACTTGTTTATGTCCAATTTCAAAGTAAAATTAATTTCAATGACCAAAATTGGATTAAATGGTCAAAATATATTCTAATTACATTTTAAAAAAAATTAAAAAGATAATCTAACCATAAAAAGTATCGCAATGAAAAAGTTGTTTTTAATTAAAATATAGCATGTTTTTACTATTCATCAAAATATGAAAGTTATCAGAAAAATATGAAAAATTTATCCAAAGTAAATTTTTATATTCTGATTCCAAATAAGAATTTTATTTTGTCAAATTGAACTAATAGACATGTCAAAAACAAGATTTTAAGTGGGTGCGCCATCAAAAGGCCGCAAAACTACATTTTTTGAAACATACTTATTTTACAAGAAAAATTGATTTTGTTCTCATACCATGTTCTAGAAAATATTTGAGATGAATAATAATGTTATAAAATGAAATATGTAGTTAATATTATTCATAACAACTAGTTCATAATAATATTATAACCATATATCATTGTTTAGTGAGTCTCGGTATTGCGTACTACACATGCTATCGAGGAAGGTCGTGATTGCGTGTAAGGAAAGCCAAGTTAGGGTTGCGTGTGATGAAAGACTCCTTCATTTTTGAATATAACAAAATACAACCATATTTCATTTATACATTAAACAATGTCGATACTTAATGTTGCGTAGAGTAATTTCTACAAAACAAACTTGAAATTGTGTGTAACACGAGCCAAGAATTGTGTTGCGCATACTGCAAGCTAATACGGTGTTGCGTATAGCGCAAGGTAATCTTGGTTTAGCGTACAACACAAGACATCGATGAAATTGAAAGAATATTTTTCATAAAATCTCAGGCTGTTACATTCTACCACCCTTAAAATGAATTTCACCCTCAAAATTCGTTGGGGTAATAAATCATTTATTATTCATAGAAACCCACATCATAAAAAGGAATTCTAGAACTTGATTTTAAAAAATAAAGTATAAAATGTAAAGATTACCCAAAGTAACTCATCACTGGGTTTCCGTATAGGAGATCATAGGTGAAAATATGGATATGGAAGAATAATCTAACAGTCACGTTCTGATGGAGAGTGGTAGAGAATATGGCTATGAAAAAGCCATCAATCACAAACCCATAAATTTGGGATGATCTAAGGTACCATCTGATTCATCAGATAAGAGGGCACTAGGACAACATTTTTTTGGTTTTCTATATCATTTCCCTAATGTTGATGAATTAAAAGAAATACTTACATGACTTTGGTACCGTCTCACTATTGTTCGTGCCTTAAACAATTTCCACTTCATCTCTTAATGAAATGAAGTTGAATTTTTTATTCGTGATGTGTTAGCAGATCAGGTGATAAAATGATGGGTCATTCCATCTGTTTCAAACAAAAGGTTATCAAAAGTTATCAAATATACATAAATTCAACTATGGTGAGGTTAGTCATATATGATTCCAAAAATGGACATATACTTCAACTATCATACTGATTAATAAAATAAAACAAATTTATACTAACTAGGGACTTCTTGTAGGCCAGTGGTAGGCGATAAAGGCATGTCGCAGTTTGGTTGTCGGTTCAATTCCCACAGCCTTGTCCGACGCGACGGGTTGTCACCCGTCCTGCTGGTTGTCCTTTTTCTAAAACTACACTATTATAACATTACAGATATAACTTCGAAAAATGTTCCATCCTTAAAAAATATTATATGATGTCCGACATAACTCTTTACAATCTTTAGACTTATCCAAAATACATCTTTCCAAGCTTATAGTATAAAGAAAACAATTTCTGGAAAGGTAAAATAACAAGAACGTGAATAACATCATTTATCATACGATATTTATTGTTGGTCACATTCCAAACATGTGAATTCCTTAATCATTTATTCAATTGCAACATGAATTACCATAGAACCTTAGTTGAAAACATGAATGCTGTCAAAATTTGTCTCTTTCCACATTCCAAAATCCCAAAAAATATATATACTCAAACCATGATACCACTTAGTCTTTATATCAATCATGAGCTAATGAATACTATCAAACATATTAGTTTCTCTTTATCCCTTCATTATGATCATATCATCTGCTTTCCAAAAATATTTCAATCACTTTTCATTGTTACCGATGCCATATTCTTATGGAAAACCACAATGGACAAATACATAGATATTCCAATATACCATAAAATTACCTCAATAACATTATTATTGAATACCAATACATAAACACTTCAAACCATCATTTTCAATTATTGTCATGGAATAAGTCCTTCCTTGATTTAGAAGTAACCTCTTAGGTCAGGGAATTTAGTTGGGTAATGCCCATGTTCTCCACAGATAAGACATTGAACTCCATAACAGTCTTTCACTCTATGACCCTTCTCTCCACACAGATAACATCTTCCCCTCCATTTGAGGTATTCGTCAAGGTTATTCTTCCCTTCTATAAAAATATCAATCTTCCTTTCTTTATGCTCCTCAACATGCGAACATGCATAAAAGTATATCTTCCTCTTATTTGATGAATTAGGAATACCACTAAATTTCACCTTGTTAATAATATATTACGATGACTTATTTGGAATAATCACATTATCATTATCTCTAGGCACTACGCAATTTCATTTCTCATAGTCACCAATTTTTCCATTCGATTCAATGTTACCCAAATTCCTTCTGGTTCCCTTCATTGACTAAAACACAAAAAGAATTCTGTGAGAGGAAAAAATCATGATAGGTAAAACAACATAATAAAGGGGGGGGGGGTAACATCAATATATAACATCTTAGGTTTATTTATAATATCTTTACTGTAATTCTAGGACTATAAACTATACTTATACTAAACCTTAGGAAAATACCTAGACATACCTTAGTAATATTTCTAGGGAA
Source organism: Viscum album (assembly GCA_963277665.1). Taxonomy (NCBI): domain Eukaryota; kingdom Viridiplantae; phylum Streptophyta; class Magnoliopsida; order Santalales; family Viscaceae; genus Viscum; species Viscum album. The sequence continues at coordinate 1,980,118,120 of OY728142.1, read as the reverse complement.
CTCATTAAAGTTTTCACATCCTAGTTTCCAAAGGATAACTAATCCTTTCCTCTGATATCAACTGTAGATGCCCGAAGATTGACGTACATGGAAATTACATTACTTTTGTGGAATAATTAATACATAAAAAAAATATACACACAAGGATGATAATAGTTTAGTGTCTTTAGATACTCAGAATATAATCTTCTAATCGTGGTGAATGATCTTCAACATCTCCCATAAAGATCTTCCACTTTTGTTTTCTTACCTAAAACGTTTCTTTAAATCCTGCGGAAAACAAAACATATAAAGGGTGAGCTAAAATGCTCAGTAAGGGTAAGAATGGATAAAATAAAACAATTCATATACATTTGAACTTAAAAACATGAACAAAATGTTTAAACATCAAAATCTTGGGAAATGACATAAAAAATGCCAGTACATGAGTCATAAATCATAAAGAAACATTAATCATGATAAAACAGCATGAGAATAAAACATGTAATTATGGAAAAACATTAAGCACATGATAATATTTCCATAGAATCCAAGGAATTGCTTCCAAGACCATCTTAGTGGACAAAGTCCCTTACTGAACCGGGTTTAATTACCATTCAAGCCCTATATTACTGAACCCGATTTACTTGCCGTTTCAGCCATGTCTATCTCATGAGATTTAAATCTTTACCCAATGAATTGGAGGGAGATATAGGTCCCATAATCTCATAATGAAATCATTCTTACTTGTGCCACAACATAAACATAAATCATTCATCATAACCCAACGAATAAAAATGGGTCTCATAAACATCATCCCATCATAACATAATCCATATAAAACAAGTGGATATCATTTCATCATAAGAAAAGTGAAACCATGTAAATCATAGAGACATTATACTTGAAACATACACATATGAAATAATGTCATCTTAGATGGAAAAATGGTTTTGATAAAACACTTGAAATGAATTATTTAGGAAAATATCCTTTCTTCTTCAAAATCAATTTTTTTCACAAAACGTCATGCAATTTTAAAAGAAAGATATTTTTTTTGAAAATATTCATGAAATATTTTGGAGGAAGCTTCATGAAAATAAGGATTTATAAAACCGTAAAATTCCTTTCATTCCATATAAGCTAAAAAAACATTATCCACGTACTTTTGTCGGAAACGTCAAAAAGTACCTTGTAATCTAAACAAAAGAAAGATTCCTTACATACCATGTAGTAAAAGACAAACTTGGTAAAAAGGACATTAAACATACCTAAATACACTTTTAGAAAACATGTACTTGGATGATATCAATAACCCCAGAAAATACTTACGAATAAACAATCTCGGATAAGAACGAGATTGGAAAGGTTATCCCTTACCTTTGGTCTGATATACTTTGTACGTATCCTAACCTCCTGTATAATGATTTAAATAATTTCATTGACTTATTAAAGAATCATATTCATTATTAGGATATCATATATGGTTCACTTATGACATTATATTACCTGTTCGTTTGTAAATACCATGTTAAAGCAACGTTTTGGGTAAAATCATTTTATTTATCGTACGTGTTTGGACTTTTTGTTCTTGATGTTGTTATTACTTATATCATGATTTACTTACTACCGGAATGTAAATAATGATTTATATATCATATATATTAATTATATATCCAGCATATACATGTATTTATAATATTACATAACATATGGAGGTAAGAAATGAAATACATCGTTCATGGAGATGGTAAACCGCACGTACGCATGAGTGCTACTTTCATTTATATTTATTATTTTAATGTAATTAAAACATAATTATACATAGGTATATTATAATTCCAGTATAATATCATTTACAATATCATTAACTCCATCCTTTATACTTTCCACATAAGGCATTAACGAATCACATCACTTTGAGGGGGCGGTAGTCCGCACTTCCTCAAATGAGATTATCGTATTTACCGACTATGGAAACCATAAAAGATTGATATAATAGGGATTTCAAGAAGAATAAGGAAATAATAAACATAATATATATCATATATAAATACAGTTCCATCATAATGGACACCATTATAGGCGGTAGGAGAAAATCGAACAATCATCGTTTCGTGAGGCGTTAGTTTGCATTATAGAAACATTATGTTCTTCATACATTAGATGGAGGTGTGTGTAAGTGAAGTTATAATACTTCTAATAACAACATACTATTATTTTGAGGATACTGGTGTTGTTACAAAATAAAGGATTAAAAAGAGTTTAGGGGTTTTAGAAGTAGAATAAAATAAAACAACTTAAGAGAAACTATTACCTTTAATTTGGGTAACTTCCTTTGGTTTGAACCAAACGGTCTTCTTGGAGTGTCTTCTTCATAATTTAAGTCTTCAAGGAGGAGGATAGGGATGTAGGTAGCTTATTTGGTCAGAGTATGGATGATCCAAAAGGCTTGACAGGTGTGAGGAATTGCATAGAAGTGGTCACCTTTTATAAGGGAGAGGAGGGGCTCTTTAGGAAAGTGAGAAAACATTATTTTATTATAAACTTATCTTCGGTTTCAAGAGGTCCAAAACACATTAATGTCAAAGCTACGATGCCTCATATTTGAAATAAAATCATCCAATAGGAATTGGACAGGTTTTGGATGATATTTTAATCATTATCATCTTATTTATTTTAATCATTTATTAATGAGGTACATATTGCATCATTATTGTGTCATATATAATTTAATTTATTTTATGTATAAAAATTATAAAAAAAATACCAACATCTAGGAAATCTTTTTAGCTTTCCAATTAATATTTATAGTCTAAAATAAAAGTTATATATCCCCTTATAACAATTAATTAATAAATGATTTTTGTTAATGCCAATTTTTTCATTACATTAAATTAATTAATCTAATGTGTCATTGTCTTCCATAAGTGGCTCCATGGGGTCCCAAAATCGGCCCAAGGATGGACATGGTCGGCCTTTACTCATCCAATAACGTTTGGACAAGTGTTAAGATAATTTTGAATTATTATAATATTCTTTTAGCCTTAAATCACCGTATTTACTTTTAACCGTGGTAAATAAAAGTAAAAAGTTACTATTCACCAAAAATTATTTTTATCTAATTGAACCAAATTTTACTACTTGATATTTACCATGTATTTCGGATTTTTGAAATTAAACTCATAGAAGTTTTTAAATTAAGTTTTATGAACAATTGCAAAAGCTCCTAGGAGGTGGGTAAATGACTGTGAAAAGTTTAATACATTTTTTATAAATCTAAAATTATTATAAAATGATTCTAATGAATTTCATTGAACTTATATAAGTATTATGTATCTATTTTTACCTAACAAAATTTAAATCAAATAAATTATTATTTAAATAAAAATTCAGTTTTAACCAAAAACTCAGTGTTTTCACTATTCATCAAAAATTGATGTTTTTCAGAAAAATACCAAAAATTCAGCCTAAGATATATTTGATATTCCGAATTAAAAAATGTTTTCTATTTTTCAAAATTCAAAACATTGAATTGGAATTAATTAATTTTAATATTAATTCCCATTATCAAAACAAATAGCGTGTTTTTAAGAAACAATAACTATCAAAAGATCGATATTTTTTTATGACCGATTTCAAAGTAAAATTAATTTCAATGACCAACATTGGATTAAATTTTAAAAATATATTCTAATTAAACATTAAAACCAATTAAAAATATAATCTAACCATAAAAATTATTGCGATGAAAAAAGTTGTTTTTAATTATAATATAGCGTGTTTTTACTAATCATCAAATTATGAAAGTTATCAGAATAATATGAAAAATTTATCCAAAGTAAAGTTTTATATCCTCATTCCAAAGAAGAATTTTATTTTGTCAAATTGAACTTATATACATGTCAAAAACAAGATTTAATGTGGGTGCGCCATTAAAAAGTGGCAAAACTACATTTTTTTTGAAAAATACTTATTTTACTCGAAAAATTGATTTTTTTCTCATACCATGTTATAGAAAATAAGTATGATGAATAATAATTTTATAAAATTCAAAATGTAGTTAATACTATTCATAACGGCTTGTTCATAATAATATTATAACTATATATGATTGTTTAGTAAAACTCGGTATTGTGTACTACACACGCTATCGAGGAAGGTCGTGATTGCGTGTAATGCAAGCCAAGTCAGGGTTGCGTGTGATGCAAGACTCCTTCATTGTTGCGTATAAAAAAATACAACCATATTTCATTATACATTAAACAAAGTCCATACTTAATGTTTTGTAGAATAATTTCTACAAAACGAACATGAAATTTTGGGTAACACGAGCCAAGAATAGTGTTGCCCATACTACAAGCTAATACGGTGTTGCGTATAGCACAAGGATATCTTGGTGTAGCGTACAACACAACACATCAATGAAATTGAAATAAAATTTTTGATAAAATCTCGGGGTGTTACAATATCATCCAATCTTATCAAAAAATCATTTTGTTTCTAATTTTAACCACCATTTCCTTCATGTACAAGGTTAAATTACTTTCATCGGGTACCACCCATTGACTAAAACAAAAAATCATAGTGTTTATATAAATAGTTATTAAAAAATGTGTATTAATTAACAAGATATCATAAACTAGAATCCTTATATTAAATATATGAAAACATAGTATTATCCTATATTATACATTTTCAATGTCCTTTATCATGATATTTAGTGAATATGTGAATTATCATTTGAATATCCCCCAGATGTGTGAAACCAGGAGCACAATAAGGCATATTGGTATACATTAAGTTAAACTAGGATAGGCCTGACACACGATGTCGATTTGTTTACTCCTAGGTATATCTATTCCAGAACCACATCCACATTTAGTATACATTAATATATATTTTACAAAAAAAACAATATAGATCCTACCATAATTCAAGGATGTTTTTCTATACTAATCATGCAATTCTATATTGGTTTTATGTTCTCTACTCTATGTTTTCTTAAATATATTTCTGACGTATTATACTAATCAACCTTTGATATCCATAATAGAGTCTTTGTGCTTGATTATATAGATATAGGGTCCACTAAAATTAAATTTTCATGATTACAAGGAATCAACACACGAGAGAATTAAGGGTTTAGTGGGGATTGTAAACCAGATTCATACATGAGTCTCTTATAACAAATTAATACACTACTTAAGTCATGTTCTTTTTATTTTGAAGATAACATTATTCTATGTATAATATCCCGAAATATATTTCATAGTATTCATCATGGATTCCTGATAGTAGGAAACAAATAATGGTGAGTTGAAACTTGCATCCTACCTAACATATAACATAGGAAATAATGAACTAATTGGAATAAAATATATTGCATGAAAAATAACTGAACAATGATACCATGTAATCAATTAACAAATAAGGATAACCATAAATAATATAGAAGCATAATAAATAGAAAAACATTCAATTAAATTAACTAGTTCATTTGAAATAAATATGAAAATATAATAAACTAAAACAAATGAATATTAATCAATAAATTTAGAATGGAACAAATCCATAGATATGTCGACCAAAATACACATGGATAAATAAAAACTAAATCTAAATGATGTGAATTCATAATTTTATAACACCATGATTCTATGGTACATGGTTCTTTTATCATCAAAATCATTCAAAATATGGTTTAACATATCCGGTAGAAACCCATATAACCATTTCAACTAATTAATTACTTGAAAAAATTGATGCATTGAGGGGATATTAGATACTAAACCACATGTGAGTCTTACATATCCACTGAAATTATCATATTGAATAATTGAGATAAATAATATGCCTTATCAAATATCAGTATTGAATCTTAGATTTAGATTGATCAATAATTTCCTAGTGGAGGATACAAAATAAAAAAGGATGTTGATGTTGGGGAATGAAAATACAATTGAAAAATAAATAAATGTATTCTTATGGAAAATTATCATACAAATTTCTAAAGTGTCTAATACCACATTGAAGCATTTTAATCATAATACAAAAGAAGTAATAATAGTAAATATGACTTATAATATCATGAGAGTAAGATTATTCATGATATAACATGTCATGGTAAAAAAAAATTAAAAATGATATACAGTTTATTAAATAAAAATATTAATGAAATATGATATGGATAATTAGGGGAAATTAATTTCCTAATGATCATATGAAATTTAATATTTTCAGGGGACTAAAATGAATACCGGAAGTGAATATGAATAATATCCTTATAAAAATCATTCATAAACCATACAAAATATGAATAAGGATGGTGTCAATACTACAAAATCCATGTGTAGTAAAAATAATGTGTTTTTTCATTTATAAAGATAAATGATATAAAAATATATTTTAAGAACAATATTCATGAAATTAACTTTATTTTTTATGACAAACTATTATAATCCTTTTTAATTTAAATAAAATTCTAAAAAAATCATTACAAGTTATCATTTAAAATAATAAATTTAAGATTCCACGAAATGATATTGACTAAATTTGTAAATTTCATTCGAGGTAAAAAACATTCCTTTTGCAAGGTAAAAAGGTTTGAATATTTCCTTCTCCTGATGGAGACAATAATATTATTTTGAAAAAATTGTAAAAGGAAAAAAGTCTAAAATGTCATTAGTTAATAATTTTTTAATTGATAAATCATTTTTAAACCATTTTGGATTTTTTTAAAGAATATCAGTTCTCCAATAAATACAAGAAATGGCGACATGATTTTTTAGAAAAAATTTCTCAAATAAATTAACAACTAATGAGTGAAAAAATGTACAGTTATATGATAAATTTCATTAATAATCATATAATAATAAAATAAAATTTTTTATATGAAAATTCCCAAATAATTTCTTATGATGGATATTCAAGTGTAAACAATCTAGAACAAAATGATATTGTAAAATAAACACATGAAAAGAACATAACAATGAAGTGAGACTCAACCATTTAATTGATTATTGGTATAATCTGTAAATCAAAAAATAGGAATTATTAGTGAATCAGTATATTTTCTATTACATTATAAAGATATTTATAGAATATTATCAACAATGAGAAAGTAATAAAACCCAAGGAAAAAGGAATTATGATATGAAATTATATACAAATTGGTAACTTGTCATTCATGTCAGTAAAAAATAAATAAATAAAATTGAAACATAAAATACTATGAAAATAATATAATTCATGATATAATATTCCAAAAGAATCATTATATTCACCACATGAAAACATTAAGTGGTGTTCATGAAATTTATCTCACGAATGTAAAAATTTAGATGAAAATATCATACATTAAGTCTGATGTAACTATTATAAATTTATATTCTTGAATAAAAAACATATGTCAATTATTTTTTTATTAAAATTATTATTATTTATTTCATTACATTTATTTCACTTATTACCATGTTTTATAGAACTACCTAAATGGTTATTCTTACATGGGATGTCTTTTCCCAATTCATTTTTTGTGTCAAAAAAACATTGGAATGTTAACTATTGTCCAAGATGTAATTATATAGAATATCTAGAATAATAATCATTATATATTTATCATATATATATATATATATAAATTATTCTTTTAAAACCATTAACTAAATATGGTTATGTGAAATTAACTATCATTATAATCATGGAGATGGTAGGTTGTATAGACGCATGAGTACTATTCCCATTTCAAAATGACCACAATAGAAAGAAGGTATATAAAATTAATCATTCGAAAATGATGACTATATGATAAATAGCATATTATTTATTAATATATACCTATATAAATTTAATTATTATTATTTAAAATGAACTAAACCATGTCGAGGAGGTGTTAGTCCAGACATCCATGAAATACATTATCACTTTTTAAGTGTGTGAAGTGGTAATGAAGTAAATGATATATATATTATACCTAATAAAATGTAATTATGAACTACATATAATATATATTTAACTTATTTAAAAAAAAATTAATTAATCTCATCCATTATACATTCCATGTATTATATGATCGAATCACATCACTTTGAGGAGGATATATTACATACTTCAACAAATGATGTTATCGTATTTAAAAAAAATGGAAAGCATCCATTTATGTTTAATATAAAAATTAAATAGTAATATAGACATTATTATATCATATATATCATATATAATCATTATTTCCATCGTAATTAACATTACAAGAGGTTGTAAATGAATATTGAACAATCATCATTTCAGGATGCAGTTGTTCATCATACACATTAACTGTATTTTATTTAACCGTTACATTATAGTCTGTATAAGTGTAGGTAAACCCCATAACATAATAAAAAATCATTATATATATTATAATGGGATTTTATATAATAATGGAATATGGATAATTTAATGTGTGGGGAAAAAATAAAATAAAATATATTGAGAAACAGTGTTACATCATATTCAGGCATGTCCTTTTAGTTTGCTGCAATTTGAATCGTTGGATGGAATTCTTCCCAAGGAGAGGATCCTAGGTTGATAGGGTAATTTTTAAGAGCTATTTGAGCATAACATGGTGAATGATGTTTTTCTTGATAAGGTTTTGGATTTTTGAGATAAGTGTGTATTTTTTTAGTGGATGTGGCATGACTCTCAATTAAATTTTTGGAAAGGGAATTTTACCCACATTTTTTCCCATGTTGTATGGAAAATATAATGTACCAAATGAGATCCATGTAAATATAGTAAATAAATAATTCCATAAAATGGTTGTTTGAAAACATTTTGGTTCATTTTGGCCCTTAGGATTAATGTTTAGTCCCTTTCTCTGCTAATTTTTATCTCAATCATTATAATTAATTTTAATTATTTTAAATATTATTTATTTAAAAACTATGTTCAACTTATTAAAAAATATATATATTAGGATGATTCAAAATATTTTATCAATTTTTCAAAATCCATTAACATAATATAAAAAATTAATTTAAATTTAATGTTTTCGATTGGAAGACATTGATGGTTTTTAAAATTAAAAGTGTCCAACTATGTAATATGATTTTACATCTAATTTAAATGTAAAAATGATTCCTATGACCTATATAGTAGTAAATGACATAAAATTTTTATAATTAATCTATAAAAATAATTGAATGAAATATTATCAATCATTATAAATAAAGTAGATGAAACATATGTTTTGACTTGGAATTCAGTATCATTCACTATTCATTTTAAAATGAATCTTCACAGAAAAATACCAAAAATTCACAAAAACCAAATTTTTATTTTTTTAATAAAATTATTAATTTTATTTTGAAACATATGATTTATAATAGTGCCATGAAATTTATTTAAAATGGGATCTCAAATAAATGGACATAAAATATTAATTATAAAAATATAGTAATTAATGTGTAATATATGGTCTGCTCATATCTTATTCCTATAATATAAAACTGATAAATATAAAAAATATTATATTTAATTTATAATTTATATATAACATTAATATTAGTCACAAATAGTAATTACTATGAATTTCTAGGATAAAACATCTTTGTAAGCATTAGAATAGTTTTCTCTAAAAATATTACATTTATTTTAAATTGGTTCTTATATTCATTTATAATTAATATTTATCCATTAAAATAGTTTTATATTTATATAAAACAAATATTTTTATAATTTAGTTAATATTATCCATCTTATATAGTTTATATCTGAATTCATTAAAAAATAATATTTCATAAATATATTGTTGCTTGGTAAATCTCAGTCTTACTTGTAACGCATGATATCAAAGGGAGTCCTTGTTGTGTGGAACATATTATAACTCAATTTTTTGATCATTTAAATCTGTATAATATATTGAATTAATTTAAAATAGTTAATTTATTTTTCATGTAATATGACATAACATTACCTTACGCACTATTTTTTTTATTCCATACATGTAATCAAATATTAAGTTTTTTTAAATTTTTGGGTGATACAATATAATAATTATTATTTATCACTTTTAAAAATGAAAAATAGTAAAATTAATATCATACTTATATTCATTATTTTGAACTTATTTAATGTGAAAAATTTCAATAATTTGATTAAAATATATTATCAATGTAAAAATTTGTCCCCATATGAATGGATAAATATATGTAAAAATTATTAATTCTAATTTAATGAATAAAAATTGAATAAAATATAACTTAAATTTTCTTATAATAGATATTCGTGACATAAGAATTATTTTTCACTGTAATTATAATTTTTAGATCCACATTTCTTATTTAATACCGCTAATTCTGTCATAAAATAATATTTAAAAAACACCACCCACCACCTCTATTATAGGACACATTCACTACCCAATGATTATTAAAACTTATATCCAATTCGATTAAAAATCCATAAAAATAAATTTTCCAATTTCTCATATACATGGATTATATGATATTTTTCTCATCTAAATTTCATTCATTAAATATATAATGCAATTATAGGAGTCATCCCAAGTCATACAGTATGAATACCAAACTAATCTTATTATTTTAACATGTATTCTTATTAAAAGTATTCTAAATAAATTTTAACCACAAATATACTTTAAAATTACAACCATTTACTTAAATTTTATTATTTCAGTGGAATTTCAATTTTTAACCCCTCTCTCATTAATTTGGAAATTGAAACATTTCTCGTGTTATGGTCAGTTCACCCTATCTATGAATGGGGATCTTAATGTTCATCATATCCATACGAAAATGGTTCTTAACATTTATTTAGTATAAAAATGTTTTAAAAATTAAATTATTATAATTATTTAATTAATAAATTGGCATTCCATTAAAAATATTAATAATATTTGATTATATTTATTTTAAATTACCAAAACAAACATAATAAGGATTACATCAAAATTTATATCTATTTTGAAAAATTATTTGAGTTAGATAAATTTATATATAAATGTATGGTATTAAAAATTTTATAATTATTTTTATCAATTTTATATTATTATTTAAATAATTATTAATATTCCCAAATTTATTAATTAGAAATTACTAATACAAACACATTAGGAATATAATAGTGAAAAAGAATTCAGGAAAATCCAATTGTGTTATCCTGGAATATTATGAATCCTAAAGGGAATTAGATTATTAAACCTTTAATATTCCCAATATTATGAAATCACAAACATATAATGATAATAGAAAATTTCACATCAAAAAATAAACTATTAAACAAACTAAGAGTGATGATAGTTATTAAATAAAAATAAATAATAATTTTTTGATAAATTATTATAAAAAATTAATATAAAATGTATTAAATATGTATAATATATATATATATATATATCATTAGTTATATTTTATTACATATTATTATAGTGTGTGTCTGACAAATCCTAAATCCAAGGAAATGGATTCATTTCAACAATTTCAATTTAATGAGACACCTGTTATGTTAATCACAGTGATTACTTTTATAAGAAGTTGTTTTGATTCACAACACCATGGATGTATTATTATATTTTATGTATAATTCTAATTGGATATAAATTAAAAAATTCCTATGATTTTTGTTTATGTATTATGAAATCCATATAATTTTTTTCTCTCAATATCTCCTCATTGTGAAAGGTTTTATATTATGTTTATGTTTTAATATATATGTTTTATATACTACTAAGATTAAATATTAAATTTTTATTCTCTATTTATTCATGTTGTTTAATGATTCATTTCAAGATCTCTCTTTTTCAGGGCTTTGATCAAAATATTATATAATTTATAATGGTTTTGTTGGCACAATTTTTTCATTGGATCGAAAGTTATAATCCTTGAATATTAACTTATAAATATACTTTCTCATATATTTTCCGATTAGATATGGTATTTTATATTTTTATATTTTATTTAAACTATTAAATTTTAATATTATTTTTTAATGAATTTATATCTCTATTAAAATATGATATCATTAATAACAATCATCATCCTCACTAATGACTCCTTATCGATGATGTCTATATTCATTATTAAAAAAATATAATTATTTTATATTTATAAAATCCAAATATGTTTTATCTAATGGGTCCTTATAATTCCATTTATATTTTTTCGTGAAGATATTATTTAGTAATTTCATCAATGGATGTTTTTTTAGTATTTCTTAAATGGCATTAAGGTATTTCTTTTCATACTTGTAAATTTTTATAACCACTCCATATTTATTTATATATTAAAAATTAATATCAATGTATAATAATTCATGATTATAATAATTTGGTTTTTTATATTTTTTCATAAAATATAATTAAAATTAATTTTAAAATTGAATCACTGTATTGAAATTTATGAAAATGGTAATAATGTTTTCTAAAGATACATTTTCACAAATTTTTTTCAGTTTTCCAATGTATCTAACAATTTTATATCTCTTATGGATAATTTATCTTGATCAATATAAAATCAAAAAAATACACATTTTGGAGATGAAATTTTTGGTATCAACCAGGCCATTGATGTTGTCTGGTTATGAGATATACTTTAGAAATGATATGAAACCATATTCATTCCATTATACTTTCATTAAATAATTAATAGTTGATTTTATATAATGCACAAATGTATGGTATAAAATTATTTTATGGATAGGGTCCTATAAATCAATATAATACATTATTATATCTCATGAGATAATTATATTATATATATAAATGTATTTTTTTTTTCAATCAACTGTGTAGAAATTATTGGGATTGTTAAAAATATTAATGAATTAGATGGATTGGGTATTCCATAAACAGTTTGTTTGGGAATCATTGTGGATTATCATAACATAATTTGTTGGAATGACATGGTTATATCACAATGTTATGGTTTCTTATTCATATTCTTGTCCCACATTTACTATGAAATTACACTATCATATGTTATACATTCATGGTACATGATTATTAATAGATGATTTTAATGCACATTATAACTATTATATGTTGATGATTATATATTTATGTTCATGAAATCCCATGATAGTTTAATTATGATATATCTTTTATTTCCATCTATTCTAAGACACCTTTTATATAAATAGTTATGAAACTTTTTTAAAGAAGTAATCATTATTTTAATTGGTAAAATTCAAATTTGGTTAGAAACAAATATTATTTTATAGCTAATTGTTTTTATTATTTATATAAAAAATTAATCAAAATGATGTTCCATGTGTGATCCACTCATATTTTTTGGAGATTTTAAGTACATATTCTTATGATTGGGGTATTTAGTTTGTATTAAAGTTACGATTCCATGGATCATGATTATTTTATATGTATTGAAGTCATGAGATATGTGCTATGATTCTATGACAATAATTTTACGGTGTAATGATTATATTCTATTTTTAATCATACAATTCATTAATGTTACCATTTTATAACATGATATTGATATAACCATTTATGCATCACTAATGTATTTTCCCATACAGAGAATTTATTCTGACTCTTTATTTATTTAAATCCTCTAGAAAATATATATACAAAATTATGTGTTGAATGAAATTTTATATAGGGATGTTTGTGGGATATGGTTATGAAATAATATTTAATAATATTTTTAGGTTTTTAATTTATAAATACACCAAAACACAAGATTTTGGGGTTGTGATATTATTACGTATCTTTAATTAATATGTGATGAAAATTAGATTATATATATATTTTTATGTTTCATGGACTCTTATGGTATTAAATGGTGGATTGTAAACCACTATGTGTTAGGAAAATATTGGATGGGGATATTTTAACAATTATAAATACCACCACCAGTATATAAGTTTATGGATAATCATAACATTAATGAAATAGATACCCCATTGAAGTTTTATGTAATTAAATTTTTACATATTTAATTATATTTTGGATATTTCCATCTAATTTTTTTTGAATCATCCTTGACTATTGAATAGGTAGGCCTCGAGGATGGAATGTGATCAAATGTTTCGGAAAATATTCTTCATTAGGACAATGTTATAATTGATTATGGTTATATAATATGATTTAAATGTTGTGATTTGAAATTAATTAGATATAAATAAAATATATGTTATTTTGAAAAAGGTTAATAATTTTTTTGTAGAATATATGATTAAGTTATATTGATTATGAGGTAATTATTTTGTTCCAGTGATAAATGTTAAGTTAATTTAATTTTACATTGGATTTAATTGACATAATATTTGAAATATATTAAAAACAATATCATATAAAAATTACATTCTGTTATTTCCTGGGATTAGATTATTGATATTACAAGGGATGAAACAAATGGGAACATTGGTTTTACTGAATGAGTAAGAGTAAATCTGATTAGTTCAATGTTAAACTGAATAAATAAGGGGTCGAAATTAATATTTCATATTTTATGAATCATATGATTTATTTATTTAATAATATGATTATATATTTTTTTAATGAATTTTTTTGTTTTATAGTATATTTTAAAATTTTATATTGAAATGAATAAGTGAATGTTATGTCATTAGAAACAACTATAAAAATATGCAGATGAATATTTGGAATAAATGGGTGACATAAATTGAAATATAAATATGTGTCTATTATGATGTAAATTTTTTGTTTTATAGTATTATCCATTAACGTGAGTTTAATTGCTCATTATAAATTATATATTTCTTCATTAATTTATTATGGATCGATTAGATATTTTATAAGAAGAATGAAAAATTAAATTATGATGATATTATTTATTTATGGATGTATAATATAGTGCAATGATATATTTTTATGCATTTTACATTGAATAAATACAACATTGATTTGATTTTATTAGACACATCATTAAAAAATACACCATATATTTTTCATTTCATGATATAAAAAGTCATTAGAATAATAATATCAGAAATAATATCAAAAAAATTAAAATGATATGAAACCATCATGTAAATAAAAGCATAGTACAAAAGATTCCATACTATTATTATTATCCAAATTAATAATTTTATGTATTCTAGTACAATATAATTGATTAAATTTAATTTTTGGAGGAAAAATAAATAATGGTATGTGAGAAAATTCATTTATTCTTGGAAATTACAATTATTTAAGAATCATATTTGTATACATATTATATATTTTTACATAATATATTAAAAAATATGGATAAAAAACATTATTATTATTAAATATTTATGTGTATAAAATTAAATTTAAAATCGCATATTTTCTAAATGATATGAAATATGATGAGGAAGATATTACATTATAAATTCATATATATATATATATATAGTTTTTTTTCATTATATATATGTTTTTATAATAAATTTAAATTAAAAAATGATAGAATTTTAATTTTACAAAAAAAATATAATGAAAAAATTGAAATTTATTTATGATGTAAATTTGGAATTACCCTAAAATATATTTTTTGGTTAATAGAAAAAATTATAGTTTATAAAAATATTGTAATATTTATGCAATAATTATAATATAATCATGACATTCAAAATTCATGAAACCATTTTCATGAAAAAAATATATAAATGGATTAATATAATGCACATAAAATATAATATGACGAATTTAAAAAACTACTATTAAAATTTTTAAACCTATCATGTATTTTAGTTTAATAAAATAAATTTTTGAATTTTTAATTAATTAAATACCCACATGATAAATTTTTTCCCTTAATTGAATTTTTTTTTAGTATCTATATTTTAATCATAACCCTATAAAATTCATTTGAGTAAATAATTTTCATGATATTTTATAAAAAACTATATAAACACATTTTTATTTATTATAATTATGTGTTTATAAAACAATTATTCAATTTTGTGTACATGCATAAAATTATATTATTATTGTTTCTATAAACTAATCAATTTAAAAAATATTTCATATGTGGAACTGTACATTCAAAATTAAATAAAATTGTAAATTTTATTTCTGGATATTTAAATAATTTACCAATATAAATACAAGTTACCACAGTAGTGGTCTAAATGAGGACATGATGTTATAACCTAAGGTAATATAAAAAAATATCAAAATAATTCATGTATAAGTCATACTATGAGGGATTTGACTAACTTTAACAATGTTCTAATATATAATTATACATTATTCATCTTTCGTCAATTATATCATTTTCATTTTTATTAAATTATTATCTATTGAAATTACACCCCTCAAACCGTTAAAAGGAACCCAACACCACCCAACACGTCCTCATAATTAAAGAATCTTAGATTGATCTTCATATTATTGAAATACATCTCGAAATTCATCACACATACATGAGTTTAAGGTCTCCTCAGATATTATCCTTAAAATTCATAATAAAATTAGAAAAGTAATTGTCCCAACAAGTGATAATGGTACACTAAATCAGACCTTTTCATTTTTATTCCATTTCAAATTATTCTAACTCATTCATATCAATGATAAACAAAATAATATGTTATAATTAGTATCATTATTATATTTATATTTTTATTATGTTAATTCAATATAAATTATATACCATCCTTCCATCCATTATAAAATAAAAATACTGCTTGTGTTATGATATGTTCACTGACTCCAAAAATGAAAAAAATTCAAATTCACCACCATTTTACATGTATTTTTTAAAAATTCTATTCAATAATAAATATAATATTTATAAAACTATTATTTTTTTTAAGAGGAAATATTTACATCATTTTAGAAATATTTAAAATAAATTATCATTATCATTTTACATGTCTCCAAAAATAATAGTGAGATATCATTGAAAATATATATCAGTTATAAGTAATATATCAAGATTTATAACATTAGATCTATTTATATGAAGCAAAAATGTAATTAAAATATTATATATTTCATAAGTGGTTAATACTATTAGTAAAAAAATTATTAATATACCATATATTATTCTGAAACAATTACAAAACCAATACTCTATAGATTTCAATTTGGAAAATTTTACACAAAACAATGATGGGATGAAACTAGAAAATTATGAATCATTATGTAAATTTTATAATATTTTATTTAATACAATATACATTATTTTTATAAGCATGTAATGTTATATGAAATCGTTAAACCAAAATAGAAATGTAATAATTAAAACATCCAACACTAATAACCAATATTGACTAATAATTATCAATTAATATGTGATATATGAACATAATAACTAAAATAGAAGGTAGTGACATTGAATGAGGTTTGTAAATATATTATTGTCTTGTTTATGTTTATTATAAATGTGGTTCGAACATTCCCATTCATACAAGAATTACATATAAGGGTTTCTTGGAATCAACATCTATTTCAGGAGACATGCTACATACTACGAACTATGTTACTTTTTATGCAGTTATATTTTTTGATAAAATGAAAATTTTTATTTTTATATTATATTATTCAACTATATCATGGTATTTAAAACTAAAATTAATATTATTTATTTTTATCGAGTTTCTATTGATTTTTTTTAATACTCAAAAGGGTTTTCTTTGAAAAATTATATTTCGTTCATGGTTTGATTTATTAACATAATTTACATCATATAGTACAAATACTTACTCATTGAAATATCAAATCATTATTTTTTATTTATTTAGGGTATGGAAAATTTATTTTACTATTTTCTATTTTTTATGGATTTTGATCAAAATATTGGTATAGAAGTAAATGTTTTGTAACCTCAATTTCAATTTCATCGGGGATAAATTTTATCCCTTAACTACACTATAATACAATTATTTTCGTAATTAATTACTCATTTATTTGTTAAGTCATACTTATCTAGTGGAATTCAATATCCATATGACAATATACTTCATTATAATCTTTTATTTGAAATAATTAATGATATTTTCTAAGAATAAATCCAATCAATTCTAATGAGAAACTGACATAAGAATTCAAATTCATTCATATGGCTAATTTATTAATTATTTAGTAACAATTTAAAATATATAATATCATATTTATTAAATAAAATTATCCTTATACATTATTAATAGAAAATCATAAAAAATTTATTCAATGGGATGTTTTTCATAAAACAACCTAAATGAAAATAATGCATTTTTGTTCGTAAACATTATAATAGATTATTATAAATTAATTTTTCATAATTTCATTTTTTTAATTTTAATAATATTACATTATATTATGAATCATAAAATTTAATATTTTTTAAATGAAAAAAAAATCTACAAATTATTTTTCCATAATTTTATTCGATTGTATTCTATATATCAAAAAGTTCATAAAATTATGGATTAATGTTCCTCATAATTCAATATGAAAAAGTATATTATTTTTGGAGATTAAGTTATAGATATAAAAAAATTATTTTTTTTATTTCATGTTATGCATTACCACATGGACATTATTTGAAACTCATATTTTCTATTTTTTTTCATGATATGATGATTTATGTATTTAATATGTCACACTAATGTATGTTTAATCACTATGTTAGGTGTGGGGTGAAATAAGTCCATAAAATGTATTTGTAATGATATATATTTATAGGGATAATAAGTTTATTCATATACATGTTTTTTTATTTTTATAAATGATATAAAATAATTGTGATTGATCAAAACCAAATTCATGGAAAAGATTATATTTTCTGAAAAATAAATATAATTTCATGAATGGATGTACTCAAAATGTTATTATTTAATTTTCTTCAAATTTTTTTAAAAAATTATTTTATATTCCACATGCTTATGTGAAGCTTCTTTGGTTTATGAATATTGTTATATTCTTCTAAGACATAATATATCTTTTATGGATTAAATATTATAGTATTACAATTTAACGATTTCATTCCTTTTTACATATTATATTATTTTCTTTTTATTGTTTACAAAATTTTTATTTTATAACCCTTTAAATATTATTTATAAGATTCACCATACTGTGAATTTAGGGTCACCGCTTCTTTTTTTCCTTATCCATAAGAAATTATATAAATTAAAATGTTGATAATGTTTTTATATAATAGTTATTGTGGTAGATGATGAATAAATAAGGTCTAGTTTTTTTATCTAATATCTAGATACTCTATTTCGCGAACCAGATCAGGTCTCCAAAAAAATGGAGCCTGACCTGGTCTATGTCATAATACAATTGGCATTCCTGATCCCCACATGCTGGCACAAGTGTCAGGGTAACCATACAAGCAAGTGGGAACATTATTTACAAGAAAATAAAATATAAATAAAAAACCAAATAAATTTAACCCAAAACATGAAATTACAACCAAACATTCCCTTCCATGATTTCATGTTTAGGATTAAATGTTTAATAAAAAAATCAAAAAAATGCTATTAAATAATTAACGACAATCCTAGAGAAATGAACATCTGTACTCAAGGAGAGCATCTCCATTGAGCTGTCTCCAAAAAATCGCATAAGAAGATCACTAACATCTCGATCCACCTACACCAATGACATTACCCTTACCTATATCAAACATGATTAGGTCAGCATACAACCAAAGGTGTAAGAAGGGTTTGAGCTACTGCCTGGTAGGATTCCACCCATAAGAGATTTTAGTATCTAAACATTAGAATGAAAAATATACTATGAAACATATATAAATGAAAGGGTGTGCCAACTAAATATAAAGAAAATAAATTTAATAGATAGTTTTTTAAATAAATGAACTTTCAACTAAAAAAACTTTTCCTTTGGAGTATCCCATGTTCTCCAGAATATGATGATGGTGAATGGGCAATGGTCATGGAGAAATAAACATGAGAGAGGCTCTATGGGTGTTACATTGTTGAAGGGACCCTAGAGCCTCTCGTCCCAATTTAAGGAGTTATAGGAACCAAAATCATCCATGAGCTCATGTACGTGCCACTAGAGAGAAGAAGAACCCAAAATTCAAGTTGTCTCCATTAATTGGTATGTTTATTTATTGATATCAACATCAATCCCTCTATGTGATGTTCGTTCATACTCACTTCTAAATCATTATCTCTCTATTCATTGTCTGCCCTCCATGCAACATGTGCTTCCCATTGATTTCTCAAACATGTTTTCACACAATACACATGTTACTAAATCTATATTTCAAAATATAAATGAGGACTGACACACACCAATGATACAATTGCATTAAAAGAATCGGATTTCAAAATTAAATGCACAACAACACCATTCAAATATAAATTTATCACCACATAAATAATGTATTAAAACATTTACTAAATTTTTAAATCATTTCATGTTCAGATAAAAAATCCATACATCAAAAATCTTCTAATTTAGCCTATAAAACGTCTTTGAAAATAATTTTCACATAAAAATTCTTCAAAAACCACATCAAAAGAAAATTCATAATTTATGAAAAATAAAAAATAAATCGAGCAAGCCCAATAAAATTTATATGAAATAATTAATCATAGAACCACCTACCGTTTATGGAAGAACACCAAAATTGGAGGGAAGCTATCTCTACACATCAATTGCACCACAAAAAAAGAAATATTTATACCTAAATCTAGAGACTGGATCATTAATTTTAAGGCACAAACCTAAAAACACAACCTTTGAATATTGAATAAAAACCCAAAATATAATGGAAGAAACCCGATATTGGAGAAGGATATGATAGGAGGATATACTTTCTTTATGATTCAAGGAGGATCCACACAAAATCAAGCACAAAATCTGAGTCCCAAGGGAGGTGGGAATAGGGATAACTATTCATAGAGTGCATGAGCCTGAGTGAGGTTCCAAAAATGGGGATAGGGGGTTAAACCCAAGAGGATAATGAAAAGGGTGAAATTTTTATCTAATAGATGGTCTTCATGGTTACTCTGTAGGATTTAGGATACCATGTGGACAATTTTGTTTGATAATATAAAATAACATGATTTGATGGTAAATATTGCATAGATGTGTAGATACTATGTGGTAGGTAATTTCTTATACTACCTGGTGTCCTAGGGTTCCATGTCGTTACTACTAATTGTTTGAAAGTTGTACGCATGGGACTGGCTGCCAAAATTTCTCAATTTTCATCCCAAATTTCAATCTGGAACCCAATGGAAAAGAGAGACCAAAATAAAATATAAAAATACCTTGAAAAATAATTCAAGGAAGTGAAAATTCTCCAAATTAATGAGACATTACTCCATCAGATAATCAACTATTATCTTGATCAGAAAATAGATACAAGAACTATTTATTGACCTAAGAAATTCACTCTCATGTCGCATGTGTAACATTTCCATGCTACCAGAGGACAATGAACCATGAAATATACTTCGCATGAAGAAAATTCTATTGGGAGTACACTATCTGCACTATCTTTTCAAACACTAGCATAACAGTCTCCAACTTCAACTCTTCCCAATAATGAACATGACATGATTCCAGGTTATACTTCATCAAATGGGAAAGATGGAACACATCCTAAATCAATGTCACCTGAGAGGGAAAATACATCCTATATACCACCCTCCCAATCCACATGGAAATATTAAAGGGCATAATATAAAGTGTAGAAATATTACCATTATTCCCCAGGTAAATGTTACTGTATTGGGGTTCTACCTTAAAGAACACCTAGTCTCCCACAGAATACTCCAGATAATGATGCCTCTACTCAGTATAAGACTTGAACTGACTCTGAGATGTGAACAACCAGAACCTAATAAGTTGACCTTCTTAGATTCCTCTTGCACAAGGATTTGCCCCATAAGTGATGTATCACCCACCTGAACCCAAAAAATCGTATTCCAAAACAACAGACCCTATAGTTCCTCAAAGGGTTCCATTAAAATAGATGATTTTTAGCTGTTATTATAAAAAAATTCAACCAATTTAAAATCGATATCCCAATAACCTCTGAAGCCCAATGAATAATCCTGAATCATGTCATCAATATTATAATTTTTCAACACCATTTGACCATCCATTTGGTGGTGGTATGTTCATATAATTATGATATATGACCCCAAATTCCTTTTAAGGCCTTCCCAAACCTAATAGGTAAAGTGGTGGTCTCTTTCAGAAACAATAGTTGATGGAACACCATGAATCCTGACTACCTCAAGAACATTCAACCATCCTATCTCATCCACATTCGATGAGTCCCTAACTGGGATTAATTGGGATTATTTAGTCAAATAGTCAATCACTAACCAAATAGTGTTCTTCCCTGGACATGTTTGAGGCAATCTAGTAATGAAATCCTTGGTGACCTCATCCCACTTCCATGTAGGAATGGTTAATTTCTAGAGAAACCTGAAGGGCCTTTGATGCTCTTAATTCATATTATGACAATTATAGAATCATGATATGAAGTCATCTATGTCTTGTCTCATACCGGACCACTAAAACTGCCAACACACATCATAAAACATCATTATTGTACAATGATAAATGACCCACTGATACTGGTGGCTATCCTACATCACCACTTTCCTCAAAGATAAGGGAACCATGAATCTAACCTTGATACACATAATTAAAATGGGAGTTGATGATTAACGTGAGGATGTATCCATACCATGAAAAAACAATAAGTATTTCTTGGACATATCATCACTAGATTTTTCCCGCTAAACCAGATCCGTAAGAGATAAATCCAACTACACACATTCTAGAAATGTACCTCCACTACTCTCTAAGGTCACTATATGCATTTGGGCCAAGAGCCTCATCAATGTCTATTCATCACTAGACATCCTCAATGACTGAACTAGAACATTCCTACTTATGGGATCAACTACCGCATTTCCATTTCTTGGGTTATAGACGATATCAATGAAAAAACCCTATAGTTATTTTTTTAGCAATATTTCCTCAAATTTAAATCTTTCTAAGAGAATATGTAGGAAAAATCATATGATCTAGATAGAAAAATAAACATCTCTCCATATAGGTAGTGACTCCATGTCTTCAAGCCATGAATCACTGTAGCTATCTCTAATTCATGAGGCTAGTAATTCTTCTCATGTGGTCAAAGTTTTCATGAGCCATATTCCAACACATGCTCATTCTAAATAAGCACAAACCTGATACCCACACCTGAAGCGTCATTGTAAACCACGTACCTTTTTAGGCTCGATAAAGGACAACACATGTGTGGTGATTAACTACTACATTATCTCCTCAAAAGATTATTAAAATTTGGTGATCCATTCAAACTACAACCCCTTTCGAGTGAGTGCAATCATCAGATATTCTAGACCAGATAAATCCATCATGAGATGTCTGTAATACCCCACAATTCTGAGAAAGCTCATGATATTGTACATATTCTTTAGACATTCACATGAAATATCCACACTGATCTCCTGGACATCCAATTAAACCCCTGCCTCTGAGGCAACATAGCCCAAAAACATCACTTCCTTTATCCATAAAGTGAATTTTGAATCCTTAGCATAAAGATGATGATCTCATAAGGTTCCCTATACAATCCACATATGATGTTCATGTTCCACCTTAGATCTATAATAAACGTGGATGTCGTCCACAAAGACAACTACAAAGGAGTTGAGGTACTATTGTACCAAACTATTCATGAGATCCATAAAATACGACAAGATCATTCTTAAATCCAAAGGACGTGACCTTATAATTGAAGTGGTTGTACCCACATCAGAAAGTTGTATTCATGAAATCAGCATCATTGACCCTTACATGTTGGTATCCCAAATCCAAGTAGATCATGGAAGACTGCTTTTCTGCTTTCAGCAGGTCGAATAAAACATCAATCCAGGGAAATGGATATTTTATATTAATGGTTAAATTATTAATATTCCAATAGTAAAAACAAAACATGGGAGACCAGTCAGCCTATTTTGGAAACAGAACAAGAGAAGCCCAAGGAGAGATGTTTGGTAAAATGAATCCCTTGGATTCCAAACCATCCAACAATACCATCAATTCCAAAAATTTGGAGGATTCTGTGTGATATTGGGGATGTGATATCAGTTATGTCCCCTACACCAAATTGATTGACAACTCCACATCCCACTCAGGGATAGCCCTAGAAAAACTATTGGAAAAACCTCCAGGATCTCCTCCACCATATGTGGTGACCCATCCCCAGGAGCACTGCCATATTCATCTAACATAAGTGATGCTAAATTAATAGTATTTATACCCAACTCGAGTATTAGAGGTCATGCTGGACCCAACCAGGTATCCCTTTATATGTGAGAAACCTGATCTGTTCCTGTAGTTTCCATGAAACTAAAAAACTATTGATAAAAATATATGTGTTATTCAAAATACACCATCATGTACATGTTATGGTTCTTGTACTAATGTCCATATACATGACCATGAAATCCAAATCCATCTTTACCCATTAAATAGAAAGAAAAAAACAGTGGAAAACTCTTTCCTTTCTCCTTCCTCTAACAGATCAGTGTAACCAATTCCATCACAAAAGACAAAATATTGAATGGCATATTAAACAGTTTCATAAGAAGTATAAATATAAAATTGGAAGATTCCCCGACATAAATAATAATAGTTTCTATAGAGGATGCAATCATAATAGTACCTATGATAGTTGAGGGGTATGCATATTGTCCCACTACATCCTACTTCAGAAAATGAATGTTCTTGGTATTGATCTGAGTCTGGAAATAAATAGTGGCCTAAGTATTTTATCTAATCTGACATGGACCTAAAGAAGATCCAATCATGATACCATCACCACTAAACCAATACCCTACTTTCCTAGATGGTTCTTAATTAGCAAAAATACCCTTGGATTCCACTGATCATTCAATTACCTAATATGAATGTGTAACCCTTCAAAATTGCTACATGTTCAAAAATTCTCCACACCAATGATAGGAATTGGAGGAGCTGAATATAGTCTACTGTTTCCCACCTTCCCACCCTTGTGACACACCATTTAACATGCATCTGAATTCATATTAGGGGGACTCTTTGAAGGATTTCCTATGCTACTTCGACCCTTATTCCCATGCCCCTCATGGTTCCTCATATTTACTGATGAATAACATGGACCCAAAGGCACATGACCTACCCCTGAGGTCAATCTCAACCATACATTATTGGTCAACCACATGAGCATAAGTATTTAGTTTAAACAAGAATTCATGAGACTAGATCTTCAACCTAGATCCCTTCTCAAACCTATGCGCTTTAATTTTTTCATTGGATATTATATCAGAAGATTATCAAACCAACTCATTGAAATAGTATGCACACACCATCACTGCTTGGTTCCCCAAGACAAGATCTACAAACTCCATGGATAAAACATATGATAAGACCTCAATGAAATATTTATAATTGATGAATTCCATGTAGACTTACCAAGACATTTGATCATGCTTCCCAGCTAGAATCATGGAGTCCCACCAACTTCTAATGGGACCTTCTAACAAAAAGAAAGAATATTTAACTCTGTCCTCTTCAGGTGTGTCGATGAAAAAAAATATACACTCTACCTTCTCGATCCATTCATCCTCTTCTTGAGTTTATGATCTACCATGGAATGTATGAGGGTTATTCTTCATGAATTTGTGAGACTTATCCTATCGTTATCCAGTCTTAGAATCACTAACGAGGGATTGAGTAGAACCCACCCCTTATCCCGGAACCTATACATCATGAACCAATGGATATACTTGTCATTGATTAAGTGGTGGGATCCTTACATATCCTTCGCTTTGTTGTGGGGGAACCATCTATCAACTCAAATTTATGCAATAAGAAATCACCACATCATAAAATCATCAATATATCATGACCAAGATAATTAGTAAAACATAATATAATAAAGAAATCAAACATGCCATGGAAACACAATGACCCAAACACTTCACCCCTACCCATTTTACATTTATTGTCTGTAGCTTTCACCTCCGACCTGGGAGAGAAGACAATCAAGCACCCCGACATCCCATAGAATCTCTAGGTCTATCACGTGGTGTACTGGCCAAGAACCATACTCACAACTAGATCACTGAGACCCAATAGTCATAGATCATATTTATCTAGACTCATCCTTAATAAAATGACCCCATGAGATAAAACTTCTAATGATCCATTTTTTCATGAAGCAGATATGTTTTCCAACTAAATAAGCACTCGATCTGGTCCATGGGATAACCCAAAAGATATTCATTATCCCTATAGGCTAGCACAAGTTCCACTGTCTCCATACAATACAGTGGGAATAATTTGTTTACACAAAGATACAACATAAATAAACAACCTCACTAAATAAACCTAAATCATGTAGTTACTACAAAAAATTTCTTACAAGATATCATGTTTATTTTAATAAGTTTAATACAAAATCCAAAAAGTGTGATACTAAAAAATTAACCAAAATACAATATCCAAGGGCCACCATAGGAATGGAGAGAATGTACCTTGATCTGTATCCACAAAACCTCCATGGTAGATCAGTAACATCCCAGCCCTCATTCACCAAGGAATTTACCCTTACCTATATCAAACAAGATCAAGTCTGATTACAGCCCAAATGTGTATATAGGGTGTGAGATATTGTCATGTAGGATTCCAATAAAAAATGGTTACAATATATAAATGTTATAATAAAAAATAAACTCATAATATTAAATGAAATTAAGGGTCTGCTGAGAAAATTTAAATAAAAAACGTTTTATATAATGGATTTGAATGAAATGTATTTGAAACTAAAATCACATTTTTCTTTGGAGTATACCAAATTCCCCACCATATTCTAGTAGTGTGTGGGATATGGTCAATGAGCATCGAACCTGGGAGAAGCCCTGTGGGTGTTAGATAGATAATGTGGTCCAAGAACATCTAATATCAGTGTAATTTGGTATAAGAAATACAATAATCAACATTCCCATTATCGGTCCACTGGAGTGGATAAGCACCCAACCTTATAGTGGTATCCATTAATTAGTTTGATTAGTTAGTGGTCTTCACTGCAATCCCAATAAGTGAATTCAGGATTTAGAAACATCTGAATCACTAGATCTCTAGTCCTAGTCCACCCACCTAGAAACTGGGGATTCCCATTGTGTTATCAAACATGTTTTCACACAATACACATATTACCACACACACACACACACACACACACACACACATATATATATATCAGAAGCCATACAAGGACCAACATGCAAATATTTACCATTTCATGTAATAAATTATCATTCATAATCCAATACACACCAAATCTGTTCAATAATATTGTTCAGACCTCATAAAAACTTTATTAAAACATGTACTCGATTTACAAGTCATTTCAAGTAAACACAACAAAGACATGCTTCATGAAATTGCCAATTTAGCCTACAAACCACAATTGAAAATCATTTCCACGTCTAAAATATTCAAATACCCTATCCTCAAAATATTCTCAATATATAAACAATAATAGAAAATTTAGAAAGCCCAATAAATTTGTGAAAAAAAAATTTATGCATGGAACGACCTTAGGTTTTTTGTGATACACCAAAATCTAGTGTGAAACTCTTATACCACCTCAATAGTACCATGGTAAAGGGATATTGAATCCTAAATAAAGATATTAGATTAAAAATGTCATGGAAAAACTCTAAAAACACATCCCTATGGATAGTGGAGAAAAAAACCGTGATATAATGGGACACATGCTTGATTTGAGAAGGAGATGAGATGAGGAGACACTTACTTCAAGATTTAGGGAGGATCCACAGAAAATCCTATAGAAAATTTGAGTCACAATGGATTTGTAAATAGGGAGAGGTTCACCTAAGGTGTTGGAGCTTGAGTGGGGTTCCAAATGGGGAAAATGAAGTTAAACATGATAATACATAGAAAATAGAGCATTTTTTATGTGTTGTAAGGTCTGTACAGTTAGTCTTAATGGCTTGTGAAACTATGCAGAAACCATGTGGGAAATACTGTCTGACGAGAGAAAATCCTACAGTTACATAGGAAATGGAGCATGGTCATGTTGAAGTAATGTAGTTGGTATGGTATCCTACTGAACAGAGTCCTAGTCCTATGCATGACTGCTACTAATCGTGCACAAACTATGCGCATGGCCTTGACATCCCAAATTTCTCTATTTCCTTCAAAAAAATAAAAAGGAAACCCAAGAAAATTTATTGATGAAAATAAAATAGAAATATAACTAAAAAATAAATCATAGATGGTACACTCTATATGCTTTGGATAGGGTTATATTATATTATTTTTGAAATTTATGGTTTATATTAAAGAAATGATATAAAATATTTTATTATTTATTATTTTTATCTTATTTAGGGGTCATGCATATGTAATGTTGGCTGAGGTTTTCCATGAATGTGTCTTAGGGGGTTTCAGTTTTCATTGGAGAGGATTCCTGGGGTTTAGATCATTGTGTTGCTACATGATATAGTTGTTTCGAGATGTAGAAAAAATGATTTATTTTTAGATATGGAACATATCCTTATGAGTATTATTTTGAATGTTATTTTATTATGGGTGGGTACAACATTGTTATTTTTGTTGTGCTATAGATATCAAGACATTTTATTAAGTTATACTAATTTATAGACATTTGTAGTGTGGTTCTATAAATTTTTTCAAAGTGCTATGGGTTCAGATTGTTTTTTCTAATTTTCTTATGGTCATTACATTGTGGGGTCTTGGATTCAATATGGTTTTACCTTATGTTTTTATGTTACAATAATTAAATAATATGTTATTTTTGGATATTCAGCCAATATAAAATCAATGATGTGGGGACCTACCAATTTGACCATAGTTTTTATTAAAAATTATCCCCATTTGGCATAGAACCCAACATTGTGAAATGTACTTATAATTTCAAACCACAATATATATTTGGAAATCTCATTAAATTTTTTCTAAATTTATTTTAGTTATCTAAATGCGATTCACTGATGAGTTTTTTTAAATTTAATGGCCCATTTTTTTAGTACTGATCCACAAATATTGGATGAAATTTCTTCCAATAATATGTGATTTCATTTCTTCATCCTCTGTATTATCAACTTTTTCATCACTATGTTGAAGTTCTAAAGTGGGTTTCTATCATTTTTATGTGGGATATTTCTATTTTAGGTCTATTTTGTATTATTCTTCAATAGATTAGTTTATAAGTCCATTTTCTTAATCTTATAATTTATGTTGCTATATATTTTGATGATTCAGTTGATTTTAGGGATTTTGAGACTAATTTTTTATATTTTTTTATATAACATTCTTGAAATAATTATTATTATTCTATAAAAAATGTTTTCATGTTCTCCCTATCATATTGGTTGAAGAATATTTACATATTTTCTTTTTTATGTGGTGAGGGATGGACATATGAGAAACGAATTCATTAATTAAATAAAAAATTAATGAAAACTACTAAAAAAACTTAGATGAAATCATTGGGGAAATCAGTTTGTATATGCATATTGTATTTCTACTATATTTGGTTATTTATTATATTTTTTTATTGATTGATTCTTATTATTTGAATTTTTTTGTTGATAAATCCACCGATGATCCTAATATCTATTATTATATGGGAAATATTAAAATATGAATGTAGGATATTTTATCTAGAAACATAAAAAATCATGAAAGATATTTTGGTTTCATCAATTAAGTATTGTTATTACTATTTTGTTTATAGATGTTGTGTTTTTTATTGAACATTATTTATATGAATTAGTGAGGATCGAAAATTATTTATTTACATATTTATATTATTTGTAACATAAATTTAATTATAAGATAGTTTAGTGATATTTTATAATAGATGTGTTAAATAAATGTTTCTTTAATGGATTGAAGAGATAAGTTGAAAATTATTCGATTTTATTAAAAATATATTAGACAATGTATTCTTAAAACTATGGTTTGATGGGATACGAGAGGTGTGGTGTGAAATGAATAATGGTAGAAAAAAATACAGTTTCTATGATGAATATTTTAAATTTTAATGGGTTGATGTAAATTATTTAATGATTGAAATTATCGATTATTCTTAGAATGAATGCGATAAATAGTGGATAAATAGTTTGAAATGAGAAATTAGTTAATTAATCTACGAGTAGGGATTAATGAATGAAATAAAAAATTAATTAGTATGAAAAATATAAAATGGTGGGAACGAGAATGTGGTAAAAATATTACATTAATTATATATAATTTATATTTTTGAGGTGTGGTTGTTCAACTAATACTGATTTTATTGAAAGGACTGTGATTCTTTGATGTGTAGTTGATTTCCAAAATTGATGGAAATAGAGATGATTTTTTTGTTAATGTGTGTCCAATTGGGGTATCTTTTGATGGATCTTATGGGATTTAATTATTCCAAATTGGTTTATTATCATGTATGTGATATAGAAGTTATGATGATAAATGATGGGGATAATGTATAGTTGGATGATTGGAAGTGATGTATTTCTTGTATTGTGTTGATTCTGAGCCAGGAAAAATTTATCACTAATAGGAGATGGGGATGAATTAGTGATATAATGTTCTTTCTTTTTTCAATTATTTTGAAGAATCCATCACCTCCTTTTAAAAATTAATTACTTTTATGGAAACAAAACAATCCCACATCTACAGGACAACATGTTTTTTTAGGTTTACTAAATAGAAATAGTTGTTACGTCCTTGTAATTTTTTACAACCAATAAAATTGAATATAATACACAAGAAAAAAAATACATTTTTGTAGAAAAAAAGTAGGATATACCCTTACAATTTTTTCTCACTATGATCAATACAACATCGAAGGTTTTTCTCTTATAATAAATGATGTATTAAATGTTTCTGTAATATAATTATAAATCATTAAACAGTTGGTTCAATAAATGTTATTTTTCTCCCTTTTCAACTTCGACATGAATACCATGAAATCACAAATCCTCACATTACTACCCAATAGTAGGTAATAAAATCACATTTGTACATTGTAAAAAAAATATTCAAATTATCTAGTCTAATTACCTTGTCTTATTTCTCATCCTATAGAAACAAAATAAGAAAATAATACTATGTAAAAAATTCTGAACCACTTAAAATATTTCATGGATAATAGAATGTTATGGATTGGTCCAATTTGGAAATAGAGACTTGTATATTTATACTACTTCTATCTTGAAATATCATCATGAAATTTATTCATGGAAATATCTTCTCCCAATACATAATGTTACTTCTCTCTCTTACCCTCTTTCTCCCCACATATGATCATTACCAAGATTCAATTAAAAATATGATTGTAATCCTTAATATTTTTGTGAGTTTCAAGAGTGAATGGGAGGGAATCTGAAATTTTTTTCCCATAGAAGAAAATTTCCTTACATTGCATTTCATTTCAATTTCTACTATATCATTTACTTCTTCAGCACTTCTCAACAGATCATGATTATTCTCAAAACATATCACAATATTAACCAGCATCTGAAATTATAAATATTCATCAATCGAATACACATATCTTTTTGATATTTCCATTATTATGAAAAAAATATGTAGGAAAGAATGCTCCTCATTACATTTATCTATACTAATTAAAATTCACATAACATTGAAACCATTCAACCATAAACATTGTTTCCACATAAATAGGATTCTATTTTATTCATTTATTACATAATAAATGACCTAAATTCAAAATATAGCATAAAAACATTGGAAAGAATTTGGTAAAATTATTCAAAAAAAATTATTTTACTATTTTCCTCAGATAGATGGTCCATTGACAAATTAAGTATTGTTGTCATCAAGAATCTAGTTGATTGGATGTATATTCCATTGGATAAATTGGTTTCTATGACATTCTAATAATTCCACACTAATTATTACCTATTAAATCTTGAACCACTTTTAGTAGAAGTAGATCATATTTATTTGTTGATCCAATTGCAATACCTCCACCAATTTGTTTTTGTGAAAATGGTTGATGATATTGTCAACAATCATCTGATTGACTATTCTATGAAGTCAGTATTATACCAAAATTTTAATGTTCTCATTCATTGATCATAATATATAGTATTTATGTTCTTATCAAATATTCAACTATTTATCGGTGGTACACTATGTCTGATAGATCGATGTCAGTTCTATAGAAAAAAAATCAATTCAACAACATCAAACAACAAAGCCTTAAAAAATGTCTACATACGATGATATTCACATAGATGATCTAAGAATAGAAAACATCAAATATAAATACATTCTTCATTCACAATAACATTTCAGTAATCATGGTTACCTTGTGAATTTTAGAATATAAGGATTGGAATGGCATTATCTGTCTCAAGGTTCCGAACACATCTTCTCCCAATTTACTTTATAATTCTAACATCACAAGTGATAAATAAAAAATATGATATTTGATAATTAAAATAACAATAAATAATCCCTAGATTTCATATAAATACCTTAATACACTAATATATTTAATCATACCAATCAAAACATTCATTTTGGACACAATTTTGTAATTATTGAAAACTATATTGACAAATATTCTCCACAATTGAAAAAAAGGTGATGAATATTCTTATCAATATTTCATCTAATCGTCTAATTACTATTATACTATAATTATTAACATTTGATCATCATAACATACATTGTATGGTGACTTAATATCCTAGTAACAATATACAAGAATATAATTGAACCTTATTTTAGAATCCAAAGACTTATACAACCAACTACATCCCAACACATTCATATGATATAATACTTGGATGTTGATTATGTGGTTATGGAATTGATGATGAGTATGTGGATATTTTTTTATTTTTAGGGGATGTACATGGAAGGGGGTGGTTATGATTATAATTCATTTCCATTATAATTTACCATATCGATGTGTTTATGGATGGTTCATTATGTGGGGAGGTATTATATGGATATGGAATGCTGTAAATAGATAGGTGATGTAGTGCATAGTTCTAGTTTTGGTCTAATTATGGGTGAAAATTTATACAGTGAGATGATAGACCATATAGTGGTATGGTAGGT
The DNA here is from genome assembly GCA_963277665.1 of Viscum album. Classification (NCBI taxonomy): domain Eukaryota; kingdom Viridiplantae; phylum Streptophyta; class Magnoliopsida; order Santalales; family Viscaceae; genus Viscum; species Viscum album. The sequence continues at coordinate 1,980,085,053 of OY728142.1, read as the reverse complement.
ATGAATTATTTCTAACTAACACTAGTAGAAAATTATTATGTGTTATGTGGATATTATTGTCGATATGTGTTATGTGAATATACAGTGTAGTGGTTATTTTTCGAATGGGGTAATGATTGAGGATATGTTACTATCCTTTTTTATTTCCCATTTTCATGTTTTGAAAATCGGAGTATTCATTCTTTATTACCACTACAAGTTCTATGTGTAACATCTATTCTGAAATAAGATAGTGGTGGAAAGATTTATATACAAGATATGTGGTGAGTGATTATGGTTATGGGATTAGTGGTCATTATTTAGTTTTGAAGATATATTTTTTTTGGATCCATTGTTTTGAATTATATAAGGATTTTTTATGAAATATATGATGTTGTAATATTGATGTGGATTATGGTGTTTGGAAAATTTTCTTCTTATTCAATATTCATATATCTATAATTATGATTTCTATGTTTGATATCACTCTTCCATGCGATCAAACTTTTTTTTAATTATGATTTTTTTTGTTACATGATCGTATTATCTAATCCCATGTGATGAACCACCATAGTTTTATTTCAGATTATAGGATAACGTAATTGTGACGAGAGTCATTAATTAAGAACCTTAGAATTATTTTGTATAAGAATTTAATTTTTAGATAATTGTTTATATATTTTCATAATGTTATGTATTTGAGATGTGATTATCATTTCGGTTTAATAAATTTATATAATGGAATGTAAATTCATCAATATTTATTGGTGGTAATATATTTATTTCAGGTATATTATTTGGATAATGAATCTTATATTAAATAATTAATCGATTTAAGCAATTAGTAAACTGAAGACCTGTTAGAGGTAGTCTTCTTGGGTCACTCTCGCCTTCATTGTCATCCGAGAAGGGTTTCTAAAGAGGTATACCCTGACCTAGTTCTTATATGTATATTGTTAAAATTAATATTGGTTTGTAGATTTACCAATTAACATGATTCATCAAGATAACCGAATATAGTAAGAGTGTGATTGGGATAGTAAATTATTTACATCTATTATATAATAATCAAAAAAAGTTGTGAACAACTTTAAAATATCAATATATTCCCTATTATTTTATTTTCTTTATATATTACCAATATGGATATAAAATATTGTAAAAGTGTGTAAAATCCATAAATAATAATATGAGAATATTAATAGAGAAATATTTAAATATAATATTGTAGAAAAAAGTAATTAACTGTTAAAATGATCAATACACCAATTATGGTGGGGAAATATTAAAAATATAATAATTGATCATCATATTCATTAAAATCATAAGAAATAAGTCACCACCTTGATAAATGATATTATATATGACTTCTAAGAGTAAAAAATTTCTCATTATATATAATTCATCTTCCACATTTATAGATAACGTATCAATCTTAATGATTCACATACTTCTATAAAATTCATATTAGATTCAATATTAGAAATATATAGTCAATAATAATCACATATTTTTAAATACACAATCGATTTATTACTTTTTTTACCTCAATGTTATGTATATATTAATTATCATTTTATCATTAAACACCACAGATATGATTTTAGTGGTTTCCATATTTTTTTCAAATCTATTTATTATTATAACACTTATTAATAAAGTACATATATTAATAAATCATTATAATATTATTGGAACATAATTTTAAATAGAAATTAGTTTTAACTTTTAAATATATAAAATATAGTAATGATAATAAATTTAATATTGAAATGAAATTGTGTTCCCAATATACCTAGAAAAGCATCTTGTTAAATTAAAATAATATTTCTTATAACTATACAGTTCTATTATAAAATAAAACTACATCAATAATATACTAAAATAATTCAATCATACTAGTAAATATTTAGTCATGTGTCATCAATTTTATCCACTACTAAAAGGTAAATAGTGCTCATATGTAATGATACCTTTCCATTATCATATTAATCGATATATTATTTTCAATTAAAATATTTCCCATAAATACTGGATATCTCAAAATAATTATTCATTATATTATTGGTATTATGAAATATTATCGATGAATTTTCTTATAATTACATTAAAAATAAATTATATAGACACATTATAGATTAATCATGTTGATATGAATGTAAATAATTTTTGATGACTCATCAAAAAATCTACATGGGTTCTTCAAATACATAAAATGATATATTTCATATTTATTTATAAAATAAATACACCATTTTGTTATTAAATACCATTAAGAACCTTTCATTGTTTATTTAATCTCTCCCATTGTATTTAATTGGAAATTTTCAGTTTCATAAATAATATCTCTAAAAAATGAAATTTTATATGAATTAAAGGAACCTACATTTATCATAGTACATCATATGAAACAATTATTGAAACAAATATCAAGAAGTGAAATTTTCCAACATTACTAGTTCTCGTACTCTAATAACATTAAAATATAATCAATGAATCATTGCAATAATAGATAATTGAGAACCGTAATCTTTGTGAAACTATATTTTTATTTTTCATAATATGGTTTTAATAACATTCACCTAAAAAATTATTTTCATATATTCATAATCATGATCGATTAAAATGGAATAAAATATAATCATTGGAAATAACTTATTTATTTTATCATATCTATGGGGAGTTAAAAATTGAATGTGGAACATTAATCATGAATTTTTTAAACATCCATTGGATGTGGATTTGTGGAAATAATACTCTCATGGTAAATTTTCATAATAAAATCTAACTTAATGTAATATTTAACCACATTTTCAATGTTAATGTAATACTCATTATTGATTATAATTGATTTAAAATGTTATATATGGTTATCATCCAAATAAAATGAATATATTTTCAAATCTACGGAGAAATGGTATATGTAATAATGTTTCCATGTGTCATGATTAGGTGTTATATAAATCAAATGTGTACAATCACGATTTATAAAATTATTGAATACATTATATAATTATGATAAATATATTTTCTTATAATTCTATATAACATGGAGTCCAAATAAATATCCAACCAATAAATAAATTTTTCCACATTGTTGTATCAAAATTGGATTCTATTTTAATAAATAAATTGTTATTCAAATTATAGTATAATAGAATTTATGATATAATATATAAGATTTAATAATATATAGGGGGATGAATTAGGAAACCCTCTAAATTTAAATATTTTTTGATTATTTAAAAAAACAATATTTCGAATTATGGAAAAAATTTCTATAAATGTACATTTCATCATAAAAAATTGAATTTAATTAATAAAAATAAATGTATTTGTATAATGAATACCAAAAATATGGGTTCTAATATTTATTATAACATGAATTCCAACTTTTCTATAAATGTTTTTAGTTATTGTTAAATGAGAATAGTAAGGGTTGAATAAATTATTTGAATCATTGTATATTTTTTTATACCATATTAGTGTTTATTATAATTATATAAAATTAAAAATAATTTTATAACTAAATATTATATTAATATTAATGTAATATTATATAATATAAATAATACAGTACAAAAATTTATTTAGGAGAAATAATTCCAAATGATTTTATATTCCATATATCATTGAAAATAATAACTCACTATTATGACAATGTATACATCAAACATTTGTATTTTTTATATGAAGTATAATATTCTTATTATCTAATAAAATTTAAAAATATTATCTAACTGTAAGATTGGTATAGAGTAAGAGGTTTCCAACCTCTGATACTAATTGTAGGATCGAAATATAGTATGAGATGCTCAATATACAAGAGGGGGGGGGGGGTGAATTGTATACTTTAAAAATTCCTTTGGAACCTTTAAAGTTAGTTAAGAACAACTATGTTTTCCTTAAGTAAAGGAAAAGGCTAAGTTTAACAAAGTTAAACTAAGTAAATTCACAACACCTCTACTACCGAATACAAAATTGAAATAAGATTCCGAAAGTGGATTCCGGAAATATGGTTCCGGAAATTGAAACTTAACAAAAGTTACAATATGAGATTCTACCTTAAAGCGTATAGAATCTAAATGAATCAGAGTAAGTAAGGAAGTATAAGAAAGTTATACTTTCCTTAAGATACAAATTGCAGCGGAAATAAAACAAGTAGTTAAACTACAAGTAACAAGATAATAGTCTTTTAACCCAAAGAGAAGGGTATCCAACAACCTTGGATAAAGGTCCCTTGATTTATACTTTCAAGCAAGTCTGTCTTACCCACACCAGGGTAATCCCTCGATATGAAGATCAGAGTCTCTGTCTTGCTATCCCCGCAAGCCCTCAACTTCAAGGTAGTTGGCAACCTCTGTCTTCCTCAGTAAGGAAGCCCTCGAACTTCAAGGTAGTCGGCACCTCTGTCTTCCTATCCCCAGAAGCCCTAGAATGTAATCACCAACATTCGGAGTCGCACGAATCTTTGAGAGTTAATAAGAGCCTCTCTCTCTAGAAATCACTTCAAGCAAATTTTTCAGCCTTTCAGCACTTTCATCTGCTATCAGCACCGAGATTTTTCAAACGAGCTCCTATTTATAGGTAAGGTCGGCTCCTTCTCCAATGGTCATATTTTCCTTAAGGATCGGAGGGACCTGTACACGTGTCACTTAGACAACGGTTAGTTTAAAAAAAAACAGACGACATCATTTTATAACAAAACAAATGTAACAGAATGTACGACATCGTTTTAAACTCTAAAAAGGTTTGGAATGAAAAATTCGGAGTGAAGGTTCGGAGTGAATAAATTCAGAGTGTATAAAACAAAGATAATCAGATTCTATTTAATAGGTGAATTTAGAATGAGAATTTGAAATGAGAATTCATCATCTGAATTCGTAATGAGAATTCATCATTAGAATTCGTAATGAGAATTCGAAATGAGATTTCTTCATTAGAATTCGTAATGAGAATTCTTCTTCAGAATTCGTAATGAGAATTCGGAATGGGACTTCTTCATTAGAATTCGTAATGAGAATTCTTCTACAGAATTCGTAATGAGAATTCGGAATGGGATTTCTTCATTAGAATTCATAATGAGAATTCTTCTTTAGAATTCGTATCCTGAATCTGGAATAGAACTTAGTCAGAGTTCATATCCGGAATTCGGAATGAAACTTCCTTATAGTTCTTGTCCAGAATCCGAATCCTAAAACAGAATGCTTTATATCAAAGTTTCAACGATTCCGAGAAAATGAATCCGAATCTCATAATTAAGAAAAATATGGATGAAAATATGATAAGGATAATTTTTCTTATAAAAGCGATTTTCTTTAAGAAAGAAATTTTCCTTTTAAAAGAAATTTTCTTAAAGATAAGGTGTTTGTGATTTTAAAAACAAGAAGGAATGGAAAAGTCATAAGAAAAACCTTATTGACTCAACAATCTCTCCCTTTTTGGAAAGCACAAACATCCTTACAAAAAGAAAAAAAATTCTAAGAAGAAAGAAACAAATTAATGCTTATCTCCCTTGTTTTAAGGATATAGATGAATACGACTAACTCCCCCTTAGGCTTTGAAACACTAAGGATCGTATTCATATTTCCGGAGTGATGTTTCATAAGAAGGTCTTCTTTTAAGAAAAACTCCCCCTTATACAGACTCTTATTAGAGTTCTTTTTCCTTGGGTATTTTTTCTTTCTCCCCCTTTGATAAACTCTTATTAGAGTTCTTCTTTTTCTTAAGGATATTTTCCTTCACCCCCTTTGTGATTTTCAAAAAGAATTGGAGGGAATGGAAAAAAAACAAAGTACCTGAAAGATTAGTAATGACAATAATGGAAACGAGATACACAATTTTCATTAGATTTGGAATCTCAGTAACAAAGAAATACAACAAAAAGATCGGATTTGGTTATTTCGGATCTTTCTCCTTCGACATGAGCCCCTTAAGAATAGTCTTGATCTTCTTGAGGTCTTTATGATCTTCTTCAGCTTGCTTCTCTAAGGCAACTATTCTTTCGGATTGAGCTTCAATTTTTTCTTCCTGAGCCTTCAGCTTTTCTTCCTGAGCTTTGATCTTCTCTTCCTGAGTCATCATCCTTTCTTCAAAATCGATCCGATGATCTCTTTAAAATTTTCAATTCTGAGAAACAAAATTCAGTTTCCCATTCAGATCCCTGACTTCTTGAATCTGGAAGTTCTTTTCTTCAGTCAGATTTTCTTCAAAGGAGGAAGTCAGCTCGTTTATCTTCTTGTCCTCTGTCTCAAAGGCATCTTTAACATTTTCTTGAAACTCATCAAGCAACCTCATTTCTTCCACATTATTCTTCGACCAGCTTGTCATCCTCTTGAAAGATCTTTTATGGGCTTCGTAACCAAAAAAGAAGGTTTTGAACTGAGCCTCAATCTCAACGCACTTATCCATAATCATAGATACGGAGTCGGTTTTCTGATTTAAGGCATGTTGGAGCATTTGGCATCTTGAATCAATACTTGAGAAGGTCAGAATGGTTCCCACCAACTTCTTTAAGGACTAAACAACAAAGTCATGCCCCAACGAGGATGACTCCGAATCTGAAATCTTGCTTGGAGAGTTTTCTTCCTCAATAAGTTGAAGCTTCCTCTTTGAAGAACTACCATCCTCCTTTCTCTTCCTTACTTCTGAGCTCGGAGTATCAGCAAGAATTTGCTTCCCCTTATCTTTTTTCGGAATTGAGTCCTGTTCCGGAGTTCTCTTCTCACTATCAGAAACTTGAACGACATTATCTTCCTCATCAGCAATTTCCTGAATACCTTCCTCTACGTTTTTCATATGAGCAATATCATGTAAAAGTTGTTCTTCTTCTCCATGACAGGAAACTTCTTCTTCTCCTTTCTCTTCTTCCATTGCTGGAGTAACTAACTTCGAAGATTCAGCTTCTGAAGTCCGGAGTGATAAGTGTTCCGAAGGTGTCCCCTTGTAATCATCTACTTGTTTCAGCACATCTCCGGTTTCACCACTTCCTTCAGCACCCTCTTCTATTTGTTCCACTTGCTCAACTTCCTCTATATTCTTGGCAACAACCTCTTCCGGAGCAGCGAAATTCCTTCCTGGAGTCTCAGGTAGAGATTACAGGGAGAAAGATCTCAGAACAGGAATGGTTGCTGAAACCATTTCATTGAACTTTAACAAGGCCTGAGCTACCTCAGCCTCAGACATCTTCTTCTTGAGCTTCTTTTCCTTAGATTGTTTTTCAAGCTCATTAGCAGTTTTCTCCTTCAAAGCCTTAGCCTCCGCAGGGTCCAATCCAAACTGCGGATCGCCTTCTTTCCTTTTCTCTTTATCAGCTCTCCACTTTGTAACAACCTCATCAGGATAGGCTTTCTTCTTCTTAGGCTTTGGAGGTGCGGAATGGACTTCCTTAGACTTAGGATTCTCTGCTTGTTCTTCCACTTCTTTCAGCTTTCTCTTCCTTACTGGCTTAGAGGATTCCGGATCAGCAGATTTCGGAGCCACTTCTTCTTGAGCAGGTAGATCAAAGAACTCACCCGTTTCCTTGTTGAAAGCCACACCCATCCTTTTCAGAGTACCATCGCTGACCAGCATGATCTTGCAAACTCTTGTCTTAGATTTGCAAGCCTCCTTGAAAGACTCAAGGAACCGAACAATTAATTTGTAGATGATTGCTGGATACATAATAATCTGAGCTCTCAGATTTACTTTCTTCAAATTTTCAAGAGTAATAAGAATATGCTTTATCAAGTTAAACTTCCTTAGATTTATCAAGAAATATAAGATATATATCTCACTCTTCTTCAAGCTATCTTTATCACCTTTCCTCGGTATGATAAGTCCTTGTACCCATAACTCTAGAATCCGGAAGTTTGTAGAAAGACTTGCAATCTTCGAAGCCTTGTCATCAGCCAGTCCGAGAGTTTCTCAGGCTTTTTCCTTGTTGAAACTACCCTTGGAATTCGGCAACACATGCGAAATAAACTCGGCTTCTCCTTCATAAGATAGTCCTACCAAGCTTGCAGCCTTGGTGTGAGAAAGCTTGTAAGTCTTGCCATAAGACTTAAAAGAGAACTTCTCCCTATTATCTTCCTTGAAGAAAGAAACTGACTCATAAAACTCAACAAGTAAGTCTGAGTACACTTCATCTTGGTTCCCGGTTTTTGACACCGCAACATCTTCCCAGCCATTCAACTTAATATTATTTGAAATGATAGAATCGTAGTTGCTGAAGAAATTCGGATGGACCAACCTTTCTCGGTAAACTAACCACTGAGAAATAGGCTTGGTGGATGACATTTCTTGAGATGCTAACTCCGCAGACATTCGGATCTGAAGTCCTCTTGGAAGTTCGGAACGGAGAAGACTGAAGTTCAGAACAGCCTTAAATCAGAGAGGCAGAGATTCGGGATGCGAGAGCTTTGAGATCGATGTTGGGATGAGTATTTGGGTCCCCTTTATATAGGCAACGAGATGATGGTTAACCTTCCACGGTTGATCTAACGGTTGGAATAAGCTGAGATCAGATCTGACGGTTGAAAGCTTGAATCCGATCTTTTTGAGGTTTTTATTAAAACAAAGAGTTAAGAAAACTATAATCCGAAATCATAAATCAAGAAAATTCCAGCAAGTAAAATATGACTACAAAAACTTGAGGAAGGAAATCATACCTTTCGGATTGGATTAGGGAATTATTCGTAATGGATGATTTCTCAAAAAAAAATTACTAGGAAAAATAAACTTAGTACAAAAAACTCATTATGGAAAACTCAGTACGGGATTTTTTTTCTTCATAAAACTCAATATGAAAAACAAACTTAGTAAGGAAAAATCTTAGTACGAAAGATTCATTACAAAATTTGAAAACGAAAAACTTATTTTGGAAGATTCAGTACGAAAATTCCGTTATGAAAATACCCGTACGAAAGTCTTTCATTCCGGAAATTTTCAATACGAATACTTCCATTCCAGAAGTATTCTGTACGAGAATGTCCAATTTGGAAAATTTTAGTTCCAGAAGTTCCATTCCGGAAATATTCGTTCCGAAAAGTTTTGAAAACAAATTTTGAAAAACTTTGTTAAACAAACAATCAAATGTACTCCCCCTATGAAAAAGAGTTTATTACTGTAAGGAGACTTTTTCAACAGAAAGTTAATTAAGAAAGATTACCTTACGGTTATCATTCCTAACTTCTGTTTAATATATTCAAGTCTATCAGAAGGCAAAGATTTTGTGAAAATATCAGCAAGTTGATCTTGTGTTCTGATAAACTGAAGAATAATATCTCCTTTTGTTTTGATAATCTTTTCAAAATAGCTTTTGCTACCAGTCATGTGCCGGGAACATCCACTATACATGTACCATGTATTGTTGCTCTTACTTTCTTTATTTTCCTGAAATCAAGAAGAAAATTAGACTTTTGGAATCCAAACATGTTTGGATCCGAGATTTCCAGACAATAAAATTTTAGGTATCTATATTTTATTAGAAAAGTAAGCTTTGTGAAAACCTAGAGATTGGGTTTTATTTAAGGAACAACTTTTTTCCCAGTGACCTCCACATTGACATTTAGTATAAAATGGGGCACTTTGAGGAACAAAATAATTGTTACTGAAAACTGGTTTTGCATGGGTATAACCAAATCCGGATTTATTTCTTAAAGGTCATATTTGAGAATACATCTTATCAAAATTTTCCTTACCATGGGTAAAGTTTGATAAACACTTCTTTAAGGAAAAAATTTCGGACTTCATTTTTACAACCAAGTTTTTATCCTCAAAATCATTAGTTTTTGAACTAGAGTTAGGCTCGAAAACATTTTTATTAGAAATTACTTTTTCTAACTCTTTAGAAAGTTTGTTCTTCTCAGAACTTACTTCCTCAAGATTTTTTGAAATATTTTCAAAATCAGCATTTTTTTATCAAGATCTTTAGAAAGATCTGATATCTCTTTTGTAAGAATAGAATTCCTAGAATTTTCCTTATCAAGTTTCTTGTTGAGTTTGGAATTATCAATCTCAAGAAGTTCAGCAAACCTAGAGACTTCTTCATAAGTAGGTAAAGTTTTTTCCTCATCAGAAGATGATTCTTCATCAGAAGAGTTATAATACTTACTATCATTAGGATTTAAAGAAAAATTGGTCAATGATTCAGCATTTCGTACCTTAGCCATAAGACAATGATTATCAATAGGTAATCTGGCTATAAGACCAATATTATTCTGTCCTGAAGATTCATAATCAGAAGATTCATCTGAAGAGTCACCACCACTGGCACTCCAGGTGTCATTAGCTTTCAGAACTTTCTTAGCTTTAGCTTTATAATACTTCTTCCTGTTCCTGTCTGAATTTCATTCCTTCCTTTCTTTCTTTTTGAGCATAGGGAAATCTGGTCTAATATGTCCAGCTCTCTTGCATTCATAACAAGTAACTTATCCATCTTTCTTATCTTTCCTATCCTTTTTCTTATACTTAGATTGAAAGTTTCTCTATCCAGCTATCTTGTTCATCCTTCGAGCAAGATTGGCTAATTCATTTTCTGAGACTTCACTCTCACTAGATTCGGATTGGAAAATGACTTTCTTAGACTTGGATCTGGTTACTCTCTCAGGAGTCTTAGCTTTCATCTGATTTGAAGTTGTAGTAAAAGCAACAGTACCATTTCCATTATTCTTCTTGATGTTGTCAGCATCTCTCTTCATTCTAGTTTCATGTTGTAGAAGAGTTCTAAATAATTCATCAAGAGTAATTTGAGTTACCTTCCTGTTCTAATCTATAGCTGTTCTCTTGGATTCCCACTCATTGGGCATAATGTCAATTATCTTGTCCAAAAGAGCTTCATCATCTAAACCTTTCTCTCCCATAGATTGTAGACTGTTGACGATAGTCATAAATCTTTTTTGAACTTTACAGATAGGTTCTCCATAAGGAAAATTAAAGCCATGATATTCAGCCCTAAGCATAGCTCTTCCAGTATCAATCACTTTAGAAGTCTCAAAGTGTGTAACCTCTAACTTCTTCCATATACAATTATCTGCTTCACAAGAAGAAATTTGGCTATATATATTTCTAGTCATTTAACATAGTAAAGTGTTGCGTACCTTATAGTTGAGTTGATATTCTTTCTTTTCCTGGTTAGTGAAAGTTCTGACTTCCTTGTCATGAATTTTATAATCACCAGTAAGCATGACAAATTTGTCTACTCCAGTATTGATAACAAATGTATTCATACGATCTCTCCAGTATTCATAGTCACTACCATCAAATATAGGTGGTATTGTAGGATTTAGATTGTCAATTGATCCGACATTAATTCCTGCCATACTAAAAATAACTTCGCACACAAACTTGTTAGTAGCAAAGAATCGTAATAAAAAAGTTCGGAATGGGAAAAGTTCGGAATGGAAAAATTCGGAATGACAAATTTTGGAAGGATAAAGTGAGCAAGAAAAACTTGTATGTGAGTACATGTATTTCAATAACCTGCTCTGATACCAAATGTAAGATTGGTATAGAGTAAGAGGTTTCAAACCTCTGATACCAATTGTAGGATCGAAATATAGTATGAGATGCTCAATATACAGGAGGGGGGGGGGGGTGAATTGTATACTTTAAAAATTACTGTGGATCCTTTAAAGTTAGTTAAGAATAACTATGTTTTCCTTAAGTAAAGGAAAAGGCTAAGTTTAACAAAGTTAAACTAAGTAAATTCACAACACCTCTACTACCGAATACAAAATTGAAATAAGATTCCGAAAGTGGATTCCGGAAATATGGTTCCGGAAATTGAAACTTAACAAAAGTTACAATATGAGATTCTACCTTAAAGCGTATAGAATCAAAATGAATCAGAGTAAGTAAGGAAGTATAAGAAAGTTATACTTTCCTTAAGATACAAATTGCAGCGGAAATAAAACAAGTAGTTAAACTACAAGTAACAAGATAATAGTCTTTTAACCCAAAGAGAAGGGTATCCAATAACCTTGGATAAAGGTCCCTTGATTTATACTTTCAAGCAAGTCTGTCTTACCCACACCAGGGTAAGCCCTCGATATGAAGATCAGAGTCTCTGTCTTGCTATCCCCGCAAGCCCTCAACTTCAAGGTAGTTGGAAACCTCTGTCTTCCTCAGCAAGGAAGCCCTCGAACTTCAAGGTAGTCGGCACCTATGTCTTCCTATCCCCAGAAGCCCTAGAATGTAATCACCAACATTCGGAGTCGCACGAAGCTTTGAGAGTTAATAAGAGCCTCTCTCTCTAGAAATCACTTCAAGCAAATTTTTCAGCCTTTCAGCACTTTCATCTGCTATCAGCACCGAGCTTTTTCAAATGAGCTCCTATTTATAGGTAAGGTCGGCTCCTTCTCCAACGGTCATATTTTCCTTAAAGATCGGAGGGACCTGTACACGTGTCACTTAGACAACGATTAGTTTAAAACAAAACAGACAACATTGTTTTATAACAAAACAAATGTAACAGAATGTACGACATCGTTTTAAACTCTAAAAAGATTCAGAATGAAAACTTCGGAGTGAAGGTTCGGAGTGAATAAATTCAGAGTGTATAAAACAAAGATAATCAGATTCTGTTTAATAGGTGAATTCGGAATGAGAATTCGGAATGAGAATTCATCATCTGAATTCGTAATGAGAATTCATCATCAGAATTCGTAATGAGAATTCTAAATGGGATTTCTTCATTATAATTCGTAATGAGAATTCTTCTTCAGAATTCGTAATGAGAATTCGGAATGGGATTTCTTCATTAGAATTCGTAATGAGAATTCTTCTACAGATTTCGTAATGAGAATTCGGAATGGGATTTCTTCATTAGAATTCATAATGAGAATTCTTCTTTAGAATTCGTATCCTGAATCTGGAATAGAACTTAGTCAGAGTTCATATCCGGAATTCGGAATGAAACTTCCTTATAGTTCTTGTCCAGAATCCGAATCCTAAAACAGAATGCTTTATATCAAAGTTTCAACGATTCCGAGAAAATTAATCTGAATCTCATACTTAAGAAAAATATGGATGAAAATATGATAAGGATAATTTTTCTTATAAAAGCGATTTTCTTTAAGAAAACAATTTTCCTTATAAAAGAAATTTTCTTAAAGATAAGGTGTTTGTGATTTTCAAAACAAGAAGGAATGGAAAAGTCATAAGGAAAACCTTATTGACCCAACACTAACAACATAGAGACAAAATATTATCATATATAGCTATTATGTCATTTTTTATGAATATTCATTATATTACACAAAGAACACCTTACATCGATAATAGATTATTTCATTTTAAAAAATGGAAACACAATCAAATAATGCATGGGTAAACTACATCATGTCCCACTATGATATTCATATATATCACCCTTATCAGAAAAATCATATGTAATATATATTTCATCATAATATGTCAAAAGGAAATAAAAGAATGGGTGATCATAGATTCATAGTAATGGTGGAAAAGGGAGATACGTATGTATAAAATAAACATAATGGTATGATAACATTATCATAACATCCGAAAAGAATATCCTACATACCAAAGATCTTAATATTGAGTCATAGAATAATGATTTTCAGTTCATAAAACATGACTTATAAGGGACTAAAATAACATGATCAATCAAAGAATACTATTGGCATATGAAATACTTTTTTTCGTAAAAATTATATTAAAAAATCATTTACATAGTAGTCGATGATCCGTTCCAAGTCTATCAATATAGAATGGATTGACACCTCAACCCATTATAGTAGTCAATTTTTACTCCCAAGACCATGATAGAGGATAAAGTCCCTTTCTAAACTGTATTGACTCCTATTTCTAGTTATTTCTATCTATATAGATTTAAATCTCTTTCGAATTCAATTGATGGGAATATTGGTACGAGTCATCACCTAATAAAAATCACACACATGTGTGCCCTATGATCATAAAAAATTCACCCAATAATATCCCATTAAAATAAATTGGTTTCATAAACATTTCATAGTATATTAAACTGTAGAAAATAGGTATGTTTGAAAATAATTTCCTCATTTCATCACATCTTAAAGCATAGAAAAAGAAGTGGGTTTCATAATTAACATTATCATGGTATACCTCATTGATGACAAATGAGATTCATAAACATAATTCAATCAAAAACATAAAATATAAATGTAAATTAAAAAGAATGGTATACTTGTTTAATTTCCCCAGTAAGTTATAGGTAACCTCAGCAGATGTCATCATAGATGAAAAAAATAAAGATCAATTGTTGAAATATTTTCTTGAAGAAAATATCCATTCTGATTTAAAAAAGTATTTTAAAAGATAAAACATTTTTAAAATATATTACAACTAAAATAACCCTAAAAATATATTTTAATATTTAATGACAATAATGATCAATATGATATGGATTTTTATTCATCTGGTAAACATTAAAACAAATACTCCTTTCATATGTTCGGTAATATAAAAATGAGAATTTCTTAAAAAATGACATGATGATTCATTTAAAAATATTTTTGTAAAAAGTTGAACATGGTTAAAAATGTATTTCAATTTCATACAAAAATGAATTATTTATATATTATTTTAAAATTTTTGTTGGAAAAAAAATATATCTACCTAAAAAGAAAAATAGTGATGTATTTTCCTTAAAGAAAAGTATCAATAATATTAACTTCAGAGTGGGTAATAATTGAACTATTAATTAGAAATGTCATAAATAAATATAGAATAAGAATAATCATGAGTTTATTGAGAGAAATATCATAATATTTTATCATTGGAAACATAATCATAAACATTGCTGATAAATGATGCGATTATAACATAATTTCATTACCATTTTGGTAACATTGCATTATATTTCAATTATTGAATTAGGAATTAATGGAACATAGAAAATAATTAAATTAAATAAAATAGTTATATTAAATTCAAATTTATTTTTATATACAAATCGTGAAAGAATATACATTCATAACATAGCATTCAATTCACAGAATGAAAATTGGGCAATAACAACCACGAATATTTGGAAGCCGTTCAACCGTAACCACCATGAAAGGTAGATATTAACATGTATATGTAAATACATATAATTTTATATATAAATGTCATAAATTAAATATATGGACATTACGTTCATCAAAAGATATTAGTAGGTTTCCAATATGGAACGTGAATCATAGATGTAAAATATGAGACACAAATACCATACATGTTTAGTAATACATTGAATTGTAAGATCTAGTAAATAGTAAAATAAAATGAAAAAAATAATTATATTTTAATTATATATATGTATGAGATAAAATGATAAATTTGTATTACACACACCTGATAATGAAACTAGTTTTTAATTTTCAAATGTCTCATAGAAATAAAAGAGTGACGATGAATATTTTACTACAGTTATTGAACTATGTCGTACACATTTAAACCACTTGAATAATAAATATAATTATTTTATAAATATATTAAATAAAAAAATTATTTTTATAATAACATTTATTATTTTATTATCCCTTGTTATTACATGCTTATTGACAATCTAATGATAAAATTATGGTTGTGGTAGTAACTGCTTTGTTTTTATTATAAGTTTTTTTTGGTCCACCTAATTTGATAATGATTTAATAAACTATTGAATTTTAACTCTTATTAAAATATTATATATATATATAAAATAATTCATTGAATTTATTTATA
The DNA here is from genome assembly GCA_963277665.1 of Viscum album. Lineage (NCBI taxonomy): Eukaryota > Viridiplantae > Streptophyta > Magnoliopsida > Santalales > Viscaceae > Viscum > Viscum album. The sequence continues at coordinate 1,980,069,384 of OY728142.1, read as the reverse complement.
TAATATGATATACATTGTTCATTTAGACAGTAGGCCATGAATGCGCATGAATATAGATTCAATTCACTTTTCAGATCCAAAGAAATAATGGTCAATGATATATTTAAATTAAAAATAATTTTAATTTCGTATCTATCACATATTATCCATTAACAAAACCTTATTTATATCCATGTAATTCATGAATGAATCACATCGCTTTGCGAGATTGTAGTCCGTCGTACACATGAGAGACATTATCCTATTTCCCCAAAATAGAGAGTACGTATGTATGTGAGATATAATAATTCAAAATGGATATTTATATAAAAAATTTAATATACATAAATATATAATTCATCATTAATTAAAATCTTGAGATGCCATAATGTAAAAATGATTGACATCGGTTTGTAAGGCAGTAGTCCAATTTAGACACGAATGATGATTTCATAACCCATTTGAGGAAAGTGGTGATCGATTTTGGTAATATACATAACATAAAAACATATTAGTATATTTAAAATAATTATTTTTTTTATATCACTAAGTTTTAATATGAATTCATGGAGGTGGAGTAATAAATAATGAAAATTATCATTGTTCAACATTACCTCTTCTTTGAGTAAACTCCTTTGGATTACAACCAAATCCTTCCTAGGTTGGATTTATATTAGCACTATGGATTCTAGGATGATAGGATATATTTTGGGATGTTATTAGGTCAGTGTTTCTTCTTATAAAGGTCTTGATGGTGAATGCATGAAAAGTGAAGTTGTTCCAATTATAAGTGAGGTTAGTGGCACAACTCCTGTGGTTTCGAAAGTAAGAATTCAGCCCACGTTTTTATAATGTCAAATGACTGATAAAAAATTTAATTTATATTAGTGATATGTTTTATATATGTGTATAAATGTGGTTTTGGGAATTTTTTTCAATATTTTTAACACATATCATTTTAGTTGAATCCCCTATGAAACCAATTTTACATTAACCATTATAAATAAATGTCACTATTTTTACCATATATTTTTGTAAAAAATTATTTATAACGTATTAGAAAATATAAGATATGGTGGTTAAAAATATAAAATATATTTTTATAAATTCCATTAAAAAATTTGGAAAAAAATTGTAAAAAATTATTTTCATAGACATGATGAGAAATATGATTTATAATGTTAATATGGTAAAACATTTAAAATTTTTTATATCTAAGTTCAATATGATATTGATTATAATTACCTAATTTATATCAATGTAGTTATAATATATACAATTTTATGTTAATAAAAAATCAATATATAAATTTACTATATAAATAAGTTACATGAAATGTTAGATTCCAATTAGAAATCATGAATTTCAGTTGTTCATCAAAAATAGTTTTTCTTATAAAAATAACAATAATTTACCCTAAGACAAATTTGAAAAAAAATTCCTTTTCTTATTTTTTTCATAATTATATTATAAATGTGTGAAAATTTAATTTTAATAATGTTCACAACAACAGATAAAATGAAATTATTAAAAAATGGTTTTTTTGAAACATATAAATAATTTAACAAAAATTAAATAATTTTTTATCAACATGTTTCCATCGTATAAGAACATTATAATTACTATATAAAAATAGATAATACTATTCACATCACTAATATTAATTTCAATGTTATAATTATCAAGTTTGACTAATTAAATTAGCAATATATTATAGTCTTGTTAAAACTTAATGTTACGTGTAACTCAACATAAATTCTGTGTTTCGAGTTTCAAGAGATATAAAAGAAATATAATTTATAAATAAAATAATTCTAGAAAACTAGTGGTTCTTGCAAGTAACTACATATATTTACACAATATAATTTTCGTCTAATAACATAATCCAAATAAGTGATGGAACTACAAGTTTATTCATTATCAATTGATGAATATTTTTTATAATAGGAAATTAATTCATGACCATCCCATAACATAATTTATAAAACATTTCATTTAAACCATAATAAAAATTTATCTAAATTAAAAAATATATAAATAATTATTTAGTTTTTTCTATAAAAAACAAGACCTATATTTTTATATGAAATAATTGGACACATTTATTGTAAATTAATGTTCATTGACATTATTGAAATATGTCCATGAAATTAAAATATATTTTTAAAAACATAACTTTTGAATTTTATAATATAATATTTTCATATTGAAACCCATCAAATATAAAATATTACATCTTACAATAAATAAATGTTCATAAAAAAATATGGTTTATTTAAATATTAATGATAGAGTATACTATGAATAAGTTTCGTAATAATTCTATCCCCATTCACCCCTAATAATAATTTTAATTTAAAATAATGATCTACTAAAAAAACTCTATATATAAAACATACACACACCCACATATATATATGTATGATTATATGGTTTACTATGAAATCTACAATATTTAAAAAAATTATATATTCAAACTAAACTATATTACAGTACCTAGAGCTAAAAATCATGATAAAAATATAATCTTCTGGTTTTATTAACTTTTATTCATGAAACAAAAATATTTTATGTATATCATACCACAAAATTCTACTATAGTTTTTTTAATATCAAATACATATACTATTTTTATATATTTATCAAAAAATACATTAGAGTTATTCAATAATATCACAGTCTTTTACAAAAAAATATATCATTATATAACATGAAAAATAATTTTAAAATATATTCAAGTTAAATGTAATTATATTTCTATAATAATAAAAATATAAATTAAAATCAACCCAATGAAACATGGTCTAGAAAAAGTTTAATTTATTCTACATTTCATTGTAATTTTTCATCATAATACAAAAAAATTCTAAAGGTACGAGGATAAAGATGTAAACCTCAATATTGAAAATTAATTGTTTGATTCACAATTGAATCACTCTTTATTGATGTACCAATTTAATACATTATGTGTATGAATATTTAAAAAATGATCCAATAAACAAATAAACATAAATTATAAATCCTTTTTATCTATCTACTAATTTAATAAATTTTTTGTTCTATGTATACATGTTTTTACAATGAACAATGGGATGGAATAAATAAATGATTTACTTCTCCCTTATTATCACATATGAAAAATAACTATAAACATAACTACACTTTTGAGATAGTTTATTGTATTTTACATCAAAATAATTTGATTTCAATACATTATCTTTATATATTCAACCACTACAATAATCATGTTCTTTAACTATTATTTATTTCCATTGAGTATATTATTAACCAAAAACATTGTATAAATTTAAGTAAAATTTTCTTTATCACCATTCTTATATAAACACAACATTTATAAAAAAAATTCTTTTTATTTTAATATATATATGATAATATATAGTCCTTCAAGAGAAAATATTTTTCACTTTTATAACATCGATCATGATCAATTTTATTAAGTTTTAAATTTATTAAAAATTGAAATAGTAAAATCAATATTATATATGTAATATATTAAATACTACATACATCCATTAGAATTATATAATCATTCTAATATAAATATTTTTTATAAATTTTTTATATAAATTCTTAATATAATTAATAACAATAAAAAACATTATTGATTTTTAATTTTTTTATAATATTTACAATTCATCACCTTTAACATTTAATAGAAGAAAAATACAATCATCTCATATTATAATTTAAATCCAAAGTGGAAACTTTTTTCATTAATAATTAAATATTTATCCTTACAGTTAATTTGAGAAAAAATTACTAAAAATGAATTTATTCATCATATTGAATTTTTTTGTCAATATATTTAACAAAAATCAATTAGTTTATGAATGAATCCCTATTATAATTATTATTATCCTATTTTCATTTATTAAATTCTATATTTTTAAATTATTTTTTAATTTATATTAATAATTTTTAAAATAAATACTAAAACAATATAAATTATTCTAATATAGTTTAACTATTTAAAAATAATCCTTTTTAAATGATAAATTGTTTTTTCATATAAACATCCACCATAGGTTTTTATAAAAATGACATAACATTACACCAATTCGAAAGGAACATTATTTTTTATGTGATACTGAATAATGGATCATTATAACTATTTATTAACATTTTACTACATCAATTTTATTTAAAAATCCATCCCATTAATACATAGAAAACATTTACTTAGTAAACATTCATTGTTTTGGGAAATTTTTAAATATTTAGTTTGTTTTTTGAAATACCATATTATAACCAATATTATTCATTGAAATGGTTTTACAAGCATTATTCCATGTATTTTGGTTCATTTTTCTTAAGATAACCATTAAATAAATTAATATAATAATTATTCATATTTATTTCAATAATAATGTATTTATTGAGGTAATAAATATATGGTATTGAATATTTATATTTTTAATCTTGTTTACTCACTTAGTTCTCAAGCACTAACGGTAATTCTAAAATATATATGATTTTCGAAAAACAAAAAAAATTATATATTTTATTTTTAAAATTAATTGTCTCTAGTATGTAATGAATTAACACATCCGAATTCATTATTATTGATCAATATAGATTTTTTACATAGTAATATATTTTCAATAATCATAATTAATTTTTCCTTCAAATTTCACATGTTCAATTTATTTTTTCTCATGCTCTAAAAATCCACCACCATCAATATATTATATATAGTAAGGACCTATTTCTCCTATTTGATATGAAATATGGAATAATGTTTTTTGTTTTATCGATATAAAATTAAAATAATATTGAAACAATAAAATTCATTTATGTTTTTTGTCATTTTAGTAATTACTTATTTTAATATATTATTCAAGTATTATTTTTAAATTTGGAACATTATAGAATTTTTCTAGTATTCATTATAAATTTTTTTCCTCCAATACACCATGTAAGTAGATTGAGTAGGTTGTAATAAATTGTAAAATAAAAAATTCACATACATATGAATAGGGATGAGGATCTTGAAATCTATCCATTAAGTTTAACTAAATGTGCATATTTTTATATTTATAAATATATTCCATTTAATTTTAATTTTAAATTTCTTATATTTTTCAAGATTCTTTCATAAAATGTTCATTATTTTTTGTTCCATTCACCTTTAAATATATTTACAATTTGTAATTTATGTATATTCTTACTCATGATCTCAAATTAGTGTATTTTTCCCCTCCATTGTAAACATATTTCAATCATCACCTTTAATCATAATTCTTTTATCTTTTTCTTACCCAACCCAACCATGGTAAAAATAATCATTCTATTTGTCATTAAATAAAGATTTCTTCTTTTCTATGTTGTGTTAATTCCCTATCTAATACATAATAAATTATATTTTAACAAATATTCTTGTTATTTGTTATATATGGTGAGTGATTCCTTCAAAATTTAATTATTTTATGAAATAATTTTTTTATAAATATTGATATTGATTATATATCTATATATATATATTAATTATAATATCTATGATAGTGATTTATGGATTGTGACCTCAACAGAAAAGGATATTATTATTTTCCAAATTTTTCCAAGATCAATATTATAGATATTATATAATTTTTTTTCTAATTCCCTTATAGTACCTTTTTAATATATTTTAATTAATTTATTATTTTTTCTTTTATGAATTTTATTTTTAATGTAAATTACATATATATTGAGTATATTTTGAATTTTTATTGGATATCTAATATATTGAAATAGAATTTTGGTTTTTAAAATAAAATTTATATACTAAATATAATAAAGCTGCGATTTTCCCATTACTATGTTCCCTCTGTTCGAACCTCCACTCTTTTACACGGCCTCTGTTCCACGTATTACCTCCATGAAAACAAGTTTATGTCTCTTGCACCCTCTTTCTACTAACTGTTCCTTGGATTTATCCTCCTGCTCATGCCCTCGACCTAGGGCTCTCGTAGCACAGAGTCATTCTCTACTCACTCCCCTCCCATATCCCTCCCCGAGTTCCCTCTCTGAATCCCCTCTCCCCACTCTATGGTTCTTGGTCCCCTACCTGAATCCCCTCTCTCTCTCCCCGAAATGAATCCCCTCTCCAGTTGTGACTCTACCTTCTAATGATCTGCATGTGGCTACTCCGCCTTTGGCTCTTCCACCTACTCCTTCTCCACAACTGGTGAATTCGTGTTCTCCTCTTCCTCCTCTGATTCTACACCAACGGCTACAAATCGTTGCTGATTTTATTATTCTTAGTGAAGCTACTTTTTGTATCCACTAATGGTTCTTTGAAAAGCTTTGGTGTCAAAATCTCTCAATAAGAATGAGAGGAGATCTCCATCAGCTAACAGCTCTGCTTGGTATCCTATTTCTCATCTCCCTCAACCTCTACAAATACCCTCACCATTTTCATTTGACCACCAGTGTTTACGATGCCTAATACCTCCTTTCAAACCATCTTAATTTCAACCATATATTCTCTTCATACATAATTCATACCAACCTCTCAACTACAAGAATTTTATCCTATTGTACTTCAAAAGGTAATGACACATTCATTATGGAGAAGAGGATGGAATCCACAAGAATGACCAACCATGTTGTAAATGAATTTTTCATGGATGATTCAAGGGTGAGTAATAGAAGGTTGTCTATATAAAACATGGGATATCAATGTATTGAATATTAAGATCAGGGAAATTACTTGTATGTATGATTAAGTTAAGGGTCTATTTTACAACTCTCTAAAGACTGCTAATAGAACTTATTCATGTTTGTATTTATAAGGTATGTTTTCCAGACAAATATATATTTTCTTACTACTTCAATCATGATCTGGTAAAATGAAGTGTGATCTGTCTAAAATGAATCATGTTTATAATGATGACTAACTTGATTTTGTTCAAACAAAAATTCATTTCTCAATATATTTGAATGATGTTTTGCAGCTTTTTCAATTCAATTTTTAATAGAAGCCTTTTTTGCTGGAGCATTGCATAAATATCCAACTTATTATGTTTGAAGATGTTGACATTGAAAAATGTTATCACTTGTTTTTCAAACATAGATGTTGACATTGAAAAATGTTATCACTTGTTTTTCAAACATATCTATCATTTAGAATGCATATTCCATACAAATAGTTGATTAATGGTCTATGTTCTATTTTATCTAGACAAATGGCCAAATCAAGTGTGCAATATCTGGTCAAATGAATTGTGATCTATTATAAATAAATCATATTTATAATGATAACTTACATGAGTTGGTTCAAAAAAGTTCCATTTCTCAATATATTTGAATGATGTTTTGAAGATTTTTAAATTCAATGTTTAATAGAATCATGTTTCACTAGAGCTTTACAGAAAGAGAAAACATATTTTGATTGACGATGTTGACATTGAAAAAGTTTAGCACCTATTTTTAATACTTATCTATTATTTACAATGCTTATTCCATACAAATAGTGGATTAATGGGCTATGTTCTGTTTTTTCTAGACAAATGGCCAAATCAGTTGTGCATCATCTGGTCAAATTAAGTGTGATCTATCTTAAATGAAGAATGTTTATAATGATAACTGACTTTAGTTAGTTAAAAAAAGTATATTTCTCAAAATATTTGAATGATGTTTTGCGGATTTGTAAATTCAATATTCAATGAATGCTTGTTTCACTCAAGCTTTGTAGAAAGATCCAACTTATTGTGTTTGAAGATGTTGACATTGAAAAAGGTTAGAACCTCTAGTTCAAAGTTATCTATGATTTAGAATGCTTATTCCATACAAATAGTCGATTAATAGGCTGTGTTCTGTTTTTTTCTAGACAAATGGACAAATCAGTTGTGCAACATCTTCTGTTCTTGTGCATGTAAGTTTCATAAATCCATTCCATGTGTGATATTTAATTATATTATTTTAATCTAATATGGTTTATCCTCACATGGATTATTTTGACCTTTTATCAATATTATCCATTACATTTTTTAATATCATTCATCACTAGACTATTTGTATTCATTGGTGGACATTCAGTTTGTATGATGTTTGGACCAGATTAGACCTTTATAGGGTTTATGTACTTGATAATTTACCATTACTACAGTATCTTTTTTCATAATTTGATTAAAATTCATCATCTATTGGTTAAGTTTCTGTGTTTAGACTATTACTCATTAGGCCAAAACAGTACATTAATGATGAATATGATAATAAATCTTTTATAATTTTCATTTATTGGCTACCATGGAATTTTTCTCCATTATTATGTTGTCTAAAATTATTTTTATCTTCTTAAAATAAATCTAGGATGATTTACATTATCTTTTTAGAATTAGTATTTTATCATTTATTTACGATGTACAACACTCCAAGGGTTATTTTAGTGTTATTATTGGTTAAGGTAACTTCTTTTGTTTTTATTCATATCTTTAGTTTTAATTGATGACATCTATGGACCATTGTCATCCATCGACTATGAGGGACTCAAAAAGGGGTCATGAAGTAGGAGGGGAGGGGTATGAGAACATTATATACATTTACTCCACCACCTCTGGGGCATTATTTTTATATTTTCCAATTTTTTTAATTTTTTTTATTTTATAACATGTAGTATACATAATTTATCGTATTTTTTATCATTGGTGATCGCCTCATAACTCATATTAAAATATTAACTGTTGTCTAGGTTTCAATAAAATATATTTTTTTCTGATGTGTTTCATGATGGTCTATTCTAGATTTTATCATTTTATTACACTATTTCTATTTTTTTTGTGAAAATAGATTTAGAAGGGAGTAAATAAACATTACAAGATAAATTATACATAAGTTCTTTCATCCCGAATTAGAATATTTAGGTATATTTAACAATTTCTAGTAAATTTTTTTCTAATTATAACTTATAAACTAATTTTTTTTCATATATTATATGATATTTTTACATTTAGGGTGTTTTACATTAACTGTGTTTTACATTTATTGTGTTTTATACTATTTTAACCATATATATGATTAAATATTAATGTTAAAATCTCATTCTATCACATTGTTACAAAAACTTTCATCAACAAGTGAGTGAGGATATAACTTCCATGGATTGAGATATTTCACTGTTTTATTACGTATTTTTTAATAAGAGGGTAAATGATTTATATTTGTTTCTAATTTGTTCATATTTTTTTTGAAATTTATCCATATTTTATTCCATACAAGTGTGCAAATTCTGTTCAAGATTAGTCTCCTAATTCCATCTTTCATGAGTTTGTAAGATGTTACTTGATTTAATAAAGATTTTTTCTTTTCTGTGGAGACTACTAAAGAAACAAATAAAAACATGTTTTTAGATATGTATTAATAGTTATGTGATTCTGTTTTTTAAATTATCATTCATTAACCACCTTCTTGTTAGGTTTTACTGAAATGGAGAAATATGTACCGGTGGTCAAAGATCTCGATTCTTCACTTCTCATCATTGAAAATTCAATTCCTAACACAGTCCTGGGGTCTGCAATATATGGAATTGTGTAGAGAGGTATTGTTTTCATAACACTGGATTTACCCCTTGGTGATTAATTCTCCTTTCATTTTGATATTTCATAATTTTCAATAGGGGTTACTCTGATTTTTTTTGAAAATTAAACTGTTAATTAATGTCCATTATTGATATTTTACTTGATTACTCCAATATGAATCGGTTTTCTTAATAATAAAATTTTATTTTGATTTAATTTACAACCATAATTATTTTAATATGAAATTTTAATTGTTATAAATAAAATCATTCCTATTTTCCTCATTTCATTGAACATTTAAGAAGATTTGTGAAATTGTATAATTCACAAGTTTATTTAAATGTTCATTAAATGTTCAGGCCTATTAATCATTTCATTCATTTCACTCTTAGCACATGCATATTTTAGTGTTGGAAGTCATAGATCTCGATGAACAACATGGTATTTTTATCATTTCATTAATTTTATTTATGACTTCAAGTCAAGCATCAAGGGAAATAATATTGCGATCTATTATGCAATGTTCCTTACAAATGGTTTCGGTTGAAAAAAATTGTATAAAAGGAAAAAAAATTTAATCATTTTTTAATTATAAAGTTATATTTATAGTAAATTTATCCCCCATAATCATCAATATTGACAAAATTTACAGATACATTTATATGTCTCTGGTATTGTAAAAAAATTATAGAACCCACTTTTTGAGTGATAGGTGATGCATTTATGATGCTGTGAATCATGATTTTTGTTTCAAATTATGAAATCCCTAGGTTATTTCCAAATTGATATTTTAAAGGGTGGATCTAGATGGAGTTTTTAATATTTTAGATTTCAAATTTTTAGTAACTAGAGGGCGTTGTCTTTTCCATTCTTGCATTCATTTAATCTTGTGGATATTTATTTAAATGATATGTGTTTCTAATTTTTTCTCCCTATGATTATCATGATTCATGTGTGGGCAGTATTGTGATGTTTTGGAAGGATGTTTTGATGGATTTCCTTTTGAAAATATTAGTTTATTTTTTAAACTACTATAACTGAAAACCATTGGTTCCCTTCAAAATTTCAATAATTATACAACCATGTGTTTCTTACGGAAGTTACTAAATTCTTATAGGTGTTTATCTGCAACATCCATTAATCCATGATATGTTGTGAAACATCAATGATTTGAATTGAAGATGATCTTTTAGCATTAAAGTATTTCCCAAAGGGCATTCAAGTTGATGGAGGAACAAGGGATGTATCTTTATACATTTCGTAAAATTGTAGTCTTATTTTAATTTCATAAAACATTAAATTATTACATTGTATAAGTATAATTCTACTTTTCATTTTTTGTTATTTAAAAACATTATTTAAGGCAACACATCATTTTCTATTGTTCAAATATTAACTTGAACATCAATCCCTAAAGGAGTAAGTTCCCATCTTCTATATATAATAACTCATGACCATCTAATGTTTTTCTAATTACGGATGAAATACCATTTAATGCTTTCGATTCTTGTTCAACAGAACTGTGTTTCACCATTTTTATTAGAATTCTCAAGGAACCGAGTTTCATTATCAGCATTAATACTATTGCATTTTTTCTACTACGTTTCCCAAGAACCCATGCTATAATTATTCTCATATCTTAGTCAGGGTTACTAAGTATCTGAATAAGGGCACCATTTCCTCCATTCATGCTGATTTCATTAACATAGTATATCAGTTCATCTAGTATAATTAGTTATTATAGTATGCATTCCCTTCAATCGTGACTGGTATTTTCATACACTTATTCATTAATAAAAATGTTTTACTTCCATGTAAACAATTAATTTTTTTAATATTCATTAATAATAATTTTATGAGTTGTTTAGTTATTTATTCAAAAAGTTTTTATTATCTTAATAGACATGTTAAATGATTTTTTGTAAAGGTATTATTTTAAATGTCTATATTTCATATTCATGTTATGCATGATATATGGTTGGATACCTTATGTACTGAGAAACCCACATTTCATTTTTCATTTTTCATTTTAAAATCCCATTATTATATGAATATTCCTAATCTATATAGAATATTTGGGTTATGAATATTCTCTATACTTTTTAGTTGAAAATTTTATATAATGCATATAAATATATCATATCCAGCACAACCATTATACAAAATATTTAACTCTTGCCATTAATTTTTTGGGTCTTTTGTAAATAACCCTTTGCATGATCTTGATATTGCCATTTATTTTTTGGGTAATTTTTTTTATAATTCAGCTGATTGACATTAATCCCCTAATTTTGTATATTTTAGGAAATATTTTGTTTCATTGGATCCTCTTTTAGCATGTCTCAGTTGTAAAACACCTTTTTCCAGGTGGAACAATATCATCTGTCTTAACCCCCTGCATGTTGATAATGACATAATGTCTGTTAACTATGATTTTTATGGCACACTTTGTTTCTCAGATTCATTATTTTATTTTTTTCATTAATCCATTTCAGGTAATGGAATATGATCAACACTGCTGGAGAGTTCTTCACAATGAAAAGCATGCAAAGTTGAGGGAAATGCTTGTGCTGAGTAAAGAATAGCTCATGAAAGGTTGTCTAAATTACAATGTTACAGATTTTTCATTCGTGTGAAAACACATAAAACTATACTCGCATGCTAAAATATATATTTGCTGGGAAGGCTATAATTGGTGAGTTGACCGATGATTTTAAAGGAAAATATGGGTTGCGGGAATTAGATATATTTGTGCTACTGCAAGAGTTGTCTAAAATAACAGTTTCTATGATTTTATTCACCTTATTTTTAGTTTGTTGTAATTATATTGTTTTACTTTATCTATTTTGTAATTACATTTTGAAATGAATCATGTTGAAAACTGGAAAAGTATTATCCTCATCATATTTACAATCACAATTTGAATCATGCTTACAATCACAGTTTACCCTTGTCATATTTACAATCATATATTTTTTTAAATAAAATCTTTTTCTAGTGTAGTATTTTTTTTTCATGTAATCTAATATTAATAGTATAAAATGTTATCCTTCTTCTGGTCTCGATGGTTTGAAACCCGACAGTAATCTTGACCCAAATTTTTAGAATTCATTATTGAGGGATATTATGGTTGGTGATCTTAGTGGCTGGGATCATGAGAATCATGATATTTTGTTCTATGCGATTGAATGTTGGTACATATTAGTAGTTCTATTGAGACAAAAAAACTAGACAAGATTTTATCTACAAGTTTTCTGAATTCTCTTCCGCTAATCAATCTGCTCGGGCAACATTACTGGCCCCACATGTGGAGATTTTATATGGTATATACTATGGATACATATTTGGAAGTTAAAATTCCAAAAAAGGTAAAACTCTTCATAAAGTCTAACACATTGTTTAAAATGGGGTTTCCAATACATCCCGTTTTGATTACATGTTATGTCTTGCTCAAGAAAACTTAGTTTACGGCTGGTCAGAGGAAGGAAGGGTATGCTTCTAGGATAGATAATATCATTTCCTCCTCATCTATTTGTGATATTTTATTGGATGCTTATTTGTAAATGTTGATGTTGCCAACAAACACTGCTGAATGGGGAACTTCAAAATCTTCTCCAATGTCCTGTGGATGTAATTACATGGATTTCAATGAGGGTTTAAAATCTCTTCTATTTGAGAATACAGAAGCTCATCTATCTGGATAGAGCACTATTTATTCCTCAATAACTACTGTTGTTCTTGGGAATTAAGTCTTTTGTAACTATTTGTTCCTTCATTGGGTATTTTATAGAGAAAACTGCTCATTATGTATCTTTTTGTCATCAATTTATGGAACCATTATCCTTCATTATGTATGTCATTTTTTCCAAATATTTTCAATATTATAATGAACTATTATGTTTGATAAATAGTATTCAATAGTTAATAATAAGAATTATATTATAGTGTCGTGCATCACATGGGTGGAGTACTTGTTATATATAATTTTTTGATTTTATTTAAGTGTGAAATCAATCAGAAAGGATAATGGCTGATAAATTCACTACATTTATCATTCAATGCTAACTAGGAACATGTTTTATACATTATGATTCATTGGATGAAAAATTTTCCAACATCAAAATTATGGAGGTCCATGGTTTTCCCAGAAGGTTCCCAAACCCCCACATAACACCTCTAACATTATTTGGGTTGGTAATTTATTATTTATGGTGATCCATTTTAAATATATCACGTTAATGGTGGATTGTTAATTTCAACATCATATTATTCCTTTTATCTCAAAATTTTCCCTATATTATCTCTTACCTTAATGAGGAATGGTCCCAGAATATCTAGTATAAAATATTTTAATTTTTGGTTATTTTACTATAAAGATCATGACTAGTCTATCTCAATCTTTAAAATATATAAATTTTGTGGAAATATGAAAATGATAATTATAATATTTTTTAGTTATATAAATAACAATTTTTTCATATAACATTTATTTTCTGGATCATTATTTTGATTTCTTATCCATATTTTATTTTTAAGATACATATATAGTATTTATTGTGTATTTTTATATATGTTTTAAAAAAATATTTATGAAAATTAAATTTCATTTAATGTGTAACATGATCAATATAAATATATATTTTCCACACTATGTGTTTAATAAAATTTAAACAAGTTTTTTGGATGAAATTTGATTCTATATTTATAATTGGATTCATCATCGATTTATAAAAGAAAATATTTATTACCTTTTATAAAATGATGAATAGTTATATCCATGTTTGGAATTTTGTATAACTACTGTAATTTATTTAAACACATTAAAATGTTATTATTAATTTTGAATATTTAATCATTATTAATAATCATATAGAATTTTTTATTATCAATGAATTTTAATATATTTTTTATTTATGGGTAATATAAATGATAATATTTAGTTAGATTGATTTTTAATGATTGGATTTTATAAGTCAATATAATAATCAAAAATAAGAAAATTTTACAACTCTTTACGAGTCATATTTTAGTTGTCATCGTATTTTTATAATACCTATTGATATTATTATTTTATCTCACTAGTGTAACTACCCTTTTACTTCAGTCAGCATTGTTGAGGGTGTTTCTCTCTGATCCAACTAATATGATACTATAATATTTTCAATATGCATAAATTATGATTTTTTTTTCATATTAGGATTTTTTTTATTATTGATTTTTTTTTTGTTTTTTATTCAATTTCATTACATGTTTTAGATTTTTCATGGGCAATTTTGTTCATTTTTTGGTTTTTATAATTTACTAAGAGTATTTATGAATGTGTTGTAGTAAATTTTTACATACCTCTATATGAAAAAAGAATCTTTTTAATTTGATTTAGAATATAATTCTTGTTATGTCTTAGATATATATATATATATATATATATAATTAATGATAATTTTTAACTAGACTATTTACAACGACATTCCTACATATATAGACATAGTGATAAATGTTTTAAATAAATTTAACCAATCTATTTGTTAGAGTGGAATGTTATTTTTTTTAGCTGGATCTATAAAAACATTGGTCTGTGTTTGGTGACCTCATAAGAATTTAGAATTATATGTATTTAGAATGTCGGAATATTTTATCTGCTATTTTATTTTTATACCATAAAGGTCCACATCATCTATTTACATCATTTTTTCTACATTTAAACATGTATATATCGTATATTACTATCATTATATTTTGTTATCCCTTAATTTTTTAGATGTTTAATTTCATTGATAATTTTATTACTTATTTTGATATTACATTGTTAGATTATTCAGATATTATTTGGATTTTAATTTTGGTAAGTTTTTAATTTTTTATATGATATCCCGAACATGGTGACATAATACATTATTTCAAGAAGTGATCTATTATTCTGTTAGATTTTGTTTTTAGATGAATAAATTATTCCGAAAGGAAAATACTTAATAAAAATGTCTCATGTGGTGGACTATGGTAATTTGGGACACACTATAGTAATTTTGGAATATTATATATTTGTATCTGGATGTGATGATCTCGTATGAAATATTACAATACCTTTATATCATCTGATTTTTCTTGGGTTTTATCTATTAATTATTATTATAATTATACGTATTAGTGTATATAATTAATTTATACATTTTATATTTATAACAACATATATAGATAAATATTTAAAATTGGTTTAAATAAATAATGATTGATTATATGAGTCTCCTTTGACATCAATTCTATCTCAAAATACATGTTATCTCTATTGTAAACTGGTATTGTCCAATTAATCAAAACTATATTTAAATTTCAACTATTTATTATTTTTTTAAATATCACTAATAAAAATATAAACATTTTATGATTAAATGTAATATTTAACAAAAACTTATTAATATAACCATATTATACTAGTTTAAAATTTTATTATAAAAAGTATTTTGATTTAATTAAAAAAGTGTCCAAAAACAAAATATTATTTTTTATTTATCCTATAAATTTCATTCATAAATAAAATACTCTAAATTCAATTAAAACTATAAAATATTAAATATTATTATAATAACCTCATGGTTATTAATTCCATTTTAAAATATAAATATTGATGAAAATAATATAAAAAATATTTTATTAGTATTTCCACCAATTTGTTTCTTAATTTAATAATTATATAGTTTTAAATGAGGAATCTAAAAAATTAATTAATCTATAATAAATTAATGTTAATTAGAATCTATGAAAAATATTTTATGTCATTTTTCATTTAGATAATTTTAAATCCTATACAATTTTATTTGACGGTCTCAATCAAAATGTAAAAAAAAAGAAATCACTGAAAGTCAATGTCCTTAAATATAAAACCAAAACTCTAATATAATTTTGCAATTAAATAACTCTAAATATTCAAATTATTAAAATTATAAACATCTTGACCTCAGTGATAAAATAATACCCAAATATTCATAACCAATTTAATTTGGTGAGACATCAAATAGGGAAATCTTATTTACCATTAGTTTGATACAATTTCCTTGGAATCAAGAACTACCTAGGGAATAATTTTTCAACTATATATCCAAAATTTTATTTCATTAATAAAGTATATATTATATTACAAATATATATCAGTATTTGAAATGATTCAGTAATGCTATAAAATAGGTTCCAAAACAACCCAACAAAATGTACAAATGAATAGTAAATTCCTATTTCCACATTAAATATATTCATGAAAAGAAGACCACACCATTCTTATGAAAAACACCACCACAGTCAAGATGATCCATGAAATTATAATCATTAGAAAATATAATGTCATATTACACCTTCTACTGAATGATGTGTGTTAACATAATATATTGTTATGAAACCACCATTTGCTTCATAATGATACCTTCTAATAAAAATGAATTATTCTATAATAAATAATGTAAATAGATGATAATTTTTTTAAAAAATTTTAAAATAATGCATAGAAATCAAATATTTTCTACATTTTTTGTACATTTCCACATAAACTAGTTTTTAATGAAATTAAATAACATTTAAATATATAATTAAATGGTATGAAATGAAGTAAATTTGAAATTTGGAAAAATTAGGTACCTATAAGTGAGGATCCTCATAAAATTATTATAACATACCTCAATCTTATACTCTCTAAACTCATTGAAATGGGTTGGATACAAAACCTCGAACACACCTCCACATACACCATAGGCTACAGATTAGTAGTACGAGTGTGATATTTTTAGTATTGAAACTATACACCCTGTGTAATGACCAGTTTTATTGGGGTCTATTTTGTGACTCCCCAAGATGACCTCCAATAGGAATGGAATTAGATACTAGTGCCCAGTAGGCATAACACTAACATGGGAGGCCTTATCATAGGTACATGTACACACACAATCATCTACAAGCATATAAAATGCTGAAATATAAAAAACAACTAACAATCATGCAGGCTTACACATAGTTATTTTAACAAGAATATGATATCATGTAATGGAAAGTGAACACATCTAAATACAAGCTCAGAAATATGTGTCTAAAAAAATATTCCAACCTGACTATTAATAATGTGGATTGTTGTGAAATTAAATTGCAACACAGATTTGTATCTTTTGTCTCACTAAGAACCATGTGGTCCTACTCCTTCTATGACTATGTAAAAATTCCAATCATCTATAGAATACCCAAAACGTGTGGGAAATTCTCATTCAGGGGTGAGTATAACAATACTCAGCAATACACCATGAAGCCAAAAAGCATACATCAAATAAAAAAATACACTCATATCTCAACAAGTGTATTTTATAGAACATATAACAAGAATATCAACATATATTCAACAAATACACACAGTCTAATGGTAATTCACTACTATAGTATACTAGTCTAGGATTCCATCTCGATGAATCCACAGGCACTCATCAGGGAGTACAATCTCTTCGGTCTGATATCACTGATAACATCTATTTGAGAGGTAGTTCTTGTTTTGTCTCTTCAATATAAACACACAACAAATGTCAGGAGAGAATTTGAAACACATATGAGTATCACTGCCATGGACATTAGGTGATGCCAAAAAATCAATCTCTATTAACCCTTTAATAATATAATCTTCACCCATCTAGTATTTTTCATGAGGATAACATAAACAACACCATGGGAAAGAAGATGAATATAGGATATATGTTCAGGCCTCATGGATGGATTCCCTCAACTCTATCTATAAAGTCACAATGAAGTGATCAAAATCCTATGAGTTTGAAGAATTTATTTAGTAAACCATAGGTAAATGATAATGGGGGACATACACTAATGAATCTTGTCCATGATAAATATATAAAGATATCATATCCATTTATAAAAAATTACACGGTGTTTATATGGGTTACACGACTTGTCCCTTGACACCAGGTTGTTCCCATGTAAACATCTTGTGTTTATAATCTATTTTTGTGTACCTGTATATATTCTATATTTTCCCCATTTAGTCTACGAATTCTGCATCACATTACATTGACCTATGTACATGTCCATTTGTACTAATACACGACATATCCCATGTAATTGTACTAGGTCATGTTAATGTGTGGGAGTACACAATGTGATCCAACCTATGTATCCAGCCCATGTCTATATATTCTCCAGGGTATATGACGGGCCACTAGTGTGGGGTCACACTCATTTTTAAAATTTGAAATGATATTTTATCGTTAAATCATACCTAAAAGACTATATTCTACAAATAGATCCCCACACTATGTGTAGATCTGAATTTCATGTCATGTAATGATGATTTTATTTGAAATCAATAATTGTATCTGTATATCTTGGCCATTACATCATTCTTTGATATAGTTATTTCATTCCCAAAAAAACAAATATAGATACTAATAAATTTATTCCATATCTAAATCAAAAAAATCAGGTCTTCAATACACACATAAAATGGGATCATTGTCGTTATTCATTTCACATCAATGAAAATGGGAATTAGGTATCTACATGATCTAATTCACTACCATTTCTATCTTCACACCAACATTATGTCTCACCAATACTAATTTTATGATATCACATTATTGAGCTATGGAATGGGTCTCCATTGATCTATTTAATGGGTTATGTTGAACCTTTTTCCAATCATGGAACATCATGGGTGAATGAAGAACCCGAGGAAAAAATCACAAGAACAAATTATAATAATTAACTTCGATCAATTTTCTTGTTAATATAGAATCATTTATGTGATAATAGGAATGATAGAATCATCAATTTAAAGTAGTTATCCCTGAATTAATCTACCATAATCGAATCATGTAAATAGTCCATGAAAAAGATCAATCTATTATTCGATTGATCTCCTTTCATCATAGGAAATCAATAAAATGTAATAAAAAAATCAACTTAATTCCCTACATAAATATGGATCAATCAGTAATGATGAGTGATGAATCACCATTTTTTTGTGAGATCATTCAATTCTGTCACATTTCGGGAAAATTATCCTTTATAACACAGTCTCCCACTAATGAAATCTCATTTTACACTCTCCAAAGGATCTCTGTAAGAACCCGGTTTTTTAGAACGGGTCAAAATCTCGACCCTGTTTGAATTTATGACTGGTTTCTAAGTAAATGAGATAAAATTGGATATTTCTGGAAATTTCTAGACTACACACCATGTACATTTAAGTACATGTCATGTATATGTTAAGTGAGTGTCGGTCGTGTGCTCGCCAAGTATATGTCGTGCGATGACAGGGTAGAAGTTTCTTACTACACGGCGTGTAGTTTTAAACATGCAGTGTTCCCACGACTGTGTGGTGGCCATACATGGCATGTAAGCCTATTGTCCAGGTTGAACTAGTTACACACCATGTTCCCCATAGACACGCCGTGTAGTCTAGCTGTGTATGAGGGATAAACAAGGCGTTTGGGTAAGTCGGCAAGGAAGAGAAGAGAAACCTGGTACACGCCGTGTACCCATCGGTACACACCGTGTACGCATGTCGACAGGTTTGGAAAGTATGGAAGTAGAATTCAACATTCTTATGAATAGTTAAATGACCTACACGACTTGTAGTCATGTAGTAAATGTCGTGTAGTTTCTTTTTTTTCGTTAAAACGGGAAATAGCCTCGTATTGCGGTAGAACCTCCATTATTGATACCAGTATCGCGAACCAAGCTAGCCGGACAACATTCCTTCTCCCTATCATCTGTCCAAAACCCGATTCAAACTCTGATTGATGTGTTGGAACCCCCACGGTAAGGCCTTGATTCCTCTTGGGCGGTTTTGTTTGATTTTCATTATAGAAAAAGTTATAGGTGTTTGAACGGTATTGAATCTTTTTTAGATTTACAGCGTTTAAATCGAATTGGTGGCTGTTACCGGAGGAGTAGCATTGTAGGAGTCTTAGGTAGGTGGTCCATACCTCATTTTTCATTTTCATGGTTGTTTGGGTAACGCAGCCTTCGGTGCGTTTTTGGGTATTTTGAGTAGGACCCATTTTATCTGCTTTTAATTAATGAATTTCTTATTGGACCTATGGGACGCCTTTGGGTATGTCTTGTTACCAGTTTGCATGAGCAGGATGGGTGAGGGGTCGTTACTCATCAGGGCATTTTGGTCGGTGAACGCCAGAATGGTTTTAATTGAAATATTCATGTGTTAAACTGTTGAGTTAAATTTATTAAAGCCTGATATAAATTGCTAGAGGCATTTAAGACCTCAATGCCGGTATGGGATAACACCATCCATAGTTCAATTCAACTATTTAGTTTGGTTTTCCTATTTGTGTTTTTTGGTTAAATATGTTATATATGCAATTGCTGAAATTGCATCTGCTGGACCCTTTGGGTGGTGTTGTTCATGGCCCGGATATTCTTGAGTGATGAGGATCACAGGTTGGTCTTGGCCCGGGTTACTTTGGGTGGTTTTGACCACGGGATTGGGTGTCATGGATGTTGTCTTGAGGCAGTACGACTGTCAGGTTGGGCATGGCTCGGGTTACTAGGATGGAAATTCCATCAGACATTAGCGGCCTGGTCGCAGGGACATGAGGTGTCAGATGAGTTGGTGTCTTATGTAATATTTTTTGTGATTACCACTCACCTGGAACTTTTTGTAGTGTGCACATACAATACTCCATGATGAGGTGGTTTTGACCACTCGTGCAGGTAGATGCCCCCATAGTTGCAGTTAGGTATTTTGGTTGGGGGTGCTTGCTGTAGAAATCCATGTGGGAGGTTAGGATCCTTCAGGGGATAGCATTGAGACTATCAGTTTGGTGGCTGAGGCTCACCGTGATTTGAGGGCATACATCGATGTTCCTCCACGTTACTTCTTGGGCGTGCCTTCAGGACATCGGTACTTGAGACACAAGGTGTCATGAGGCACATGGTGCCGGGTTACTAACCTTGTGCATGCCTTTGGGATGTCGGTACATGAGACATGAGGTGTCAGGTGGCACATTGTGCCAGGTTACATGACAGAGATTCTAACGTTGGCCGAAGTGGATGACACTCCATGGTGGTTGTTGAGAACCAGTGGTGTTTGTGTGTACTTGTGCACTGTACTGTTTACTTCCTTCCTTGTAAATTAATGATTTCTTAAACACATATTTGGTATGCACCGTTGGGTGGTATCCTACAGAGATTTGTATCACACCCTGCACGTGCCCTTTGGGACGCATACAGACTTTATGGATCTATGTGCAGGAAAGAGGAAAACTTCAAGAGATGGGTTGCATTAGTTGTTTCATGGAGATGGTATGGACCTTGATGTCATACCTAGCTGGGTTTTACCTTGTTTTGTTTTCTTTTCTATATCGGCTTGCATACTCATTTTATCTACTATTGGTCAGCCATTTCTACCCTTTTAATATTCAGTTGTGTATGACCTGCTTTGGATGCATGTTTTACTTTTCAGTAGCAGTTACATGTTATTATCATGCTGTTGTGTTTATTTCTACTGATGTTGTTAAATTTACTGCTTCTGTTGTTTATCTATATTGATTATTCTTCCGCTCTACAGGTCTGGTTCGAGTATGATGAGTCTTTTATTCTACTGTATCTTTATTGTTATACTCGGACTAGTACCCTTATTATGATCCTACTAGAGTGTATATCCTTCCCACTATACCTAACAGACCCTTGATGATAGGCGGCAGCCTTTGGAATTCAGGGGAGGTGTGCCTAAGGTAGTAACACCCGACCCGTTTGGCACTTTTCGGGTGGCTGGTCAGGTTCGGGTCGTTACAAAGTTGTATCAATGGATTTCTTGACAGGGATTTAGTAGCAGTATTTTATTGGATACTAATGAGACTGAGAATTCTCTTCTATTATAGCTGGTTTTACTATTTGGGATATGGTAGACTGGAGATAGGTTATTACTGGAATGGTGCACTTAACTTGTGCTTGGGTGCCTTCAACCCCAGGTATGAGGAATGGACCATGTTTCCATGGTTGGGAATTTCTGTCTGCTTTTTGCTCAGATTGTAGTTTATATGATTTCCATCTAAGTGTCTCACTTGGTGTGTTATGTTATTGATTGTGATATATGACCCTTGACCCGGTGTGGTAAGGGATAATTGGACCTTGTCCTGGTATGGCAAGGCTTGGTTTCTTGGCTTTTAATAGGAACCTTTTAGGGTATTTCAATTTCATAATTGCACGTATGCTTTGTGATGTGATAATACCATATGAATAAAAATAAATTACCATGATTTATATGATTTGAAATGTGAATTTTTTAAATTCATGATAGAATTGATAGTCGTGGAATTGTGTACGCCACACTTTATATTTTCTTGAATTGCATGTTGTAAGATATTTGGGTCTGGCTCTTATGATAGAAGGTAGGTACTATGACCAAGGTAGTGTAACTGTCATGATTGGGTGACTCGGTCATCGGTTTGAGGCAACATGAGTTTTGAGAATGGGAATGGCCCAAGGTACCATTGATACTTGTCTCTGTTGAGGGCAAGTAAGGAGGTCGTGAGGTCGGGATGCCAAGGGCATTGGTTGCAATAGGGGAGAGTAAGGGTAGTTGTTATGCACTACCTTTTACTGCTTTCCTTATCTGTGTAGAATATATTGTTATATATATGTATGAGATGTATGACCATTTATGGTATTCAGCAGCATACTCCACCACGACTCAGTAGAGCATCAGGAAAGAGATGATACAGTGCCGCAGGATCAGGGGAAGAATTTGGTATAGGTAGATCACGAGCAATAGGTATAGGCTCAGGGACAGGGACAGGTTCAAGATCTAGTGAAGGTAGGACATCAGCTGGGTTTTTCAACATTAGGACCATGGAATAATGAGCAGTTCTAGGCAATCCTGGTATGTGTCTTGCAGAGGATTGGTAGCAGCATGCAGGGTATAGAGCCATCTATGGAGTTTCTAACGCGGGAGTTCCAGTCGTAGCACCCGCTGCTTTTTCAGGGTGAGGGTGGTCTGCAGGTGGCTGAGAACTCGATAGAGAGTATGAAGATGATATTTGAGCAGCTCGAGACACCTCCAGGGAGGAGGGTCAAGATGTCGACGTACATGCTGAGAGAATCGGCAAATCGTTGGTGGGATGTACAGGTTCAGGCTCATATGAACGAGGTACTAGCTTAGAAGGACTTAGAGGACATGTTCTTTGAGAACTTCTATCCATATACACTGAGGGCATAGAGATATCGGGAGTTCTTGGGTCTTCAGCAACGAGACATGTTCATCAAGGACTACACACTACTTTCAAAGAGTTGTCTCACTTTTCACCTGGTATGGTAAGAGATAATGCGGCTAGGGTGAGGCACTTTGAGGATGGATTGCGACACGCCATTCAGGTCCAGGTGAACATCTTCAGGCTGGGTTTCTTCTCCGAGGTGGTGAATAATTCTCTCATAGACGAGGGCAATGAGAGAGAAACGTCTCACATGGGTAGGGAGACAGTATCGGGTGACAGTTCAGACCGCAGGTTGTGAGGATGGGATGAGTTCTAGCATGTCAGTCAGGCTAGGGATTCAGCTAGACCACCTCATGTTAGTTCTTAGGTGATTTTATTTCAGTGTGGACAGTTGAGATATCTTCGGGCGTAGTGAGATAGGCCTCCGAAGGAGTTTCGGGCTTGTGGATAGGATGGGCATCTGGAGAGGTTTTGCAAGCAGCCTTCTTAGATAGCCGACAGGCAGGGACTAGGACAGACTATAGCGTCTGGAGTTGGTTCAGGCTCGGTACCCAGAGAGGGTAGTCAAGGTTCAGCTATGCGCGGATTTCATGACAGAGATGGTGGGACCCAAATGACAGGTTAACAGCTGGTGACTGAAGTAGCACCTTAGGGAGTTCAGGCATTAGGCAGTCGTGCTTCAGGCCAGGTGCATGCTGTAGAGGAGCCAGAGGCTGAACAGCCTGGTGAGCTAATGATAGTTATAGGTACACCGCAGTGTGGCCATGATCTCCATGTTTCCTTTTTGGTGTGACCTGTAGAGGCATGTCTGTCTTGAGTGCACGGGGTGCGCAGGATCTGTGTGGACTGACTAGATTCTAGTCAGTGGGATTGGGACCATATCGGGTGAGTGATATATTATATATATATAATTATGAGATGTGTAGCATCAGGGAATCGAGAATGTGGGTTACTTGAGGTGCTGTTGGCATTGGGGCATCATTGAGGCGGTTTATTTGAGGTACTAGGCACCAGGACCCCATGGAGGCGGACACTGAGGCGGTGCGAGCTATGTTGGGTGTCAAAAGTGACACAAGAGCACCAATGGGGCTTAGGGGTGACAATGCATCATGAAAGGACCATGCGTTCGCGAAACAGGTTAGTAAACCCTTGTTTGTTTTGTGTTTTTTTTTGGGTTAAGACCGGTTCTGACGATTCATAAGGTGGGGATCCCCCTTGAAGAGTTTAGCTGGGACCGTTGAGACCGGGGAGGTCTTGGTTACTTTAAATAGGGTGTTATGTACGGTGCCATCTCCAGGTTTCGTCTGATATCTCAGGGACGATCTATGTTAAGGTGGGGAGTTTGTTATATCCTGGGTTTTTAGAACGGGTCAAAATCCCGACCCTGTTTGCATTTTTGACTGGTTTCTGAAGAAACAGGGGAAAATGGGAAGTTTCTGAAAATTTCCAGACTACATGCCATGTATTTTTAAGTACACTCCATGTATATGTTAAGTGAGTTTCGTCCATGATTTCTCAAAGTACATGTCGTGTGATGACCGTGTAAAAGATTCTTACTACACAGCGTGTAGTTCTAAACACGTCGTGAACTGACGACCGTCTGGTGGCTATACATAGCATGTAAACCTATTGGTCGGGTTGAACTAGGTACATGCCGTGTTCCCCTTGGACATGCCGTGTATTCTAGCCATGTATGAGGTATATACATGGTGTGTGGTTAAGTCGGCGATGAAGAGAAGAGAAACCCGCTACACATAGTGTACCCATCGGTACACGCCATATATGCATGTCATTAGGTCTGGAAAGTAAGGTGGTAGAATTCAGCCATATTATGAACAGTTAAATGACCTAAACGGCGTTTAGTCATGAATTACATGCTGTGTAGTTTCTTTTTTGCGTTAAAATGGGCAGTAGCCTCGTATTGAGGCAGAACCTCCATTTTTTATGCTGGTTTCGCGAACTAAGACGACCAGACCTTTTTCTTTCTCCAGATCGTCCGTCCGAGACCTGATTCATACTCAGATTGATGGGTTGGACCCCCACGGCAAGGCCTTGATTCTTCTTGGGCCATTTTGTTTGATTTTCATTATATAACGAGTGATAAGAGTTTGAATGGTATTAAATCTTTTGTATATTTACTTTGTTTTAGACCGAATTAGTGGTTGTTACCAAAAAAGTAGCATTGTACGAGTCTCATGTAGGTGGTGCGTACCTCATTTTTGGTTTTCGTGGTTGTTTGGGTGACGCGGCCTTCAGTGTGTTTTTTGGTATTTTGTGCGGGACCCATTTTATCTCTTGTTTATTATTGAATTTCTTGTTGGAATAATGGGATGCCTTTGGGTAGGCCATGTTACCAGTTTGCGTGAGCAGGCCGGGTGAGGGGTCGTTACTCATTGGGGCATTTTGGCCGAGGAATTCCAGAATGGTTTTAATTGAAATATTAATGTGATAAACTGTTGAGTTAAATTTATTATAGCCTGATATAAATTTCTATAGGCATTTGAACCCTTAGTGCTGGTATCGAACAACACCTTGCATAGTGAAATTAAACTATTTAGTTTATTTTTCCTGTTTATGTTTTCTGTTTAAATATGTTATAAATGAAATTGCTGAAATTTCATCTGTTGGACCCTTTGGGTGGTGTTGGGCATAGCCCGAATATTCCTGAGTGATGCGGATCACGGGTTGGGCTTGGACCGGGTCACTTTGGGTGGTTTTGACCATGGTATTGGGCGTTATGGGCATTGTCTTGAGGCAGTACGACTGCCAGGTTGGTCATGGACCAGGTTACTGGGATGGCGATGCCATCAAACATGAGTGGCATGGTCGTAGGGACACGAAGTGTCGGATGAGTTGGTGGCTTAGGTATTATTTATGGTGATTACCTCTCACCAAGAACTTTGAGTAGTGTGCACACAGAAATACTCTGGGAAGAGGTGGTTTTGACCACTCGTGTGGTTAGATTCCCCTGTAGTTGCGGTTAGGTATTTTGGTTGGGGGTGATTTCCGTATAAAGCCACATGGGAGGTGAGGAGACTTCAGGGGTAGCATTGAGACTATCAAGTTGGGTCTGAGGCTCGCTGTGATTTTATGGCAGACATCGTTGTTCCTCCTGGTTACTTATTGGGTGTGACTTCGAGGCGTTGGTACTTAAGACACAAGGTGTCAGGAAGAACATGGTAATGGGTAACTATCCTTGGGTGTGCCTTTAGGACGTCGGTACTTGAGACACGAGGTGTCAGGTGGCACATGGTGCCGAGTTACATGACAGAGATTCCGACGTTGGCTGAAGCAGGTGACACTCTCTGGTGGCTATTGAGCACCAGTGGAGTTTGTGTTTACTTGTGCACTATACTGTTTACTGCATTCCTTTTAAATGTATGACTACATAAACACATATTTGGTAGGCACCGTTGGGTGGTATCCTACTGAGATTTGTCTCACACCCTGCACGGGCCTTTCGGGATACATGCAGAATTTATGGATCTTCATCCAGGAAAGAGGCCAGCATTAGAAGCTGGGCTGTGTTAGTTGTTTCATGGAGATGGTATGGACCTTGAGGTCATACCTAGCTAGGGTTTAGCTTGTTTTTTTCTTATCTGTATCGTCTTGCTAACTTGTTGTAGCTACTATTGGTTAGCCATTGGCGCCCTTTTTATATTATATTGTGTATGACCTTATTTGGATGCATGTTTTACTGTTCAGTAGTAGTTACATGTTATCAGCATGATGTTGTGTTTATTTCCACTTCTGTTGTTATATTTACTGCTTCCATTGTTTATCTATATTGATAATGCTTCCGCTCTGTGGCTCTGGTTCGAGTCTGCTGAGTCTTTTTCTCTACTGCATATTTACTGTTATACTCGGAACAGTACCCTTATTATTATCCTCCTAGAGGTTATAGGCTTCTAAAAATACCTAATAGAACCTTGCTGCTATTGCACATCCTTTGGTGTTCAGGGGAGGTTCACCTAAGGTAGTAACACCCGACCCGTTTGGAACTGTTCAGGTGGCTGGCTGGGTCCGGATCTTTACACTCTCTAATGATTCCCAAGGTTACATGGCTAACCTGGAAAATTTTCTATCAGTCTTTATTTAATGAAATATAATTAGGTAAATATATCACTAAAAAAACTAACAAATAATATAATTTAATTAAAAAATTTATTCCTTTTACGTTGGTGATGAATTTTCCAAAAACAACCCTCACCATCTATTGTTATAAAGCACATGTGGTAAAAATCATATTATCAACCAAACGATGCCCTTGGATATTCGATATGGACACCTGTTTAGAACTTATTACACTTTTTTGGAAAACCTCACCCTCATGAAATTTAATATATTTATTATATTTCAAACATGTATTCTGGGTACATCAGACCATGGAATTACACTTCATCTCCTTATATGGTCTTGAAAATACTCTATACTATATCCAAAAACATTACACGGAAAATATGATTCATTGTATTATCCTTGCCTTGGGTATTTACATTAAAAATATTCAACATAATTTTGACTCAATATGATGTGGATACTAAGAACAAATCTTTTCCTCCCACTACAATGTTATCTATTAAAGATTCTTGTGCTACAATCATCCACCCACTAATGGAATTTCTCACTCATTGAGGATCCTCTCTTTCCAATCACAGTTCTCTTCCTAGTACTCAGTAATTTTAGATCCATAATGGATGTCCATATCTCCTAATTCGATAATGTCTGATGGGTCGTCCACATACCTCATCAACTATGACATGTGAAAGATGTTGTATACCTAGTATAATTCTAGATGTAGTAATAAGTTTTATGCCACTGTTGTAACTCTAGTTATAATCTATAGATGGTAAATTAATATCGAATATTTCTTTCAACCCCATCCAAATCACCATAATCCACATTGGAGTGAAACATGTCGGAAAACATTGTCTCCTTCCTAAAACTACAATGGCCTATATCATTTGTTAGTATAAAACTATTGATAGATATGTATAGTCTTCAAAAAATACTGGATCATATTTCCTTTCTCAGAATTAAATCACACTAACATTGATCCAATGACATCAGACTCATGTTGGTCAGTATAGAAAAATAGTGACCTAAAGGGTTTCTCATACTAAGCCTCAGATGGTTCCCAACGGATGGTGGAATAGTAACTGTTGTCATAAATTAATATCACTACTTTTAGGTGATACTCCCAACTATTTACAAATTTCAATATGTAGGATCACATCATGTCCACATGAAAATTGAGGGTTCGCCCGGTCTTACCATTGGTTTTGGGTTGGAATAATGAGATCAAGTGGAACGGAGTACCAAATGCCTCGTGTAATCCATTCCAAAACTAGGATGTGAAGAAAAAATAATAGTTTTAAATAATAATTTATGGAAATCCTTGTAAGAGTAATATCTCCTACACATAGATGTGTCACATGCTGCCTACTAAACAATTCCTCCAAAATGAAAACAATTGGGCTGACATGGTGAGTCGATCTATGTTCACAGCGATGGTATATTTTTCACTAATTGTGTATGGTAATATAGACACAACATCAATTTATATCCCATCCCACATATATTATATCACAAAAATATCTTGATTTAAACCTACTGGTACTTGTTACAGAACCTTTACTTTCTGACATGTAAGGCATCATGTGACAAACTCTGCAACTCCTTCACTCATCCATGGACATCAAAACTAATTTGAATATGATGGAACATATTTTCAACTACTAGATGTACCTCCAATGTATATTTATGAAAATATATAATAACTACATTTTTAATGTCATTGGTATTATCTTGTTTCCTCTGAAAAGAATGACTGCCTCATCACCATTTGAAAATCAATCATGAGTATATCTAGGTGACATCTGAGTGCATAGGTCCTCATAGTTTTTAAACCTTAGTTGTGTATCCCTGAATCATAACAAGAGAATAATGGTGAAAAATTTCAACAGGTGGTATTCTTATACATCTCGTTCCACAAAGGATAATTTTATCAAGGACAGTTTCTCTGATTCCTTATGCAGAAATTGTGAGAAAATATATCATGCTAAGAGAATCTGAATAAATGTTCCCATTTCTATCATTATCATCAATTTTGAAGTCAAAATCATTGAAAAAATATAGTCATCACCTTTCTATAATGTTAATATCCTTCTTAGATATTTTATACATGAGAATATTCTTTTGAGAATATAATGTACCCTCATCTCAAATCACATAGTGTCACCACATATTTAGTACAATGACTACTACTTCTAACTCAAAAGACTGGGTCATTTATTTATTCTTAGATAGTGTAAATTGGAAGTAACAATAGGAAATTACCACATTCCTCTACATCATAACACAACCATATTTAGTTCCCTATGCATTATATAACACTACATTATCATCATGATTTTCTAGAAATATCTAGATAGTATAAATTTTAAAATAAATCATCAACTACTAAAAAAAACTTGTTAACCCCTATCTTTCCATATGATTGGATACCTCTGTTAGGAAAATGATTTCATGGGTTTTTATACTCCAAATAAAACATTTATGAATCTAGGACAATATCACATTATCCCAAGAAAACGCAAAACCACTTTCATTATATTAGGTTCCCCCAATAACACACTACCTCAACCTTGTCTAGGTCTATTTCCAATCCATATAATAAGATGACATGTCCTATAATCTAGAACACATGAATCCAAAAATATAACACTGAGAAAAATACATACAACTAGTGCTCTCATAGTACATCTTGAATTATCCTCAAGTGTCTTGAATTATCCTGTTATAACTCCATGAATGCTATGATATCATCTATTTAGACTACCACGAACTGATATAATAGTGTCTGGAAGAAATCAGGCATGAGTCACATGAACACTGATAGGGATTTCTTCATTCTAAAGAGAATAACCATGTTCTCATATTATAAATATCGACATTATAATGTCATCATCAGTATATCATCATCATTTACTTGGAACTAGTGACATAATGACCTAGTGTAAATATTATAGTACCATTTTTCCCCTCTGAACTAATGAAATAAGTCATAAATTCTTTGAAATGGATTTTTTTTCATCACAGAAACATTTTTCATGATTCCTTTTTCCACAAACAACCTCAATCTCAAATATTCATTCTTTGAAAACAAAACTAGGGATTCCCATGAAAAAAATGGTTCAAAAAAAACCCCTTCCTCGAGAATTCCTTTAAATGAACCCTCAACTCATGATCGTCTTTGGGAGGGGTTTGATATCAGGGCATAGATATCTTTTACATTCAATAGTGTAGATCATTGTAGACATCTATCTCTCGATGGGGAGTTAAACATGGAACATCATCAAGGAAGACATAATAATAATCTTCCACAACATTTATAATCTAGAAACTTATAACATTAACTACAATTAGGGTTAGGCTATCCAACTAATGACTAATTGACTACACCATCCAATACTAGGGTCCATCCTTCACTCTGTAGGAGTCCCTTTAACAGATAATGGTACATTTTGTTCTATATATATATAAACATAACATTAATTTTCTAAAATATGCAATATGGTAATAACTATAGATAATCATTCTATATCATGAATGACATCAAATGGGATCGATGATGTTATAAAGATATTCAAACAAAATCTCTCACCTCCAAGGGTCTTGTTACACTATATGCACAGGTTTGTGATCAAATAGACTTCTCATTTAGGGGTCTCAAAGTGTGAGGGTCAATCCAAGGGATCCACTAAAATATCAATGTCTCATTCATTTATTTGGAATGAATGAAACACCTATAACCAATTTCTATCATTACTAAATCTATTGTAGAAAACACAAAAATCGTGCATAAAATCATTCCTAATGTATTTGGGTTGTAATCTTCAAACACTCTTATCTATCCCCTCCCCTATGCCCAGCTCCTTATGCCTGGTGTGGTCCTCCCAGAGGAGGTGGTGGTAACATATAAAATCACCGAGTTGATCCTAATCCTCTCCCAACTCCACTTCAATGCCTGCCAAATTGAGAACATATCCCCTACTACCACTTCATCTGACAATTTGGACAATACATAGTAACTATTTTAGCTCTATGGGGGTCAAATATTGTCATAAAGTATGTCCACTTACAATAAATGTGTAGTAATTCGCCACTATGGGCTGATTCGACCCACCCTATGATCCATGTACCATATATCCTCTATCTTTGGAACACTTCCTAAAACATCATGAACATCTAGGCCCCTAAGAATAATGTTAGCTTCATGCTATCAAGAACTCAGCTCCTACTGGTCTACTGGTCACATCTATTTTACGTATTGACTCATCCAACAAAATATTAACCATTGAATCCTCTGTACAAACATAGAATGGGTATGAATTTATAGATTGATAATAATGGTTTTAATTTGTCTATGAAAACCTTGATCCATGTTCTAACCCCTAATGATCTGATCAAGAACCATATTCATAGAGTACCTGGAGAGGTTGGTAATCTATGATACATAATGACATACTATCATGCTTCCCTTATAAAGCTACATTATTCCGTGGATACATAAATCAATTGGCGTATCTTGTAGAAAATTCTCTATAAAATGAACCTCAAACACATTTCATGAAATGGTAACCTCGTCATAAGACCAAGTCACTAAACCCCAACATCACCATACTGATCCATGAAGAAGAATCACTGTTATGACATCCATATAATTTGATGGTATCTTGTCAAGATGAAAAACATAGGTCACTAACTCAATAAAGACCTCATACACTTGTTGGTTGGCCTTTCCTCATAAACATAAGGAACATTGTAACTGAAACTTTTGATGTGAGATCATCATGAACACATCGTCTGCTAGTATTTTGGGTACCATGTGTTTTTCAATGGTTAGTTGAATAGATTGGACACCACATAGATGTAACACCATAGGAACTGGTCCTTTTATCGATGCCTCATCACTAAGGGGATCATCCTCATTATCTTGATAATGATTCTGAGCTTCAATATGCTACAAGTCATACTAAAACAAATAGGGTGTTCCACAGTCAATGAGTATATATAGAAATATATCATAAGAAGGAAATTAAAGCCACAACCCATTCTTATATGATTCATGTAGAATTGTTTTTCATGCAACTTATGATCTCATGTACCAAGTTGAAAAGCTAGTTTTTCGAGACCATGTGTATGGATTCATCATCTTCTACAAAAAAAATGGAGTCCATGGCCTAAAAAATGAACTTGAAACAAATAACACTATTTTTATAAAACAATATCATAATCTCTGGTCTTATGGGAGAACTAGCAACTCTGAAACAACCCTATCACGAACCATCGTAGCTGGGACAATATAATGACTCCCCAGGCCCCCTCCAATAATCTAGGAGGTGGTGACTAGTTTTGAGTAGTCATATCACTTACTAGAGAGGCCTTATCCTATGTACATAGACACAAACACATCTATAATCCTATAAAATTATGAAATTTAAGCATAATTGAAAACCATGATATCATACATCTATATAGCATTACCAGAGTGTGATTGGACATAATTGAAATTAAACAATGAAAAATAAAAACACACCACAAAGGGTCTGAATCGAACTCTCAACTAGAACGTATATACTAGGGACTACTATCAAAAGTCATCAGAACATGCCTCGGTCTGTCCAGTCTCACTATGGATACTCTTGTTCTAGTCCATCTAGGACTCTAGTAAAAGTTCAATCAACATCAGAAGATAAGACACGTGTGGGAAATGCATGTGATGATGATATTATAACCATTAAGTGAATGAAATTGTAAAGATAAATATAGTAATACAAAAAAAGTAGACTCTACATAAGTATGTCAACAACACATATAAATAGAATATCCATATATACAAAAAAATACACACCATCCAAAGGTATGTCACAGCCACATTTTACCCACCTAGGATTCAATCTAGAAGAATCCAAACGAACTAATTTGGGAGAACACAATGCTGAGTATGATATCAGTGATGAAATTCTTCTTAGATGTACTACTCATCGGTTATCTTCCCCACAAGTACATGATGATGGTCTTAAGGGAAAATGATACAAAAATTTCAATCACATCAGAATACTTGGGGTGATACCAACAACTAAATCATGATTTACCAAATAATTATAGGATTGAATCATATGTAGTAGTGGTCAAAAAATACCATGAAATCTACCTATGGAAGAATTAGCTATAGAGGATCTCACTTAGGGACTCATGGAGTATTTCCAATAACAATCCAAGAATTCCAACATATGGGATCATATTACTAGTAGTAAGAGGTGATTATATAATGGTACCTATGGAATGTATAAGGGGGATGTACCTTAATGAATAATATTTAGTAAATTGAGAAAAAGTACTTTATGTCGTCTTTATAAAGTACAAAAAGTGTACATTTTTTACATATCATGCCCCCTGACCTTGGGTGTTGCCCCCTGACCCTGGGTCCTACCTGTGTAAATCAACCAAATCACATGTTTGTGTCTATGTAGAGGTACATGATGTGTAGATTTCCCTTGTAGTATACCAATGTTATAGTACAAGGCTTCAACCCGTGTACTTGTACACGACATAGATCATGTACTTGATCCAGACCATTTCTGTCTGGGGGAGAGCACAATATGCAGTAACCTATGTACCAAACTTGTGTCTGTTTACACTCTTAGGTACATGCTGAGTCATCGGGGATGGTTCACACACCATTTGATAGGGTCACATTACATTTTATTCTTATCTCATACATAAAACCATAGTATTCTACAATGGGTCCCCACATGGCCTCTAATTCTAGATTATCGTCCATGTAATGAATTGTTTTCAAGAAATCAATATTCGACTCTCCATGTATATAAATTTTATATGGAAATATATTTTGTGAACTCTTTTTTAAAGAAATTTAGATTGAGCCTCATCGAGTCATTCCATCAATGAATAAACAAATTCATCAACATCGATATTCTCATGAAATGGTTTTATCGTTATTAATTATTGAGAACTGATGAAAAGAAATCAGGTATCTAAATATTCTAATTAGATATCATCTCAGTCATGTCACCACTATCCTATTGTGCCCATACTAAATCTACGATTTTAGATTATTTTACCAAGAAACAGTTGCACAATTATTGATCGATAAAAAATATGTTGAACTCTATACTAAAGGAAGAACTCCCAAGGTGAATGAAGAACCAGGGTAGAAAAACACAATATCAAATGAGAGGAATGAAACCATATTTATGATCATGTGGATCTATGTTAATTTCCATGAGAATCAAATGAATAAAACAATAACATTTATAATTACAAAAAATCAATTATGCAATAAACCCCTCTAACAAATAAAAATGATCCAGGGATCAATATGTTTGTCAATTGATCTATGTTAGTCATAAGAAATAAAATATAGGGAATGATAACAAAACTAACTAATGCACTACCTAGGATAGGATAGATCGAAGATGAACAACGATGTGGTATAATAGTAGTTGGAATGATCATGTAATTCTGTCGTTTTCTGATTGTTGATCCTTGATTAAGTCATCCTCCACCAATGGAATCTCGTTTCACTCACTCTATGGGATCTCCAATGAGTTGCAAGATTGTGTGGATAACCATAGAAATTTTCCATAAGTGTTTACTTATGGAAATAGAAATTGTTTGTTTTTTTACTACATAAATGAAACAAATAAAATATTTTAGTTAATTATTTTAATAATTATTTGCCTGTTGTTAAATTTATACAAAGGACTCACGACTAATATGGCTATGTCCTGCATAGGGTAAAATATACATCCCTAACCCAAATGCTCCCTTAAATTTATTATCTAATAACATGTTTAGATTTTATACCCCTGTTCATCTAATAAGTTCATGAATGATATTTAATATGTTTAATATATTTCAAACATATGTTCAGATAACATCTGACATGTGAATCACACGTCGTCTAAACACCATGTCTTGAAAATAATACTTATTATGTCAAAAAATATTACATATAAAATATGAGTCATTACACCATGGTTATAGATATATAACACAATATAAATAATCCAATAAAAATAAATAAATAACAATGTGATGAAATACTAGAAAAAATACAATAAAGAGGAATACTAAAAACCAAATCCTTTATAATACTCGAATAAATAATATACGAATAATGTAATGATGTGTTTGAATTTTAATATATTTCATGATAGATGTAATATAAATTAAAAGTCAACCAAACTCAAAAAAAAATTAATCCTAGTCCCGAACACCATGTCAGTCCAATATCTAAAATCCATCTCATTCTGTAATAAAATAATTAGAAATGAGGTACTTTTCCATTATCCAAACCTATATCCATAAAATCTACTCATGTAATAAAGATAATATTGAATAGGGTGTTAGTATAACTTAGAAGGTCGACACCACCATGTCTAAATGGAATATTTAATAATAATTATACAAGTTAATATAATATCATGTGTTTTAATTAATTATAAAATTTAATTAACACCACCATAACATTCTTCATGAATGTGCCAGAATTTCAATGAGCAGGTATCACATCCTTTCCAACCATAAACATATAACATTCATAAAACATAACCTTCCAAGGTTCTATTCTGGAGTTGATAAGATCATGTATTACAACCATGCTTAACATAACCTTAAAAAAATTGGTATAAATAACACAAATCTAGGCCCGACATTATTTATAAGAATCTCAACATGTAAACTATGCATAGTATGATATATACTAATTTCATAATGTGTCATTGGGACCATCTCTCTATATAATACTTTTAGTATTAGAACTGTGAATATCAAACTAGTTAAGAATTTCAATATGTTTCGCTAGGAAAATCTTGCTATATAATCATTTCATCATGTATCACTGGGTGTATCCCTCTAAAAAACATTTTAGTATGTTTTGGTGGGAAAACCCACTATATAATAATTTCAGTATGTATCACTAGGAATATCACACTATATAATCATTTCAACATGTATCAATAGTAATAACCTACTATATATTAATTTTAGCACATATCACTTGGCATAAACAACTATATAATAATTTCACCATGTATCATTAGTCAAATTTTCTATATTCACTTTCTAAATTTTAATCATAACCAAAGTCATAGAAATGAGGATATCATATTATCACAATATATAGCCCAAAGGATAATTATAAAATCCACCGTTAAACATAAAATTTTACATTTTACATAAATGTTTTTCATGACCAATAACATTATAGTTATCTCAATATACAAGACAAACTATGGTCAATCTATTTCATGGAATAACCAACAATCCATGTAATTCAAGACACACTTAAATCCATTAAAAATACCGCATATATTGAAGGTATAACTAACCATAATGGTGTGTACAAGCTTGGTAAATAACCAATTGGATTCATAGGTACTCCCATGGAATAATTCGATTCAGTCATTAAATTAATTTGGCACCAGACATGATGGTGTAATTGAAAAATTTCACATAAATGACAATTTTAAAATTATAGAGCTAAGGATTAGTTCCCTTACCTTTAACATGTGTTCAAAAAACTATTCCACTAGAAATATAAAATGGGGAAGTAGGTGCATATGAACATCACAAGGAACATAGATCCAAACCGATCATGATCAAAACCAACAATACACAATGTTAATATATTAAGGGAATTTTTTTGGAGAAACAATACAGAAAAGGGGAATAGTAACAAAACCACTAACCATGTATTGATCACAAATACATGATGTTCATAAGGGAGTTTGGAACTCCAAATATAGGTAAAATGTTCTATATGTTATAGGGGAAGAAGTTTTTTGTGATCTTAAATAAAAAACAATCGCATGACATACCATTAAACTACTGATTGAGGAATTACATACTGTGTAATATAAGTTCCCCTCATCAAATTATTTGTAATGGGATATATTGAAAAACCCTTTTAGAATTATTTATATAATTACTAATCTAATATTACATGAAGTTTAATATAAGTACATGATGTCTATTCTTCTCATCATGTGAACCAGTTCACAGCTTACAACCATTCATAAGATATGTCAAGAAATAAATAAATAGCATGTGTTAACATTAAATAACATGTAATTGTTCACCATATAGTTTATCTTCCCTATTTACTTATAAAACCATGAACCCCCTTCAATGATTCCCAAAACTCCAATATCCCATGGTCACAGTTGACCCAATTATAACCATACTCCATTAACTCAAAAAAACATACATCCTCATACATGAATTCATTTTAACTAACAAAGGCTCTTCAGCTTTTTTAAAAAATGAGCACAACGCCCCAAATGAAAAAAAAATAAAGAGGATAATACCTAGAAAATGGCGTGATATTTCAACTTTCCACTATATAATAGTTCATCCCTAATCTACTCTATTCATCACATTTCGTTCTTAGAGAATAATGTTGGACATTGTGATCACATATCAGACCCCCTCTCCCAAGAGTCCTCTGATGATACCCATGATGGAATTGCCCTCCAACTAATGGTATATTCCTATACTGTATATACTTCTCACAAGGTTTATAAATATGCCTTGGATTATTTTCAAAGGAAAAATAAATACTATTCTAAATGTCTACAATATCTATTGCATGATAATTTTCGGAACAATATCTATGAAGTTGTCTCACATTGAACAAATTGAGCATTTTCTTATAGGACTGTACCAGGGACAATCAGTCTGCCAATGGACAAACACCATCCAAAATCACATACATCAAAAAGTTATTGGTTTCTATAATTCTTTTTTTCTTGATAGAGTGGTTAGAAACTGAGGTTACACCCAATTAGAAATGTGATTACCATCCAAAAACTCCACAATTCTTATCTGCTGGTTATAATATGATTTCTACATTTATCCATGGTCTCCATATATTGTCTGATCAAATTATATTTTTCATAAATCTCATGCATGTGACTAGGCCAAAAAATTGTTGACTCGCCTACCTATAACATAAAATAAGGTATATGGCATGACCTATCATGAAAAACCCTCAAAGGGTTCCATATGTGTTAGTTCCTAAAAACTTTTATTAAATCAAAGCTCTGTGTGTTCTATAATATTTTCCAATGAACCAAAAAAATCTACAATGCATGCCTAGAACATATCCCACAAAACATGGATAGATATATCATATTTTCCTTTAGGATGAGGATGAGAAGATCTACTCAAAAAAACTTGTAATCCAAGATCCTTCTAAAGAAGCTTCTAGAAACGTGATGTGAAACAGTGATCTCAATCAAAAACAATAATCCTCAAGATTCTATACATTTTACCTAACATGAATACAAAAATCCTACCCAGATCATAAATATTGAAGGTTTCCCATTCAAGAAAGAAGTCGTATTCCATCCTCAGTCAACCACGATTCACCTATAAATCATCATTTTGTTTGTTTTTCTTATGTAATAATATCACAAAATCAATAGTAATATCTTCTAATTTCCACTAAATAATTGGAAAATGATGAAAACGTTCATGAAGAATGTGACACATAACATCCACTTTCTGAAAAGTTAAATTTCAATACATAAATCCATCTACCTCATTATTCATTTATGAACACTATTACATTCTATGAATATCCTTATACATATATTTCCATCGGGATGTAAATCCCATCTAGAACATGAAAATGTTCAATACATTATTCACACAGGCCCATAGGAACCAACACTCGGCATGTAAAATAATTGAATATTGTCTTACAAAATAGCATAAAAATGGTTTCTTCACACTATATAAGTTGTCTCTCTATAATAATCCCTCCAGATCAGATAACTACTCAATATTTATCCAGTATAAATGTGAGGGAATAAGAGATGTCAAAGTTAGAGATACTCCTCCATGTGACATATGAACATCTAGAATCATGTCTAAGAAGAGTGATATCACACTCCACTCAATGCAATAATCCAAAAATAAACCTTACAGAGTATTTAGGCATAGGTAATTGGAAATCCTGTTTCCTTTGACCAGTCTATTATCCAACATGAAGACTAAATCTTAGATATAAAATAACCATATTCTCTTTAGATGGGTCAATTATAGCGGATAAATTTTTTACCTGAAGCTCTTATAGTCCATGTATACCAAAAAACACTCACCCAATAGATAGTATCCTATGAATATAAGCTAATTCACAACTAATGCATGCACTATATTTTGAACAGGGTTATTACTCTCATGTAGTCTTGTTTTTTGTTCCATAATTAAGCATATGATCAGCCTACATCAGAACTACTCTAATTCCAAATCACTATGTGTCGTATTACGTGGTATAATATATATGAAGCATTGGTAAATTTTGTATACGGGTTGTGTTAATCATACCCATATTCTCTTAAAACCCCCTCTAATAAAAATATATCCAAAAACACCACATTCTTATTTAGTCGTCACATTGAAGCTGCAAGATTAGATTATTCTAGGATAAGGAACCAATAAAAACCTTATGGACCATGAAAATTATAAATCATGAATAAAATATTGGGGTTCTTCCAAGATACCATGGGTAACAATTTACCTAGGTCAAATAAAAATACTACCTCGATGATTAAATTTTATAAGAAATAAACATTATAAATACAAAAAATAAATTTGATTTTCATGGAGTAAAACCACCCAAATCACAATGTAATAAAAATTATGTCTATATGGTTGGTATAATTTTTCACTGAATGGGTGTGCACAATGATTTCAATGAAAAAACCAGTACAACCCAATCTTAAAAAATATGTAAGGTCTTGTTTTTCAAAATGATGAATATAGTCAATGCATATGTTTATCCAATTGTCCTGAAAACATGCTTATACAATCCATAGGTACTCCTAAAAGATGTTTATGGTATTCCCAATGGTATCAACCAAAAAAAATGTATCCTGATCCCAAATCAATCAAATAGAAGATCTTATCACCTCTCTAATGATCAAAGTAATCACGTATTTATGAAAAAGGATTCCATTTATTCAACATCATCTGATTAAACCTTTGATAATCCACATGTAAGAACAATGTCCAATTATCCTTATTGGGGATGAGAACTGGAGAACCCCAAGAATATGTACTCACCCATATGGAACTATTAGCCTCGAAATCTTCAAACATGATATTCAACTCCTGATGCTATGCTAGTTCTAGACTATTAGGTGGGATAGAATGTGGCTCTGCTCTAGGGACCAACTTAATGGTAAACATGATCTTTTACTTATGTAAAAATTCACAGAACTCAAATATACATACATATTAAAAATGGTATACCACTTGAGGAAGATAATCATAAATATTCACCCCATTGTCTTCAAAAAAGACCAGCAATTTGAGCTGTGATAAATTCTAATTTTCATGGAATTGGTCCTACATGAAAATCTAGAAGATTCGAATAACCCGAGTGGGAATATTTACCTCCATGATTATAAAACGAATCACTTTTTTGATAATAGTCAATATGGTCATTGAATATAATTATACAATTAATTCCCATAATCAAATTGAATCATATCATTTATACCAAGAATGGTTCTCCAAAAACATAGAAACAAACATATCTATATATCACAATTAGCAACATTTGATATTCTCTGCAATAAAAATAGTGTTCTTGGGTAAGAAAAAATACAATATTTCCACATACAAATACTAACTATTTGACATAAGGGAAAATAAAATTGAATGTGATGCTCATATATCAAAAAGAAATAAGAATGGTTAAGTGATTATAGAAACATATATATGAGAGTAAATGGTCATACATCTACAATAGTTGGAGTAATCAACATTACGAGTAGCTAAACATCCCCTATTCCTTGGGATCTAGCATGAATCCCCTAAGATATACCCTTTAACTGATACATAAATTTTGCCACTAGGGTTCCCCATAACCTTACTCAAATAGAATGTCTTATAGAACTCTAGTAACATGTTTCTGGGAGTATTAAAGTCATTTCCAAGTTGTTATACATGTATAGTTCCCCTTCCACTACACTAATGTTTAATTACCCTATAATGAAATATTATATGGAATGATCATGTTCATTATTGAAACTGAATAGTGGGGTATTTACAATGAGGATATTTGTGGCCCATGTTTCCACATTGATATCTTTGAAATGGAAGACAATTATACGATTGTTATCCATATCCTTGATACCTATAATATATTCTGCCTTGAAAAAATATTCATAATGTTATAAGACCCTACATAATTTTTGAAAGCACTATAAAATCAGTTTTAATCTTAAAAACCGTTTTTTAAGTAAATTATGATTTTAATTAAATATTAAATTAATAATATTTAGAAAATTATTTTTCAAGACTGGACTTCAGTTTTGGAATCTACATGTCGAAAAATGGTTGGGGTAAATTTTTGGGATTTTTCTGAGATACTTGATTTTTTGATGAATAGTGAAATACCGTAATTTACAAAATAAGCTAAATAAGCTAATTATAGGATCATATGTGATGTTTTGCTAATGTAAGCCCACTTGGTTCGGGATTAAATTATAAAATTATTATTCTTGAGCGTTCAAGACTCGCTATTTCTTGTATTAGGGGAAATTAATAAACTAATGAATTTTATATTAAGGAAACCCCTCTCCCCTCCACTATAAAAGCCATACTTCACACCCTCATTTCCTCACACCCCTCAAGCTCTAAGACTTCTCTAAACTCTGAAAAAACACCTTCCCTAGCCCCTCCCCCACATCCAAGAGTTTCTGGTCTCATCAAAAGTACATGCTTAGGCCCTTAAGGAGATTCTCAAGAGGAGGATTCTAGAGGTAATGTCCCTCCCTCTTCTCCTTTAATATCCTTTCAAGTTCAAGTTCATTTTCTGATCTCTCCACACCTATCATCAAAAAAATTGTATTTTAACTCTATTATTATACACATATTGTAATTGTATGATTATAATGGTATATTATATCATCCAACCCACTTTCCCTCTTCCTTTTATTTTATTAAAGAGAACGTTGTTCGTGCGGTGTTAATTTATCACCTTCAAGAACGACATGCTTTCTTCTTCCATTTATCCCTTTAGATATGGTCATGAAACCATTTTTATGGTTGAAACAGAATATTTATTATGTATTATGTTCTATTTAAAGTTCTGGAAATAACCTATGGTCATATTACTAAGTGATAATTTAAAACAAGTTTGTTGTGATCCAAAAACCGCCCAAATTGACCCAAATAGCCATCATTGAATTCTTATATAATGTTTCATCCTCATGGATCTAATATAATTCATTAAAAATCCTGTAATATCATTAACTACATTTAATATCATTTCTGTATGTTTACTCATGTTCTACCAAAATTTAAGAATACAAGTGAACCACCAAAGAAAAACCATAAAAACGAACATCCCCGAACAATGTTTTTAAACTCTATAAGTCATACAGAGAAACATAATATGACATAATGAAACCATAATGAACCCTATTAATGAAAACATGGTTTTTTATTTCTAATTAATGAATATAATGTCATTGTATAGGAAATTAAAGAGAAGGAATCATTCAGGTACAAGGTAAGGGGAAATTCTCGAACCCAACTTTCATCCTTCGAGTTCTCCCTCTTTCACTCCATTTTTGATATGGTTACTCCTTAAAGATAATTTTTTAATAATTATCATAACTTTTCTGGGATATAAATTTTTTCCACTAAATTTTATGTCAATCAAAAAATTTTCCAAAAAATTAATTCTTTTAATAACTCACCTTTTACCTCTCATTCAAGGTTGATGGTTCTTGTATATAGTATCTTATTCCCTCTTTCTTTTGGGAACCCAACGCTTATGAATGTGTTATTATGATTTAAAACCCATTCCATTCCATGGTTTAGTTATGTAAATTTTTCATATGTGTTCTATGTGCAAATCATGATGATGATAATTTTATGATGTGACAGGTGCTCCCGGAATTATATAGCGCAATATGAATGTTTCAAAGTGACGGGTGCGCCCAGAATTATACAGTGCTTCAATGCATTGGGTAAAGTGATTAATCTCATGATTAAATATGAATTGATGTGTGAATAAGATTATATCTTGGTTTACATGTATGTGTGGTATTTAACCACTAAGGCATGATGTTTCATTTTTATGCATTGCCAAATTTCAAGTCTTTTATTTATGCTCCTCTCATGTTCAAGATCTTTTGCCTATGTTATAATTATGCTCACCCCTTTTTATGTATATCCTCTGGTGGCAACATTTACAAAGGGGAGGACAAGTTCCAATAAGAATCTAGAGAAGAAGAAATTAAATAAATGTTCATGTTGTTGTGTATTTGTTATGTATGGTCCATGTTTTCCCAAGACACTAAACCTCTGGATCCTCTATGTGTAATACTATTATGTTTTTTATCTATGAAATGATGCAATAGTAATTTTAAAAAGGTCAGGTCTCTATAGTTGGTATCAGAGGCAAGGTTTAGTTAATTTGGGAATTAGGATTAGTGAACCCTACAGAAGACCACTACTATGATATGCACACAAGAATATTTACATAAGGATCCCATATGTTATGTTTTTGGTATAAATTGTTTAAATGAATAAGTTATTCATGACTTGTTTACATATGTTTTGTTCTAACCTTTTCTTTTTTATAAAATGGTGGGAACCATGAGAAATCATGCCAACAACTCATGTGAGGTCCAATGCAACAATTTC
Organism: Viscum album; assembly: GCA_963277665.1. Lineage (NCBI taxonomy): Eukaryota > Viridiplantae > Streptophyta > Magnoliopsida > Santalales > Viscaceae > Viscum > Viscum album. The sequence continues at coordinate 1,980,024,917 of OY728142.1, read as the reverse complement.
CCGAACGACATCCCCAATGATTTGGGAGGTGGAGTTCAAAAAATCACGGTGATGCTTACCCAATTATCTCAGGTTATGAATAAAACCATAATAATGGGGAACATCCTCCTTCACCAAATAAGGAGAAACTAGCTATCGAATGTTTTAGGTAGCAACGACCACCGACGTTTTGTGGATCTTCTGATCCTTTAGTTGTCGAACAGTGGGTCAAATCCATGGAGAATATCTTTTTTGTGCTTCACAGTTCTGAGACGGAGAAGGTTACTCTAGCTGCTTATCATCTAGATGGAGAAGCTGATCAATGGTGGTATTTGATAAAGAACCCCAAGACAAGGGAGGATATTGAAGATATTTAATGGGACGACTTTATGATAATTTTTCTTAATCAGTATTTCCCATGAACTCTGCGCACGAAGATGGAGAGAGAATTCCTAGAGCTTAAGAAAAAAGAAGGTGAATCTATCACAACCTATGAAGCAAATTTTACAAGGCTTGCAAGGAATGCTTCGGGTTTTGTTATCAACAATGATAAAAAAATTCATAGATTCTTTAGTGGATTAAAACCACACCATCGAAAGGCTATTGCAATTTGAGACTTTGGGAGTTATGAAGAAGTTGTTCACTATGTTCTCAAAGTGGAGATGGAGTTTGGAGAATGGTCCCATGGTTATGGAGATAAGAAAATAAGGATTAAGTTTTAAGATGGTGGATCTAATGATAATGGTGTGAATAAAAATCAATGACCCACATGCCAAAAATGTCATAAGTAGTAAAATGGTAATTTACTCAAAGGGAAGGAGAAATGTTTCAATTGGTGAAAATAAGGACACCATGCTCAAGAGTGTCGAAAAGAAACGAAAATGAAAGAAAATTTAGCCAATGAAAGGAGAGAACCACCCATGGTTCAATGATACAACTGCAGGGAGCTAGGGAACTATGAAAACAAGTGCACTAAACCTCGAGTTCTCGAGGGTAATCAGCATCAGCAGCCACCATAGCCAAAGGAACAAGGTAAGGCTTATTCCATCACTACTGCAGAGGTGGAGCATGACAATGAATTCGTACATGGTACACTTCCTATTCACTCAAGAATGGAAAATGTCTTCTTTGATTCTGGTTCTATGCATTCATTTATATCTTGAAAGTTTTCTTGAACTATATAATCGAAGCCCCGAAACATTGAAGTGGAGATATCTATAAAAAAACCAAGTGGTGTAATCATTGCAACCCAAGTGTTTAAATATTCTCCTGTTGGCGTATGTGGGAAGATTCTTCTGGAAAATCTCGTAATACATCCCTTGGAGGAATACGATGCTATAATGGGAATGGATTGGCTCTCATTATATAGAGCGCATATCAACTATCATGAAAAGGAAATATCTTTTCATATTCCGAACTGTCCCATGATCCTCTATAAATGCAAGGAAGATCATGAATATCCATTAAAAAATCCTTCAATGGTGTGGGTGTTGATTCCCTATGAAGATGCATACCTCACCCAAATGGTCAAGTCAAAGGAAAGTACCAACCTTGAGGAAATTCCGATCGTGAGGGCATACGATGATGTATTTCCCAAAGAGTTACCCAAAAATCCCCCAGATCGTGAGGTAGATTTATCTATTGAACTCATACCCAGAGCTACTCTTATCTCGAAGTGACCCTATAGAATAACTCCTATTGAACTGGATGAGTTAAAGAAGTGGCTGCAAGAGCATCTGGACAAAGGGTTCATATGCCCTAGTGCGTCACCTTGGGGTGTGGTAGTGCTCTTTGTGAAGAATAATGATGGGACATTGCGGATGTGTATCAATTTTAGGGAACTCAATAAGATCTCCATAAAGAACAAGTATCCATTCCCAGGGATTTATGACTAGTTTGACCACTTAAGTGGAGATCAATACTTCTCAAAGGTGTATCTTCATTCTAGATATCATCAGGTAAAGGTGAAGAAAGAAGATATTCTGAAGACTGCTTTTTGAACAAGGTATGGGCACTACGAGTATTTGGTGATGCCCTTTGGAATTACTAATACCCCTGCAATCTTCATGGATTTGTTGAATAGAGTGTTTATAAATTACCTTGACAAATTTGTGGTAGTGTTTATCGATAATATTCTCATCTACTCCAAGAGCAAGTAGGAACATGAAGAACATCTAAGACTTGTGTTGGAAACATTGAGAAAGGAGAAGTTGTATGCCAAGATTAAAAAGTGTGACTTTTGGATGAATCAAGTCACGTTCTTGGGACATGTGATCACAATTGAGGGAAGTTCTGTGGATCCTTCAAAGACAAAGGCGATTAAGGAATGCCCTAGGCCCTCTAGTGTCACAGAAATCCGTAATTTTCTTGGATTACCATGTTACTACCGACGTTTTGTGAGAAGTTCTCACGATTATCAAGCCTGCTAACTAAGCTAACAAGGAAAGGGGTAAAGTATGTCTGGATGAATGAATGTGAGGGAAGCTTCAAGGAGCTAAAGAGAAGGCTGATCGCTACACCTGTACTCACACTACCAAAAAGTGGAGAGTGTTTTGTGATATACAGTGATGCTTCAAAGAAAGGTTTGGGTTGTTTACTCTTGTAAAATGATAATGTGATAGCATACGCATCACGACAGTTGAAGAACCATGAGCAGAACTACCCGACACATGATCTCGAGCTGGCAGCTAAGATTGTTTCCTTGAAAATCTAGCGGCACTACCTTTATAGTGTGATGTGTTACATATACACCAACCACAAGATCCTAAAGTATATATTCACACAAAAGGATCTCAACATGCATCAAAGAAGATGGTTAGATCTAATCAAGGATTATGATTTCTCTATTCAATATCACACTGGATAGGCGAACAAGGTAGCTGATGCTCTAAGTAGAAAATAATCTGCTACTCTATCCATGTTGTGGATTGAGAAAGACCCTATCTTCTTGGATATGAAAAGAATGGATTTGGAAATCATAAGGGCAGGGGATACATCCTACCTTGCCCAAATGACTGCGCAACCATCCATCCAGAGAAGATTAAGGATACACAAAGGGATGATGTGGAGATAAAAAAGATGGTGAATACAGTAAAAGAAGGGAAGCTGCAAGAGTTCTATATCGACGATGATGGTGTGATTCAGTTTGGAACGTGGATTTGTGTGCCTTCATCACCCGAGATAAAGAAGGATCCATTGGACAATGCACATAGCTCAACCTTCTCTATCCATCATGGGAGTACCAAGATGTACTGTGATCTCTAGGAACACTTCTAGTGGGATAACATGAAGAAAGAGATTGTGGAATATATATCACGGTGCTTGGTATGTCATCATGTTAAAGCTGAGCGTCAAAAGTCTAAGGGTATGATGCAGCCATTGCCTATACCCATGTAGAAATGGGAAAACGTTACTATAGACTTTATCACAGGTCACCCAAAGACGTCAAAGGAAAATAATGAAATATGGGTTGTGGTTGACCAACTCACTAAGACCTCCCATTTTATCGCCATTCGAGAAGATCTCTAACATGATCAACTTTCAAAGATATATGTGAAGGAAGTGGTGAGATTGCACGGGGTTCCACTCTCAATTGTCTCTGACCGTGATCCAAGGTTCACATCTATGTTCTGGAGGAGCCTTCATCATGCTTTGAGTACTGAATTTAATTTCATCACGGCCTATCACCCCCAAACTGATGGCCAGTCTGATAGGAATATTCAGATGCTTGAAGATATGCTAAGAGCATGCTCTCTTGCATTAAAAGGTGGTTGGGATTAGAATCTCCCATTAGTAGAGTTCTCATACAACAATAGCTTCCACTAAAGTATTCAGATGGCTCCATATAAAGCTCTTTATGGGACACGATGTATAACTCCAACCTGTTGGGATGAAGTTGGAGAAAGAAAGCTACATGGGCCCGATCAGGTTTAAGAGATGACAGAGATGGTTTAAGTCATGCAGAAACACATCAAAGTTGGTCAAAGTTGGAAAAAGAGTAATGCTGACAACCGTCGAAGGGACTTGGAGTTCAACGTTGGAGATAAAGTCTTCCTTCGAATATCTCCATGGAAGAGAGTCATGTGATTCTGGAATAAAGGGATGATAAGCCCAAGGTATATTGGCCCCTTTCAGATCCTTGACCACATAGGAGATGTGGCCTATCATCTTTCACTTCCACCGAATATGGCTCATGTTTATGATGTGTTTCATGTATCACAACTTAGGAAGTACATACTAGACCCCCCACATGTACTAAACTCAGAGGTGGTGCAGTTGGAAGATGATCTCTCCTATGAGGAACAACCAGTAAAGTTTCTGGATCAGAGAGATAAGGTTCTATGCAACAAGACAACACATCTTGTCAAAGTGTTGTGGAAGAAACATAAGGTTGAGGAAGCAACATGAGAACCAGAAGAGGCAATGAAGGAGAAACACCCTCACCTGTTTGTGTAAAGTGAAATTTCAGGGGAGAAATTTCTTAAGGGGGGAAGAATATAACGACCCAAATTTTGTAATGTAAATTACCTTCTTATATTTATGTCATAAAATAACATGAAATCACAACATTATGATCTACTAAGTGATAAGTTACCTTTAAACATAACTTTTTCACTTCTGTGTTCGGAATTTTGAAAATCTAACATACACTGTTGTGTACAAGATGATTTTTGGAGTCTAATAAAACAAAAATAATTTTTGGTGAATAGTAACCTACCCCTATGAATATTAATATGACCCTTATGAAGAGTAAATCATCTAACATAAGAGTAATAATACCTATGAATAATTAAATAAAATTTAGACATCTTAGAAAGTGACAATTTGACCTTAGTAAACGTTTTGGTATTTTATAAGTCATAAATAATTAATTATAATTAATTAATTAATTTAAAAGAATATTTATTTCTGTAAAATTTATTCATAAATTATTTAATCAATGTCTTATAGTTTTTATATAATTTTATAAGACCCTACGTAATTTTTAAAAGCACTATAAAATCAGTTTTAATCTTAAAAACTGTTTTTTAAGTAAATTATGATTTTAATTAAATATTAAATTAATAATATTTAGAAAATTATTTTTGAAAAATATAATTCATTTATTTATTCTACACATCGAATAATGGTTGGGGTAAATTTTTGGGATTTTTCTGAGATACATGAATTTTTGATGAATAATGAAATACCGTAATTTACAAAATAAGCTAAATAAGCTAATTATAGGGTCGTATGTGATGTTTTTCTGATGTAAGACCACATGTTTAGGGATTAAATTATAAAATTAATATTCTTGGTCGTTCAATACTCACTATTCTTTGTCTTAGGGGAAATTAATAAACTAATGATTTTTATATTAAGGAAACCCCTCTCCCCTCCACTATAAAAGCCACCCTTCACACCCTCATTTCCTCACACCTCTCAATCTCCAAACCGTCTCCAAACTATTTCCAACCACCTTCCCCAGCCCTTCCCTCATGTCCAAGAGTGGATGGTATCATCAAAAGACCAATCTTAGGCCCTTAAGGAGGATCTCAAGAGGAGGATTCTAGAGGCAATTTCCCTCCCTATTCTCCTTTAATTTCCTTTCATGTTCAAGTTCATTTATTGATCTCTCCACACCTATCTTCATCCAAATTGTATTTTAACTCCATTACTATACACATAATTTAATTTTATTAATTTAATGGTATATTATATCATCCAAACCCCTTTCCCTCTTAAAGTGAACGTTGTTCGTGTGGTGTTAATTTTTCACCTTCAAGAACGACATGCTTTATTCTTTCATTTCTACCTTTATATATAGTCATGAACCCATTTTTATGGTTGAACCATAATATTTTATATATATTATGTTCTATTTAATGTTATGTAAATAACCTATGGCCATATTACTATGTGATAAGTTAAAACAAGTTCGTTGTGATCCCAAAACCGCCCAAATTGACCCAAATAACCATCATTTAATTCATATCTAATGATTCATCCACATGGATCTAATATAATTCCTTAAAACTCCTGTAATATCATTTATGACATGTAATATAATTTCTGGATGTTTACTCATGTTATACCTAAATTTAAGAATACAAGTGAACCACCCAAGAAAAACCATAAAAACAAACATCCCCGAACAATGTTTTTAAACTCTATAAGTCAACAAAAGGATCAAAATATGACATAATGAAACCATAATGAACCCCATTAATGAAAAAATGTTTATGGATTTCTAATTAAGGAATATAAATTCATTATACAGGACATTAATGAGAAGGAAGCATTCAGGTACAAGGTAAGGAGAAATTCTTGAACCAAACTTTCATCATTCGAGTTCTCCCTCTCTCACTGAATTTTGGATATGGTTAATCCTTAAATATAATTTGTTAATAATTATCTAAAATTTTATGGGATAGAAATGTTTTCTACTAATGTTTATTTCGATCAAAATGTTTTTCAAAATAACTCTTCTTTTAAAAACTCACCTTTTACCTCTCATTCAATGTTGATGGTTCTTGTGTCAAGTATGTTATTCCCTCTTTATTTTGGGAACCCAATGATTATGAATGTTTTATTATGATATCAAACCAATTCCTTTACATGGGTTAGTTATGTACATTTTTTATATGTGTTCTATGTGGAAAGAATTATGATGATAATGTTATGATGTGACGGATGTGTCCGGAATTATATAGCGCAATATGAATGTTTCAATGTGACGGGTGCACCTGAAATTATACAACACTCCAATGCATCGGGTAAAGTGATGAATATCATGAGTAAATGGGAAATGATGTGTGAAAAAGTTTCTAGCTTGGTTTACATGTATGTGTGGTAGTTAACCACTAAGACATGATGTTTCATTTTTATGCATTGCCACATTTCAAGTCTTTTATTTATGCTCCTCTCATTTTCATGATCTTTTTCCTATGTTATGATTATGCTCACCCTATGATATATTGTTCTTATCTATACTCTTACTGGGCTTATATCTCACTCCTTTTGATGTATATCCTTAGGTGGCTATATTTACTAAGGAGAGTACATGTTCCAATAAGAAGATATATAAGAAGAAATTAAATAAATGTTCATTCTTGTTGTGTATTTGTTATATATTGTCCTAGTTTTCCCAAGAAACTAAACCTTTGGATCCTCCATGTGTAATAATATTATGTTGTTTATCTTTGATTTTTTTTATATTAATGTAAAAAAGGTTGGGTCTCAATATGTCTCATGATGATAAAAAAGAATATTGACTGACTCGATCAAACATATGGATTATTGGGGTTTTACCTCTTCATCAAATATAGGCAGATTCTAATTATGAATCACCCTCATCAGCATGTAAATAGAAAGAACTATGAGAATATCCTCTCTTTACATGTATCTCATGACCCTAAAGAACCTTATATGAAGATTAACATCCATCTGATCCTCATGAGATACAATAAGCATCGGTTCTGCTCTGTAAGAAGCATGATGATTCTCAGTCTACTGATTATCAACATAATCATAATGAAGATGAATTTTCCCTAATCTACATACATTCCCTATAGAACACTGGATATAAAGAAGATTAAAACTCAAAATGTGACAAAAACAAAGAACAACAGACTGCTAGTCTTTCTAATCATGGATTTAATGTGATTTATCTTAAAATAAAAATTCATTTATTTCATTTATCAGGTATAACAGATATCTCATATCATATATCATTATGAATGTATATATCACACGAGATAATAAATATTTCCATATAATGGACAATTAATTTCTATATTTATCTCTATGTACCTATCATGAATCATTCATACTAATCTCATGAAAATCCTTGCCAAATGTAAAAATATCACAACTGATAAAATCATAGAACAAAAACCACACACACCATGTGAGTCACCCAAGGTGAAATAAAATCAAATGTAATCGATGAACATCATAAACAATATTCCAACCCATGGAACTCAGAATTTATCCTATACATGAGTGAAATACTCCACAAAACAATCTCATTGCTACGTTGGAAAAAATATTAGTCTCATTTATTACTTAACCAAATAGTGATGAGAAAAAAAGGAAAAAATGTACCTTTGATAAATATTTTTATCATCCCATGCTCTGATAAACTCTCGAATTACTGAAACAGGTTGGTTCTAAGACCACATGTGAAAATCTCAGTATAACTAAGGATACTGATTAGCAATAGGTTTTTTATATTTATAGTGGGGACACTATACCCCTATGTTAAAAACATTAAAACTAGTGTAAAAAATACAATAAATATATGTTTCTGGAAATAATCAAAGGAATATCATACAGAGGAATATCCACAATCAAACCCGAGTAAATTATATAATAAATATAAAAAGATAAATATAATGATGTAATAGAATTTAACAATATGTTATGATAGAAGTAATACAAAATAAATTCCTATCAAACTCAACAAAAGTGTCAATTTTTAATGATCCTGAACCCTGTGTCAGTACCATCTCCAAACTCTATCTAATTATGCAATAAACCAATCAACAACAAGGTACATTTTCCATTTCCAAAAATTCAAGAATATACCAGACATGGGTACCAAACTACCACCCTAATAGGGCAGGAATATAACAAAGTAGGTATATACCACATTTTCTAAAACTCCATTATGATAAGATGTTTATGTAACAATATAATAACTAGTGTATTAATTAATTAAACAATTAAATTAGTACCCCATCAACATGCTTCGGCTCTATACCATAATGTCTCTTGGGAGTTTTCAAAACCATTCCAACCATAACTGTAACAACCCAAAGTGTCATTAATGGGAAATCCCTATTGATCCAGTTAAATGTCTCTTTATGAAAAATGTTTTTATAAGATGTCAATTTCTTTGGTTTTATGTTAAGAATTGTGACCATTGTTAATATAGCCGTTGAACAGTGATCAATTGATTAGTATAAATATAAAGCTTTAACAAACCCAATTCTACTCAGACAAAGGAAGCGATGGCCTCATCCAGTAGAATTTCCCCATACGAAGCCCATTTGTAGGATCTCGGAAAAGAGGTGGCATCCTTGGGCTTCGTCCTTGACCAAGCCCAAGCTGAGCTTCACTATGTCAAGCTCGAACGGGACCGTCTACGGGAAAAGTGGAAGTTGATTGAAATTACCACTCGAGCAATGTTATCCGAGTCACCCCAAGAGTCTGTCACCATCGCACACCTTACCCTTAGGTCTTATGCGGCTGTTTTAAGGGGTTATGTAACAAATAAGTAGTACTATGTTCATGTACATTATTTTTTTATATAACAATGAATATAATTTCTAGTCATTTTTGACACATTGTAAATAGTTTTTAAAGTACAAATGGTGTTTCTAGTTATTATTTAATTAAAAAATCTATTTTATAAAATTAAGGGATTTATGAATTAAATAATATTTTAATAAAATAATAATAATATTATTAAATTAATTTTTATTAAATATAAATTATCTTATAATTTTATGAATGCAATTAAAATTTTATATTAAGGTTTGAAAGTCATTTCTGTCAAAACCCGTGAATTTTCGATAAATGTTGGTTTTTATTATAAAAGTGAAAATTAACATATTTAGAAATTTTTTTAGATAAAATAAATGTCATTTCTGGAATCAGGACATCGAAAATATCCAACGGTGAATTTTTCATAATTTTCTAAGACAGACAAATTTTTGGGTAAAAATTAAATACCGTTTAAATATATAATATGTTTTATGACATCATAATGACCCAATGGTGATGTAATAAAATACTATAATCCTTATGTTCGGCCAATATATGTTTTATCATTAAAATAAAGTGATTTTGGGTTTGTTTGACTTATTTTACAAAGCATTAATGAACTCCTCAAGACTTATTCAACACTTTGCCTTTTTAAATTAATTTCCATGGGAGTGTGACTCACCTCCACATAAGAAACCTTATTATTTTAAGAATTTCGGACATGGGCCTTATAAAATATTTTTTTCCTCTTCCCTTTGTCAAAAACCATGGGCAAAAATCATGATATGGTTTGTGTTTAGGATTAATTTAATGTAAGGGGACCCAAACCTAAATAATAAAGAATTCCCCCAGCTTTCCTATATAAACCCACCCAAGATCCCATGTTCTCCTCACTAAAATCCCGTGGAGTTCGTCCAAACTTTGCCCCACTCTCTCTATAATCCTCCCAATGTGCCCCAAGCTCCCAAGAAGCCTCTCACAAGCCTCTCTCTAGACTTTGGAAGCACACTTCCAAGTAAGGGTTTTTTCTTCCTTTCTCATTTTTGTCAATTTTCTTTAAATTGTATTTCCCTTTTTATTTCAATTATGAATGTTGGGGTATGGTTTCACACCTCCCCCATACTTCCCTTTTGTTGTTTGAATTATGGGAGACCCCTTTCTCTCTCATTAAATGCCTCCCATGTACACCCGTTACTATGCCGACATTCCGAAAGGAACTTCTCTCTCTTCTTTTACATTCAAGCAATACTTTTGTATCATGAATCTAAATTCCATTACAATTGTTGGGACATGTATCTATTTGACCTCATCACTGTCCATTACATGTAAATATGATGAGTAACCCCTTTCTCTCTCATCAATTTTTTTTATGAATTCTTATGTCACGCCGTTACGCTGCCGAAATCGCACAGATTTTCTTAGCCAATATCATTGTGTAGTGAATATAATTCCCATTTCTCCATCAAGGGTATTCACCTTTATGCACATTTACTTATTGATTGTGAAGTTTCATTATGAATTCCACATTATTTTATCGTGGTATAAATGATTATGTTTTATGAATCCATGTTTTATGATCCATGTGGCACACTTATGCATGAAATGAAATGTTTACGAAGGGTGCGCCCTTATAGCGCTCCAATGCATTGGGTAAAGTATAGTATCATGATACATCATGTTCAATGAGTTTTGACTCATGCTAATTCAATTTCAAAGAGGTTTTACTCATTCTTCATGTGCAATGAGGGTTTACTCATGCTTTATGTGCAATGAGCCTTGGCTCATGCTAAATCAATGTTAAGTGATGTTGCCACATTTTCATGTTATGATTATCATGCTTTCTCATGCCTTTATGTTCATGTTTCTTTTATTCTCTATTGATATGCCTATTGTCTAACATGTATTGTACTCCTCATGTTATTCCATGTGTACTCCCTTACTGGGCTTTATATCTCACCCTTTTCTTATGCATGTCCTCAGGTTATCCCATGCAATGCTAAGTACGAGGGAATGTAGTGGTCATGTAAAGGAAGTTTTCAATAAAGATGTTGTGTTTCATGTTTTAAGTTTTTATGTAATGATCCTAATCCCCAAATACACAATACCTCTCGATCTTATTTGTTGTATCAAGTGATTTTTTATGTAATAAAGCATGTTAAGGTTGTAATAAAAAAGAAGGGTTGTCATAGTTGGTATCAGAGGATAAGTTTAGTTATTTTTGGGATTAGGAAAACCATAGTAAAGCCTTAGATACAAGACTAAGTATAATAAAAACATCCCTAAGTTTTTGTAAATACTAATTAATTAGTTTATCAAACAAATACATCCCGGTCTGGATACGAGTAGGTAGAGGCAGCTCTGGCACAGATGTATCCTAGGGGTAAAACCCGAAAACACCACTTTGAGCTAGACTCGAACGGGAACTGGTGCACGAAAACGGGCCTTGCTGCACTCTTGGTAACGACACTCTCGGGAAATATGTTTTGATAAATTCACAATCTTAGTATGAACCCTTATTAAGGGAAAAATTCCCCTAAGAATATATGTTAGAAAGTAGATCATGAAAAGCCTAGATTGAATCCTATAGACTCATGAGTTAAAGAAATTAAAGTTTTTTTATAATTCATCAACTTTTGTCTTTGGATTACCCTTTATGTGTTACCCCTAACTTTCCTTTTATTCCAGCTAATGGCCGGTAATAGGAAGAATCGGGCTAACAACCATTGTGAAGATCAGTGTGATGATTGTACTAATGAGATGCCCAATCCAATGGGAGCGGGAATCGCGAACTTTGTCACGCTTCTATCTCAGCTAACTCAAGTTTTGAATAGAAACACGGGACAAGAGGAACGTTCAACCCCCCCTAAGAAAGAACAAGTCGCTATCTAGAGCTTCATGAGACAAAGACCACCTACTTTTAGTTGATCATCCGATCCCACAATCACTGAACAATGGATCAACTCCATTGAAAAGATCTTCTCCATCCTCCAATTTTCTGAACAAGAGAAGGTTCTCCTGGATTCTTATCGTATGGAGGGTGACTATGATCAATGTTGGACATTGATCAAAAATACGAAGCCTGAGGAGGAGATCGGGGCTTTGGAATGGAAGGAATTACGGAAGATGTTTTTCGATAAATATTTTCCGCGCACCCTCCGGCTTAAGATGGAAAGGAACTTCCTTTCCCTCAAGCAAAAATATGAAGAATCTGTTGGAGATTACGAGGTAAACTTCACAAGGCTTGCATGATACGCTTCTGGCTTTTTCGTTACCCCCAAATGCAAGGTTGATGGCTTCTTTGGTGGGCTGAAGCCTAGCTTGCAGAAAGCATTAGAGATCCGTGACTTTGACAGCTATGAGGAAATTGTCCGATGTGCCCTCAAGGTCGAAACGGAGATCAGAGAATCACAGGGGTATCATGGGGATAAGAATCGTATGGTGGACTTCAATTCTGGTGGGCCGATGGATAAATCCAACGGTGCTAAGAAGATCCAGCACCCCACTTTCCAAAAGTGCGGAAATAAGCACCCTGGAAATTGCCTTAAGGGGACGAGGAAATGCTTCAGGTGTGGAAGAGAAGGGCACCTAGCTGTTAATTGTCGGCAAGAAGGACCCGCGACTGTGATAGAGGAGAGGAACACTCCGTTCGAACCTCAACGCATTGTTCAATGCTATAAATGCAATGAACCAGGTCATTTTGAAAATTAGTGCCCGAATCCAAGGTTTTTTGGAGGCAACCAACAACCTCCAAGACAGCAAGGAAGATCTTTTACCATCACTTCTGCCGAAGTGAACCCCAACAACGAAGTGGTGATAGGTACGCTAGTTATTCATTCAAGAATAGTGAACGTACTTTTTGATTCAGGTTCTATGCATTCTTTTATATCGCGAAAGTTTAGTAGAACAATCCCAGCACCACCACAAATCATGGAAGTGAAGATGTCGGTGAGTACGGAAAATGGGGCAATCATTGCATCCCAGGAGTATAAGTCCTCCCCTGTTATTATCTGTGGATTGAATTTCCCGGCGAACCTCGTTATACTCCCTATGGTGGAATTTGATTCAATTCTTGGCGTGGATTGTATTTCCTTATATAGAGCCAACATAAATTGTCGGGAGAGGGAAATCACACTCTATATGGAGAATCAACCCCCGATTCTTTACAAGTGTCAGGAGGAAGATGAATTTACATTAGCTCTATCATCTCAAGCATGGATATTACTGCCCTATGAGCACGCATATCTGGCTCTGATGATTGAGTCCAAAGAAGAAACTATCCTTGAAGAAATGCCTATTCTGAGGGAATTCGCGGAAGTGTTTCCCGAGGAACTGCCTGGTCTTCCTACTAGAAGAGATGTTGAGTTCTCAATTGAACTTATACCTGGGGCATTACGAATACCCAAGACTCCATATAGAATGGTTTCTGTTGAGATTGAAGATATGAAGAAACTACTATAGGAGAATCTGGATAAAGGGTTTATACTCCCGAGTGCTTCACCATGGGGTGCACCAGTCCTCTTCGTCAAGAAGAAGGATGGGTCAATGCGGCCCTGCATCGATTATCGTGAACTTAACAAAATCATAATAAAGAAAATGTATCCTATCCCAAGAATTGATTACATTTTTTATCAGCTGCATGGAGAAAAATACTTCTCCAAGGTGGACTTGCGGTCAGGATATTATCAAGTAAGGGTGAAGAAGGAAGATGTCCCCAAGACTGCTTTTCATATAAGATACGGGAACTATGAATTCATAGTAATGCCTTTTGGACTCACCAATTCTCCAGAAATATTCATGGACTTGATGAATAGAGTCTTTAGAGATTACGTTGTCAAATTTGTGGTAGTCTTTATAGATGATATTCTAATATACTCCAAAACCAAGGAGGATCGTGAGGAGCATTTCAGAATTGTACTAGAGTCTTTGCGCAAGGATAAGCTCTATGCAATGTACAACAAGTGTGAGTTCTGGTTGAAGGAGGTCTCATTCTTGGGCCATATCATCACGAGAAATGGGATATCTTTGGATCCCTCCAAAACAGATGTAATTGAGGGATGACCAAGGCCAACATCAGTAACAGATATCCGTAGCTTCTTGGGGTTAGCTGGATATTATCGACGATTTGTGAGAAATTTCTCACGATTGTCCAACCCACTTACCAACCTAACTCGAAAGGGAGTAAAGTTTTCTTGGAGTGATGAATGAGAAGAAATATTCAAGGAGTTGAAAAGGAGGCTCATCATTGCACCCTTGATCACTTTACCCACAAGTGGGGAGCTTTTTGTGGTATTCAGTGATGCTTCAGAGAGGGGCTTAGGATGTGTGCTGATGCAGAATGATAAAGTGATATCCTATGCCTCAAGGCAGTTGAAAATCCATGAGCGAAACTATCCAACGCATGATCTGGAGTTGGCGGCGGTGATCTTTGCCTTGAAAATTTGGCGGCATTATCTCTATGGAGATAAATGTGAGATATATACTGACCACAAGAGTCTTAAATATACATTCACACAGAAAGAGCTTAATATGCGCAAGAGAAGATGGATAGAGCTCATCAAGGATTATGACTGTTCAATAAGTTACCACCCTGGGAAAGCGAACAAGGTGGAAGATTCCCTAAGTAGAAATGATCTAGCGATTCTATCAATGATGAGAATTGAGAAGGATCCAATCTTCTTAGACTTTATGAAGATGGACGTGGGAATCATAAAGAAGGGAACATAATCAATCCTTTCACAAATGATTGCTCAACCATCTCTTTTGGAAAGGTTAAAGGATGCTCAACAGGATGATGTGGGAATTGAAGAAAAAGTGGGAGCTATCAAAAAGGGAAAATCCTCTAAGTTTAATGTTAATGAAGAAGGAATTGTGCGGTTTGCAAAAATACTATGTGTTCCATCAGGTCCGGAGCCGAAGAAGGAACTTTTGGATGATGCACATAGTTCAAATTTCTCTATTCACCCAGGGAGCACAGAGATGTATCGAGATCTCTGAGAAAACTTTTGGTGGGATAATATGAAGAAGGATGTCGCCGAATATACATCAAAGTGCCTGGTGTGTCAGCAAGTGAAGGCAGAGAGGAAGAAGTCTAAGGGGATGATGCAACCATTGCCCATACCAGAATGGAAATGGGAGAACATCACCATAGACTATGTCACCAGACTTCCGAGGACATCCAATGGCAACAATGCAATCTGGGTTGTTGTGGATCATCTTACAAAGACTGCACACTTCATTTCTATTTGGGAGGATTTCTCATTGGATCAACTGGCACAGATATATATTAGGGAAGTGGTAAGGTTTCATGGAGTACCACTATCTATTGTGTCTGACCGAGATCCAAGATTCACCTATAAGTTTTGGAAGAGTCTTCAACATGCTCTGAATACTGAACTGAAATTCAGTATGGACTATCATCCTCAAACTGATGGCCAATCCGAGCGGACTATCCAAACACTTGAGGATATGTTGAGAGCGTGCTCAATGGACTTTAAAGGAGGATGTGATCAACATCTTCCTCTGGTTGAGTTCTCTTATAATAACAGTTTCCACTCGAGCATCCAAATGGAACCATATGACACCCTTTATGGGAAAAGGTGCAGAACACCAGCATGTTGGGATGAGGTTGGTGAACATAAGCTGCTTGGACCAGAAATGGTCTAGGAAATGGTGGAGAAGGTGAAAACCATTCAGCAGCATATCAAGGCAGCCCAAAGTCGACAGACGAGTTATGCAGATAATCGTCGACGATACCTTGAGTTTAAAGTTAGAGACATGGTGTTTTTACGCATATCTCCATGGAAGAAGGTCATGAGGTTTGGAAAGAAAGGGAAGTTAAGTCCAAGGTACATCGGCCCCTTTGAGGTTCTTGATCATGTTGGGGTTGTGGCCTATCAACTAGCAGTTCAACCTACTATGGCCAAAGTACATGATGTCTTTCATGTATCCCTCTTAAGGAAGTACATACTAGACCATTCACATGTACTCTCTTCCGAGGTGGTACAATTGGAAGATGATCTTTCTTATAAGGAGGAACTAGTGAAGATCTTAGATCGTAGAGAAAAAGTTCTACGAAATAAGAAATGCCCCTCATCACGGTGTTATGGAGAAACCACAAGTTTGAAGAAGCAACTTGGGAGTCAGAGGACATGATGAAGCTGAGTTACCCACATTTGTTTTAGTGTGGGAAAAGGAAAATTTCGAGGGTGAAATTTCTTAATGGGGGAATATTGTAACGAACCAATGTTTCATTAATGGAAAATCCCTCTTGATCCAGTTAAATGTCTCTTTATTGAAAATATTTTTACAAGATGTCAATTTCCTTGGTTTTATGTTAAGAATTGTGACCATTGTTAATATAGTCGTTGAACAGTGATCTCTTGATTAGTATAAATATAAGGCTTTAACGAACCCAATTCTACTTAGACAAAGGAAGTGATGGCCTCATCCAGTAGAATTACCCCATACGAAGCCCATTTTTTAGAGCTCAGAAAAGAGGTGACATCCTTGGGCTTCGCCCTTGACCAATCCCAAGCTGAGGTTCACTATGTCAAGCTCGAATGGGACCGTCTACGGGAAAGGTAGAATTTGATTGAAATTACCACTCGAGAAATGTTATCTGAGTCACCCCAAGAGTCTGTCACCATCACACACCATACCCTTAGGTCTTATGCGGCTATTTTAAGGGGTTATGTAACAAATAAGTAGTACTATGTTAATGTACATTATTTTTGTATATAACAATGAATATAATTTCTAGTCATTTTTGTTACATTGAAAATAGTTTTTAAAGTTGAAATGGTGTTTTTAGTTATTATTTAATTAAGAAATATATTTTATTAAATTAAGGTATTTTTGAATTAAATAATATTTTAATAAAATAATAATAATATTATTAAATTAATTTTTATTAAATATAAATTATCTTATAATTTTATGAATGCAATTAAAATTTTATATTAAGGTTTGGAAGTCATTTCTGTCAAAACCCGTGAATTTTCGATAAATTTTGGTTTTTATTTTAAAAGTGAAAATTAACATATTTAGAAATTTTTTTAGATAAAATAAATGTCATTTCTGGAATCAGGATGTCAAAATTATCAAACGGTGAATTTTTCCTAATTTTCTGAGACAGTCAAATTTTTGGGTAAAAATTAAATACCGTTTAAATATATAATGTGTTTTATGACATCATAATGACACAATGGTGATGTAATAAAATACTATAATCCATACGTTCGTTCAATATATGTTTTATCATTAAAATAAATTGATTTTGTGTTTTTTTGACTTATTTTTCAAAGCATTAATGAACCCCTCAAGACTTATTCAACACTTTGCCTTTTTAAATTAATTTCCATGGGAGTGTGACTCACCTCCACATAAGCAACCTTATTATTTTAAGAAGATCGGACTTTGGCCTTATAAAATATTGTTTTCCTCTTCCCTTTGTCAAACCAATGGGGAAAAACCATGGCATGGTTTGTGGTTTGGATTAATTTAATGTAAGGGGACCCAAACCTAAATAACAAAGAATTCCCTCACCATTCCTATATAAACCCACCCAAGGTCCCACTTCCTCCTCACTAAAATCTCTTGGAGTTCGTCCAAACTCTGACCTACTCTCTCTAGAATCTTCCCAAGGTGCCCCAAGCTCCCAATAAGCCTCTCACATGCCTCTCTCTAGCCTTTGGAAGCACACTTCCAAGTAAGGGTTTTTTCTTCCTTTCTCATTTTTGTCAATTATCTTTAAATTGTATTGCCCTTTTAATTTCAATTATGAATGTTTGGATATTGTTACTCACCTCCCCCATACTTCCCTCTTATTTTTTGAATGATGGGAGACCCCTTTCTCTCTCATTCAATGCCTCCCATGTACACCTGTTACTATGCCGAAATCCCGAAAGGAACTTCTCTCTCTTCTTTTACATTCAAGAAATAATTTTGTATCATGAATCTAAATTCCATTAAAATTGTTGCGACATTTATCTATATGACCTCCTTACTGTCCATTACATTTAAATATGATGAGGAACCCCTTTCTCTCTCATCAACTTTTTTTTATGAATTCTTATGTCATGTCGTTACGCTGCCGAAATCACACCGATTTTCTAAGCCAATATCATTGTGTAGTGAATACCATGTCCAATTCTCCATCAAGGGTATTCACCCTTATGAAAATTTACTTATTGATTGTTAAGTTTCATGTATGCATTCCACATTATTTTATTGTGGAATAAATTTTTATGTTTTATGAATCCCTATTTTATGATTCATGTGGCACACTTATGCAGGAAATGAAATGTTTAAGAAGGGTGCGCCTTTATAGCGCTCCAATGCATTGGGTAAAGTATAGTATCATGATACGTAATGTTCAATGAGTGTTTAATCATGCTAATTCAAGTGAAACGAGGGTTTACTCGTGCTTCAAGTGCAATGAGGGTTTACTCATTCTTTATGTGCAATGAGCCTTGGCTCATGTTAAATCCATGTTAAGTGATGTTGCCACATTTCCATGTTATGATTATCATGCTTTATCATTCCTTTATGTTCATGTTTCTTTTATGCCCTATTGATATGCCTGTTGTCTTACATGTATTTTACTCCTAATTTTATTCCATGTGTACTCCCTTACTGGGCTTTATAGCTCACCCTTTTCTTATGCATGTCCTCAGGTTATCCCATACAATGCTAAGTATGAGGTAATGTAGTGGTCATGTAAAGGAAGTTTTCAATAAAGATGTCGTGTTTCATGTTTTAAGTTTTTATATAATGATCCTAAGGCCCAAATACACTAAACCTCTCGATCTTCTTTGTTGTATCAAGTGAAGTTTTATGTAATAAAGCATGTTTAAGTTGTAATAAAAAAGCAGGGTTGTCATAATAACCACATATGAATCATAAAACATAACCCACACTGGATCCATATAAGAGTGTATTTGATCATGTCATAAACCCATTTACACCATAACCTTATAATCAATGTATACATGAAAATAATCAAACTTAAAACTAAAATATATGAATCTTTGTGTGTTATATTGTCATAACACTATATATAATTGTTTAAACATGTTTCACTATGCCTAGTCTACAATATAATTAATTAATCATGTAAACTAAGAATAGCCCGTTATATAATAATTTAAGCTTGTGTCACTATGAATAACTCTCTATATAAGTATTTTAGCATGACTCACTAGGTATATACCTCAAGAAAATAATGATAGCATGTGTCACTGGACATAACTTGCTAAATAATAATTTCATCATATATCACATTGAATAGATTCTATTATATGCATTTTACCATGTATAACTCCTAATATCCTCCTATATAATAAAATTAGCATATATCACTATGCATATCCCACTATATAATCATTTTATCATGTATTACCAGGCTAGAAAACTTTATAATCATTTCAAAATTTAATAAAAATTCATAGAAATGAGAATATCACAATATCGTATCAAGTGACCTAATGGTTAATCATGAATATTAACATTCATATTTCAATTACACATTTCTGATACCAGTTGGTCATAACCAATAAAATGAATTTTATCTCAATAAAAAAGTCATGACAAGGTTAATATATGCCAAGAAATAACACAAAATACATTCTATGATACATAAATATTAAAAAAAAACAATTCATTATATTAAAGGTATTTCTATACAAAATGATAGAGACAAGATTAGTAAATAACAAAATGATTCCAATGGGACTCCATATAATAATTCAATTCATTTTATCAATTAATTCATAACATCATATGCTATATTGATTGAAATATTTCATAAACATGAAAATTATCAAAAACAAACGGCTATGTATTATAATGCATACCTTAAATGAATGATCAAACAATTCATCCATTTCCTACTACCCAAGATGAAGAAGGTACATGTGATGGCAATAAGGATCCTATAACAAATATACTAATGATCAAAACAAAATATTCCCATGTAAAATAGATTAAAGAAAAAAAGGATGAAGAAATAAGGTAGAGAAGGGAGAAGTAGACCTAAACCACATTATAGGGATTTATCACATAAGAGGGATGTCTGTAAGAGAGTATGACACTACAGAATCAGCTATAAGATTAAATTGGAAGAAGGTAAGGAAGGTAAATACAAAATGAAATAAAAATATACAGTAGAAAATATATTAAACATTCTAGTGAGGGAATTACATAGTGTGTTATATAGTGATGAGTTATGTAATTATTTTAATTGGATAATTATAAAAATAATGTCACCACAAATTAAATTTTTTTCACATCCTATATGACATGATGTGTCGTATAATTACATGAAATGTCTTCTTTTAATTCCATAAATCATTTAACGACATGAAACTATTAACAACATGTTTCTGGAAAAAATTAATTGATGTGTAATAACTTTACATGGAGTTTAATTATTTTTAGATCATTTTCATTCTATTTTTTATATAAAATATCAAGACTCTATAAAGGATTCAAAATAAACAGGTAACACGTGGTAACACTTGACCCATTTACACATGAACTCCATTAATTGAAATAATCATATATCCCCATACATTAAGTTATTTTCTTGAAAAAGGATCCTCGTCACTAAACAAGACATGTCCATGAATGCTAAAATGAAAAATCATAGAGTCTCATACCTAGAAAAAGACGTGGTCTTACAACCACTCCACCATAGAGCATATCATCCTAAAGAATCCCACAAAATCATTGTGGGGTCTCAAAGAGTATGTATGGAAACTATTCTCACATATCAGACTCCTTCTCCTATATCTACTCTTGAACATTCCCATGCATCCACTGCAATTGAAAAATAATTGAGGCCTAACCTAGAGATATTTCTCATTAATGTAAAAAATCCATCATGTACTTCTATCATATTAGAATCATCGAAAAAATATATATGAATGTGTGACATGTGGACCACATTGTCCATTGAAAAATAGTGATATGGGAGTTCTAATTATTAAAACACTTTATCATTGATATACACTATATCATATGGAGAGAAAAAACTTGTTACTAGGCATCCATGTTTCCTGATAAATCATTTCCCCAACCTAGGTGAACCTTGAATGAAAACATGATTCCTAACCTCAAACCCCATAGGTTTTATACAATGAGTGGGGTAATATTATTACATGATCTTCACTATCACCAACTACTATATGATCAAAAAAATTTCTTATATGTCTCATGTACAAGATTAGGCCCAATAAGTGCTTACTTGCCTCCATGTAACCATAAATGAGGCGAATAACATGAATACCAAAAAACCATCAAAATATGCCATCTATATTGATTCCTAGAAGATATTATTACATTAAAAATCTAGGAATTCAATAGGATACTCCCACAAACATTCAAAACCCATAACAATGGCCTATAAAATATCCTATAGAAAATGAATAATATTCCCAGATTGACTGGAAGTCTAAGGATGTAGGTCACACTAAAAAGGTCATGTGATCCCAGATCCTTCAAATTTCCCATCATGAAACGTGGTGTGAAACAAGGATCCCTGTCTGAAAATGTATTCCTCAAAATAGAGTGTAGTTGAACAACCTTGCACACATAAAGACATCCCAGATCCTCATATATGAAGGCCTCCCCGATTTTTAGGAATTTGGATTCATTTATTAGTTGATAAAAGAACACCCATTCAACATCATTCTTATAGTTTTTCCTGTGTAATCCTATCACAAAATCCACAGTGAAATCATCCAATTTTCACATAGATGCGGTAAAAAAAATAAATTGATCATATGGCCTCTAATTCTCGGCTTTCAATAGATGAAATGTTTAACAACACACCGTAAATCCTACTCCTTCCATCATAATTTAAGACAAAATTTCTATCTAAAAATATCATGATACATCATAATCATACATAGATATACCACCTACCTAGAAACATGAAACTCTTTCATCAACTCCTCTTAAAATACCATATGAACTTATACATTTTCATGGAAAATAAAATAGTTTCCACTACTATGATTCTATCCCAATGGTGTCTCCCCACAATATATATTATCCCTAAAAACTAATCATTCCATATCAAATAAATAAACTATCTTAGTTGGGTCCGATGACAAAGGTATAATGGATGTTGATGTCAGAGATTATCATACATAGAACTTATGAACAACTTGATGCGCATATACAAAGAGGGACATCACCTAGAACCCATAAAAAGTATCTCATAATTCCTTATATTTGGTCATTATTATCAATTCATCCGAAAGGATTTTCCACAATCCATGTGTATTTTCTAACTCAATGACAAAATAATATACAAACTCTATCCACCTCCTATGCATATGGTTGAGAACCTACTGATAAATGATATACCTATGGCCCTTGTGGTCTGTTTTTACCACAAACCTCTCACTCATGAGATAATGTTTATGATGTAATAGGGAATGTACCACAACTACTAACTACATTTCATGTGTAGGGAAATTATTTTTTTTGGTCTCGGATCTCTGGATCAAAAACCAAACACTCAATCCTCCTCCATAATAACTTTGTTGAGTCCAAATTGGTATGTTTCATAGTACCATTTTAAAATTCATACTTGAGTCATATAATGTTAGGATTAGTGTTGTGGTCAATATTCGCATCAAATCATGAAAATACCTCTCACAATAATATAACCAAACAATAACCACTTGAGTCTTGTTCACTCTTACATCGGTGATTCCAAATAGGGGATGACCTTGATACAGGACCGATAATAACCTGATAGACAATGAAATCTCTGAAACTTGAATACATTAATGGTATACTCACATGATAAAATGGCTCAAACTCTCCGTAGATCCACTAACACTCTTTATAATGAGATGACATGACTAAAGAAATGCACTTTATCAATCCATAAACTAGTTTTTGTTATCATGTCATCAAGCCAATTCTCTCTCAATATACATACGATGGTGTTTGGATTTTTGTCATGATCGTCATCCAACATGGACTATAATAAGATTTCATTGATAAAAGAAACCACAAACTCATCACCAAAATAATTTAATATATGATTAATCAAAGACAGTAATATATCCTTTGAATTTATCAAACCAAATGACATCATAATGAACTTGTAAAATCCATACCTGTATATAATATCATTTTAAGGTATGTCCAATGGTCTTAAACATAACTAATTATGTCATGATCTAAAATCAATCTTGTAAATGAAGATAACAATTCTCAATTGATCATTTATATTTTCCACATATGAATGTAAATTCTAGTTCGCTACCATTACTCGATCATCATCTAATAATACACATAGGAGCGTAAATTACCATAATAGATCACGGAGAAGATAACTAGAGAAAAAATATATACTAACCCCTAAAAAAATTTATCTTATATATTTCAAAACTTTAATTCCATCTCTCGAGTATCATCTAGTTCCATTTTGTAGAGAGGGATAGACATTTTCTCTTCTCTCAGTACAAAGTCGATTATAAAATCAATATATATCTCTCATAATTTGTAATCTATAGAAATCATCAATGAAGATATACCAAAAAACAACTTCCAATTTGGGAAAATACTCATGATTCATCCCAACATCATCTACATATATTCTGGCTATTTGATCCATGATTCAATCCAAAGTTTGCAGAATTTGTCCTGAAGGAAGAACTAGAATACCCCATTCACCCAGGCGAGAATAGCTTCCTACTTGCAAAGTTCAAAAAGATACTATTCTAGGGTAATTTTTGGTATGATCGTGGTATGAAACTAACCAATACATACACAAAATAAAATAAAATATTCTCAATTCCATCATTAATGGTTTCCAATAGAAAATTAGTTAGGTCTAGAAGGGGCCTAGATACCTTGAGAGGGGAGTGAATCAAGTTAAAAATAGTCCTTAAAAAAATATTCCTAACCCACTGTATCTTTAAAACTTTATTAAAACTGCCACATTGTTTTCACTTATGCTTTAATTTTGATCTTATTCCCTTCTTATTTATCTGATGATGATTTTATGAATGTAATTTAGGAAATAAAACACATAGGAAAATCGATTTTTAATTGGTTCACTCACACTGGGATACACCCAAGGGGAATACAATGGTGATGTGTTGATGTACCATGTAAATTAACACTCACATATAATTACCATAATATGGAAAGATTAAATCTATGCCCGTTCTCATATCCTTTACAACAATTGTGGTATGATCAATACGTTCCCAAGGGAAAACCTCAATGTCTCTTCCTCTAGATCACTACTGGTGGGAAGGATCACTATCTTTCTCTTCCTTTTCTTACTTATAATAGAAGGGATCTAATCAGAATTTATAGAGAATTATGTTTCTTCATTATCTATAATAATTTCATCCTCCACTGTAATTTGAGGAACCAATGATTTCACACATTCATCCACTGATTTATACAATAGCACTACAGTTGTACTGGGAACCATCCAACTTTCACACTACCATATTATGACATGAATGATACATTAATCATTAATTGTAAATTTCACATTACCACATGTTGGAAGATCTGTTATCTAACTCAAAAAATGGGAGACTCACACCCTTTTACACTCAAACAAATATTGGCATGCAACTACAAACTAGCACACAACTTATAATTAATTCTAAAATTTTACACTTAAACCAATTGCGATACCAGATCTTGAATTATCTCTAACTGTTGTACTTTGAAAAAAATGTGGATGGATAGAAATTTATTTATATGAATTTTTACCACCCATGCATCATTAACATATTTTCTCTATGAATTGTAGTCAATTAACATATTCATATTTCATCATAGTCATCTTGCATGATCAACTCCAAAACATGAGTTCCCTTCTTTCCATTACAATATTTTGATGTTTTAATTTTGAAAAAAAATATGGCCCACAAAAAATCCAAATTAGCCAATAAAACAAACCTACTAAGTCAATAAACACTATCAACCCAAAAATTCTTCAATTTTTCCATGATGTATTTTTTCCCATAAAAATGTAACCACCAATATCTTGAGAACATTCTTTGAAATGATTGATATTATCTGAACACAATACCAATAGTGCTTATTATTAACACAATATCCATTATTCACACATATAAAGAAAAATACTAAAAAAATTATAGATTGGAAAAAGGAATGTGATGATTCAATATCATAAAATCCAATCAAGGGAAGATGATATTGGAATTGTACCTCTGACAGTATATGTTCATGCATCCATAATAACTAGAGTATTTTAAAAAACATGCAGCTAGAAATCCCCTCTACCTTGGGCTCCAGGATAACAACAATTATTTATCACCTCTTATTGATACATTCATTACTACACTAGGGTAAAAAAACCAATTCATTGAAAGGAATTCAATAGGGAACTCCATCTACCATTATGTTTAGGAGTATTTGAGTACTTCTTACAAACTGTTACCTATCTTGATACCCTACAAATTATCAACTATTTGTGTTACCTACAAAAAGTCTTTACGTGTCCCAATCTACCATAGGAATGCCACTAAAATATGGGGTACTTAATCTGAGGAGATTTGTGTACCATCATTCCACACATATAATACTACAATAGAATATAGTCTTGGTATGGCCTCCAAATTCTTGACATATCTAACTACTATTAACTTAGGGAAAAAATTCATATCAACACATAATTTTACTATAATTAAACCTCTATATTTCCCCTACTAAAACAACATTTCCACTTCTCAAGGAATAGCATCAATTCCCTTATGTGATGAGTTCCTAATTTGACATGTATTAAATACTACTCGAAAAAAAAACTCCTATGAACTAATCTCATTTTCAATACAATTGTGAGAATTTCATTATTGGAGGATATCATTATCTTCCATAGATTTTGAAACATGCTAGTTGTCGGTTAAATGTTCATCATAGTCATGAATGGACATCCCTGATGTTTTATGTGCATGAACTCTAGATCTTTCTCATCCATAAATGCCTTGAGAAAAAATTCTATATAAAATTATCTAAATGTTCTTCCTAGATAACCCATCATATATCTCTTCATTCCATGCAATTTCCAACTAACTCTAGGTTGGTCTAGGAAGCATATACCTAGCACAATTTAGCCTTCTAATATAGGTGTCCCTAGATGATTAAAGATCAATAGGACTAACTTGATTCAAAACTTGACTACTTGAGTTCCTCTCTTGCCATTAAACATATGTGAATGATGCAACTGAAACTCTATCATGAGCTCAAAAATCAACGTAATATGTGATCAATCACTCTTTCCATGGATCTCATAACCCGAAAGAAGATTCTATGAAGCTGTACATACATTTAGTCCCCAAAAACTATAGAATATTCCGGTTCAGGTGTTTTCGAAGCGTGATGAATGGAACTCTCTTATTAGTCACCAAAAACATGATGAGGAGGAATTTTCTCAACAAAAATATAGACTCCTCACAAAACTGGAAATAAAATTTTGGTCAACCCCAAAAAGTGACAAAAATTGTGAACCAATGACTCCTAGTCCCTCTATACATTGTTACAAGGGTTTTACCCTACCATAACCGTTCATTTATTTCATTTATCAGGTATAACATATATCACATATCTCATTTCAATATGAAAGTATATGTCAAAGAATTAATAAATATATCCCTATCATGAACTATGATTCAAAATATGCATATCTATGTGACTATTATTATGAATTCATAATCATCTCACTCTATACCAAACCATGTGTACAAATAATAAAAACCAATAAAATCATATAACAATGACCTCACATAACATTAGAATCTCCATAGGTGATATAATAATAAATGTTACATGTGAACAAAATTAAAATCAATCACCCCTTGGGAACATATATTTTCACCATACATGGTATAGATACTCATGTGAACAAGTTATTTATGAAGTCCCAACACATCCTTGAGTCCATTCAACCATTCCAATATTGTAATGTGACATAAATGAAAACATGTACCTTTAATAGAATTTTGTACAAAAACCCCAATCCAAAATGATATAATGTTACCAAAATGGGTCAGTTATGATATCGATAGCATTCCTCCCAATATGTCATGGGTTTTGACTAGTAGTGTGTGTGTGATATGTATAGTGGGGTGTCTATACCCCCTAGTTACAGAGTTATAACACATCAAAAATAATCAAATATATATAAATATATACCAAAGTGCAAAGATAATGGAAAAAATATAATAAAATGGAATGAAAATAATAAATTCCAACTAAATAATAATATAAATTATAATGGAATAATTTTATGATGTGTGGGAATGTAAATAGATTTCATGGATGAATTAAAACAAAATAAAAGGATAGAAAACTCAATAAAATAGTCAAATTTCATGGTCCTAAAACCCATTTAACTCTCATCTCCAAACTCCATACATTTTATCATGAAAATAGACAACAATAAGGTCCTTTCCCCGTTTCTAAACCAGTATCCATATTAAATTCTTAGGTTCAAAATTATACCCCAAAAGGAGTGTGAGTATAACTCAATAGGTTGAAACCACTTGTTATAAACAACCAGTCCAATTAGCAGTCTCTAAAATAATATAATAATAGGTGTGTTAATTAATTAATCTAGTAAATTAATTCCACTTCAACCTACTTGAGCACCATTCCATAATTTATCTGATCAGGAATAATGACCATTCCAACCATAACCAAATAACCATAGTAAAACATAACCTACCACAATATCAAACTATAATGCCTTTAATCATGTCTTATTAAAAGAAAACCATAACTATATAAAAAATTTATAAATAAATAAAATCAGTATCAAAAACACTATATATGAAGTTTTACATATCAACTATGTATAGCCAAATATATAATCATTTAATCATGTTTTTAAGGGACTAGACTTATATATATGCATTTCCGCATGATAACATGAAATATCCTTCTATATATTCATTTTTAAAATGTTCATTGATAAAAACCCTATATATATATATATATTTCAGCATGTATCACTGGGAATATCCATCTATATAATAATTTCATCACGTGTCCCTGTACATATACCTCTATATAAGCATTTCAACATGTATCATTGGGAATATAATACTAAATAAACATGTCATAATGTATCACTGGGCATAGCCATCTATATATGCATTTCAGCAGGTATTAGTATGCATAACACGCAATATAAGTGTTTCTACGCGTTTCACTAGGGAAATGGCATATATATTCATTTCGAAATTTAACCATGTTATAATTCATTTCAATGAAGATATCACAATATTAGTTCATATGACCCAATGGTTAATTATTATAATTAGAAATCATCTTTCAATTACTGATTTCATATATCATTATTTCATAACCCATAAAATTCCATTCATCTCAATAGGAATTAAAATATATGGTGAATATATATCAAGAAATCACAAAAAATTCATTTCATGCTAAAAAAATAAACCATTAACTAGTTAATTTATATTCAAGTTTTATCTCACCCAAATAGTAGCCACATGAAAGGTCGATAACCAATTAAATCCAATTAAACTCCAAGGAACAATTCATTTCTTTATTTCAATTAATTTGGTTCCCAATATGATGGAGCAATATCAATATGTAATATACATGAATATTTTCAGGAAATGTGGTTATGGTTTTGAACCCTACCAATAAATTATGATAAAAAAGCCGCCAACATCAACCACCCACAAGAAAAATGGTGTAGATGATTATGTGAAGTATCCTAGGTCAATGATTATAATGATCATTACAAAAAATGCACACATTATAAATATTACACTACAATGATTGGAGAATCATAAAATATAAAGGAAATATAAAAAACACCTTATTGGGGATTGATAAAACAAGAGGGACATTAAGAATGGAGTTTGACAATCCAAGATCACCTGGAAGGAACCCTAGGGTCACGTGGAAAATGATGTGTGTGAAGTGAAATAAAAAACAACCATTCGACATACATAAAAAGGTTAGGGAATTATAAGGAATGTAATATAGTTAAATAGTGTGTAATTTTTTATAATGGGATATAAAAGAAACACTTCGTCTAATTATAATTTATTCTAATAAATTATTACAAATAATTTAATATAATTTCATGATGTGTATTCACTACATATGATTTCTCATTTAAACTCATATAACTATTGACAACATGTGTATGTGAACAATTACATGATGTGTAATTTTTATTCATACA
This sequence comes from Viscum album, assembly GCA_963277665.1. NCBI lineage: Eukaryota > Viridiplantae > Streptophyta > Magnoliopsida > Santalales > Viscaceae > Viscum > Viscum album. Next base: position 1,979,995,459 of record OY728142.1, on the reverse strand, counting down.
ATTCATCATCCCTATTACCATATAAAAACTAGAACCCACTTTAAGTATTATCAACATTCCATGAACCAATTGTAAAAAATTACACATTTATACCCAGACTTCATTAATTCAAACAACTTACATCTCGAACATTAATTAATTTTTCCCCACAAAGGCACTAGATCTCGAAACAAGACTCGACCACCATGTCCCAAAAAAACTCAGAGGGACACACTGGGAAAATTATGGGATCTTATGATTATAATGATCAATATCACACATGATGTTTATATTTCCCAAATATAACAATAATTGTAGGAAACACTTCACTCATAATAGTGGATCCCCCCAAAAATTAGGATACATAGTGTTTAAATTATCCTAGTGAACATTCATTGTGGGAAATATTTCATCCTAGAGGATGGTTGACTGCAACCTGAAAGATAAAATTAAGGCGTAATATATCATAACAATTCAATTAAACATTCATATATATGAAATAATGAAACATTTCAAGACAAACAAAAAATGTTTACAACCATTTTTATGAAAATAATAATTATTAAATATATATATATCCAATATATTTTAAAAACATGTCATTAAATAATTATAGAAAATACAATAATGAAAAATCCATAAATGATTATTTTGTAATTGAAATTCATTTTTTTATCAAACACTTTTATGGAAAAAGTGAGAATCTAGTAGTTCATGAACAAAATAAAATTATAAATCCATTAGAGTAAAATTTCATCCTAACAGATATAATCTCGCTAAATATTTTCCATGAGATCGATTTTACCTGAGTGTCAGGTTCCTCCATTAGAATACATTTTAACCTTATCTATAGCTTGTCCAAAGATTATATTTACTATTCAATGCCGATCTTCCCCTTGTTGAATCCCTATTTTTTAATCCATCACTGGTAATCAATCATAGTGCCCCACTCCTTAGTAGGATTTACCCATAGGTATCTTTACATAATTCTTTTATCCTACTCATCATGAAAATTAACTATCATAATAGTTTCAATAATGACCTATTTAGAATTCATGTGCAATTCCAATGAATGTCGGAGTATAGTGTAAGACTCCTACTACTAGGAAGCTAACATGGGGAGATGCTGAACACTAACCACTGATTCCCTCTGCTAGAAAGTTTCCTTGGACAACAATTGGGTCCTGCTTTCAATTTTTCTCATCATTAATTATCTATTAACTATCAGTTCTCCATTGTTAAAGGAAGGTAAGAGTATTCCTTCCACTCTTTATGGTTACCCCTCTTACTTTTTCTCCTCCTTGGTCTTTGGACCTGATCACCTAGAACCTACTCCTCTGAATCACCTGTGGTGTAGATAGGTCAACCATCAATGAATGTATTTCAATAAACCTGCAGTCCATCCACATAATCCCTGGCCAAACTGTCTTTGAGAATGAGGACCTCATTTGACAGTTGTAAAAAATTATCTCCCAATAGAATAGTACCCACCTCCCTCATTGGACATAAATGGTCCACGACCTCACCCTCGGAACCAATACTCAAAGCATTACATCTTGTATGATCCTCCATGGGTACCATATCAGCTTCTACATTTCTATCGTAACCACTCCCTCCACACACCACTTTATCATATGATTTACCATATTCATTACCTCCCTCATCAAGACAGTTGTCTTTGTGGGGGCCCTCATATAACAATGGTTTCGAAACTCCTTCATTTTTCTCCATCTCTGGAATCATTTAATATAATGATAAATCCACTAACTGTTAGGGGTCTAGGTCATTCCTCAGCCTATGGATGGTGTCTTCCACCAAGGGGTTCTCCCATTATCCACTATGTGTAACGTTTTTCTTAGCCTCCATACCCAAATGCCCCTGAATAGAATGACCATTCACAGTACTAGTCATCAAATCCTTGCTGACACCAATTCATATACCCTTCATCATGTCGAGTTGGTGATGTACACATATAATGTCTTTCAATGAATAACCCCAAAACATGAAATTGGAACATAAATCAACCCATTATTTATAATACACATATTTCCTATAATAATATTCTTCTCTACTTGTTATCCAAATGAATTCAGATGGTGTTCTTGAAGAGTTTTTTCAACACATAGTTGAGGATTAATAAGGTGACATACTTCTTTGGTTTGGTTATCAGATCGAAAATACATTCCAATGAGGGTCCAAGAGTTATAATAATCAAGTAATTTTGGAATTAGAGGGGAAGATTAAGAAATCACACCAAAATCATCAGCTAAGGGTCGTCCTACTTCATATGAAAGTCATATTTTCATTTGTAAAGATAAATGAAGTATATGTTGCAGTTTCAGGGAATAACAGACAAAGCATTGATCATGTAATCCTCAAACATGAATTAATCATAATATTCATATTTACTTAAAAAAAATAGTATACCTATATTTTATATCCCAGGATCTAAAAACAAACCTATCAATGCTTTATACTGAATTCATCCATTGGAAAAAGGGAGAGACTAATGTTATATTGACTAGAAATGACGCTTTATTTAACTCTACAATCAATGTTTGATGGTTTGGTCATCCTTAGTATTTGTCGGGTAACATTGGACATATATAAGAATTTGGGAATGTTGGAAGAAGCTCGAAGTTGGAGGTGATAATGATAAAAAAAATTCAATAATTTCAAAATACTAAAAACAAGTCAAATAAAATTTGAAAATAGTACGAAATATGACTCATAATCAATAATTATTTTTTAAGAAAAAAATTCAATGAAGATTCAAAAAATACATTACAATAAAAAATATGATATATATGTATCAAAATTACATCATCTATTTCCTCTCTGATATATCATGAAAAACATTGATCTAATGTTTCTTTCATGAAGAAACATGGGGATTCGGAAGAATAATAAATAATGAAAAATATTGGTCACAAAACCTAAAATACCTTATTTTGAATCTATTATATCTAATTGATCTACATATGCGATAGATATAAATCTAAAAAATATCCAATTAATCAACTCATTGTTAATATACTAATTATTAACATAAAAATGAGTCATAATTGAGGTGTTATTGTTTCAAACATTTAAATCCATAATAATTATTTTACAATATATGTGTTTCTTTTAAAATATTGTCAAATAATATTTTAGAAATAGCACCATTATAATATATTTAAAAATATATAGGGATCTGATGCATAGTTTGACAAATTTTGATCCAATCTATTCAAGCACATTCATCATGTAGATGATGGTTTGAGGATATGACAATTGATTTTTCATAACTCTATTCCTAACCATGTACCATCCATTGTGACCCCCACACAAGCATCACAGTTTCCTAGGAAGTCATTAGTGTTTTTCCAAGACATTATTCAAATAAAATACAGGACCATAAAGCACTAAAAACATCAACACATCAGCCAATAGAACAATGGAATGAATCAAATGAAAGAATGTGAAAATAAAGGTAAGTGTGTTCCTAAAAGAAACACATGGAATAATATCCTATGAATAATGATACCTTATACTTATAGAATGATATGATGATGATGGATGTCCTCTAATTAAATAAGGACATACATCCCTCACTAATGAACCACACTACAATGTATCATGTCATTCTTAACCATGATAAAACTATACTAAAATTTTTTTGTAGAAATATTTCACCAAGAACATTTACATGAGAATAAAAAAAATTCACTCATTTCTATAAATATTAGGTTTGGGGTCGTGGTTTCACAAATATAGATTTTATGATAGGTAAGACTGATAATTATTGAGATAGTATACCCGAAAACATTTACGGTGTGAAGAATACAATTTTTGTAGATCAAATTAATTAAAAAATTACAATGTCATTTAATGTGTAATTTTTTTTTTCTGAAATATGAAGGAGTGATCGTCTCAAGTTTATCAAGTCATAAATGACTATACTAAGGTGATGGATTTATGAACACTCAGAAACCAACTGAAAATAAGAAAGGTCAATGGAATAAATATATATAATAACTATTTTATAATATCACTATAAAAAGTTAATAATAATCATATAAGTCTATATTTATTTTCCTATTCAAATATTGGTTCAATCATGAAATTATAACCCATATGAAAACAATAGATCGGTGAGGTGCAGGGTTGAAAATATGAGTATTCAAATGGTATCATCATGATTGATGATTGGTAATGGTTTTTATTCAATAAATTGTTATTTTCTAAATATATATGAATGTATCACATGAAGTCCAAGACACATGGACAAATTATATCTTCTAGATGTTTAAAACCCCTTTCTATCCACCAATCCATATGAGGATGATATGTTTATATCAACATAACATGAATTCCCATCACCTCCAAGAATATTTTATAAGATATATAGGTAATCAAAGTATCACTAATGCGAAAATAGTAAATTTCATCTTAGAATACCTTATGAACTCTTATATATACCACTTTCCCATGTCCTCTACATGGTTGTATCAAAAGTGAATAAGAAATATATAGACATTTTAAACATGTTGACTAATACAAGAATTGTGTTCATTCATCCTTAGAGTCTGATGTGTCAAAACCATAAATCTATTTATATCTAATTCTATTTCCATGTTGGAATATGATATGATCAAGAATAAAAAAATACTATGGATCATTATCCTTAATTTGGAGGAATGTGTAAAATGAAGATAAAAATTAGGATAAGTTATGTTTCATATCAAGATACCAAAATTGATTATTTACATTATAAAAATTTATGTTGTTCAATAGTCAATATCCCATATATAAATTAAAACATTTCCTAAAATTTCCTTACTCATAATTGGTGGAAAAATATAATGGGATCTAATGAAATTAACACCTTCTATATAGAGAGACCACTCACCAGTGTACTCCAAAAGATATAACAAATCTCTGATACATTAGAACATTTTTCATTCTACATATCATCAAGAATCATAATATTGAGTGTGCATATTAGTCTAAATTTTTTTATATAATTACATGAACCGTTCTCCCTGAGTAAGGAGTGAATCTTAGAAAAGAGCACCAAAATTAGTTTTTCCTCCTTTACATATATAAAACACTAAGAAGGGAATATTCTCTAATATGAGTCATGTAAGAACCCAGGTTTTTTTTCTGTAATACTTTGAAATTTTCTTGATGTTATTCCAGAGAAGGGAGTTCAGACGGCATGTGATTCTAAGCCCTGGTGCGACTGCGTTCACATTAGACTTTCCAAACAAATAGAATATCTCCTAAACAGTTTCTTGGATTGGAAAACTGAGGGCACCATTGAGTATGTAGTGTATCTTTTACCGTAGGAGGGGTATAACATTCACAGGCGCATCCCTTCTGTGGAAAACGCCACCTGGGGCGTTTTCATAATTTAGAGGCCCTAGGCGTGACATTTATAACTTATGAACGGAGGCTCAGATTAAAGTTTTTAGATCTCCGTTGCACTCAAAATGTGGTTTTTACCCTAGGGGCAGCTTAACCCCAACCCCACCTAATGTTCAGGTATGAGGCCGACTGGTGGGGGGGTTTAAGTGTTTTTCTATTTAAACACTCCTACACCCCTCGTTCTTCCCCTTAGCATTCCTTTGTGGATCACTCTCAACAAGCTCCTCTTCACACATCCTCCTCTCCAGAAAGTTCCAGTGGTTCCGGTGGATCATCAGTGAATCTACGGGCTACACCCAGCGAGTTTGGCTCGTGAATTTTCAATTTTAATTCCAACAACCCCATTCAAATGCAATTTCTTGCATCAATTTTCTATCAAGTTCTCAAGTGAGGTAAATATATGTGTAGGGCTCAAATTGATCACCCCAAATCCATTTTCGGATCTAAGTTTCGAGTCCCATGGTGTCTGAGGTGACCCCAAGAAGTTTTCCTGCCATTATCTTCTTTTTCCGATGGTTCTAGGGGCGGTCTGGCAGTCAGCGTGATAGTCTGGTGGGATTCCAGTGGCGACGATGGCTACCGATGGCAGGCGGCGGTGGTCTCGGGAGGTGGTGATCCCAGGTGGAAGCTCCCAGCCGTGGGCAATGGTGGGCCAAGGCAGCGGCTCCTAGCAGTAGGCAGCAGCAGTCCCCGGGCAGAGGTCGCCGACCGAGTGGACCAGGGTTGCGGCGCGCGACCCCTTGAGGGAGACCGAGACCCTCCGAAGGCGGGTCTCCATGAGGAATAGTGACCGGCCATGAGGGATGGTCAGCATGGTGGACCATGGGTATGCGGTCAGGCCGTGGGGATGATCTGTGGGACGACGATAAAAGCGGGGCCGGCAGGCGCGGGCCAGCCTAGGCCGGGTGGACTGGCTGGACCAGGCCGGTCCAGCCCAAAGGGGTTTATCCCCTTGACTTAGGACACCCGTAACTTCCACTACGGGTGTCCGTTTTGCATTCCATCCACCATAGTGCAATCATCAGCTCGAGACGGAGATTTTGAGAGGGTCTCGTGAATTTGAATTCCTGAGATGGGGACTCAGTGGCGCGACACGCTCGTTAAGTACTACGGCCGGATTCTTTCTTCGGATGACGCGAACACATCCAGAGTCCCTTTAAGGCACCTTCATCGGGGTTGTGACCCTAGCATCGAGACGAAGTGGTCCTGGGTGGTTTCAGGCATTGAAGCTCGAGTTGAGGCATGGGCCCCACGAGTTGTCTTTTAAGTTGTGAGCAACGTTTTGTGACTTTTTCATCAGACATCCGTTCAGGGAGAATGAGTAGTCGTTTTGGTGTGATTTTCCAAGATCATCATGATGGCATAGTTTTCCTGACCTCTTTTGGGACCGAGGTGTGAGCCCCATGAGACGACGTATGGGCATAAAGCAGTGTTGAATAACTTTTTCTTCAGGAGCCCGTTTCCAGTGGGTAAGTACTCTATCTCGCATGTTTTTTCATGAAGATTACAATTGTGTAATCTGTTTGGGTAGGCAGAGTCTCTTTCGAGATCTCATTAAATGTGGGAACATGAAAGGATATTGGTAGGATGTTTCCTTGACACACTCCAACCTAAAGCACGATCACAATGTTAGTGACACCTAGGGATGGTGCAGGCAGTGCGGAGTCATCAGACCCATATCTGGATTTAACCTCCAACGGGGCTGGGTAGTGGGTCACCCGTTGACTTTAGGGTTTACCCTCAGGGTGGGTTGGGCAGTGGGTCACCCATGGACCTTAGGGTTTACCCGTAGGGAGGGCCGGACAGTGGGTTACCCGTTGACCTTAGGGTTTACCCTCCGAGTGGGTTGGGATGTGGGTTACCTGTGGACCATATGGTTTACCCACCGGGTGGGCAGGGGAGTGGGTTACACGTTGACCTTAGGGTTTACCCTCCTGGTGGGTTGGGCAGTGGGTTACCCGTTGACTTTAGGGTTTACCCTCCCGCAAGGCTGGGCAGTGGGTCACCCAATGACCTTTTAGGGTTTACCCTCCAGCAGTGCTGGGTAGTTGGACACCTGAAGACCTTTTGGGGTTTACCCTCTAGTTGGGCTAGGCAGTGGGTTACCCAATTACATCTTTCAGAATCAGCCCTTTCGATGAGGCTAGTCAGTGACTTTTCCTCAATTATTAAAGGAGTGGGACATTTGGTGGTACGGTTTAGCGATGAGGCAGCTTTGACGAGCGATACTGTTGGGCATCAGTGACGGCTACCCTTAGAACTTTTGGAGACCTATCCTTGGAAGGGAATAGAGATGGAGATCCTCTTACACACTTGTTCAGGTTTCTTTTTGAGCATATGTATATATATATACCCTAATTTTGTTCAAACTCTATTGGTTTAGTTACTCTCTATCTAGAAGGGGCGATGACACGTGGGGAATGCCATGTGCTTTCCATGTCTAGTTCCTCTAGGTTAGAAGAGTCTTCTCCCTTTCTTTTGTTGGGTTGAGAAGCACTCTATTTACTGTACTCTTGCACTATTCCTTGTTATATCTATTGCTCACCATTTTAGTACCTCCATTGATGGTCCCTCAAAATTTTGTGGAATCCTACTGAGTATCCTTATACTCACCCCTGCATGGAATTTTCTCGCACTTGGTGTGCCCTTGCAGATGATGGATAGGTCGATCGAGACTACGAAGGAGCTTAGAGGACATAGGATCTTGGGCTATATTCTGTGGATATAGTAGGAATTTTAGGTGTGAGACTCACCTGCTGTTTATATTTGTTTACCTATCATCAGGTTGTGGAACCTTGATGTTATTAATATTTCCAAAACATATTATATACTCAATTTACCTATTTTATATGAAATGTGCATAATTTTTGTGAAATATTAATGTTTTAATACTATTTATAACTTTTGAGCATTTTTTAGAAGTATTCCAATTGTGGTAGTTTACTATTTTTTTTATAACTATCAAACTACAGATCAAAATTCTTTGATTCTTGTTTTTTAGGATTCCTTACTCAATGTACACCAATTCATTATAAGGGACCTTTGGCCACATTATCTATATGGATGGACATATGGACAACACAATAAGGCCTATAGAATCTATGATGAAACTGGACCAGCCATGGATATTTAATTTCTGGGCTCAAAAAAAAAATCTTTTATTCTCCTCCAACATAAGAGAGACAGTGCAGGGAGTCTTGGATAAAACTTTCAAGGCCCAACTCCCAGAAAAAGTAGCCCAACTAATGCCTTGAAGTCCAGCCCACCATTCTGGCATGGAATTAAAATCCAGACACTATTCCTAACATATCTCATGATGTAGTAATAAATTCGAGTTGAAATTTTGTATTGTGAGAGAGGAGAAATATGGATCTGACTTTTTTGAAGAAATAATTCGTCTTTGAAGGTATTTTACTATTCAAAAATCCATTCACATTTTAGACTTCAAAAATATTGGATTGAAATGGAGAGATTAAAATTGTTTAATAAATCGGCCATAACATTGGCTCCATAAGTCCCAATGACTCCAATTTTTAGAGAGGTACGACATAATTATTATATACAAAATTTAAGAAGGAGATATCTCAATATTCAGCTGTATGGATGTCCAAATCATCGAGCCAAGTTGTGGGGTTTTTTTTGGAATGCAAACAACCCACCTCCTTGGGCTATAAATACATCCCCTCCTCTCCTTTAAAAAGAATTGTCATTTCATAAGAGAAAATCATCAATTGTCATGACAAAATCCTTCCCAAAGGCATTTTATTACCTTCCATACTCAAGTTTTCACTTGATATAACCTTCCTCCTCTCTTTTCTTCCTTTCACTTTTGTGTTGTTCTTCGTTTGTAATCTTGTAAGTTTGTGTCTTTTAATTCTATTTTAATTAAAGTTTCTTCTTCAATATATCTTATTCTAATCCACTTTCTATAGTTTAATATTATTTTTCTTAAAATATATTAAATATTTTTGAATCCCCATTCCTTATTTTACTTCCTCATTCAATCAAAACTCTGTTTTTTTAATTCTCATCATTGTTCTTGTGTGTGTGTGTTCGACGCAACACAATTTTCTTATCCCTTTATTATTCTTCTATTATTAATTTTTCATCATAATAATTATAACCATATTATTAAATAACCAAATGGATGAATAAATCTCTCATTGGGGTGAGTCAAAATTTAGGGATATTAAGTGAACGAGAGTATTTGCTCGAAGAGTATTCATTAATTTAACATTGTGTATGATGGACTTAACATGTCATGGATTAATGACATATTTTGTTTAACATGTGGTTTGAATGGATTATTGGAACCATAAATACACTACCATAAACAAGTAATGGTAATGATTAGAAACCTAGGTTATGTTAAGGATTTGTTTACTGCCTTAACACTTAGGAACTCCAGACAACGTTATCTTATGAAGTGGGTGTCAATTTAAATGCAATATAAAGAAAAGCTCAAGGATATCACAAGATTAGCACCCTACTAATAAACTCACACCCAATATTTATCAATTTGTTAAATCAAACATCATCTATAAATTATTTCTTAAGATTTGCAGACAAACCCTCCAATACAAAAAATGATTAACTAAAAAGAAAATGACTATTAAAATGTATCATCCTTGAGGATTTGACCTGAGTGCTACTATACACATTACTAGAGCATCAGAACATTAACTAGTAAATAGGTGACATTTGGATGTGTGTATAAAATGGTTCCATTTCTAGTGATGGTGCAATTAAGTAGTCATTAGTTTTTGGTTATTGTAAAAAAACAAAATTTAAAAAAATTAAAAAAAACACAAAGAAAAACTCGCCTTCCTCATAAAAATCATAAACAGAAAACACAAATAAAAAAATTGTCTTCCTCTTTCGTCCAACATCTCTATGAATTCTTCGTAGCCTCCCAAACAATCCATCAGATTTTTTTTATCCCTGAAATTGAGCGAACTCTTCGCCAAATCAGGAGGAACTTAAGAGATAATAAACTCATTCAAGAACTTGTCCTTGTCCAAGAAATTGAATTAGATATGTCCAATACTAGGTAACAAACACCTAAAGAACACGATACCCCTGATATTAATTACCGACCTCTTTGTATTCAATATCCAAACATAGAAGATGACTTCGAACTAAAATCAGGATTGATTCATCTTCTCCCTCATTTCCACGGTCTAGCTGGTGGTGATCCTCATCTACACCTTAAAGAGTTCCATGTTCTGTGCATTACCATGATGCCTCAAGGGGTTTCTGAGGAACAAATCAAACTCTGAGCATTCCCTTTCTCACTAGCTGAAACTGCTAAGTCATGGATCTACTACCTTCGTCCTGGTTCCAGAACCACATGGAATGAAATGAAGCGACTTTTCTTAGAGAAATTCTTTCCTTCTTCTTGTACTATTTCTATCCGAATAGAAATAAGTGGTATCTGTTAGTTCCCAAGTGAATCACTCCGTGAATACTAGGAGAGGTTCAAAAAGATTGTTGTAAGATTCCCACATCACCAAATTCCTAATCATCTCTTGATCCAATATTTCTATGAGGGGTTATTGGCTATGGAGAGAAATCTCATTGATGCCAGAAGTGGTGGTGCTCTTGTTGATAAAACACCTGCATCTGTAAGAGATCTCATTAGAAAAATGGATGCGAACACACAACAATTCCATACTATAGCACATTCTCATGTCAAAAAATCCCATGATAGTCAGTCGACAGAGCCGAACAAGATGACCGAGTGGATGAGTGAACTACAGGTCTTGTGCGACAACTAGCTGTGGCTACCAAAGCCACAACTTCATCTTCTCTACAATCAATATTTCCTGGACTTGTCAAAAACAATGGAATATAAAACACTTCATCTCATGAAACTGAGACGTTTCCACAACATCAAGAGGATATGTCTGATTCAACCAGACCAATGGAGATCAATGCAGCATATTCTCAGAGGAACACCAACCCACAACAATCAGGTCAGTTCATTAGAATCTTCAACCAACCCCACTCTGAACCCTTCTCCTTTTCCTATAACCAAGGCCTGAGGTATGGTAATTCTTCCTCTCATCCTCCTCAATACCCTCATCGAAACCCAAAATTGGTTCAATATGGTCAAGGTGTTGGTAACTTCCAAAAACCTTATCCTTTTGTTCCTCAACCTCAACGGATCAATCCTCATCTTCCTCCTCCAGGCTTCCACTATCCTAGTGACCCTTCCCAATTCCCAAACCAATAGAATCACATTCCCAAGAACTAAAATCAAGGTAATACCAATCCGGGACACAACTCTTATTCCATGCAACCATGGGAAAGTGTTGTTGAAGATCTTTCCTCTTTCACCCTTTCCAATCTCAAAAATATTGAAACCCAAATTAGTCAACTTGCATCCCACCTTAGTCAACAGCAACCATCCAATTATTCCTAAATTTCAGCTTAACCATTACCCAACCCAAAGGGTAATGTATGTGTAATTTCACTTAGATCAAGAAAGAAAATTTCTATGCCTCATGTTGAGTCCTCCAACCATCCTTTGAATGTTAACCTATAAAATAAAAATAAAAAAAACATGAAAAGGAATCTGAAGACATTCCATCACCTCCTTCTATTCCACTTAGGAATCCAATTCCTTTTCCTCAAGCCATTTCTAAGCCAAATAAGTCCTTTGATCCCAATCCTGAAATACTCGACATGTTTAGACATGTTGAAGTCAAAATTATCCTCTTAGATTCCATAAAACAAATTCCTAAGAATTCCATGTTTCTTAAAGAATTGTGCACCCACAAAAAGGAAACTTAGGACCTTTGAAAATGTTTCCACCCAACATTATAATCCCATAAAGTGCAATGATCGAGGGACCTTTACAGTTCCATGCCAAATTGGGAGTTTTAACTTCGATAATTCACTCATAGACCTGGGAGCCTCAATTAATATCATGCGCAAATCCATCTTTTCCAACCTTGGTCTATGTCCCATACATCCAATGGGTGTTTTCATTCAATTATCCAATCGAAGCACAACCAGTCCTGAGGGAATAATTAAGAATTTCCTTGTTCGTGTGAATAATCTTATCTTCCCTGCGGTTTTCTATGTCCTTGACATGGAAGGTGAGGCAAACTCTTCTTGATCTCCCCTAATTATAGGAAGACCATTTCATTTGATTTCTAGAACTAAGATTGTTGTCCATTCAGGAATCTTATACATGGAATTCAGTGACCAACTGGTCATGTTCAACATTTTCCAAGCCATGGGATTCCCATTTGAGGATCACTCTGTATTCTCAATCCATGCTTCTGAGGACACTTCTAAGAGTCAATTGAACCTCATTACATCATTTTCTTCATGTTTAAATAAAAAATGATATTGTGAAATCTACACCATGATTAACCATGTTATAAATAGTAAAGTTGATTTTGACCTTTCATTCATAGATTCTATCAATCTAGTGGATCTTGAAAAATCTCTTGAATCCCACATCAACTCTGATCTATACTGCTCCACCTTGGACAATATTATGGAAAATGAATCAGAAGCAACTGAAATCCCTTCATCCATTCCTGATATGTCTAACCCACAAATGAGAGATGGGAATGATCTAAAACCTCTTACCGAACACCTGAAATATGAATTCCTTTTCCATGACAACTCTTATCGTATCATTATCACTTATTCACTTACCGAAACTAAGGAGTCAAAAATTGTTCAAATGTTAGAGGAAATCAAAAAGGTCTTAGGGTGGACCCTAGAGGACATACCAGGAATCGAACCTGCCATTTGCATGAATCACATCCATCTTGAGGAATCATCCAAACCAATTAGATAACCACAAAGAAGACTCAATCCACTCATACATGAGGTAGTTAGAGAATAGATCACCAAGCTTCTTCAAGATGGGATTATCTATCCAATTTTTGATAGTGAATGGATTAGTCCAATTCAAGTAGTACCTAAGAGGGGTGCAATAACTGTTGTCACAAATGGACATGGATAGGTAGACACAACTCGAGTGAAGAACAAATGACGTGTGTTCATTGACTATAGAAACATGAATGTTGGAATAATAAAATATTACTACCCTCTTCCATTCCTTGATCAAATTCAAAAAACGATTAGCCAAAAAGTCACACTATTGCTATCTTGAAGGATACACCGGCTATTTTCAAATCCCAATCGCACCTCAAGACCAAGAAAAGACTACATTCACTTTCCCCTTTGGAAAATATACATATAGGAGAATGAATTTTGGCCTTTGCAATGCTCCTAAAACATTCTGTAGGTGTATGATGAGTATATTTTCTGAATTCATTGAACACTACATGGAAGTCTTCATGGATGAATTCACAATTTATGGTGATTCATTTGAATATTTCTTGAATTCACTCTCTCTAGTCCTCCAAAAGTGTGTCAAGTGTAAACTTGTGTTAAATTTTGAAAACTACCACTTCATGGTTGAAAATGGGATTGTTCTAGGGCATATAGTTTCAAAAGATGGTATTGAAGATGATCCTGCAAAAATTGAAGTGATCCAATCACTTTTTAAACCCAACTCCATTCAAGATATCCATTAATTCCTCGGTCATGCTAGTTTCTATAAGTGATTCATCCATAACATCAGTAAAATTTCCCTCCCACTCACTTTGTTGCTCCAAAATTATGTCACCTTCTATTTCAATGAGGTTTTCAATAGAGCCATCATTGAACTCAAAACTACTCTTACATCTGCCCCAACAATCCAACCCCCAGATTGGTCCTTGCCCTTTGAGTTGATGTGTGATGCTTCTGATAGATCCGCTGGGGATGTTCTTGGTCAAAGAAGCCAAAAAATTCCTCATGCCATCTATTATACCTCAAAAATATTGGATGAAACTCAATCTCACTACACTGTCACTAAAAAAGAACTTTTAGAAGTTGTTTTTTCCTTAGATAAATTTCGTCTCTATCTCTTAGGTGCCAAAACCATCATCTTCACAAATCATTCTTCTATAAGGTTTTTACTCAAGAAAATTGATTCCAACCCAAGGATAATAAGATGGATCCAAATTCTCCAAGTGTTCGACCTTGAAATAAAAGATAGACCAAGAAAAGAAAACCCTGTGGCTGATCACTTGAGTAGAATTTCTAATTCTTCTCATTCTAAAATAATTGATCCAGAATTTCCAACAGAGCACATTTCATCTCTCACTCCAAAGTTACCATGGTATGTCCCAATTGTAAATTACTTGGTTTCTAGGTTTTTCTTGAAAATTTTTCAAATGAACAAAAAATTATGTTTTAAAGTGATTCAAAATTCTATTTTTGGGAAGAAAATAAACATTGGAAAACTGGGGCCGACATGGTAATAAGGAGAAGTGTCGATGTAAATGAATATTCTTCCATCTTATAATTATGTCCCGCGCTGCCCAGAGGTGGCCACTTTGGACCATAAAGGACCTCCTGAAAGATCCTAGACTTTGGATTCTATTGGCCTTCACTCTTCAAGGACTCAAATGAGATCTTTCAATCATATCCCACTTGCCGAAAGTTTGTCACAATTTCAAAGAGAAATGAAATGCCCCAAAAGCCTTTAATTTTCAGTGAGACCTTTGATGTTTGGGGTATCGATTCCATGGGACCATTTCCCCCTTCTAATGGATTCACAAAAATCCTTCCTATAGTTGATTATGTTTCTAGGTGGGTCGAGGACAAACCCACAATAAAGTATGATTCACATATTGTTAGTGAGTTCCTAAAGACACACATCTTCAACCGATTTGGCACACCATGTGCCTTGATAAGTTATTAGGATCCAATTTCTGTAATAGAACCATGGAATCTCTTCTGAAAAAGAATGTGGTTGTACATAAAGCTTCAACTGCTTATCACCCCCAAACAATTGGAATGGCTGAACTTTCAAATAGAGAAGTGAAAAGAGTTTTTCAAACAATTGTAAAACCCACTAGAAAAGACTTCCCTGAATGAATTCGTGAAGGACTTTGGGCTTATATAAATGCATATAAAACACCCATTGGGAAGTCTTCTTTTAGGTTAGTTTTTGTTAAAGAATGTCATCTACCAGTGGAAATGCAACATAAGTATTTTTGGACTGTCAAAACCTGTAATTTTGATTGTGAAAATTCTGGTGAAGAAAGATTGTTGCAATTGGCTGAACTGGAGGAGCTTCGAATTGATTCTTATGAGAATTATAATCTCTACTAAGAAAAATCCAGGAAACTCCATGACAAACACATCCTGAGAAAGGTATTCCATGAAGGTGAAAATGTAATGCTCTTCAATTCATGATTACGGCTTCACCCAGGTATAATTAATTCTCGTTGGGAAGGTCCTTTTATTGTTACTCATGTTTACCCATTTGGAGCAGTGCAAGTCCAAGACATATCTTCAAAACTAATATTCATGATTAATGGACATTGGTTAAAGCATCACCATGAAAGGACAGACATCCCAGGAACTGCCACGACCTCCACTGGGTCCCTAACTTCTACAGTTGACCCACCA
Source organism: Viscum album (assembly GCA_963277665.1). Classification (NCBI taxonomy): domain Eukaryota; kingdom Viridiplantae; phylum Streptophyta; class Magnoliopsida; order Santalales; family Viscaceae; genus Viscum; species Viscum album. The sequence goes on along the minus strand of OY728142.1, from coordinate 1,979,979,577 downwards.
CTGAATGGAGATGGAAACCCACCAAATCCAAACCAGGGGAAAATCTTTCCCTTAAACTCCTTATCTCTCTCTATTTATCTTTACCCCACTCTCTCTCTTTTCATTCCCATATCATTAATTATTTTTACCACTTTTCTCATCATAGTTTTTATATACTCTTTCTATTTCATGTGGGTGTGTCTTTATAAAAAATCTAAAAAACCCTAAAAAACTAAAACACAAAAAAATCATAAAAAATATATAAAAAATAATGTTTAATGCATACTCACCATCTAATATTAAAATTTTTTTCCAACCATTTTAGGGAGTCAAAAGACATGTTTTCATCTCAAAAATTTTGTTTTTTCATCATGACTTTGGTTATAGAATCTTGTGTCAAAATCAACAAATTTTTAATGCTCATTTTTTATTTGGAAAATGATTTTCCCCAACTGTGAGGAACCACATTTTATTTCATTCCAAGGCCACCTATGGACATATTTTCAAAATGAGTGTTTTTTCACCCCCATTTGTGAATCTTGAGTTTCTAGACCTTTGAGCTGAATTTCCTACTTTGGTGTGCATTAAAATGAGAGAAATTTTCTGAACCACATGATATTTTTAATAGCCAAATAGCCTTCCATTAACCATACTTTAATCCTCCTTTTAAAATCCCCTTAGAGCCTATGAAAACCTTTTCATTGATAGAAAAATTAAAATCCCAATTCCTTATCCCACCCAATATCAACATGGATTTTCATTGCATGATTTTTTTGAAATTTAAGTGTGGGGGGAAAAGATTTTATTTTGGGTACCCCTTTGTTGATTTTCACCGTGATAGCATATGCTTGAGGGAAAGCATCTATTTTAGTGTGGGGGAGAGGTTGTCATTTAGTGGGGTTTGGGAATGTATATATTGATGTTGTCCTTCAGTGGTGATTGGGAATGTATATATTTTATCATGTACAATTGAAAAGTGTTCAAAAAAATGAAAATAAGAATGTGTTGTGTCTTGGGTAGGTCATAAATCACACTTCCTCAACAATTGATCTTGTTATAACTATTAAAATTAGTGTCATATGAAGACCAATCATGGGTAGGGATATTAGTGTGAGATCCTTTTCAAGTTCAACTTTCATAAAATTAAAAAAAGAGAAAAAAAACAGAACACTTGCATTATATTCTTATGTCATTGGGAGAAGATTCATGGTTTGTAAATATTTCATCTTCTCGTCCAATTAAAATTTTCTTCCTCTCATGTATCTTTCTTAATACAATCATTACCTTGTAAACATGTTTTTTCATTTCCTTTCATGTTTCATTTCAAAAAAAATGTGCACTGCTTTTTCTAAGTTGGTGTTTTACCCCTTTTCTTCTCTCAGTTGGACATTATATTCCTACCATCCCATAGCGACATAAAAACCCCTTAAAAGTCCTCTTTATTGTTGTGCACTTTGGATAGGGATTGGAAGCTAAGAGCTCTTTCAAACACTAAGATTTTCACTTTTGTTTTGTGAAAGAGTGATCATCCATAAATTAATTTTATCATCTTGAGAGGAGTAAGTTTTGTGTGCCACCATTTTCCAATTCTAAATTTGAGCTTCAAAAAATTGAATTAGTTTTGGATCATTGTTTCTATAAAAACTTGTGGTGGAATTCAAAATGGATGAGGGAAATAGCCTAAACCTCCCCTGATTGGAGAAAACAAAATTTTAATATTTGTTGGTGAGTGATAATGATTTTGTCATGTTTTTATATTTGTTTCACATGAGGACATGCAGAGGACTACGTGTGGGGGAGTTGATGTTATTAATATTTCCAAGACATATTCTATACTCTTTTTACTGATTTTATATGAAATGTGAATAATTTGTGTGAAATATTAATGTTTTAATACTATGTATAATTTTTGAACATTTTTTTGAAGTATCCCATTGAGTCAGTTTACTGTTTTATTTATAACTATCAACCTACAGATCCACATTGTGTGATTAGTTTTTTGTAGGATTCCTTACTAAATTTAAAACAATTCATTATGATGAACCTTTGGCCACATTGTCTATTTGTATGGTCATATGGACCACACAATAAGGTCTGTAGAATATGTAATGAAACTAGAATATCCATGAAGATTTAATTTTTGGGCTCAACCAGGATGTCCAAATTCTATTATTCTTCTCCAACATTCTAGGGACAATTCAAGGAGTCTTGGATAAAAACTTCAAGGCCCAAATACAAGAACAAGGTGCTCAACTAATTCCTTGAATTCCAAACCACCATTCAGGCCTGGATTTAAAATCCAGACACTATTCATGACATATCTAATGATGTAATCATCAAATAGAGATGAGATTTTCCAGTGTGAAATAGAGGATATTGGTGGCCGACTTTGTTGAAGAAATAATTCTCCTTTGAAGAAATATTCCTATTTAAAAACCCTTTCACATTTTGGACTTCAAAAATATTGGATTGAATTGAACATATTAATATTGTTTAATAAACTAGACATAACATTGGGTCCATAAGTCCAAATGACTCCAAATTTAGATAGAGGTTGGACAACATTATTATATACATCTGTGAAGAGGGAGATATCTTGATCTTCAGTTGTCTGGATATCCAAATCATCGAGCCAAGTAGAGGATTTTCTTTTGAATGCAAACAGCCCACCACCTTGGGCTATAAATACATCCCCTCATCTCCTTTCAAAAGGGTTGGAATTTTAGAAGAGATTAGGGTCAATTGGCATGACCAAATCCTTTCCAAAGGCTTCTGGAGACATTCCATACTCATGTATTCACTTGAGATACCTTTCCTCCTCTCTTTTCTTCCTTTCACTTTTGTGTTGTTCTTCGTTTGTAATCTTTTAAAGTTGTGTTTTTAATTATATTTTAATGAAAGATTCTTCTTCAATATCTCTTATTATTATCCACGTTATGTATTTTAATATTATTGTTCTTAAAATATTTTAAATATAGTGTAATCCCCTTCCCTTCTTTTATATACTCATTCAATCCAAAGTCTGTTTTTTTAATTCTCATCATTGTTCGTGTGTGTGTGTGTTCGACGCACAACTATTTTCTAATCCCATAGTTTTTCTTCAATTATTAATTTATCATCAGAATTATTATAACCAGATTATTAAACACCCAAATGGCTGAGTAAATATCTCCTTGGAGTGAGTCAAAATTTAGGGATGTTAAGTGATTGAGAGTATTTTCTCGATTAGTATTTGTTAATTTAATATTGTATATGTTGGACTTAACATGTCATAAAATAATGACATATTTTGTTTGAAAATTGTTTTACATGGATTATTAGAACCATAAATACACTACCATAAACAATTAATGGTAATTATTAGAACCCTAAGTCAAGTTAAGGCCATGATTAAAGCCTTAACACTTAGGAATTACAATCAATGTTATCTTGTGAAGTTCGTGTTGATTTAAATGCAATATTAAGCAAAGATAAAGGATATCACAAGATTAACTCCATAATAATAAACTCACCCGAATATTTATCAATTTGTTAAATCAAACATCATCCATAAATTATTTCATATGCTCTACAAACAAAACCCCCCAATCAAAAAAACGATCAACTAAAAAACAAAAGACTAATAAAAAATAATCATCGCAGAGGATTCGACCTGAGTGCTGCAATACACATTAGTAGAGCATTGCAACATTGACTAGTTGATAGGCAACAATCTTCCATTCATTTTACACCTTTCGGGTTGGGTGTGTGTTTTTCCCCTTTTTTCTGTTCAGTGGCTGTCAGTATATTTCATCACTTTAACTTTTCCAATTTAGAGGTTGATGCATGACTTTGTGTGGGTTATAGTAGTTTGTCCTTTGGTTTCCTTTTTTACTCTGCACTTCTACATTTTGTGGGGTGTGTGTGTTTATATAGGTACTTAGGCAAAGGCCTCCCTGAGATTGTTATGCCTTCGGTGCTTGTCGCCAGCCCCTAGCCTATAGAGGCGGGCTTAGGGTAGTTGTGGCTCGAGACTGGTAGGGTAAGGTCATGACAAAGTTGTATCGAATTTGGGTCATCCTTGGGGCATTGTTTGGACTTCCCTAAAAAGTAATTGGTTATGATTTAGGGAAATAGTTTCGACATGTCTTGAGAGCAGCTCTCAGGCTAGGGAGTCCAACGATGGTATGAGCGGCCAACGTATCCATTCACCAGGACCCTGATAACCCTCTTGTCTAATCCGCACACTGAGAAATTTGTAGTAGGGAACTTTGGAACATGCATCAGGTAGGATTGAGTATTTTTCTATCCTTATTGAGTCATCTCTCCTTTATGATTACTGTTATATGTATATATGCTCATCTGATCACGGTAATCCTTTATAATTTTTAGGATACCCCCATGACAGCAGCCAGCCAGGTTTCCCTCTCCAGTTCGTGATGACAACCTGGAGAGTGATGATGCATCAGTTCAGGGACCCTCATGTTATTATCTTCCATCCAGTGCTTCAATAGTATCCCCTCCACCTAGGGAGTGGCAATTAGTACCGGCAACACATGTTGAGGTTGAGCGTAGGCTGAGTGCGCTCCAAGACATCCAGCGTCTGCAACCATAGAAGTTCTACGGTGACCCAGATCCCAAGGTAGTGGAAGACTGGCTAGAGTTTGTGGAATAAATTTTCATGCTGGTATGGACAATAGGGGACAAGATGGTAGTTGTAGCTACCAACCTTTTTCTCAGGACGACTAGCCGTTCATGGGGGTTGGTTATGTAGACCCACGACGAGTCGTCTCTCACGTGGGATAGCTTCCAGCAGCTCTTTTGAGAGGAGTACTCCCCCCTTGTTTACGCTCCTTTCGGATTCAAGAGCTTCAGGAGCTAATGAAGGGGGGATAACCGTTGCACAGTACTCGGACCGGTCTACCGATCCGAATTGCTACACGTAGGGTATGATCCGTGACAGTTACATTAGGGCAAGGAAGTTTGAGTGTGGTCTTCGTAGGGTGATTTGTGCTACTGTAGGGCCCCCTGTGCATCCATAATTATGTCGGGATTCTAGAGCGGGCACTCATAACATAGATATTCGTGGCCGAGGGATGCTGGCTAATAGGGATTAGCAGTGGCCGCTTCAGAGAAGAGTCTTTGGTGAAAGGAAGGCGGCAGAGAGCAGAGCCTCGGTTGAGGAGGCCCTTCCGTGAGCAGACACAAGGACATGATCATACACCACAGTGGCACCACGGAGCACTGAGGTAGGCAGGGGAGAGCCGGTGCTGTGATTGTGATAGACATGGTCACCTAGAAGGGGACTGCCCGGCCAGGCATACTGAGCAGTCGTGGAAGGCAGTGGGCGCACCGCAACGGTAGAGGTAGCGCTGTGACCATGGATCTCCCCGAGGAGGATAGGGTGGTCCTCAGGGAGGTGGCGCAGGAAGAGCGGCATGACCTGGAGGTCTGAGACGGCGTTTCGAGGTCCTTCCACCGCCACCACCGGGTGACCCACGCCAGGCTCAGGGAGCTAGTGGTATGGGCCATGGGCAGCTTCAGGCTGTTGCTGTTCGTGACGCCCCAGCAGATGGGATGGTCTGTAGTACACATTGTGTTTACTCTATGCTTGCTTCGGTACTAGTAGATGCAGGCACCAGTGTAACACATCGAGATTTTATGAGAAATATTCGTTTTAATTTCTTTTATATCTTGTGTTGTACGCTACACCAAGATTATATTGCGCTATACGCAACACCATATTAGCTTTTAGTACACTCAAACACTGTTCTTGTATTTTTTTTCACGCAAAAGAGACCTTCATCAATAGCGTGTGTTGTACGCAATATCGAGTTTCACTAAAAAACGATATATTTTTATAATATTATTATGAACTAGACATTATGAATAGTATTAAATAATTTTTTAATTTTATAATCTTATAATTCATCTTATACATTTTCTAGAATGAGGTATGAGAACAAAATCAATCATCCCGATAACAGATGTATTTTTCAAAAAATGCAGTTTTGTCGCCTTTGGATGGCGCACCCATTTTAAATTTAAATTTTGACATGTTTATAAGTTCAATTTTATAATATAAACTTCTTATTTTGAATTAGGATATAATAACATACATTGGATAATGTTTTGATATTTTTCAGATAAATTTCATATTTTGATGAATAGTAAAAATACGCTAAATTTTAATTAAAAACAACATTTTTCATCAAGAAATTTTATATGGTCAAATTATAATATTGAATTGTTTTAAATTTTAAATTGAATATATTTTTTCCATTTAATATAATTTATTTCATTATCATTAATTTTACATTGAATTCGTAGATAAAATCCATTCAATCTTTTGCAATGTTTTAAATAAAAACCAATTTTCTTTCGACAACAGGATTAATTTTAATTTAATTAATGAAACTTATATGTATTGAATTTGGAAAAATGGATTCCAAATTTGGAATCATTTGATCCAAATTATGTTAATAGGCTACTTTTTATTTTAGGGAATTTTGAATAGTAACTACAGTAAATTTTATTTACCATAGGTAAATCTGGTAATTAAGGGTAAAGATAATATTATAAAATTACTCTAACGATTGTCTTAATATAATTGGATGATTATATTTCGTTCTAAAATATACATGGGTAGAAATGGTGTCTTTTGGAACCCACTAGAATGTGATTGAGACCTTTAATTTATTTTATTTAAAGAAAGTGAATTATGTATCACTCAAACTTTAATAATTAAATTATTTTTTAATGTAAGGTTATACAGAATATAAATTCGGTTATAAATACTCATTTTAAAGCTAAAATGTATTTTTTTATCATGGTAAAATATTTGTAATTTTTAAGAAATATATAATTACCTTAATAGTTTATACATTAATGATGCAGAAATTATTTATTTTGTGAAAAATAAATAATAGAGTTTTTATTGAAATTATAATACCTCTAAAAGGCCCAAAAACCTGACCAAAACTGATTGGTCGTGTACATATAAATCATAAGCATAAAAAAACTAATTTTCTACCATTTTGAGCCTTATAAAAGCGATTATGACATTTATATTATTTCATTTTAAATGATGTCAAAGTTGTCACCTTCAGAATTTATTAAACTTATCATTTTAAAAGTTTTATGTTTTAGAAGATAAATTATACTAAAAGTATTATTTTGAAATATATTAGATTTTTATTCATCATATTATTTTATTTTTTATTTTTATGAAACAAATAAGTATTTTAAATAATTATACGAAAATGTTGTAGTAATTATTTTATTAAGAGAAATATCAAATAAATTGTATTAAAAATATTAAAATAAATATTATATGAACAAATAAATGTTATCAAAAAAATTTAGATGAATATGACAAGTTATAAATCTATTGAAAATTTTGGTTCGAATATATCTTTTGTGTGGATTTAATTTAAATTCAAACAATTGAATAGTGTCAAAATTGACACTATTGATATAACATATTATTAAATTGTTTAAAAATCACAAAAATATTTAAAAATTAAAATTTAAAAAATATATCGTATAAAATTTAATAATTTATCTAATTATTGAAAATTCACAACAAATAAGTAAGTATTAATAAAAATTTGATAATTAGAATATTATTACCACAAATAAAATTTAATAGATTAAATAAAGATAAATCAAAATGATAAGGTTTAAAATAAACATAAAACATGTCTAAATTTTATTTTTTGATGATATTACAATCCTATATCATCTTTCTTTTCGTATTGAGTCATTTTTGAATGTTTTTAAGTGTGGTTTGTATTTATTATAAATTAATATTTTTGTGTTTCCAAAGGTGCCCCTCTCCTCCCTTATAGAAGAGCACCTCCTACCACTCCTATTCAAACCATTTGAGCCTTCATGCTCAGAAAACCCCAGCCAATTACACTTCCAAACAACTCTAGTTATAACATATAGGTTCTGGTCTTCTCAAAAGTCCAACTCCAGTCCCTTAAGTGGAAGTTCAAAGGAGATGTATCAAAGAAGAGGTAATCTCTTCTACCGATTCATTCATGTGTCTTTATTCATCTACATCCTCTTCTTTATTTGTTTAATTATAAATTAATTACATAATTATTAAATATATACTGAAATGTTATTATAATCATGAAAAAAACCTATTTCTCTTTCTATCTATCTTACGGAAAACGAAATCACCACACGTGCGTACGTACGGAATACCGTCTTCACACCAAGGTGTAATATGATTTTCGACCACTACTAAAATTGGATGGGTATAATGGTGGAAATAATAACTATATATGATTATTATAAAATAATACTAATTCTGAGATATTATATCATCCACTCCAATACCATTCCATAATTATGGGAATGATATCATCGCCCCTGCGTACGTAGAGATTACCGTCTCCACGAAGCGATGAGATTTATTCTCCATGTTAAACATTCAAGAATGATTATAAAGTATACATAATGAATAATAATGAAATATATGAAATATTAATTCTATTGGATTTATATATAAATATATATGTCATCTATTTACTTCATTTCAAGTCAATAAGGAAAGGAAAACAACGTTCATGCGTATATACGACCTGTCGTCTCCATGAATGTTGTATTTCATTTCATTTATCAATCTATTATTTATATATATATATACTGAATATATATGATATATAAATTGTGTTTTACATTCTCGAATTATGTAAATAATTATATAAGTAATAATATCAAAAACAACAAGTCCAAACAGGTATGCTAAATGAATCAATTATTACCCAAAATGTTGCTTTAACATGGAATTGACAAATGAACAAATAATATAAAGACAATAGTGAATCATATATAATATCATAAATATTATTATCATTATGTTACAAGTTAATAATATGTTTAAACCTACTATACAAGAGGTTCAGATACATATGAATCATATCTGGCTTAAGGTAAGGGATAATTATTCTAATCTTGTTCTTATCTGAGTTTTTTATTCATAAGTATTTACTGGGGTTATAATAATCATCCATTTCCAAGTTTTCTAAAAAAAATTCGTGTATGTTTAAAGTCCTTTTTACACATTTTTGACTTTTACTACAGGGTATGTAAGGAATCTTTTTTTTACCATACGAGGTACTTTTTGACTTTTTTAGTAAAAGTTCCAGGAAAATGTTTTTTAACATATATGGAATGAACAGATTTTTACGGTTTCATAACACCTTATTTTCATGATTCTTACTATAAAATATATCAGGATTATTTTAAATAAAATCGTTTTATTTTAATATTTCATGGCATTTTTTGAAAAGAAAATTATTTTGAAAAAAAATGGATAATTTCCTCAAGAATTCATTTCAAGTGTTTTATCAAAACTATTTTCCAAATAAGATGAAATTATTTAGTATGTCTATGTTTCATGTATAATGTCTCTATTATTTACATGGTTTGATTTTTCTTATGGTGAAATGATATCCATCTGTTTTATATGAGTTATGTTATGATGGAATGATGTTTATGTAACCCATTTTATTCTTTGGGTTATGATGAATGATTTGTGATTGTTTTGTGGCACAGATAAGAATGATTTCAATATGATATAGGTGGGACCTATATATCCCTCCAATGCATTGGGTAAATATTTATATCTCTTGAGATAAACATGGATGAATGACAAGTAAATATGGTTCAGTAATACAGTGATGGAATGAAAAATAATCCTAGTTCAGTAATGGAATTTGTCCACTATGATGGTCTTGGCAGCAATGACTTGGGAACTATAGATATCATATCACGTGCTTAATGGTTTTAATAATTACATGTTTTATTCCCATGCTATTTTATCATGATTAATGTTTTTTGTGATCTATGCCTTATGTACTACTAAGAATTAATTCACAACTAAAGATTTTGATGTTTAAACTTTATGTTCATGTTTTTAAGTTCAAATGTATATGGTTTGTTTTTCTTCTCCATTTATACACTTAATAAGCATTTGAGCTCACCAGTTTTATGTCTTATTTTCCCCATGACATAAAAAAGGTTTTAGGAAAAAAAAGGGGAAGATCTTTATGGGAGATGTTGAAGATCTTTCGACATGATTAGAAGTTTATGTTTCAAGTTTCCAAAGACACTAAACTAATACGGTCTTTGGTAAATTTTTTTGTGTCATGTATTATGAATTCTGCAAAAGTAATGTAATTTCTATGTACATTAAGCTTCGGGTCTCTATAGTTTGTATTAGAATGAAGGTTTAGTTAAACTTTGGAAACTAGGATGTGAAAACTTTAGTGAGATCCCTAGAGATATTTATAAGGAATGTCTAGGGATGTCCCTAAGGTTAAGTATAAGTATAGGTTATTATCCTGGAATTATGATAATGATCATCGAATTAAATCTGAGATGTTAGATTTTGAATGTACTCCCCCTTGATTATGTTGTTTTTCTTGTACGAGTTTTTCCTCTCATACTATTCTTTTTGGGTTTTAAGAAATGGAAGGAAATATGAGGAATAATGTTAATGGAGAATATGATAGACAATGGAATGATATTCTTAATGAGAAACCAAATGAAATGGAATTTGGATGTCCAAACATCATTATTATGCCTAATCAGCAATCTCATAATATGATCAATAATCTCAACTTTGGTATGTTTCCGGACATAGTTAATAATAGAAAGATAGAGTTTCATGATGATCATAGAGGAAAGAAAGTTCAATTTACCTACTTTAAATAATGTGGTAAGAGGCATCAATGAGAATGTTTCAATGGAATTGGAAGATGCTTTGGGTGTGAAAAAGAAGGACACAAAGCTAGTAATTGAAATGGAAAAGGTCCAGTTTACACAATGAACAAGGATAATGGTATTGATAAGACATCAACCAAGGTTAAATGTTTTAAATGTGGAATGTACGAGCATTATACAAACCAATTCCCTAATGGAAAATATCATGAAGCGAATCAGTATGGTTTTATGGGTAGTATTTATGTTTATGATGATGAAGAGACTAAAAATGATATATGAGATAAAAGAAGTGTTGAGAAATAAAATTATGAAGCTCAGTCAATGGTTAAAGAAGGAAGTGGAATGAATCCATGTTTATCAATAATAATGTATGGTACTATGGAATAAATAAAAATATAAGGATTTTTACACTTTTTTAATTCCATGAGTATTTAAAAGTATATGATGAATTGTACTGGTAACCATGAAATGTGATTGAAATATTTTTGGAAATCAAATGATATGTGAATAATGAAAGGATCAGGAGAAAAATAATATGTTTGATAGTATTAACGAGCTCATTAGTGATATAAGGACAAAGTGATATCATGGTTTGAGTATATAGAAATTTTGGGATTTTGGAATGTGGAAAGAGTTAACTTTTGACAACATTCATGTTTTCAATAAGGTTCTAATGTAATTAATGTTTCAAGAGAATACATGATTAAGGTATTCACATGTTTGGAATGTGACCAACAAGATACATCTTATGATATATTGGGGATTAATGATGGTATTCAAATGCTTGTTATATGAACTTTCTGGTTATTGCTTTCCTTGTACTGTGAGATTAGAAAAAATCATTTTGGATAAGCCAAAATTTTTGAATGGATTATGTTGGAAATAAGATAGTATTGTTTAAGGATAGAAATTTTTTTGATATTATTTATGGGATTTTATAATAATGTAGTTTTAGAAAAAGGATAACCCACAGGACGGGCGACAACCTGTCACGTCAGACAAATTTGCAGGAATCAAACCCACAACCGAAGTGTGATAGGCCTTTATCGCCTACCACTGGCTAACAAGATGTCCCTGCTTAGTAGAAACTAGTTTTATTTTATTAAGTGGTAATATAGATGAATTATAAGTCTATTTGTGGAACCATATATGATTAATCTCACCATAGATGAACTTATGTATATAACATTTTTGAACCTTATGTTTGAGACAGATGGAATGACTTATCATTCTATCGCATGATCTACTAAAACATCACAGAAGGAAAATTCAACATCATTTCTTTAAGAGATGAAGTGGAAATTGTTCAAGGCATGAACAAAATTTATATTGTACAAAAATCAATTAAGTATTTTCTTTTAATTGAAAAATTATTCAACATTAGGGAAATGATCTTCAAAACCAAAAATGTTGTCCTAGTGACCTCATATCTGATGAATCAGATGGTACCTTAGATAATAAAAAATTTATGGCTTTTTGTTGTTGGATTTTTCATAGCCATGTCCTCTACCACTTTTCATAAGAAGTTGATGGTTATATTTCTCTTCCATATCCATATTTTCACCTATGTTGGCGTATGTGGAAACCCAGTGCTGAGTTACTTTGGGTGACCATTATGACGCTAACATTCCTTTTTAAAATGAAGTTTTAGTGTTACTTTTTATGATGTGGGTTTCTATAAAGGAAACTTTCAAGTAGAAAACCATTTACAACCCCGAATAATTTCGAGGACGAAATTCATTTTAAGGGGGTAGAATGTTACACCCCAAGATTTTATGAGAAATATTCTTTTTAATTTATTTGATATCTTTTGTTGTATGATACACCAAGATTATATTGCGATATACGCAACACTGTATTATCTTGCAGCATACACAAACACTATTCTTGGCTTGTGTTGCACGCAAGAGAGACCTTCCTCAATAGAGTGTGTTGTACGCAATACTGAGTTTTACTAATCAACGATATATTGTTATATTATTATTATGAACTAGCCATTATGAATAGTATTAACCGAATTTTGAATTTTATAACATTATAATTCATCTTACAAATTTTATAGAATGAGGTATGAGAACAAGATCAATTTTTCAGATAATAAATGTACTTTTCAAAAAATGCAGTTTTGTCGCCTTTGGATGGCGCACCCATTTTAAATTTAATTTTTGACAATTTTATAAGTTAAAATTTAAAAAATAAACTTCTTCTTTTGAATCAAGATATAAAAACTTACTTTGGATAATGTATTTATATTATTCTAATGACTTTCATATTTTGATGAATAGTAAAAATACGCAAAATTTTTATTAAAAACAACTTTTTTAATCAAGATTATTTATATGTTTAAATTATAATATTGAATGGTTTTAAATTATAAATAGAATATATATTTACCATTTAATATAATTTATGTAATTATCATTAATTTTACATAGAATTCGTAGGTAAAATCAATACAGTCTTTTGCAATGTTTTAAATAAAAAACCGTTTTCTTTCAACAACAGGATTAATTTTAATTTAATTTATGAATATTCTATGAATTGAATTTGTAAAAATGGATTCCACATTAGGAATAATTGGATTCATTTATGTTAATATGCTACTTTTTATTTTTGGGAATTATTAATAGTAGCTACGGTAAATTTTATTTACCATAATTAAAGTTAAATCAGGTAATTAAGTGTAAATATAATATTATAAAATTACCCTAAAACTTGTCATAATATAATTAGATGATTATATTTCGTTATAAAATATACTTGGGTCTAAATTATATCTTTTGGAACCCACTTGGTTGTTATTAAGACCTTTAATTTATTTTATTTATAGAATGTGAAATATGTCTCACTAAAACTTTAATAATTATTTTTTTTAATATAATGTTATACAGAATATAAATTCTGTTATAAATATTCATTTTAAAGCTAAAATATTTTTCTTTATCAAGGTAATTTAATTGTAATTTTTATGAAATATATAATTACCTTATGATTTTATACATTAATGATGAAGAAATTATTTATTTAGTGAAATGTCAATAATATAGTTTTTATTAAACAAATAATAACCTTAAAAGGCCCAAACACCTGCCCAAAACATATTGACCATGTATATATAAACCATAATTATCCAAATATCTAATTTTGGACCATTTTGAGCCTTATAAAACCGATTATGTCATTTATATTATTTCATTTTAAATGATATCAATGTTGTCACCTTCATAATTTATTAAACATATCATTTTAAACGTTGGGTGTTTTAGAAGATAAATTCAACAAAATTTTTTACTTTGAAATATATTAGATTTATATTCATCATAGTATTTCATTTTTAAATTTTATGCAAAAAATATGTATATTAAATAATTATAAAAAAATGTTATACTAATTATTTTATTTAGAGAAATATCAAATAAATGGTTTTAAAAATATTAAAATAAATATTATATGAACAAATTAATGTTATGAAAAAAAATTTATATGAATATGAAAAGTTAGAAATATATTAAATATTTTGGATAGAATATATATTTTGTGTGGATTTAATTTAAATTCAAATAACCGAATAGTGTCAAAATTGACACTATTGATATAACATATAATTAAATTCTTTAAAAATCACAAAATATGTAAAATTTACAAATCAATAATTATATGGTTTCTAATGTAATAATGTTTCTAATTATGGAAAATTTACAACAAATAAGTAAGTATTTATAACAATTTATTAATTATAATATTATTACCACAAATAAAATTAAATAGATTAAATAAAGATAATTCAAAATGATAAGGTTTAAAATAAACGTTAAACATGTCTAAATTTTATTTTTTGATGAGATTACAATCATATCTCATCTCATTTTATATTGGAGTCATTTTTGGTAGTTTTTAAGTGGGGTTTGAATTTATTATTAATTAATAGTTTTGAGGATTCCAAAGGTGTATGTATCCTCCCTTATAAAAAGGAACCTCCTACCTCTCCTCTTCACACCATTTGATCCTTCAAGATCGTCCAACCCCTAACAATTACTCTACTAAACATATCTAGTTATATCATAGAGGTTCAAGTATTCTAAAAATACCAACTCAAGTCCCCTAAAAGTAAGTTCAAAGGAGGTGCATCGAAGAAGAGGTAATATCTTCTACAGATTCTTTGATGTTTCTTTATTCTTCTACTTCCTATTATTTAATTGTTTCATTATAAATTAATTATATCAGTGTTAATTATAAAATGATATGTTATTATAAATATGAAACAACCCAATTTCCCCTTCTATCCATCTTACGGAAAACGAAATTACCGCGCGTGCGTACGTACGGAATATCGTCTCCACGCCGTGGTGTAATCTGTTTTTCCTTCACGGCTATAATTGGATGGGTATAATGGTGGAAATAATAACTATATATGATTATTATAACATCATACTATTTTTGAGATGTTATATCATCCACTCCAATCCAATTCAATGATTATGGGAATGATATCATCGCTTGTGTGTACGTACGGATTAATTACCGTCTCCAAGACGCGATGAGATTTATTCTCCATGTTAACCATTAAATAATGATTATAAAGTATACCTAATGAATAATAATGAAATATATGAAATAATAATGCTACTTGATTTATATATATATATATATGTCATCTACTTACTTCCATTCAAGTCAATAAGGAAAGGAAAACAACGTTCATGCGTACGTACGACCTACCGTCACCATGAACGTTGTATTTCATTTCATTTATCTATATATTATGTATATATATATATATATAATGAATATATATGATATATAAATCGTGTTTTTCATTCTGGAAGTAAGTAAATAATGATATAAGTAATAACATTAAGAACAACAAGTCCAAAAAGGTACGATAAATGAAACAATTATTACCCAAAATGTTGCTTTAACAAGGAATTGACAAATGAACGAATAATATAAAGACTTAAGTGAATAATATATAATATCATAAATATTATTATGTTTCTTTTATAGGTTAATAATATTTTTAAACCTACTATACATGAGGTCCATATACATACGAAGCATATCAGGCCTAATGTAAGGGATAATTATTCTAATCACGTTCTCTTCTGAGATTGTTTATTTGTAAGTATAATCATATATGTCCATGTTTTATAAAACTGTTTTCATGTATGTTTAAAATCCTTTATACCCATTTTTTACTTTTACTACATGGTATTTAATCAATCTTTTTTTACCATAAGAGGTACTTTTTGACATTTCTGGTAAAAATACGAGCAGAATGTTTTTTAACTTATACGGCATGAATGGATTTTTACGGTTTCATTATGCCTTATTTTCATGATGCTTCCTCTAAAATATTTCATGATTATTTTCAATAAAATCATTTTCATTTATAATTGCGTTGTATTTTCAGAAAAGAAAATTATTTTCAAGAAGAAAGGATATTTTTCTCATGAATTGATTTCAAGTGTTTTATCAAAACTATTTTCCAGCTAAGATGACATTATTAAGTATTTTAATGTTTGTAGTATAATGTATCTATTATTTAGATGGTTTGATTTTTATTATGATGAAATGATATACATTTGTTTTATATGGATTATGATATGATGGAATGATGTTTATGTAACCCATTTTATTCTTTGGCCTTTTAGGAATGATTTATGATTGTTTTGTAGCACACTTAAGAATGAATTCAGTAAGAGATGGGTGGGACCTATATATCCCTCCAATGAATTTGGTAAAGATTTATATAACATGAGATAGTCATGGTTGAATGACAAGTAAATCTGGTTCAGTAATACAGGGATGGAACAGTGAGTAATAATGGTTCTGTAATTGAATTTTTCCACTGTGATGGTATTGAAAGTAAGGCCTTGGCTACTATAGAAATCATATCATGTGTCTAATGGTTTCCACAATTACATGTTTTATTTCCATACCATTTTATAATGATTAATGTTCTTTTGGGATCTATTCCTTACATACTACCAATATTTAATTCATAACTCATGATTTTGATGTTTAAACATTATGTTCATGTTTTTAAGTTCAAATATATGTGGTTTTTTTTTATTTTCTCCATGTTTACCCTTAATGAGAATTTGATCTCACCTTTTTTATGTTTTATTTTCCCTCGGACATAAAGAATGGTTTTAGGTAAGAAAACAAAAGTGGAAGATCTTTATGGGAGATGTTGAAGATCTTTCAACATGATTAAGAGTTTATTTTTTAAGATTCCAAAGACACTATACTAATATGATCTTTGGGAATTTGTTTGTGTATTGTATTATGCATTCCGAAAAAGTAATGTAATGTCTATGTATGTTAATCTTAGGGTCTATACAGCTTTCCACTCTTTTATATCGATGCATTTGGTATGGTAGTTGGAGCCTCGAGTAGAGGCGCTGACACCTGTACTTAGCCTCGAAGTTCCTATTGGAAGTGCCTCGTTGGTGACCTTTATCTGCAGACAGTGCGAACTATCATTCAGATGAGGGACTTTCTTGTTGGACCTACTTGTAATAACGATGGAACCTTATGATGTCATCATGGGCATGGATTGGCTTTCTATGGTTCATGCCCAGATCGATTGTCATCACAGACAAGTCAGAGGCATGTTTTCTGATGGGATGATGATCACCATACTTGGCGAAAGAGTCCTCATGGAAGAGTAGACAAGTACTCTGAGCAAGAGACCATGACCATTTTCTCACCAGTTGGCTAGCATGGCTCTCAGGGTAGCAGACGCTACATGCATCTGGATCCCTACCATTATAGAGGACTACGTGGACGTCTTTCCCAAGGATGTTTTGGTACCAACTTCAAGTCAAGAGATGGATTTCTACATTGATATATAGCTGGGGACTACCACGATATCATGAGCGGATTATCGGATGACACCCACAATGCTTCGGTAGCTACGACTTCAGCTGGACGACCTTCGTGAGAAGGGATTCATTAGGCCCAGTGTGTCCCCCTGGGCAGGTCCGGTTTAGTTTATGAAAAAGGAAGATGGGAGTCTGCGGCTTTGTGCAGATTATCGTCACCTGAATCAGGCCATGATAAAGAACAAGTACACTTTTCCAAGAATCGATGGACTCTTCGAACAACTGAGAGGTGAGAAGTGGTTCTCCAAGAATGATCTTCGATCCAGCTACCACCAATTGCGGGTTCGTGAGGCTGACATCCCGAAGGTGGCATTCCATTGATGTTAATGGAATTATGAGTTTCTTGTGATGCCCGTTTCCAGGAAAAATGCCCCCACTATTTTCATGGCATTGATGAGCCAGATCTTCCATACGTACTTGGACCGGTTTGTGGGTGTCTTTATTGATGGCATACTTATCTACTCTGCATTGGAAGAGGAGAACGCAGAGCATTTGAGGATGGTCCTAAACTTACTCCGAGAACACCAGCTATATGGGAAGCTCTTGAAGTGTCAGTTGGGGATTCAAGAGGTTGATTTTCTAGGGAATGTCATTATAGATTAGGGATTTTCTGTAGATCCCGCAAAGATAGAGGTTGTCCTTTCTTGGGAGCCTCCCAAGAATGTGTCAGAGGTGTTGAGCAACTTTGGTTTTGCATGGTAATACATGAGGTTTGTGGAAGATTTATCCCGGATTGCTGCCACTTTTACCGCATTGATGGGGAAGGGAAGACCATGGACCTGGACTGATCAGTGCCAAAAGACCTTCGAGGAGTTGAGATAGGAGGCTGACTAGTGCTCCAGTGTTGAGGCTGCTAGAGGAGGGAGTTGAGTTCGTGGTGTACTGCGACACATCATGAGCTGGGTTCGGGTGCTTGCTGATGTAGCAGTGGGTAGTGATTATATATGGCTCTAGGAAGGTGAGGCCCCATGAGTAGAATTATGCAAATCATGATTTGGATCTGGCAGTGGTGGTCTTCGCCTTGAGGTTATGGAGACACTACCTTCTTGGTGAGCATTTTGTAGTCTACTCAAAACACTAGAGCCTCAAGTACATCTTCAATTAGAGGGATTTGAATATGAGGCCGACATGATGGCTGGAGTTTCTATAGGACTATGATTTTGAGATAGTCTACACTCCAGAGAAGGAAAACGTAGTAGCAGATGCCCATAGAAAGAATTCCCAGTCTTGTTTAGTGTTGGAATCTTTAGAGGATTTGGATTCCATACGGTTGACCATGGCGGAGCAAGAGGGTACGGGTTTTCTCCAGTAGATGGTGTTGACTCCTTTGCTCCTTGAGCATGTGAGAGAGTCGTAGCTGGGGGATGTCAATAGCGAGGTACTGCGTGATCAGACATCCATGAGGGACACACTCTATGGGTATTCTGAAGGAGGGAATAACAAGATCCTGTTCTAGGGATGAGCATTAGTACCAGTAGATATGTGGGAGGAGGTGATGCGGGAGTTCCACACTTCTCCCTTGGTTGTACATCCCGGTGTGGGGAAGATGTACAGAGACCTTCAGCGGTAGTTTTGGTGGTCCGACATGAAGTGAAGTGTAGCTGAGTTCGTTTCTCGATGTCTTAACTATCAGCAGGTGAAGGTAGAGCATCAGGTCCCGACAGGGTTGTCGCAGCCCCATGATATACTGTAGTGGAAGTGGGATGGAATATCTATGGACTTCATTTTAGTGATCTCGTGCACAATGAAGGTCCATGCTTCCATTTGGGTGATAGTGGATGGAATCACAAAGTTGTAACACTTCTTTTCCATAACGGAGTAGAGTTCGGTGGATATTCTAGGGCAGCTGTATGTTCAGAAGATTGTCCTCCTTCATGGAGTTCCCTCGACGATCGTCTCCTACCATGATTTGCGGTTTACGTTGAGATTGTGACGAGGCCTGTAAGAGGCATTCAGAACTCAGTTGTGGATGAGTACTGAATTTTACCCCTAGACGGGCGGGTATACTGAGCACACTATCCCATTTTTGGAGGATATGCTCTGGGCGTGCGTGTAAGACTTTGGCCGGAGCTGGGAGGATCACCTACCCTTGGTGGAGTTCTCTTACAACAATAGTTTCCACTATACTATTGGCGTGAAACATTTTGAGGCCCTCTACGGGAGACCCTACAGATCACCGTTGTGCTGGATGGAGGTTAGAGAGACCTCCCTCGTGGTCCAAGATTTGGTGCGGGTGACGATGGAGAAGCTACATGTCATTCATGAGAAAATGAGGATGAATCAGAGCAGACAGAAGTCCTACGCGGATCATCGTCACTGTCCTTTGGAGTTCGAGCAGCAGGACGATGTCATTTTGAGAGTATCTCCATAGCATGGAACATGGAGGTTCGGTTGTACAGGAAAGTTGTTCCAGAGGTTCATTGGGCCCTTTGAGGTCATGCGTAGGGTCAGCGATGTTGCCAACCATCTTGCTATATCCCCACAGCAGAAGAGGGTTCATGATGTCTTCCATGTGTCGCAGCTGAGGAAATACATGTATGACCCCACACACATTATCAATTGGGCAGAGCTAGACATTGAGGAAGGATCCACCTTCACGGAGCACCTGCTGCCAATTGAGGACCAGCAGGAGTGGACACTGCATGGATGGACCATTCCTTTGGTTCGTGAGTTGTGGTAGCAGGGGAGGAAGCAAGAGAGCACCTGGTAACAGGAGAGCCATATGCAGGCTCAGTATCATGAGTTGTTTTTTTAGTTTTGTTTTCAAGGATGAGAAACTTGAAGAAGGTAATGATGTAAGAACCCGAGTTTTTTGCCTATAAGACTTTGAAATTTTTTTGATGTTATTCCAGAGCTGGGCGTCCAGGCGACGTGTGATTCCGGGCCACAGTATGGACAAAATTAAATTTTAAGTGCATTCACACTAGACATGCCAAACAAAGAGAATAAATCCTAAACTGTTTCTTGGATGGGAAAACTGAGGGCACCATTATGTCCAGATCATGCCGTTTACCCTAGGAGGGGTATAACTTTCGTGGGGGCGGCCCTTCTATGGAAAATACCTCCATGGGTATTTTTGTAATTTTGCGGTCCCGGGCATGAACTTTATAACTTCTGAATGGAGGCTTGGATTAAAATTTTGAGACCACCATTGTGCTCAGAATGTGGTTTTTACCCTAGGGGTGGCTTAAACCCGAACCCACTGAAAGTTCGTGTACGGGGCCGACTGGCATCGGGTTTAAGTGTTTTTCTTTTTAAACACTCTGCCACCACCTCCCTCTTCTTCCCCTAATAATTCCTTTGCAGAACCATATCCAAAAGATCCTCTCTTATCCCCCATCTCTCTATCAAGGAACAACTGTTTTGGAAGATCGTCGTCAAAGCTACGGGCAACGCACAACGTGGTATGCTCGTGCATTTTCAATTTTAATTCCTGAAATCCCCTTAAAATGCAATTTCTTATGTCGATTTGCAATAAAATTCATTATAAAGGGAGATATTTTTGCAGGGATCGATTTGAGCTCCCAAACACCCTTCTTTGTAACAACCCAATATTTTATAAAATATATTCGTTTTAATTTCTTTCATATCTTTTGTTGTACGCTACACCAAGATTATCTTCTGTTATACGCAACACCATATTAGCTTGCAGTATATGCAACACTAATCTTGGATCGTGTTACACACAATTTCATGTTTGTTCGATAGTAGTTATTCTACGAAACATTTAGTATATATATATATATATTCAATGTATTTTGTTATATGAAACAACAAAGGAGTCGTTCACTATACACAACTCTAACATGGCTTGCATTACACGCAATCACGACCTTCCTCGATAGCGTGTGTTGTACGCAATATCGTGTTTTACTAAACAACGATATATTATTATAATATTATTATGAACTAGCCATTATGAATAGTATTAAATATATTTTGAATTTTATAACATTATTATTCATCTTACACATTTTCTAGAACATGGTATAAGAACAAAATAAATTTTTTGGGTAAAATAAGTATTTTTCAAAAAATGCAGTTTTGCCGCCTTTTGATGGCGCACCGACTTTAAATCTAGTTTTTGACATATTTATAAGTTCAATTTTAAAAAATAATATTATTCTTTGGAATTATGATATAAAATTTTACATTGGATATATTTTTCATATTATTCTGATAACTTTCATATATTAATTAATAGTAAATACACGCTATATTTTAATTAAAAACAACTTTTTTCATCGTAATAACTTATGTGGTTAAATTTTAATATTGGATGGTTTTAAATTATAAATAGAATATATTGTTACCATTTAATATAATTTATTTCATTAGCATTGATTTTACATTGAATTTGTAGGTTAAATCAATTCAATCTTTTGCAATGTTTTAAACAAAAACCTGTTTTCTTTCGACAACAGGATTAATTTTAATAAAATTTTTGCAACTTATGTGTATTGAATTTGGAAAAATGGATTCCATATTTTTAATCAGTGGGTCCAAATTATAGTAATAGTCTACTTTTTTATTTTTGGGCTTTATGAATAGTAACTACGGTAAATTTTATTTACAATAGTTAAAGGTAAATCAGGTAATTAAGGGTAAATATAAGATTATAAAATTACCCTAACACCTGATAAAATCCTATTGGATGACTAAATGTCTACCCATATAACCTATGTGTAAGATTAGATTCATTTAATAAACTTTTTTCAATGAAAAAAAATTAATTATTTTTAAAACCAAAGAATGTGACAACATGTCACTTTCTAAAATCTTATAAGTATAGTAATTTTAATTTAGTTAAAAACTTAATGAAACTTCGAACATGAATAGTATACAGAAATATAATATAATTATCTACATCATATGAATTTATTTAGAATTTTTAGGGATTAAATAATAATAATTAATTTTGACACAATAGTGATGTTGAAATTATTTTGTTAATTAAAATATCAAATAAATAGTTTTAAAAATATTAAAATAAATATTATATGATCTATTTAATGTGCTCCACTAATTTTCTAGATACATATGACATTTTATGAACCTATTAAAGCTTTTATTTTGAACATATATTCTGTATATAGTTTATTTAAATTCAAATAAATGAATAGTGTCAAAATTGACACTATTGTTATTTTATAAAAATAACATATTATTAAATTATTTAAAAATCACAAAAATATTTCAAAATTATAAATTGAAATTTATATATTCGAAAATGTCATAAAAAATCCAATTATGGAAAATTAACAACACATAAGTGATTATTTATAACCATTTAAAATTTAGAATTTTATTACCACAAATAAACTTAATTAGATTAAATAAGGGAAAATCAAGTTGATAATGTTTAAAATAAATTTCTAACATGTCTAAATTTTATTGGTTGATGATATTACAACCCTATCTCATCTAATATTTGGATATGAGTCATTTTGGACGTTTTTAAGTGGGTTTGGGATTTAATATAAATTAATATTTCTTATATATACAAAGGTGCCCCTCTCCTCCCTTATAAAAGGGCACCTCCTCCATCTCTTCCTCACACCATTTTGAGCCTTGAAGCTCAGCCAGCCTCTACCCATTTCACTTCCCCACTTCCCTAGAAACCTTATAGAGGTACTGGTCTTCTCAAAAGACCAACCCCAGTTCCCTAAGAAGAAGTTTAAAGGAGGTGCGTCGAAGAAGAGGAGGTTTGGATATGTACGAAGCATATCAGACCTAAGGTAAGGGATAATTTTTCAAATCTCATTTTTATCTGTGATTGCTTATATGTAAGTATTTACTGGGGTTATATTTATAATCCATGTCCATGTTTTATAAAAATGTTTTCATTTATGTTTAAATTCCTTTTTACCCATTTTTGACTTTTACTACATGGTATGTAAGGAATCTGTTTTTTGTTATACGAGGTACTTTTTGGCTTTTCTGGAAAAAGTATGAGAAGAATGATATTTTTAACTTATACGGAAAGAACGTATTTTTACGGTTTCATAATACCTCATTTTCATGAATCTTATTCTACAAGATTTTATGACTATTTTCAACAAAATAATTTTATTTTAAAATTGCATGGAATTTTGTGAAAAGAAAATGATTTTGAAGAAGGAAGGATATTTTCCTCAAGAATTCATTTCAAATGTTTTATCAAAACCATTTCCATCTAAGATGACATTATTTCATATGTGTATGTTTCAAGTTTAATGTCTCTATGATTTACATGGTTTCACTTTTCTTATGATGAAATGTCCATTTGTTTTATATGGATTATGAGATGATGGGATGATGTTTATGAAACCCATTTTATTCTTTGGGTTATGATGAATGTTTTAAGTTTATTTTGTGGCAAAAGTAAGAATGATTTCATTATGAGATGGGTAGGACCTATATCTCCCTATAATGAATTGGGTAATGATTTATATATCATGATATAGACATGGTTGGAACGGTAAGTTAATCTGGTTCAGTTTAACATGACTGAAACGAGGAGTGAACTCGATTCAAAAAGGGACTTTGTCCACTGAGATGGTATTGGCAGCAATGCCTTGGCTACTATGGAAATCATGACATGTTCCGAATGGTTTCCGCAATTACATGTTTTATTCCCATTATATTTTCTCATGATTGATGTTCCATTATGATATATGCCCTACGTACTTCTATGATTTATGTCTTTGCTCAAGATTTTGATGTTTAAATTTCATGTTCAGTTTTTTTTCTTTCAAATGTTTATGGATTGTTTTATATTCAATATGTTTTCCCTTACTGAGCATTTGAGCTCACCCTTTATATGTTTTCTTTTCCCCAGGATTTAAAGAATGGTTTTAGGTAAGAAGACAAAATGGGGAAGATCTTATGGTTGATGGTGAAGATATTTCACTGTGATTAGAAGATTATATTCCGAGTTTCCAAAGACACTAAACTATTACAGCCCTTGTGTGTCTGTTTTTGTTATGTATTAAGTATTCTGCAAAAGTAATGTAATGTCCATGTATGTAAAGCTCTGGGTCTCTACAGTTGGTATCAAAGAAAAGGATTAGTTAACCTTTGGAAACTAGGATGTGGAAACATTAGTGAGATCCCTTGAGATATTTCTAAGTTATGTCTAGGGATGTCCCTAAGGATAAGTACATGTATAGGATATAGTCCTAGAACTACGGTAATGATCTTATAATTTAACCTAAGATGTTAGATATTGAGGGTACTCTCCCTTTACTATGTTTTTTTCCCTATCATGATTTTTTCCTCTCACACTATCCTTTTTGGGTTTTAGAAAATTGCTAGAAATAGGAAGATTCACGATAATGGAGGATACGATGGACAATGGAATGATATTCTTCATGAGAAACCAAATGAAACTGGATTTGGAAGTCCAAACATCGTTATTATTCCTAATCATAAATCTCATAATATGATCAATAATATCAACTTCGGTAAGTTTCCCAACTCAGATAATAAGAGAAAGATGGAGTTTCATGATGATCATAGAGGAACGAAAGTTCAATTTCCCTCATGTAAATAATGTGGGAAGAGGCATCAGGGAGAATGTTTCAATGGAACTAGAAGATGCTTTGGGTGTGCAAAAGAAGGACATAGAGCCAGTAATTTCAACGGAAAAGGTTCAGTTAACACCATGGACAAGGATAATGGTATTGCTAAGAAATCAACAACGGTTAAATGTTTTAAATGTGGAATGTACAGTCATTATGCAAACCAATTCCCTAATGGAAAATCTCATGAAGATAATCAGCATGGTCGTATGGGTAGTATTTATATTGATGATGATGAAGAGACTACAAATGATATGTGAGATGAAACAATTGTTCATGATCGGTAAATGGTTTAAGAAGTTCTTGGAATGATTACGTGTTTATCATGAGTAATGTTGTATATGTAATCTCATGGTCCTATGTAATAATGATACATCTAAGGATTGTGACACTATTTTTTTCCTTATGTTTTTGAAAATATATGTTGAATGGCATCGGTAACCATGAAAAGTGATTGAAATATTTTTGGAAAGAATATGATATGTGCATAATGAAGGGATAAGGAGAAAATGAAATGTTTGACAGTATTCATGAGCTCACGACTAATATAAGGACAAAGTGATATCATGGATTGAGTATATATAAATTTGGGGATTTTGGTATGTGGAAAGAGTTAACTTTTGATAGCATTTATGTTTTCACTAATGTTCAATGGGTATTTATTTTTCAATAGAAAAAATTATTATGGTATTCACATGTTTGGAATTTGACCAACAAGATACATCTTATGATATAGGGGAATAAATGATGGTGTTCACAAGCTTGTTAGGTGACCTTTTATGGTAACTGTTTTCATTTTATTGTGAGATTGGACAGATGTATTTTGGATAAGCCTAAAGATTCGAATGGATTATGTTGAATATAAGATAGTATTGTTTAAGGAAAGAACACTTTTCGATATTATTTCTGGAATGTTATAATAATTTATTTTTAGAAAAAATGAGAACCTACAGGACAGGCGACAACCCGTCGCGTCAGACAAGGCTATGGAAATCAAACCCACAACCAAACTGCGACATGCCTTTTTCACCTACCACTAGCCAACAGGAAGTCCCTGGTTAGTGGAAAGTAGTTTTATTTTATCAAGCAGTATGATAAATAAAGTATAAGTCCATTTCTGGAACCATATACAATTAATCTCACCATAAGATACACTTATAAATTTTGCTAACCTTTTGTATGAAACAGATGGAATGACCCATCATTCTATCACATGATCTTCTAACGCTTCACAAATAACAAATTCAACTTCATTTCTTTAAGTTATGAAGTGGAAATTGTTCAATTCACGAACAATAGTGAGATTGTACCAAAATCATGTAATTATTATTTTTTAATTAATCAACTTTAGGGAAATGATCTTTAAAACCAAAAATTTTGTCCTAGTACCCTTATATCCAATGAATCAGATAGTACCTTATATCATCACAAATCTATGGATTTGTTATTGTTGGATTTTTTATATCCCTGTTCTCTACCACTCTCCATAAGAACTTAATGGTTTGATTTTTCTTCCATATCCATATTTTCTCCTATGTTATCCTATATGGATACCCATTGATGAGTTACTTTGGGTAATCGTTATGTTTCATACTTTAGTTTTTAAAATTATGTTTTAGTATTCCTTTTTACAATGTGGGTTTCTATGAATAGTAAACAATTTTTAACCCTGACGAATTTTGAGGGTGAAATTAATTTTAAGGGGGGTAGAATGTAAGAACCTAAAATTTTATAAGATATATTCGTTTTAATTTCTTTCAAATGTTCGGTTGTACGCTACACCAAGATTATATTGCGCTATACGCAACACCGTATTAGCTTGCAGTATATGCAACACTAATCTTGGATCGTGTTACACACAATTTCATGTTTGTTTGATAGTAGTTATTCTATGAAACATTGAGTATATAATTATATATTCAATGTATTTTGTTATATGCAACAACAAAGGAGTCATGCACTACAGGCAACCCTGACTTGGCTTGCATTACACGCAATCACGACCTTCCTCGATAGCGTGTGTTGTACGTAATACTGGGTTTTACTAAACAACGATATATTATTATAATATTATTATGAACTAGTCGTTATGAATAATAGTAACTAAATTTTTAATTTTATAAAATTATTATTCATCTTACACATTTTCTATATCATGGTATAAGAACAAAATAAAATTTTCGGGTAAAATAATTATTTTTCAAAAATTGCAGTTTTGCTGCCTTTTGATGGCACAACCACTTTAAATATAGTTTTTGAAATGTTTATAAGTTAAATTTTAAAATATAAAATTATTATTTGGAATCAGGATATAAAATTTTACGTTGTATAGATTTTTCATATTATTCTGATAACTTCCATATTTTAATGAATAGTAAAAACATGCTATATTTTAATTAAAAACAAATTTTTTCATCGTAATAACTTATGTGGTTAAATTATAATATTGAATGGTTTTAAAGTATAAATAGAACATATTTTTACAATTTAATATAATGTGTTTCATTATCATTGATTTTACATTGAATTTGTAGGTTAAATCAATTCAATCTTTTGCATTGTTTTAAACAAAAACTCGTTTTCTTTCGACAACGGGATTGATTTTAATTTAATTTCTGAAACTTATGTGTATTGAATTTGGAAAAATAGATTCTATATTTTTAATTAGTGGGTCCAAATTATATTAATAGACTACTTTTTATTTTTCGACATTATGAATAGTAACTACGGTAAATTTTATTTACCGTAGTTAAAGGTAAATCGGGTAATTAAGGGTAAATATAATATTATAAAATTACCCTAACACTTTCCAAAATCCAATTGGATGACTAAAAGTCGGCCCATATCACCTAAAGGTCCGATTATATTCATTTAATGGACTTTTGGCCATAAATATAATTTAATAATTATTAAATCAAAAGAAAGTGACAACATGTCACTTTCTTAAATCTTATAAGTATAATAATTTTAATTTAGTGATAAACTTAATGAAACTTCGAACATGAATAGTATAAAGAAAGCTAATACAATTATCTATATCATATTAATTTATTTATAATTTTTAAGGATTAAATATTTATCATTAATTATGACACAATAGTAATGTTGAAATTATTTTTTTAATTGAAATATCAAATAAATGGTTTTAAAAATACTAAAATAAATATTATATGAACTATTTAATGTGCTCCACTAATTTTTTATATACATATGACATTTTATGAATCTATTAAAGCTTTTATTTCGAACATAACTTCTGTATATATTTTATTTAAATTCAAATAAATGAATATTGTCAAAATTGACACTATTTTTATTTTATAAAAATAACATATTATTAAATTGTTTAAAAATCACAAAAATATTTAAAAATTATAGATTGAAATTTATATATTCTAAAATGTCATAAAGTATCCAATTATGGAAAATTAACAACACATAAGTGATTATTTATAACCATTTAGAATTTAGAATTTTATTACCACAAATAAACTTAAATAGATTAAATAAGGACAAATCAAGTTGATAATGTTTAAAATAAATTCCTAACATGTCTAAATTTTATTGGTTGATTAGATTATAACCCTATATCATCTAATATTCTGATATGAGTCATTTTGGATGTTTTTATGAGGGGTTTGGATTTAATATAAATTAATATTTATTATATTTCCAAAGGTTCCCCTCTCCTCCCTTATAAAAGGGCACCTCCTCCCTCTCTTCCTCACACCATTTTGAGCCTTGATGCTCAGCCAACCTCTACCCATTTCGCTTCCCCACTTCCCTAGAAACCTAATAGAGGTACTTGTCTTCTCAAAAGACCAACACTAGTTCCCTAAGAAGAAGTTTAAAGGAGGTGCGTCGAAGAAGAGGAGGTTCTGATACGTACGAAGCATATCAGACCTAAGGTAAGTGATAATTTTGAAAATCTCATTTTTATCTGAGATTGGTTATATGTAAGTATTTACTGGGGTTATATTTATCAACCGAGTCCAAGTTTTATATAATTTTTTTCATGTATTTTTAAATTCCTTTTTACCAATTTTTGACTTTTACAACATGGTATGTAAGGAATATTTTTTTTGTTATATGAGGTACTTTTTAACTTTTCTGAAAAATGTACGAGAAGAATGTTATTTTTAACTTATACGGCGAGAATATATTTTTACAGTTTTGTAATGCCTCATTTTCATGAAGCTTACTCTACAATATTTTATGACTATTTTCAACAAAATACTTTTATTTTAAAAGTGCATGGAATTTTATGAAAAGAAAATGATTTTGAAGAAGAAAGGATATTTTCCTCAAGAATTCATTTCAAATGTTTTATCAAAACCATTTCCATCTAAGATGACATTATTTCATATGTGTATGTTTCATGTTTAATGTATCTATGATTTACATGGTTTCACTTTTCTTATGATGAAATGTCAATTTGTGTTATATGGATTATGAGATGATGGGATGATTTTTATGAAACCCATTTTATACTTTTGGTTATGATGAATGTTTTAAGTTTATTTTGTGGCACAAGTAAGAATGATTTCATTATGGGATTGGTGGGACCTATATCTCCCTCCAATAAATTGGGTAAATATTTATATCTCATGAGATAGACATGGCTGGAATGGTAAGTTAATCCGGTTCAATGTTACAGGACTGAAACGAGGAGTGAACTCGATTCAGAAAGGGACTTTTTCCACTAAGATGGTCTTGGAAGCAATGCCTTGGAATCTATGGAAATCATGACATGTGATGAATGGTTTCCACAATTACATATTTTTTCCCCTTATATTTTATCATGATTGATGTTCCATTATGATATATGCCTTACGTCCTTCCATGATTTATGTCTTTGCTCAAGATTTTAATGTTTAAATTTTATGTTCATTTTTTTTCTTTCAAATGTTTGTGGATTGTTTTATGTTCACTATGTTTTCTCTTACTGAGAATTTGAGCTCACCCTTTATATGTTTTCTTTTCCCTAGGATTTAAGGAAAGGTTTTAGGTAAGAAAAAAAGGGGAAGATCTTATGGGAGACGTTGATGATCTTTCACCACGATTAGAAGATTATATTCCGAGTTTCCAAAGAAACTAAACTACTACGATCCTTGTGTGTTTGTTTTTGTTATGTATTAAGTATTCCAAAAAACAGTAATTTAATGTCCATGTACATCAAGATCTAGGTCTCTACATTCTTGGATCAAATTTTCATGTCCCGGGGTGTCCGGGGTAAACATGGGAATTTTGACGGCCATTTTCTTTTTTTTCTGGTGGTTCCAGGGGTGGTCCGGCGCTCGACACGACCGTCTGGTGGGCTCCTAGATGTAGAGGTGGCTCCAATCAGCAAGAGGCTATAGTCCCGTGTGGTGGCTATCCTAGACGGCGGCTCCGATTGGCAGGCGGCGGTGGTCCCCGAGTGGAGGTCGTCGGCCGTGTGGACCAGGGGTCGCAGCGCGCGTCCCCGTTAGGGAGACCGAGACCCGCCGAAGGCGGGTCTCTGCGTAGGCCAGCCATCGGCCAAGAGGGCCGTTCGGCGCGGTGGACTGCGGGTGGGCATATGGGCCACAAGGCCGAACCGCGGGTCAGCGCTGCGAGTCGGGTCAGCCGACGAGGGCTGGCCCATGCCGAGGGGACCGGTCGGACCGGGCTGGTCCAGCCCAAAGGGGTTCGTCCCCTTGTCTTCAGACACCAGTAACTTCCACTACGGGTGTCCGTTTTGTGTGCCATCTATGGAATTGTAATCCTCAGCTTGATACAGAGATTTTGAGATGGTCTCGGGGATTTTAATTCCCGAGACAGGGGCTCGATGGTGTGACACACTCGTTAAGTACTATGCCAAGATTATTTCTTCGGATGGAAATAACACATCCTTAGTTTGTTTAAGGCATCGTCAGCGGCGTTGTGACCCTAATGTCAAGATAAAGTGGTCCATGTTAGTTTCAGGCGTTGAATCCAAAGTTGAGGCATGGGCCCCACATTCCTTTTTATAAGCTGTGAGTAGCGTTTTTCAACATTTTCCTCAGATGTCCATTCAGGGCGAATGAGTGGTCTATTTGGCGTGTTTTTTCGAGATCATCACGAAGGCACAGTTCACCAGACCTCTTTCAGGATAGTTGTTTGGGCCCCACGAGACACCATATGGGCGTAAAGCGGTGTTGAATATGTTTTTCATCGGGAGTCTGTTTCCAGTGGGTAAGTAGTCAATCTCGTGTGTTTATCCGCGAGGATTAGAACAATGTAATCTGTTTGGGCATACAGAGCTTCTTTTGAGATCTCATTAAATGTGGATAATTGAAAGGATGTTGGTTAGAAATTTTTTGATGCAGTCAAACCCAATGCATGGTCGCGTTGTTAGCGACACCCAGGGATAGTATGGGTAGCACGGAGTCATCGGACCCATTTCAGGGTTTACCCTCTAGTGGGGCTGGGCAGTGGGTCACTCATTGACCTTAGGGTTTACCCACGGGTGGGCTGGGCAGTGGGTCACCCATTGACTTTAGGGTTTACCCTTCGTATGGGTCGAGCAGTGGGTTACCCATGGACCTTAGGGTTTACCCTCCAGGTGGGACGGGTAGTGGGTTACCTGTTGACCTTAGGGTTCACCTTTCGGGTGGGCAGGGCAGTGGGTTACCCATTGTCCTTAGGGTTTACCCTCTGGGTGGGCCAGGTAGTGGGTTACACATTGACTTTAGGGTTTACCCTCCTGCATGGCTGGGTAATGGGTCACCCAACGACCTTTTAGGGATTACCCTCTAGCAGTGTTGGGTAGTGGGTAACCCGACAACCATTTGGGGTTTACCCTATAGTTGGGTTGGGAAGTGGGTTATCCAATTACTTCTTTCAGACTCAACCCTTTAGATGAGGCTAGTGAGTGGATTTTCCTCTGTGATTACCAGAGAATGACTTTTGGTGGTACGATTAGGGATGTGGAAGCCTTGACATATGGGACAGTTGGGTATTAGTGAAGGCTACCCTTAGAGCTGTTGGAAACCTATCCTGGGCTAAGCATAGAGATGGAGATCCCCCCTACATACTCATTCAGGTTTCTTGTTGAGAATATATATATATATATATATATATATATACCCTACTTTTGTTCCCAGTCCTTGGGTTTAGTTAATCTTCTTCTTGGAGAGGCGAATACATGCGGGGTATTCCACGTGCTTTCCGTGTCTAGTTCTTCTTGGTTGGATGAGTCTACTACCTTTCTTTTGTTGGGTTGAGTTGTACTCTATTTACTGCACTCTTTCAGTGTTCCTTGTTCTGTCTACTACTCACCATTTTAGTAACTCCTTTGTTGCTCCCTCGAGCTTTTGGGGCATCCTACTGAGTATCCTTATACTCACCCCTGCCTGGTCTTTGCCTACACTTGGTGTGCCCTTGCAGACAATGGATAAGTCGATCAAGACTACGGAGGAGCATAAAGGACATAGGATCTTGGGCTGTGTTCTGTTGACGTAGTATGACATTTAGGTGTGAGACTCACCAGATGTTTACTTTTGTTTACTTGTCACCAGGTTGTGGCACCTTTCGGGTTGGGCGCGTGTTTTTCCCTTTTTTCT
This sequence comes from Viscum album, assembly GCA_963277665.1. Lineage (NCBI taxonomy): Eukaryota > Viridiplantae > Streptophyta > Magnoliopsida > Santalales > Viscaceae > Viscum > Viscum album. Next base: position 1,979,946,865 of record OY728142.1, on the reverse strand, counting down.
GGGTAGTATCTGTCAGTACTTTTCAGAAAATTACTTTTTCCTATTAAGAGGTTGATGCATGACTATGGGTGGGTTATAATAGTTTTTCCTTTGGTTTCCTATTTAATCTGCACTTCTGTATTGAGTGGGATGTGTGTGTGCATACAAGTACTTAGGCAAAGGACTCCCTTAGATTGTTACACCTTCGGATCATGTCACCAGTGTCTGGCCAATGGAGGCGGGCTTGGGGTAGTTGTGGCTTGATATCGGTAGGGTCAGGTCATGACAAATCATCTACCACATTAAAATATAATGGAGTGTAGAAAAATTCCATGTCGAATGTTTTCATGTAACCAATCCATAACATATTCAATTAAAATAAATATTTTTTAGAATATAGTTAATCTAATAATTCATAATTAGAGTAAACATTAATTATTTAAATTAAATTATAGGGTTTCCCACTTATAATTTCATGCTAAAAATCTATGCGTTTTAAATCATGACTATGGAAATTTCTATCGTGAGGTTGAATCCATATTGGACTAGAAGCTTCCACATAATCCATCTATATTATGACACAACATAAACCTATACACAAAGAATTAAATTAATTCATGGGTAGATTTTTACCATTTGGATAAGTCATAATATGTATTGAGGTAAAATTATACTTTAGTTCATCGATCGATTCCAAACATTTAAAATCTAAAAAACATCCCCTCCTTTTTAATGATAGAATTCATGGGTGATGTATGTTTCAATAAATTACATATGAACCTTTGATAAAATCATGAAAAACATAGGAGTATTTTAATCACAAGGAAAATATGTAGTTCAACCCATAAAATGGAAACCATAAGATTCTCAATGGAAACATCGATACAATGTTCATAGATAACATGATTAACGAACATGTGTTCTCTAAAAAATTAGAAATTTGATAATTATTCAAAAAGGTGGTGATCCCATTTAATTAAAAAAAATTTCATAATGTATGAAATTTATAATTCCCATTCTTATATTAAACCCAAATTTTAAACATTGATAACATGATAATGTTGACGAGATACTTATGGAAATTAATGTACCTCAATTCCGTAAATATTGCTTGTGAATAAGTTAGATTTAATAACATATAAGGAACTAAAATAATAAATATATCATTTTAATGGGGGTTATTGAATATAAAATTCTATGATAATTAGTTTATTTTAACTATATTTATGGATACACTTATAGAAATCCATTTTCCCTTTGATCAAATTGAAAAAAACCATCAATATGTGGAATGTGGTATTTCATATTGACTGTTACTCAGTTGAGTTTTTGAAAATCAATTCCCAATAAAAGGGTACCATCTGACTTATTAGAAACGATAACATATGATTTACATGGAGGCATAGTCGGACATATAATTCCATCAAAATTCAAAACAATCAACTTTAAATTAATCTATTTTGAATTTGATGGATAAATTTTTAATGATGGAATCAATTTAAACTGAGTTCCCTATAGTAAGTCAATAGTGGATTCCATTACCCAATCTAGAGGAAACCCCCAAATATTATACGGAAGTCCCTCATTAAATTCCAATTTACATTATGGGTTCTCTCAACAAAAATATTTCCGTCCACATTTAAATTTGGTCAATGACATAAACATAGGATTATCTTGAATTGGTGGTCCCACCTAACTAGACTATAGATCACATTCTCCTTAAAATATATAAAATTTACCATTTGAAGTATAATAGAATCCTTCTATTAATAATCATCTATTCACATGATCTATTATGTGAATAAAAAATTCTTAAAATATATCTACATCACACAAAACTTTGTAGGATGAGTTGAATCACAATCCAATATCCTTCTTCATCACTTATGGTGTCACCAATTCTATAATGAATGGAATGATTAAGGCTTTATGTTTTAAAATATCTATTATATGTGTCTACACGAATGAGTGAGATGAACCTTTATTAGATTAAAATTAATTTCATTGATGAAATAGAAATAGTATCCTTGATTATTTCAAGACATGGATCAACTTCAATTAGATACACTTATAATATGTGTAACTATTCAATTCCAAAGGCCAATAGTTGGATCCCAATTGTTTATGAACCATCAAACTACAATGTTTATCATCTTGGTGCTGACAATCCTATTCCATTGAAAGGATAATAAATTGAATTATTTAATTTAGGAACATTACCAAAATGAGTCAAAATGAGATGTTATTTAAACGAATGGTAAAATCGTGCTTCATGTACCCTATATATCCACATCGGTAACATTTATTTCCTCTTACCTCAAATAAATTTTCAACAAATGACATTTCAGAATCCCCACTATATGTTCCTAGTAAAAATACAATATAAAAACATAAACATATATGAAAACTATTGAAACAACCTAAGGTAGGAGTGACTCTGTTCTATCCTAAATTACACACGGATCAGTCTGCACCATCAATTCCCCATTCACCTACTTAGCATGGGTATAATGATCAATAGAGATGTCCTACTATAGAATTTGTTTCTCATGAACCTTTATAAACCTATTAAACTTCATCATATAATTTGAAATATACTCATGTAACAACAACTTCAGGTCACTGAATAACTTATCATATTCAATCAATGTTGAATTCCCTTTCTCATGGGTGAATAACTCCTCATATTTCTTCATAAGTAAACAATGATTAGAGAATTTGTATACAAATATTTCCTTTAAATTATTCCACTAAATAACCTCATGATTATTATCCAAAAAAATTACATACCGCTATCAACATAGGAATATAATCATGAAAAAATCACACCTCACTTATACAGAGTAAGACACATTTATGAATTGAAAAAGAATATATCCATTCAAAACCAATCATTGACCCCTAAGGATTATGGTCCCTTTATAATGAAGGTTATTTCAAATGATTAAACTATTTGGATTTATTCCTATCCCCATCCATTTTATTTTCCACAAATATGACTAAATTATTGTAATGTTCCACACTATTTTCCATAAAATAGACTATATGAAAAACTAATTTGATGAGAGTCTCTCTAACAATGGGGTTTCCCATTGAGATTCATCAGTAATTATAACCTGAAGATTTAGTGGAATTATTATATGGGGAATGGTACTACCCATTATGAAACAATGATATATATGATCATGAGTAATTTAAATCAACTGAAATAAATAAATTAACAAACTAGATTAATGGAGAGACAACTAAAATCAATGAATGTGTTTTGGTTAATAGAAATACCAAAAGTCTTATTTCCTTAGAAAATGATGAATTTAAAAATTTAAAAAAATTAGATGTCCTTTTCTATTTTATTTACCACAATTAATTCATTTTTTTTGAAATACATAAAATAGTTTTCTTAAATATAATATATATATATATAGAGAAAAATATCCACCAAATAATTTACCATGTCATGGTGATAATCACTACAATATGGTCAGTGCATGATGATGGGGTCTTATGCCATGTTGTGGGGATTGTGGGAATGGTACAAGTTATTATTCAATTAATTGATCTAGTATGATTATCATTCATCATTCAAAATCTACACATCATGAAGTATTTTGAACATCTAAAATCTAATTTTAATATGTATTTACATTTAGATTAATGATTGACGTATAAAAGTTTCCTAATTAGTGAAATGTTACAATTTTACAAATGTAACATACATTTTATGCTTGATTATTAAATATTAAGGGTTATAACACATCATTGTAAGTGAAAAGGACTTATATTAATATAAAATTAAAATTCTATAATTATAAATTCATCATTGACTGTAGTGAATGTGATAGAACATCATTTATTGAATAGTGGTCTTATCCAAATTTTCAATGGATTTAATGGAATTTTGATATTCTAAAAAGAAATTAGATATTTCATGTGGGTAAGAGAATTTTTTCAAACTCTCTTCTGATGAAGATCATAATCATAGAACTTTTATTATTCACTGAATTACATTTTGTCTTTTCATTCTATAATACATTCTTGATTTGATAATGGGTATGAAATTCCAATTATCATTTGAAACATATAGGCATTGTCATATCCCATAAAATACTTTATTGATATCATTGAAACAATCATTATAGAGATAAATATAAATGATCTATCACCTATACCTAAAATTTAATCTTACTATGGACAACATCATTTCCCATTCAACTCACCCATTAGTATTTTTATAGAATAAACGACTACTTCTGAAACTCTGTTTTTAGATTATATATTTCATGGCCATGTCATTGATTGAAATACCACCATTTTGTGAATAATGATAAAGTAAAGATACAATATTTTATTATTATTTCATTTACATTTATTTATCATTATATGTGTCATGCATAAGCTCCACATTTAGAACTGCAATGAAAAATATGAAATTATAAGTTGTTTCTAAAAATAGATATATACAAGAAATGATGTTAAAATGACTATTAATTTAGAATAATGAATGGAATATTAAATTTAATATATTTTAATTTATTATATTATAGTTTCAAAATGAAAATAACAATAGAAATTATTTATTTGTTAAATTTACAATAAACCATCAATGGTAGAGAACTAAAGGGACCACACAAAATCTATGAGACATTTCCCAAGATCAAATTCAATTTTAATAAATTTTATTATGTTAGTTTGTTAATATAATATTAAAAATTAAATTTTATAATATATTTAAAATACTTAATTGGTAATATATTGTCACGACTCGTCCCCTGTGGCCTGTGTCGTGACTACCCTGGGCCCACCTTCCAAAGGCCAGGGGCTCGTGACTAGCATCGAAGGTGTCAACCTGTATGTGGGAGGAATTAGACTGGATACCTCTATGCACAAACATGCCCAACCAAGTCCCATATCCCAAAAGGGAAACTTCATACCACTGAATAAATGGACATCATTTACAACTGAAAGAAAGTGGGCTAGAATACAAACCATGAAAAAGTAATAAAAACAGTGATGTCTGAAATGTGATCCCAGGGCCATCTGTAGTAAACCCCACCTGATCGTGAGAGTAGTGGTGATACTAGAATCCAGAGTAGTACATATTTTCTTCCTGGTCTTACTAGGCCTCACCTTTTCCTAGTCCACCATGTCTAATGAGATTGTGTCTGATCATCCAGTCTATCTGAGCACCCCTGTCAAATAGTCAGTCGCATGCACAAGTCACACCATGTGGGGTGAGGACCTTGCATGGGTTAGTAACACATTACTCAGTAGTGATCCCAAAACAGAAAAATATAACACAGATCAATTCATCAATGTTAGGCACGAAACACAAGACAGGTCATAGAAGGTATATTCTAGGGTAGTAACAGTAGCATTGTCAGTAACAAACATCGAACTCCTTGACTGCGGGATAAATCCTCCTCTATCCAGTATAGTGGACCTTCTGAGTCACATGGATCTTTTTCCCATTAACCATCAACTATTGTAGTAGTAATCCCTTATTAGTATTGTGGGTCTCATTGGTCACATAGAGCCACTCCCCACTATGGTCATGTCGGGTCACAGAAATCCACTTCCCACCATTGTTGAACTATGTTACTACTCTTATTGAGTACCATGGGTTGGTTGAGTCACACCGAGATGCTCCCCACCGTAGTCCTTCTAGGTCGCACTGAGTTGCTTCCTACTGGGCCATCGCTGTGCAATCTTCAAGTCTCAGCCAACCATAGGGTTCCATATATAGTGCACTTGGGAGAACCACTCCTCAAGACATTATTCACTTATCGGATCACATGAAATTTACCAAAAAGAATATTTTATGATCTTCCCCCTAGAGAGGGTACCAACGCGGAAAACAACATATCAATTGGACATGAAGTTTGTAAGATACTGGCGTTTTAGTAACCAGTAGGCTAACTGTGATGTGGCCTGATCCGACCCGGCTCGGCATTTACACATTCCATGGTTCATTCTAATGGACCCATCATGACCTGGTGTGGGTTGGGGTCGGTCCGGTATTGCATGGCCAGTGGCCCAGGCACAATATGCAGCAATGGAACAAGCCTAGTTGGCAGAGGGTCCAACCCACTAATTCACCTGGTGGCCCGGTCTAGTCCATCCCGACTCAAAGGGGAGAGGGTCCAGCCCACCAGCGCGGGGTCCGAGCCACCAGGATTAGTTCCGGACAACCTGCACAGCTCCAGCATACTGTGGTTGTGGCCCGCTGGTGGGTACGACTCGTTGGTCCAAAGTCTGGATCCGTTAGCGATTGGTGGGATACACCTGAGACATAGCAGACCATTGCATCCCTCCCTGTCCGAGCATAACAAGAAATGAGCGGGCCAATCCTTTACATGGACACAGTCAGTGACAACTGGCCACCATCCACATCACCCAAGGACTCAGTTGATGGGTTGAACCCTGTCAACGGGGAACCATACTGGCACCAGGGGTCACTAGCACCGCATCCCGATCGATCGCGGTATCCACTGCACTGGTGCGCCAATGGGGCATGCCACTCAACATTGATTCCGGCATGACCGAAAACCTACTACTTCCATCTAGAATGCGGTTGGCATATACCACCTCCATATTCACTTTCTACCATTTCCGACACTAGTGCGTTAGTACAAACTTCATCAGAACACCACACACACTCTGGTGATCTGTTTTTCACACCGCTTGCACTTACGGCCTACTGGGAGAATCCTTTTTACCAAGAAACCATCAAATCTACCATTCTATCACTTCAATCAAAATGATCACAATCCGGGAAAAAACGGAGCGGCTCATTCCTTTTTTTGTGTCGGCCTTCACCCTCCGTATTAAAAGATTTTAATATGGGGAGGATTGGGGAGTTCTCATTCAACCTTTACATGCCATGATTTGAACCCTTGAGGTAAAAACCTGATAATGAAACACCCTCCTGCATAAATGCATGAATCATAGGTTAAATTGTTCATGGGTTGAACTGTGTCCATCATTTTTAGAAATTGATGGGGAAGAAAAATTAATCAAAAACCCCTACCTCTTAAAAGATCTTTTTTCACGTTCGTACTTGAGGGGTAAAGATGTTTACTTCACTTCTCGAATCCTATCTTCAAAAGTCATAATGAAGAAGATGAAGTTCCACCGACATTCTTCTTTTTTTTGCTGGGGTGGATGTTTTCCATTAGTTTTCTAGAGGATCCTCCAATTTTTTTAATCCATATTTCCCCAGTCCGTCAAATTATATATAGGAGCATATCACAACATTCCCATTATAATGTGATGTCGCATCGTTACGCTGTTTTATTTATGAAAAAAGGTCGCTGTTATGCATCATTATTATACCTTTAATATTTTAGTTTAACAAGATATTAATTTGCCTGATTGATTCACATCATTGCCGCCTTGCTTCCACCCCATAGAATCATCTCCCATGAATCATAATAGGTATTGAAAATTAAATAATTCTTTGAAATTATTTAATTTGTTTTGCTCAAAATGTGTGAAAAAAAAATCTTCGGCTCGACCCTTTCTGGATGAAGTTATGTCTTCTATAGGTGAATATCGTCATTATACATTCAAATGTTCCCTTGAATATTTGATCCAACAGACAGTTCAATTGATATGAAATCATGCTCGCACATTTACTGAACGTACCTAAAAAATGTTCAAAAATATGTTTCGAGAGATCGAGACCTCAAAATTACATGTGGTCTACTTTCTCAGTGTCGAAATAATTACATATAAAAAAACATTTAATTCAAAATTATGAGACGCTAAATTATCCCCACCTTAGGGTATTATGTAATGAAATTAAAATCATCAACTAAACAAATAGATGGGGATAATGAAAAAGAATCTAATCCTTCTTCTCCCGTGTGATCTCCTAGAGATTCGCGTGCTTCCATCAGACATCCACTAGAGTAATAAACTATCCACATAGGACCCGCTCTTGTTGATCCTCTATCTCCATTGGGAACTTCGCAAATGTTCCAACATCATCAATGTCCAACTTTCCTCAGTCGATGGCTTGAGATGGATCATGCACATACATCCTCTACTACGATACATGGAAACAATCATGCACCTGGTGCATCTGTGGGGGAATAGCTAGGTGGTACGCCACCTCACCAACTCTACTCAGAATCTGAAAAGGACAACTGAACCACGTAAATAGCTATCCTCCACCAAAAAATTTATGCAATCCTCATCAAAGTGAGACCTGCAGAAACACATGAAATCCCGCCTCAAACTCGAAGGGTCTCCATCTCCTATCAGTATAAGACCTGTGGCTGCTCTGTGAAGTCCTCAACCACTTCTGGATGATCTGTAGTTTCTCAATGGTAGCCCGTTCCAACTATGGATGAAAGAGTGATGACTCCCTTGGGTATGTCTAGCATATGGGTGATTTGAAATGCCTCCCGTAAAATTTCACAAATGGTTCCATTCTAGTGTTGTAGTGATAGATTTTGTTGTATACAAACTCCCCTAGTGGTAGGTGGTCCTCCATGGTTTGTATGGCCTGCTCCATCTGACCATCCATCTAGGGATGAAAAGATCTTCTCAAGCGTAGCGGCATCCCAAACACCTCCTATAATTCCATCCACAACCGTGATTTAACACAGTCGTTGTGATCTGAAACGATCTCATATGAAACCATGTGAAGCCTCACTATCTCATAGACGGAGATGCGTCCCATGACCTCTCCCGTTCTATGCTCCCAGTGGGAAGGAAGAGATCTGGTTTGGTCAGTTGGTCAACGATCACCAAAATAGATTCATGACCCCTATATGTATGTGATAACCCTATCAGAATGTATATCAATATATCGTCCCATTTCCGCTATTGTAACTCGAGTGGATATGGAAATCCTGTCAAAACATGGTGAGAAACCTTCAATTGCTGATGATTGGGACATCAGGATACGAACTCAACTACTTCCTTCTCCGTCCCTGGCCCCAAGTACTGACATTGGATGTCTTGGTACATCTTTTCCACTCCATGATGTACCAATATAGGAGAAGTATGGAAATACCTCAACACCTCATCCCGTAATTCCACTGGTAATAAGGTGATCCCTATAAAAAGGATGATGTGCTCCCCGCCTATCAAAAAACCATCAGGATCCCATACATAGAATATATGAGCATGTCAGGCCTCGCAAGGAACATCCCCCAATTGTGCCTCCCTAACTCATTGTATGAGAAGGGGAGTAACAGCCATCAACTGGAGGTATAAAGCTTCACCATTATCCATGATGGATACCTGCATCACCTCAAACTAATATGTCACCTCACTCAGTAGTTGCAACATGGTCCTCCTTCTAAGCACGTCATCCACCACGTTCTTCTTTCCTGGATTATAGACTATCACAAAATCATAGTCCTGGAAAAACTCTAGACATCGCCACTGTCTCATGTTCAGATCCTTCTAGAAGAAGATATACCTGAGAATCTTATGGTCAGAGTAACTGTAAACCACTCTCCAATTAAGTAGTGCTACCACATCATCTACATGATGACCACTGCATCCAACTCTATTTTATGGATCTCGTAGTTTTTCTCATGCTTACTCAACTATCCTGAGCCATAGGAAATCACAACTTTATCCTTCATTAGAACACAATCAAACCTTGTCCCTGTTGTTTCATAGTAATCTACATACCCAACACCCTCCTATGGTAGTCTCAATATAGGGTTATTAATCAGTCTCCGCCTCAACTCCTCGAAACTCTACTAGAATTTATCTTTCCACACAAATGGTTGTCCCTTTTTTTGTCAATTTTGATAAGGGTGATGCTACCATGTAAAAGTAGGTCACAAACATCTGATAGTAACCAGCCAGCCTTAAGAATATATTCACCTCAATCACTCTCCTGTGCGGCTCCCAATCAATCATCATATCTCCCTTAGCCGAATCTACTGCAACTCCATCTATTGAGATGATGTGTCCCAGAATGTGGACCCCATTTATCCAGAACTGACACATTGAGATATTACAATAACGTTAGAGCTCTCATAGTGTATCCAATACTATATGCAGGTGTGTAGCGTGCTACTTCTCTGATACTGAATACACCACAATGTCATCGATGAACACCATGATGAACCCATCAAGGTAGGGCTGGAAGATCCGGTTCATGATGCCCGTGAACACTATTGATGAATTTTATCAGCCGAAAGGAATCACAAGGAACACATAGTGGATGTAACATCACCTAAATTAAATCATCAGTACATCCTAGTCTCGTACCCGAAGTTGGTGGAAGCCTGATCTATGTTCTATCTTTTAGAACCACTTCACCCCATTTAGATTTACAAAGAGATCATCAATTATCGGTAGTGGGTACCTATTCTTCATAGTCTCATAGTTTAGGCACCAGAAGTCCACACACATCCTCAAAATCCCATTTCACTTCTTGGAAAAAACCACTAGATATTCTCATGGTAAAACTCAAGGTCTTATGATCCCCTTATCCTGTAAGACCTCAATCTATACCCTTTGTTCACAAAGCTCAACGAGGGCCATTTGATATCCCGGTGAGGACATTAGTGTCATCTTGGGGTACAAGTCAATACCAAAGTATACCTATAAAAGAGGAGGTAGAACTGGAACCTCATCAGGATTAGCATCCCCATACTCATCCACCCCTACAAGAAATCATGATTTCCCATCCTCCAATTCACCAAGGTTGAGGCTAGTCAACAGATGAGTGATCATTTACACCCTCCTCCGAGAGAGTATGTCTATCAAGGGTATCCTTATCATTCGTGAAGGAAAACATTATCCCATATGTGCGGACACAACACACCGTACAACTAAATTATTCAATCTGATCATGGACTATAGATAACCAGTATATACATAAGATGATATCTTTAGGCATCAAAACTGCTACTAGGAGATCTCAGCCAAAGCTATCGCCTCCTAGAGTAAGCTCACACTACTGTTACTAGTGTGTAGTCATCAGATCATATCCCATAGGAGTCCCTATCCACAAGGATCGAGCCAAATACTACACCCGAATCTTTATGCTCCGAAAGAGAGCTCTGGAAGGGAAGGAGTTTCTAGAAAATGTGTCTATATGTACTAAAAATAGGATGGAGAAGACATAGAACGTACCTAATATCATCTCTGGAGCGCCGTAGTCATATTCCTCTACTTCTCGGTGCTGAACTCCCCCAGTACGCCTTCTCCCTATGGTTGGGGTGGACCACCTGGGGGTGCCGGTGGTAACATCTCAAACTCTTGACCACTGCCTACCACTCGGCCAGCTCCCCTGCAACATCCGCCACCCTATGGACCCCCTCGCTTGAACTGTTTCTGCAGCCTTGGCGCCCCCTTGATCATCTGATGATCATCTGTACTATAGGTCGGGTAGTCATGTTCCATGTTTCCTTACACGCCGAACGTGTAGCACTTCTTAGATCAATGTCAACTCCGTCTGGAATGGGAACTTCACACCACAAACCCTGATTCATGGGGTCATACAATGATAGACCTAGCCCGCTTGGTCCCACCAGTCTGATGTCTCATGCCTGCTGAAGACATCGCCTCCTGGGGTCTGATGGTTTCTCTAGCTGTGGGAACTTGCTCCACCAAGAAACTCTCTATCATAAGGGATTCCTCCAGCACCCCGACATGGGTAGAGATGTTGAGAGACACCATCAAATCCAGGATCTCCCTGAGTCCCTACATGAAGGCTCAATCCCTGAATAAAGGGTCTAACACCCTATGGAAAGGGTATCACACCATATTTGTGGAGTAGTAGGAATGATCTGTGAACCCCACCGAGTACTCGGCCACTGTCATTCTTTCCCATTGTAGGGGAAGAAACTACTAGATTTGCATAAATCACAATGTTTTGTGGGGGAACACCTCCCAAAAATGCCCCTCTAAGTCAACCTATGTGGGGTTCACCTCATCGTGAGTGTGTATGGTAAAAATCCACCATCTCCCTGCCGAGACTTATAGAAGGGTCATTGCCAATATCGCCATCCAGACAGGAGGTGTCTTCCCTAAGAAGAAGACCAACGTCATAGACTCCTGCCAGTACTCAGTGTCCTGTAGATCGATCATTCCCTTGAACATGGGAGGTCATTTTCTCTCAAACTAATGTTGGGCACTGATCCGATTAACGTTCTCTATCGGAACCGCCGATAGTGGATTATTACAATCTGGTGGTAATAGCATTGGTTCACCACCCAGCGGGCCATCTCTAGAACTGGTCCCTGAATGGACGCCTCATCGATAACTGGGATTTCCTTATGACCTCGTATCAGGATCTGGACTGGTCGTCCACATGAAAGAATCCCGATATTGATCCATATGTACCACTGTTAGAAGGTTATATCTAGCGAGTGACTTTTTTTTCAAAAATAAGGACACACTTATGAAACCAATGTTTTCAAGTTTTTATCCAAATATAGAATTCAAGAACTTGGTGTAATACCCCAAGGTTCCACGGTATGCTTCCCTTTGAATAATACAGTAGTGTGTGTTGTATGCAATGAGTTCTAACACACACCACAACAAATTAAACTAGCCATTATGAATAGTAATACAAACGTTTTAAAATTTTATAAATTTTATCATTCAAAATGGACTTCATTTTTGGATTCAGAATATCAAAATTATCCTAGGGTGAAATTTTGGTGTTTTTCTGAAAGCATTCAATTTTTGATGAACAGTGAAAAACACTGAGTTGTTAGTTAAAACCAACTTTTTATTTAAATAATTATTTATTATATTTAAATTTATTTTAGGTCAAAATTGATACTTAATACATATAAGTTCAATGTAACTAATTGGAGTCAGTTTATAATAATTTTAGACACATAAAAATTTTATAGAACTTTTCACCATCTTTTACCCACCTCCTAGGAGAATTTGGAAATTCACATAAAACATAATTTTACCGCTTTTGTGAGTGGAATTTTAAAAATCCGAGAGACACGGTTAATATCAAGGTGTAAAATGAAGTTCAATAAGATCAAAATAATTTTCAGTGAATAGTAACTTTTTACTTTTATTTACCACGGTTAAAAGTAAATAGGGTAATTAAAGGTAAATATGATATTAATATTACCCTAACACGTGTCCTGATTCTATTGGACAAGTTTATCTCGACCAAAAACAACCTTAGGAATAAAATATTATCATATAGGTCCACTTGGATTAGATTAGGACATTTATTATTATTTAATTCAAAGAAGAGTTAAAAGAGTTAAAATCAATGTTTATTTACTAAAACATTTTTAATATAGGGTTATGCATAAGATAAATTCTATTATAAATATTCATTAGAAATATAAAATTATTTTCTACATAATGGTATTTTATTTATAAATTTTAGACATCATATAATTAATTTTATTAATGACACATTGTTGATGCAGTAATTACGTAATTAATTAAATATTAAAATAATTGATAATATAAATACCCAAATAAATGTAATTTGGTACTTTTTATGAATTCCACTAATTTTATAGGTTTATATGACATGTTAGTATTTATTTAATTTTGTTTGTTAGATGTAATCATGATGTTATGATTTTTACAAAAATCAAATACCAAATAGTGTCAAAATTGATATAAAAGAGTTTTGAAAAAAATTATTATATTATTAATATATATTCATTTCCTAAAAATATAAGGCCAGACTAAGAGAGTTATATAATTACAGGTGTATCATTAATGTACCACTTGTGGGTTTCTTCGATGTATATATTAAGTTTATTAACAATATAATATAAAAATACAAAGTGACATGTTAAATGTCAAACTAATTAACTAAGAGTTAAAACTAAAATATAAGGTTAATATAGTGGTCCAAACCTATCTAAACCCTATTTGTTGAGTGGTTTTCGACCCATTACCACCTTAAACTTTAAATAATCCACTTTGGAGCCATTAGAAACCGAATATTAATTTATTATAAAATAATGTTTTTAGCTTTTCCAAAGCTTCCCCTCACCCCTCTTATAAAAGGGCACTCCCCCTTCTCTCAATTTCACACCTTAAAAGCCTTTTGGATCGGCCAAAATCTGCCCCAATATCCTACCAACTTCCCTCACTACATCCTAGAGGGATTATTTTGATCAAAAAGAAAACCTATGTATCCCATTTGATCAAATCAAATGGAAGAACCCGAAGAAGAGGTAATGATTTCACCACCCTCTTTCAAGTTTCTTTCTTCTTCAAATTATTCTTTACTTGTTATTTCCATTTTAAAATAATAACTCCAGTATGTTCTATATACTATGATGTTATTATAAATATGGAACAACCAAATTCATTATTCAATCCATCCCTTGAATGAAATGTCACCATACGTGCGTACGTACGGTCTACCGTCTCCACGTCATGGTGTAATTGTTATTCAATATATTATCATTTAGATGGATATAATAATGATGTATAATTAATGTAAATAATAAATATAACATGATAATTATTCTGTTTATATGATATACCATCCAATTATATATTATTTTAATATCAAAAGAATGATATTTTTGCTCATGCGTACGTACAAACTACCGTCTCCATGAACACGATGAGATTCATTCCCCATCGTTTCCATTCATGTCTTACTCTCATTTGATGATAAAAAATAATGTTTAAGGACATGATATCACTCTGGATATTAATAATATAAAACCTGTCCATAAAAAACATGTCTTATGAATCAAAAAATTTAAAATAAAACGAGTAAGTTAACACCTGAAACGACGATAATACAAAGATTTTATTAACAAAGTGGTGTTAAAAGATCATATATGACATCATATTAATGTATATCATTCTTGAATAACTTAATAAAAATTATTTCACCATTATACAGGTGGTTAAACTACCCTCAAACAAGGAAAAGTACAAGGTAAGGGTCTATTTCACAATCTCTTCATTATCTGAGGTTGTTTATACGTAATTATCTACAAGGACCTATTTATCATCCACACCCATGTTTCTTAAAAATGTATTTCAAATCATTATTAATATTTGTCAGACTATGGGTTAAAGTAATTTATACCTTTGTTGAATTTTTATAATATGTTTACAAAGGAATCTTTCTATCTTTTTCCAAACATCGTCCTTTTTATCCTTTTCAACAAAATTAAGGCAAGAATGTTTTTTTAACTTATACGGTGGGTGTGGATATTTTCCGACGTTATAAGATCATCAAAGAATCCGTTACAATATTATAAGAATAATTCCAGAGTAAATGTTTTATCTTATAATAATGTGACTTTTAAATGATTTCAAAAAAAGAGAGATATTTCTCTCAAATAGTTTTGATTTCATCTATGTCAACATCCTTTGATGGATTTTAAGCTTATTTGAATGTAATTTATTATGATACTAAACTTCCATATTTTATTGATGATTTTGTGATATGTTTGACTGTGGAAGTGTTATTTTTATACCATTCATGGTTTATGGATAAAGTATTGACATTTCGTATACTAGTTTTAATACGAATGTTTATGTTATGTATAAACCTGTTGATATGAGGAATGCATTGGACTTAAAAAGTGACGGGTGGAGCCCGCTATAGCTCCTCAAGGCATCGCTATGTCTCATGAGACAAACTAGTGTCTTTACACAAGGCCTTGACAAAATATTATTTGCAGTGTTGGCACGAGGCCTTGACTATGTGGTTATGATAGTCTGGAATTATGTATTACATCATTATGAATCTGGTTATTGATATTGCATGTGATTATTTTACTAGTATAATATCCATGTGAATAATTAAATGGAATTATTTCATTTTATCTTTTCCATATTATGCTACAGTTCAAGATGAAAAGGCTTTTGTTTTAGTTATACATTTCCTTAAATGATTATGCTTATTTATGAAGGTTTCCACTATATTGTTATCCTTACTGAGAATCTGAGCTCACCCCTTTCAATGTTTTATTTTTCCCAGGATGTGAAGAAGTAATTTATTAATGACCTACAGGGATAGTATGAGGGGATATGAAAACAAGATGTTGTTGTATAAGTTTTCACATTATGATATAATGTAGACTTTATGAATGTATCTAGTGATTCCAAGGATACTAAACTAATCGGTTTTTCGAGAATTGATCTTTTTTATCATGACAATGTCATGTAATAATGCACCAACTATTGGAAACTAGGGTCAGGGAGTTACAGTTGGTATCAGAGGAAGTTTAGTACAAACCATGGAAAATAGATTTAGATAAACTCTGATTAGAGCACATAGACCTAAGATGGTCTTTGAGGATTAGTATAGAAGAACATCCAAGAATTTTGGTATTGTAGAGATTTTGTGAGTTTTCTGAGAAATACATCCCTCTATGGATACAAGCAGGTAGAGGCGGCTCTGGTACAGATGTACCTAGGGGTAAAACCCGAAAACACCTCTTAGAGCTAGACTCGAATGAGAACTGGTGCACAACAACGGGCCTTGTTGCACTCTTGGTTACAACACTACTGGGGGATATGCTTAGGATAATTCTTGTTTTCTTTAAAATCAATTATGAAGGGTTTATGAGTATATACTTCCTCAAAGAAAATATTTTTATGATTATTGATTATATCCATAAATATGTCCATTTATGTTAAGTGTTTTACAAGTATGGAATTATGTATTTTGATTCATAAAGTGATTTAATTTATGCCATTGTTTAGAAATGGAACCTATTGTAAGAAATGGAAACTGTATCAATGCACGCACTCCTTGTAGGGATTTCTATCCTGCTCAAAATAATTATAGTGGATCTAGTGATACAATTGGTGCTGATCAGCTTATCACCATACTAGGACAACTCACTCAGGTTACGAATAATAACCTTACCCGTATAAAGCACCCTGATCCACACCATGGAGGTTCAATGTTAGATCGCTTCATGGGGAAACAACCACCAACATTCAATGGGAGTACAAATCCCTTAGTAGATGAGAAATGGATAAATTCCCTAGAGAAAATATTTCAGGCTTTGGGGAGTAGTGAAAGGGAAAAAGTTATCATGGAAGTTTATCGCCTCACTGGAGATGCTGATCAATGGTGGTCATTGAGACAATATACAAAGGAAGATGATGATGTATAAAATAAGGAATGGAGGGAGTTCAAGGATATTTTCTTAGAATAATACTTTCCTCGTGACCATTGAGCAGATATGGAAAGGAAATTTCTGACTCTGAGACAAAAGGAGGATGAGAATGTTGCAAAGTATGAGGATAACTTTACAAGGTTAGCAAGGTATGCTGGAAATTATATATGTAAACCAATAAGTAAGATTGATCGTTTTGTTGATGGGTTAAAACTATTTCTCTGTCGAGCATTAGTCTCACAATCCTTCTCATCATACGAAGACATTTTCTCATGTGCTATCAAGACAGAAAAGGAATTCTCTAAGTCATATGACATTAAAGAAAATAAAGAGAAGAAAGATCTGCCGATCAATCTAGGAATGGAAATAAGGGGAAGAAGGTAAAAGTTGAATATCCATCCTATAGTAAATGTGGGAAGAAACACCCTGGTACTTTCTTGAAGGGAATGGGAGTCTGTTAGAAGTGTAGTAAAAAAGGCCACCAAGATCGTGATTGCAAGGGGAAGAAAGAAGATATCGATGATCATTGATACAAATGTAAATAGATGGGACATTATGCAAATGAATTTCCTAAGAATCAGGGGAACATACCTCAGAAAAGCCCAATGGATCAAGGCCATCCTTATGCTATCACTACTGCTGAAGTAGAAGCTCTGAAATACATGATGGCAGGTAATTTAATGGTTCCCTCAAGTTTAGAAAATGAATTATTTGATTATGGATCATCACATTGTTTCATATCTTCCCAGTTTGATAAGAAAATTATATATTTTGAATTTTATTTAACAAGGGAGTTGTTTGATAAAACTCCTAAGGGAAGTATCACTGCAACAATGTTTTTTGAATCAGTCCCCATTTGAGAACATAAATGTTCTTTATCTATGGATATCATCTTCATAACTATGATTGAATTTGATATAACCCTCAGTATGGATTGGATTTCAGACCACGATGCGATGATTTATTGTAAGAATAAGTAGGTTACAATTTTTGATGATGATGATAAGGAACACCTTATCTTTAGAGAGGAATCATCACCACCTAATTCTTACCTAGATCCACCGCCAGTAGCTCAACTAAATTCTATTATTGGGGAGGAAGATAATGAAATGACTGTGGGTGGGGAAAGGAATGTTCAAATAGAGGATGTACCAATTGTGGGAGAATATGTTGATTTGTTTCTAGAAGATTTACCTAGACATACTATAGAATGAGAAATTGAGTTTTCCATTGATTTAATTCCTGGTTCAAGGCCTATATTGAAGACCCCTTATAGAATGGACATTGGGGAATTAGTTGAACTAAAGAAACAACAATAGGAATTGATTAATAAGGGATTTATTCACCCCAGTGTTTCTTAATGGGGATCCCTTGTCCATTTTGTTAAGAAGAAAGACGAATCTATGAGGTTATTTATCGACTACAGGGAGATAAATGCTATAAAAATAAAGAACAAGTATCCCCTACCTCACATTGATGATTTATTTTACCAAATGAATGGAGGTAAAAACTTTTCTAATATTGAACTTCGATCAGGATACCATCAGTTGTGTGTGAAGAAGGAATACATTCCGAAGACAGCGTTTCGAACCAGGTATGGGCATTACGAGTTTACAGTAATTCCATTTGGGCTGACTAATGTTCCCTTTGTTTTCATGGATCTAATGAATAGAGTTCTCATAGAATATCTCGATGATTTTGTGGTGGTATTTATAGATGATATATTGGTATACTCCAAAAGATATGAAGATCATGAAAATCACTTGCGCATTATTCTAAAGACTCTTAGAAGACATGAATTATATGGGAGGTTTAGCAAGTGTGAATTCTGGTTTCAAGAGATTTCTCTTCATGGTCATATTGTCTCCAAATATGGAATATTTGTTGATCCTTATAAGACCAATGCAATCCGAGAATGTCCTGCACTAACTAGTATAACTGAGGTATGTAGTTTTATTGGTTTAGCAGGTTATTATCAACGTTTCGTCCAGAATTTTTCCCGATTGGCTAACCCATTATCAAAGCTCACACATAAAGGGGTTAAATTTGTTTAGAAAAAATAGTGTGAAGAATGTTTTGAAGAACTGAAGAGAATATTACTCAATTCTCCTATATTGACTCTACCATCAGGGAATGATGGGTTCATTATTTATAGGGATGCATCGAAGAAAGGATTTGGTTGTGTCCTTATGTAGAATGATAGGGTTATTGCATATGCATCACGACAGTTGAAAATTAATGACCAAAACTATCCTACTCATGATCTCGAGTTAGTAGCTGAGATCTTTTCTTTGAAGATATGGAGACACTACCTCTATGGTGAAAAATGTGAGATTTATACCGATCACAAGAGTTTAAAGTACATTTTCTCACAGAAAGAACTCAACATGAGACAAAGGTGATGAATTGAACTACTCAAGGATTATGATTTCACGAGACAGTACCACCTGTGGAAGGAAAATAAGGTGGTAGATGCTTTGAGCAAGAAGGATCATGGAGTTTTGAACAAGAAGAGAGTTGAAAGGGATCCTATTTTCATGGATTTAGTAAAAATGGATATGGGAATCACCCTGGAAGGTGAAACATCAATGCTTTTTCAAATGGTTTCAAAACCATATTTACTAGAAAGGATAAAGTGTTCTCAGACCAAGGATGAAGAGTTTCAAAAGTAGATTAAAGCTGTGAATGATGGGAGATTGAGTGACTTTTTGTATTAAGATGGAATTTTGAATTTTGGGAAGAGACATTGTGTTCCCAATATACCTGATCTAAAAAGAAAATTATTGGACGATGCTCATAGTTCCAAATTCTCTATACACCCTAGGAACACCAAAATGTATAGAGATTTGAAGGAACATTTTTGGTAGGACAACACGAAGAGGGATATTGCTGATTTTGTGTCAAGATGTATGGTTTGTCAGCAAGTGAAAGATGGATGGCAACAACCTGGAAGAGTCATGCAACCTCTTTCCATACCTCAGTGGAAATGGGATAATATCACGATTCATTTTGCCAAGGGACTACCAAAGACTCCTAAAAAGAACGATGCAATATGGGTCATTGTTGATCGTCTTTCCCAGTCAGTACATTTTCATGCTATAAGAGAAGATCTAACACTTGAACATCTAGAAAGATTATATATTAATGATGTTTTGAGACTTCACGGAGTACCCCTATCAATTATTTCTTATCGTGATCCTCGTTTTACTTCAAGATTCTAGAAAAATCTTCAGAAATCCCTAGATACTGAACTTCGTTTGAGCACTGCCTACCACCCTCAAATAGATGGACAATCAGAATGAACTATTCAAAAAATAGGTGACATGTTGAGATCCTTCTCACATGACTTTCAAGGTATGTGGGATCAATATTTACCTCTAGTTGAGTTTCCTATAACAATAGATTCCATTCAAGAATTCGGATGGCACTATATGAAGCGTTATACGAAAAAAGATGTCACACAACAACCTGTTAGGATGACATTAGTGAAAGAAAACTCATAGGTCCAGAACTGGTGGAGAAAATAAAGGAAAAGGTGAGGGTAATCAAAAACCACATCAAAGCAGCTCAATGTAGGTAGAAGAGCTATGCCGATAATCAAAGGAAGGATTTGGAATTTTAGGTAGGAGATCATATTTTCATGAAGGTATCTCCCTGGAAGGGAGTTATATATTTCTGTAAGAAGGGTAAATTGAGTCCCAGGTACATCGGACCTTTCAAAATTCTAGAACTAATTGGGGTTGTAGCTTACTATTTGGTAATGCCGCCAAGTCTCTCCAATGTTCACGATGTGTTCCACGTATCAATGTTGAGGAAATACATGCCTGACCCAACCCATGTACTCACATACGTGGAATTAGAACTGAAACCCGATCTGTCTTATTTTGAAGAGCCCATCAGGATTCTTGATACCAGAGAACAAGTGCTGAGAAACTGGATGACTCGTCTGGTAAAAGTTCTATGGAGAAACCATAAGATGGAAGAGGCAACGTGGGAACCCAAGGAACATATGATGAAGAACCACCCGAGTCTTTTCATGCGGCAGTATTCTAGAAATTTTGTGGAAAAAATTATTTGAAGGAGGGGAGAATGTAACATCCCAAGCTTACACGGTACGCTTCTCTTTGAATAATACAATAGCGTGTGTTGTACGCAACTTCGAGTTCTAACACACACCATGACCAATCAAACTAGTCTTTATGAATAGTAATACCAACTTTATGAAATTTAATAAATTTTATCATTCAAAATGGAAATCATTTTTAGATTCGGAATATCCAAATTTTCCTAGGGTGAATTTTTGGTGTTTTTCTGAAAACATTCAATTTTTGATGAGTAGTGAAAAACACTGAGTTATTGGTTAAAACTGAATTTTTATTTAAATAATTATTTATTTTATTTAAATTTATTTTTGGTAAAAATAGATACATAATACCTATATAAGTTCAATGTAATCCATTGGAGTTGGTTTATAATAATTTTAGACATATCAAAATATTATTGAACTTTTCACCATCTTTTACCCACCTCCTATGAGAATTTGGAAATTCATATAAAACATATTTTTACCAATTCTGTGAGTGGAATTTTAAAAATCACTGAGACACAGTTAATATCAAGAAGTAAAATGTGGTTCAATAAGTCAAAAATATTTTTTGTGAATAATAACTTTTTACTTTTAATTAACACGGTTTAAAGTAAATAGGGTAATTAAGGGTAAAAATGATATTAATACTACCCTAACACATGTCCTAATTCTATTGGAAAAGTTTATATCGACCAAAAACAACCCTAGGAATAAATTATTATCATTTAGGTCCACGTGGATTAGATTAGGACATTTATTATTATTTAATTCAAAGAAGAGTTAAAAGAGTTAAAATCACTATTAATTAACTAACTCATTTTTAATATAGGGTTGTACATAAGATAAATTATATTATAAATATTAATTAGAATGCTAAAAATATTTCCTACATAATGGTATTTTATTTATAATTTTTAGACATTAAATAATTTAATTTATTTATGACACAATGGTGATGTGGTAATTACCTTATTAATGAAATATTAAAATAATTGATAATATAAATACCCTAATAAATGTAATTTGAAACTTTTTAAGAATTCCACTAATTTTATAGGATAATATGACATGTTAGTATTTATTTAATTATTTTTTTTAAGTTATCATGCAGTTATGAGTTTCACATAAATCAAATACCAAATAGTGTCAAAATTGACATAAAAGAGTTTTTAAAATATATATTATATTATTAATTGATATTAAATTCCTAAAAATCTAAGGTTCAGACAAGGGACTTATATAATGATAGGTGTATCATAAATGTACCACTTGGTGGTCTCCTGGTTTTATATAGTATGTTTATTAACTATATAATATAGAAATACAAAGTGACATGGTAAATGTCATACTAATTTACTAAGAGTTAAAACTAAAAGATAAGATTAATATAGTGACCCAAACCTGTCTAAACCCTATTGTTTGAGTGTTTTTCGACCCGTCCCCACCTTAAACTTTAAATAATCTACTTTGGAGCCATTATAAACCGAATATTAATTTATTATAAAATAATATTTATAGCTTTTCCCAAGGTTCCCCTCACCCCTCTTATAAAAGGGCACTCCCCCTTATCTCAATTTCACACATTCAAAGCCTTTTGGATCATCCAAACTCTACCCAAATATCCTACCAACTTCCATCAATACATCCTAGAGGCATTATTTTTATCAAAAATTCAACCTAAAGATCCCTTTTGATCAAATCAAAACGAAGAACCCAAAGAAGAGGTAATGATTTCACCACCCTCTTTCATGTTCCTTTCTTCTTCAACTTCTTATTTCCTTGTTATTTCCATTATAAAATAATAAATCTATAATATTGTATATAATGTGATTTTATTATAAATTTGGAACAACAAAATTCATTATTCTATTCATCCCTTGAATGACATGTCACCATACGTGCGTACGTACGGCCTACCGTCTCCACGTCGTGGTGTAATTGTTATTCAATATATTATTATTTAGATGGGTATAATAACAGTGTATAATTCATGTAAATAAAAAATATAACATGATAATGATTCTTTGTATATAATATACCATCTAATTATATATTATTTTAATATCAAAAGAATGATATTGTTACTCGTACGTACGTACGGACTACCATCTCCACGAACGCGATGAGATTCATTCCCCATCGTATCCATTCAAGTATAATTCTCATTTGATGGTTAAAAATAATGCTTAAGGACTTGATATCATTCTGGATATGAATAATATAAAACCTATCCATGAAAAACATGGATTATGCAATAAAACTTATAAAAGAAAATGAGTAAGTTAACACACAAAACGATGATAATACAAACATATTATTAACAAAGCGGTGTTAAAAGGTCATATATGATATCATATTAATGTATATGATTCTTGTATAACTTAATAAAAAATATTTCACCATTATAAATAAGGTTAACCTACCCTCAACCAAGTAAAAGTACAAGGTAAGGTTCTATTTCACAATCTCTTCATTATTTGAGGTTGTTTATACATAATTATCTACTGGGACCACTTTATCATCCACATCCATGTTTCTTAAAAATGTATTTCAAATCATTCTTACTATTTTACAAACTATGGTTTAAAGTCATTTATACCCTTTTTTACTTTTTATAAGAATTTTACAAAGGAATCTTTCTTTCGTTTTCAAAATAAGGTCCTTTTTAATATTTTCGACAAAATCAAGGTAAGAATGTTTTTTTAACTTATACGGCGGGTGTGGCTATTTTCCACTATTATAAAATCATCGAATCTTCCCTTACAAGATTATAAGAATATTTTCAAAGTAAATGTTTTATTTTATAATTATGTGACTTTTATATGATTTAAAAAAAGAGATATTTCTCTTGAATAGTTTGTATTTCATCTATGTCAACATCCCTTGATAGATTTTAAGATTATTTGAATGTAATTTATTATAAAACAAAACATCCATATTGTATTGAAAGATTTGTGGTATGTTTTACTGTGGATGTGTTATTTTTATACCATTCATGGTTTATGGATAAAGTATTGAGATTTCATATGCTAGTTTTAATACAAATGTTTATGTTATGTTTAAACCTTTTCATATGAGGAATGCATTGGAATTAATAAGTGATGGGTGGAGCCCGATATAACTCCTCGATGCATCGGTAGGTCTCATGAGACAAACTAGTGTCTTGGTACAAGGCTTTGACAAAATATTATTAGTAGTCTTGGCACGAGGCCTTGACTATGTGGTTATCATAATCTGGCATTATATATTCCATCATTATGAAAGTGGTTATTGATATTGCATGTGATTATTCGACTAGTAGAATATCCATGTGAATAAGTAAATGGAATTATTTCAATTTATATTTTCCATATTATGCTGAAGTTCATGTTTAAAAGGCTTTTGTTTTAGTTATACATTGCCTTAAATGTTTAGGCTTATTTATGAAGTTTCCACTATATTGTTATCCTTAATGAGCATCTGAGCTCACCCCTTTCAATGTTTTATTTTTCCCAGGATGGGAAGATTTAATTTATGAATGACCTACAGGGATATTATGAGGGGAGGGGATATGAAGAAAAGATGTTGTTGTAGCAGTTTTCACTTTATGATGTAATGTAAACTTTATGAATGTATGTTGTGATTCCATGGCTAATAAACTAATCAGTCTTTTGAGACTAGATCTTTTGTGATCATGCCAATGTTATGTAATAATGCACCGACTTAGGGTAACTAGGGTTGGGGCGTTACACTTGGTGTATGGATGCGTCAACCATGACACCAAAACAGGACTCTCTAAATATGAATTTCAAACCTGAAACAAATAATAATATTTCCCCAAAACAAATCATCAGACTCACTGTCATTAAGGGTAAACCGACCATCCTTTGATGCATCTTTGTCATGAACCATTTACCGGGGCCCGTGTCGTGACTCCCCCAAGACAACCACCCAAAGGCTAGGGGATGTCGACTAGTGCTGAAGGCTTCAACCTGCAAATGGGATACATTAGTCTGGATACCTATATGCACACAAATGCCCAACCAAGTCCCATCATACAAAAGGGTTACCACATACCAATTAATAATCTCATTGAAATTACAGCAAAATGAAATTGTTCCAGAATACAAACCCAAGAAAAATTACTCAAAACTGTATAGTATGAAAATTGCTATGATGGACATCTGTAGGAAACCTCACCTGACCGTGAGAGTAGTGAAGCTACTGGAAGCCGAAGTAGTATGTTATCTCTTCCCTATACTACTGGGTGATTCCTAGTCCTAGGACACCATGTCCAATGTAATATTATCCGGCCATCAATTCTCCATGTGCACTCCTATTGAAAACTTGGTGGTATTTATAAGTCACAACATGTGTGGGTGAATCCAGTTCAGGGGTGAGTAAAAAAGAACTTACTATGTACCGGGAAACAAAAGGAAATAACACACCGAAATTCCTCAATGTAATGCTCCAAACACAACACAAATCACACAAGGAATATTCTAGGGTAGTAATAGTAGAATCATCCATCATAAATGTAGAACTTCTCGGCTGCTGGATAACTCCTCTTATATCGAGTACAGTAGACCTTCTAGGTCATATAAAGCCACTTCCCACTAACCTTGAACTTTTGTGGTACTCATCCCTAATTAGTACTATGGGTTTCCTGGGTCACACAGAGCTTCTCCCCACCATGGTCATGTCGGGTCACACATAATTTCCTCCCAACTTGGCCGAATTGAGGTAATCCTCCTATTGAGTACCATGGGCCTGTCGGGTCTCACAGAGCTGCTCCCCACTGTGGGTCAGCTGGGTCACACATAGACACTTCCCACTGAGCCAAATTCATGTAGTCATCTGGTATCATCCAACTGCATGGTTCTGTATGTCGAGAGCTTGGGAAAACCATTCCTCAAGCCATTAATCACTTCTCAACATCCATGAAATTAACCATAAAGCATGCTAAAAGATATGCCTGCTCGAGTGGGTCCCAATGTCAGAAAAATACCACCAATATAATTCACATCTTGAAAGATAAAATGGTTTTAGTAACCAGGGGCAGTTGCGATGGAGCCATGTTCGACCCGGTTAGACCGACCCGACCAACCCGGCTTGGGGGTTCCACATAACGCGGTTAATTCGGACAGACCCTACCTTATCTAGTGGGTTTTAGGCTTGGTCTGGTTTACCCTGGCCAGTGGCACATGCCCAATAGGCCTCCCTGGACCTAGCCCGGTCGGCAGAGGGTCTATCCCACTGAGTCAATCGGCGACCTGGTCTAGTCCGGCCCGGCCCGTAGGGGAGCAGGTCCATCCTGTCAGCACAAGTCTGGCCCGATGGGGGTGCAAATCATTGGGGGGCATGACCCACTGGTCAGAAGACCGGACGTGTTATAGGTCGATGGGGAGGGCCTAGGATGAGGTGTACCTCCACGTCCCTCCTTGACTGAGTGAGGCCCACAAAGAGCAGGATGCTCCTTTATGCGCCCGTGGCCGGTGATGACCCGCTATCCCCTACATCACCCACTAAATCAGTATACGTGTTGAACCTGGTAAATAAAGTGCCATTCTGGGCTCGTAGCCTGATAGGTCACGACTTCAACCGAACCAGCACAATGCTCCACCAAGACGCCAGCATGGCTAGTGACCTACTCCTTTTGTCCGACACATTGATGGCGTGTGCCGCTACCGCCATGTTCGTTTTTTTGCACCGGTGCATTGGTAGATCCTTTTTCAGACCTTCAGATTCACTATGGTGAATTTTTCTTCACACTTCCTGCTCTTACGGTCACTAGGGAGAATTCTTGTTACTGTGAAACCTTGAAAGACGTCTTGTCATCACTTTAGAAAAAATGTTTACCCTGAGAGCGCAAACAAATGGATTCATGCCTTTATTCATGTCAACCCACACCCTATGTGTCCGATTTTTTAAATATTGGGGTGGTATGGGGATTTTTCATTAAATCATTACATGCCATGATTTGAACCCCCGAATGTAAAAACCTGAGAATGAAACACTATCCCGCATAAACACGTGAATAACGGGTCATCATATTCGTGGGTTGACCGGTGTTCATCATTTCAAGAAATTGATGGGGAATAAAATCACATCAAAAACCACTACCTCTTTAATATTTGTTTTTGATTGTTCTTCCTTGAAATTTTAAGACATTGAAGTCACTTCTTGGATCTGATCTTTGAAATTTTTGATGAATATGATGATGTACTTCCAACATTCTTTGTTCTTTGCTGGGGTGGATACCCGTGAAACGTTCACCAGAGAATACTCCAATTTCATTAATAATATTTCCCGAACATGTTGAATTTTAAATATAATCATGTCAAAGTATTACCATTATTATGTGACGTCGCGTCATTAAACTATTTTATATAAGAAAAATGTCATTGTTACACGCCATTAATGTGTCATTACACTGCATGTTTGACAGGCCATTAATGAGCCTCATTGATGTGGATCTTCGTCACCCTATCACCAACCCACAATTTCACCATCCACTGCTCAAAATTGATACTCAAAATAAAGTAATTCATTTAAATAGTTTTATTATTTTTCTTAAAAATCATGAATATTAACTCTTCCACTCAACCCTTGGTCGCCGAAGTTAAGTCATTTCATGAAAAATCCTGGTATTTTAAATTCAAAGGTGCCCTGATGTTTTTTGTTCTAATTGATGGTTCAAAATATAGAAAATCTCACTCGCACATTTACTGAATGCACATAAAAAATGTTGAAAATTATGTTCTGGGATCTCTGGACCTCGAAATTACGTGTCCTCGAATTTCACACTCTGAAAATAATTCAAGATAAATAAATAAAAAATTACATAGAAATTCTGAGCCAATACATATATATTTTTAAATTATTTAAATTATATATTAAATGGTTTACTTGAAATATGAAAAAGATACAATCATTGAAAAATATTAACATAAATATGAAAATCACAAACTTATCTAAGAAAATATAAAAAATATTTAATGCATGAACCTTATGTGTAAAATCCAAGGTGTTTATAGAAAAATAATTTTTTAGATCTATTAATATTTATTAATAAGATATTAATTTTAAGATAAAGTGGATGATTTTTATAATAGTTTTCTTGACACACGACAAATGGTTTCTCCGTAATCTTATGATAAATACAACATTGATTTATATAGAAAAATAAAATAATAAGATTATTATTATTTAAAATGGTATTATAGGAAATTACATTATAATGGTGTAAATGAATATATCTTACTATAATATGATTAAAAAATATGGATAAATATTTTTATAGTTATCCCATAAATTTTGGAGGGTTAAAATGAGAATGAAACCAATTTTATGCATAAAATACTGTAATATTTTTAAATGTTTGTTTTACAACCTTTTGATGGAAGAACATTTTAAATATTGTTTTTTTCTTTTATATGTTCTATTTGAAAAAATAATCTTCTTCTTTGAATAAAGAACATTAAAATTTACTTTTACTAAAATATTAGTGTTTTCTGATAAAATTCATATTTTAATGAATAATGATAATACTATATTAGATTTCAAATTTGTATTTTTTTCTAATTTATTTATATATTGATATTATACTTTTAATAGGATTTAAATTTTAATTGGATTAATTATTTAACATTTAATCCAATAATTTTCATTATATGTAATTTCAGATCAAAAATTATATAAACCCATGTCAATCTTCTGATTGTTTTTATGTTTTAAAAACCTTCATTCTGGGTTTTACAACATGAACTATTTTTAAATAAATTTCATCAAATTTTGGTTTTTGAATTTGGGAAAATTAATTCCATATTTGGAATCATATGGCCCAAATTATATAAATAGTTCCTCATTTTTTGGACATTATTAATAGTAACTTCAGTAATTATTTTTATTTATCGTAGTTAAAGGTTAAATATAGTATATTAGGGGAAAATAATATTATATTAATATTAAAAACCTTTTAACAAGTGTCCTAATCCTATTGGATGAGATATGGAAGACCATGGAATCATTTGGTCGATAATACAACCCCAAGTATCCACTTAGATGTGATAATGATATGGTATAATAATTAATTTATAGTAATGAGAAATATAACAAAAAGATTGTACATATTTACTAAAATGATTTTAAGGCGAGGATATATATCTCATTGTTTTGACTATAAATATTCATTAGAAAAAAAAATACTAAATATTCGTATTTTATTTTTATTTTTTAGGCATTAAATAAGTAAATTTATTTATTACAGAATGAGGATACATTAATTAATATAATAATGAATGATTCAAAAAAAATGATATTATAAATATTAAAATAAATATAATTTGAACATTTTTAAGCCATTAAATACTTTTATGGACAATTTTTACCTATTATTTTTTATTTAATGTATTTTTTTTGAATTAATCATGTAGTTATATCTTTCACAAAAATCAATTACTAAATAGTGTCAAAATTGACATAAATGAGTTTTCAATAAAAATATTATTTTATAAAATTTTATAATTGTAATAAAAATATATGATTCAGAAAAATTAATAATATAATATTATATACGTCATTAATGATTCATGTTATGTTTTAATGGCATTTTATAGTAACCATATTAAATATATAGTATAAAAATAATGAAGACATGGAAATAGATAATTTATTTTACAAATAGTTAAATCCAAAAGATAAGGTTACATTTTTTACCAAAACATATCTAAAAACTATTAGATGAAAGGATGTTGACCTATCCTCATATTATCCTTGAAATAAATTACTTTGGAACTATTATAATTTGAAAATCCATTTATAATAATATAATAGTTTGAGACTTTCCCAAAGTGCCCCTCCTCCCTCCTATAAAAAGCCACAACCTCTACCCACATACTCACAACTCTCAATCCCATTGTCTTATAAAAATTCTATTAAACTAATCTCCAAATATCCCTACTTTCCTCCTATATTCCTTATATTGGGAATAAGGTATCTTAAGGGATAATTTTCTCCAATCAAAAAGAGTTAGCTGATGTATAGGTAACATTTTCTCTCATGGACTTTTCATTTATTTTATTTCCCCAACCCCTAAACAATATGTTTTCCATTATTTTATAAAAATAATAGTATCCATTATATAATCGGATGTATTTTTCTAAGGTTTTGACCTACTCATACACATACCTCCATCAAAATGATACAAAACATATTGTTTCTATGTACGACGAACTATTTCCTCAGAGAACGATGATTGTAAAATTTTCTTGTACCACCTCTCATGGGGTAAATTATTATATAACAATATATACATATGATATATATTATATTTATATTTTTCATATCATTCTGTAATATTTATTTATAACATACCTTTAGGCATTCCATGTAGTGTAAACCCTATAATTTCGTTTCAGGAAGTGTGGACAACTACCCCCTCAATGCAATGTGACATGTTCCTATTATAGATATAACATATAAATGATGGATCTATTAAAAATATGAATCATACATGAAATTAATATATTAAAATTATTATAATTTATATTTATATAATTTTATTATTATTCTTTTAATATGAAAATGAAAGTAATGTAGCATTCATGTGTTTGTACGAGCTACTGTCTCCATGAACGGTGCATTTCGTTTCATGTCTCAAAAATTTCAGATATTATGAATACATATTTACTGGATATATATGATATTTGGATCCTGAATGATATATTGGATATTATGGACTCTTTACATCATGGATATTTACATCAAAACATGTTCATTTTCGACTCAAGTACCGAATATCGACAAAATGACCAATATGAACATAAAAAAAATGCAATATTTATTACATGATAATAACTAATATAAATGAAATAATAAACATTAAAAAAGTTATAATTGTAGAATAAATTATTCGATGTTTTTATTCAGGAACATAATAATTGTACGTGATGAGTAGGACTCAAGGCAATTGAACTTATTAACAAAATTTCCATTAATTGTGTTATGCTTCTACTTCATGATTATGTAGTGATATAAATATGTAAGAAATAAATATTGATATCCTATCATGTATTAAAACTTAAATTATATTCATTTCTAGATAATATACATAATCGATCTATTTTATAAACCAAATGATCTTTTTAAGGGAAATCTTAACTCAATATTCATTCATTGAGTTAAATGTCCATTTCATTGGTTTTGAAAGAATATGTGTGAATGAACTTTGATTATTTTACACTTAATATCCATTTACATTGGTTGTATTTTTAATTTTCCCACATAATTATGTCATTGATTTATTGTGGATTTAATGATATGAAATTTTTAAGGGACTTCATCTCAATCTCCTTTCACTGATGAATATTTTGATAATATACACATACTTTTTAAAATAGTGAATAATAAATCCCTTTTACATTTAATTTAATTAAAATGTGATAATTTTTATACAAAGAGTTTTATTAATTGATATAAATGAATGTTATTTAACATATGTGGTGAATAAGACTGCAACTCCATCATGAATGTTATTTTATATTTCTCTTCCTATATAATATTATTTTATTTTTAAAGTAAAAGAAATACATTATTCCATCTTTGGTGTTTTGGAATTCCAAATGATTTTGAAATTGGGTTTTCTATTTCAATATATTGAAATGATTTATTGTGATTGAAAATAAAATTTCATGACTAACATGTTGATAATTGCAATCTTTTAACTATAATTATTATATAATTATAATTATATATTTGACGGGTGATTACATGATAAACACATGATGGGTGGTTACTTGATAAACCAATGACTGGTGGTTTTGTGACAAACCAACGATGAGTGGTTATATTATAACCTCGAGTTCATTGGGTTTGGGTTAACCATATAGATATTCCATTAGTAAGAATGATTTGTGGGAGTTGATCATATGGTTATTTCATTTATGTATGATTAATTCCTAAGTATTATTTTAAATGTAATGAGTTATTTATATGGGTTTTATGGTAATATTTTGGTTACAATAGGGTAATAAATGAGATTAAATTAACGAAATATTATTTACTAATTCATAATGTTGTAAAGTATTTCTTTATGATAATGTATTCGCGGTTTAAATTTTTTCGAAATGCTAATATTTTTCCTTTTTTGTGTATCCCTTAATTAGAATTTTATTCTCATATAAGGTTTTAAAATTTTTTCATAGTATTTTAAAAGGGAATAGTGTCAAGGGTGATATCTGGGAAAATTTATGAATTTTAAACATGATGTGAAAAAATGTTCCTTTTTAATTTTTTTTGTTTTTTGAATAAATGGATAATGAGTAGAAGTGTATAATTTTTAATAATCATGTTTTTACGTATATTTCATGGAATAATTGGCTACGATCTAAACCTGAAAATATATTCAATGTGAAATAATGTCAAATGTAACACCATGACCCAACTAGGCTGGTGCTAGAGAATTACTTGTGATATTGGAATGGTTATAAGGAATGAAAATCTAGATGGAATGATTGGGTTGGTAGTCTTTAAGAAACTAGATACCTATATTTTACACAAATTACTTTGGATAAGGTTACAAAATACAATACATAATGAAAATCAAAAACTGCATCCATGTTAACTCAATAAATGACCTTGTCTTCATAACCTGTTGAAGGTTAACAATGAAAGGGGTGAGATAAAATTCTCAAAAAGTGTTACAAATAGCGGAAGAATGAGAACAATAATAAGTGAGTCACAATCAGTCTGACATAATCAATATGGCATAGTGAATAAATGAATAACTAATGACAATAATAAACTGAGAATGAAACTGCATCCATATATTTTGTCCTAGGGAAAACCTCATGGATAATAATAATAATTGACATTGAATAAAAAATTCTTATTAATTTTAAGTCATGTATCTAGAACATGAAATCATAATACAGTTAAGACAGATTATTTCGATCACCAGAAACCCGTCTAATTTTTTGAAACAAATTCGAAGGGCTTGACGCCAAACTGATTTGTCTCATGAGACCTACCGATGCACGAAAGGGATGTAGTGGGACCCAACATCTTTTTCATACAAATAATTATTTATAAATTGATTTAATATAAGATAAATATGAATTTAAATTATCTGTATAGAACAAAGGATACAGATTCATCAATATTTCCACAGTCAAAACAACATTAAAAACAAATACTGAATGTAAAGTGGTATATGGATTAGACAAATATCATATACATGATATGAAGATATGGAAATTTAAATGGAATATAATTTCAATTGAAAATTGATCTCAAATGGTAAATTGGTACATCACATAAGAAAGAGTAGGAGCACAATTACTAAGCAAGTCACAACGAAGTGAAAATTTAGACAAAACTTGTTACCACATTGTAATCAATTGATTCATATGACCAAAAGTTAATAACCACCAAACTAATCATAAAATAACATAAATATAAATATAATCATGATAAAATTTATCAAATTTCAGTACTCCTATACTATTTATATGAAATAAGCGGCGAACAATGGAAATCTCACAGAATTGAAAGTGAGATGAGAAAACCTCTTACAAACAATTTGACATGGTAACGAGTGTTATTAAGGGGGATTAATGAGAGGTGAAGGGGTATCCCATTATTTATATGTCACAAGTTCAGTATGGGGATGGTGAAAAAACATACCCCATCATTAGGTATTAAAAATAAAAGAGCACATCATAGGGAAGATTCTTGAACAAAAGTGAGAGAGAGGATCCCTTACCTTATGCTTGAAGGTGTTCTTGACATGTTATTAAAGACCTGAATAAAAAAATTAGGCTTAATAAATCATAATTCAATAACCTATTAAATATTTAAATTATTTATTATACTCCTTTGTAGTTCATTCTATGCCTTTTTGATTGGTTTTAAGGTTCAATTGCATTGCTCGGGCTCATTTGTTTACTTGGTTTTAAAAGACCTGTTCACATATATTCAATTTCAGATAAATATGAAATATGGAAGTGGTTGTACAGAAATGAAGTTATATACTATTAGTTAAAATACAAGATATTACGTGGTTTTAAATTTAATTTGGTTACTTATATTTATGTAGAATATTTATATATAAAACCATAGTGATAACTGTTTTGGTTAATCGGTGGGTTTGATTACGATGAACATGTTTTGATTTATAACTTAATACCATATGTATAAAAGGATTAAAGAACTAAAAGTAGTATATATTACATAATAATCTCTTTCAACCATAACAAAAATGGTTTCATGACTAGAATTCAAGGTTATAATAGAAATTGATAAACTGTTGTCCTTGAATGTGCTAAATTAGCACATCTCAAACTGTGCTTCCATTTCATTCAAATAAATGTCGGGAAAGGAGAGAAGATAATGGAATATATACCATTTGCATGAAAAAATACCATTAAATTCATCTTAATGGATTTATCATACTATTTTGGTGAATATAGGTGGGGAAAGAACCAAAAATAAAAGAACGTAAAAGAAAAGAAGGGATTTGAAAGAGAAATTTACCTCTTGAGACTTCCTCCTTTGAGAAACACTTAAAAGGAGAGGTTTTGGTATTTTGAAGAGGATTGGAGATTTTGGAAGTGGGTGAGGATCTTGGGGAGTTATTTGGGAAGAATATTGGCAAGGCACAAGGCTTGAGATAAGTGAAGAGAAGAGGGAGTGAAGTGGGTTTTTTATAGTGGAGGAGAGAAGTGTTTTCATAATATAAAATTCATTCATTTATTTTTTCTCCATAAGACAAGTAATGTTTAGTATTTAATTACCAAGAATAATATTATATTCTTGTGAGTTCGATATTTTGGTGTTTACATCACTCCTGATGCTAGTAATAGTTAATTGGAATAATAATGTATTTACATGGTAAATTAATGTATTTTACTATTCACCAAAAAACAATTATTTCATAAAATTCCCAAAACTTTACCCAAACAATTTTTCGATGTGTTGAATCCAAAAATGAAGTCCATTTTTCAAAAATAATTTTCTAAATATGATTAATTAAATATTTATTTAAATCATTATTTAATAAAAATATATAAACACTTAAAATATTCATCTTTATTTTTAAGGTGTCTAAATTCATTTATACACTCAAGGGTATGGATACCATTCATAAGAGTAAAATTACTATTCACAATGGTAAGTTACTATTCATAAGGGTGGGTTAATATTCATAAGGGTATGTTACTATTCTCTATAAATTATGATAATTCTATCAGACTCTAAATATCATCTTGAACAGAACTGTGTATATTAGATTTTTATAATTCAAATCACAGAGCTGGTAAATTTATGTTTAGTGGCTAATTTTTGGCTATCTACTTTAAGTAACCATGTTTTGTTCTATAGGGGATCAATGATTAATTAAATATAGGCTATCTAATGAATATTGTATAATTAAGAGAAACATAAAATAAAATGATTGTTGTGATATATTATTCCCTCCTTCAGAAATTTTGTCCTCAAAATTTTATCTATAAATCCCACCAAAAAGATGTGGGTGATTTTTTTCATAAAATCATAAGGTTCCCTTGTTTCTTCCTCCATATTATAGATTCTACAAAGAAACATCACTAGGTGAGTTGATCGATTTCTCAATACCTTCTCCCTTGTGTCAAGAATCCCGATAGGCTTTTAACCGTATGACAAATTAGGTTTCAGATCAATTTATTCATATGTGAGTACATGTGTTGGGTCTGGAATGTATTTTTTTAACAATGATAGGTGGGAAACATTATGAACTCTGGAGAGATTTGGTGGCATCACTAGACGGTAATCTACAACTCTGATTCACTCAAGAATTTCAAATCGTTCCATATACCTAGGTCCTAGTTTCCCTTTCTTACCAAAACTTAAGACACCCTTCCATGGAGATACTTTCAGAAATACATGATTTTCCACTTATAATTACAAATCCTTTTTCTGGTTGTCAGCATAACTCTTCTGCCTACTTTTGGCTACTTTAATATGAGATTTCCTTTTCTTCACCTTTGTCATTGTCTCTTCAATAAGTTCTTGGACTATAAGTTTCCTATACCAACAACATCCCATCAAGTTGGAGTTCAACATAACGTTCCATATAATTCTTTATATGGAGCCATTTGAATACTATAATGGAAACTATTATTGTAGGAAAATTCCACCAAAGGCATGTATTGATCCCACATACCTTGGAAGTCAAGATATCATGATCGCAACATGTCTTCTAGAGTTTGAATAGCCCTTTCAGACTATCCATCACTTTGGGGGTGATAAGAAGTACTCATACAAAGCTCAGTATTCAAAGACATCTAGAGACTTTTCTAGAATATTCATGTAAACCGAGGATATCGATCAGACACAATCGATAGAAGTGCACCATGAAGTCTTACAACTTCATTAATATAAAGTCTTTCCAAGCGCTCAAGTGGAAAATCCTCTCTTATAGGAAGGAAATGTGCTGATTTTGTGAGACAATCAATGATCAACGATTACCCATATTGCATCATTACTTCTTGGTGTCCTCGGTAGTCCAGTGAAAAAATCCATCGCAATGTTATCCCACTTTCACATAGTATGCGGTAGAGTTTTCATCACTCCTTTGGGATGTTGTCTATCTTCCATCACTTGTTGACAAACTAGACATCTTTACACATAGTCAGAAATTTCCCTCTTCATATTATCCCACCAAAAACATTCAATCACATATCTATAAATTTTGGTGCTACCTGTGTGTATAGAGAAATTTGAGCTATGAGAATCATCTAATAGTTCCCTTATTAGCTCATGTACTGGTGGAAAGCATAACCCCTTCCCAAATTTCAGAAATCCTTCCTCATACACAAAGTCTTCAAGTCTTCCATCCTTGACAGCATTAATTTTCTTGTGTAGATTCTCATCATTATATTGAGAGATTTTTACTTTATCTAATAAATAAGTTTTAGCAATAATTTGAAAGAAAAAATAAATTTCCCCTTCCTTAACAATTCCCATATCTGTATTTAGTAGATCGAAAAATATAGGATCTCTCTCAATCCACATTTGAGTCATAAGTCCATGATCTTTCCTACTTAATTCATCTGCCACCTTATTCGCCTTTCCCATGTGGTAGTGTATTGAAAAATAATAATCTATGAGTAACTCAATCCATCTTCTTTTCCTCATGTTGAGTTATTTTTGTGTGAAAATGTATTTCACTCTATTGTGGTCTGATTAAATATCACATCTCCCTCCGTAGAGATAATGCCTCCATATTTTCAGAGAAAAGATTACGACTGCTAATTCAAGATCATGAGTTGGATAATTCTTCTCATGGGTCTTCAACTGTCTTGTTGCATAAGCAATAACATTATCATTTTTCATAATGACGCAACCCATCCCATTCATTGATTCATCATTGTATATCTCAAATCCATCACTTCTAAATGAAAGAGTCAAAATTTGAGCATTGACTAGTCTTATTTTCAATTCATTTAAGCATTATATACACTCTTTTTTCAACACAAACTTAACTCCTTTTCATGTGAGATTGGTTAGCGGTTTAGCCAGTCGGGTGAAATTCTGAACGAAATGCCGATAGTAACCTACTAAGACAATAAAACTATGTACCTCGGTTATTTGTGTTGGCATGGACCATTCATGGATTTACATTGTGTTTGTAGGATCAACTAGGATTCCATCCTTAGAGAAAATATTTCTAATAAAATAAACCGATTGAAGCCATAATTCATACTTGCTAAACATCCAATATAATTTATTGCTTCTAAGAGTTATTAGAATAATCATCAAGTGATTCTCATGGTATTCATGGCATTTTTATTATATGAGGATATCATTGATTAATACCACAAAATATTTATCAAGATATTCCTTGAAAACTATATTCATTAAATCCATAAAAACAAAGGCTGCATTAGTCAGTCCAAAAGGCATCACTATAAAATCATAATGCCCATACCTGGTTCGAAATGATGTCTTTGGAATATCTTCCTTCCTCACACCCAGTTGATGATATCCGGATCAAAGTTCAATCTTTGAAAATTATTGGGCTCCATGAATTTGATCAAATAAATCATCAATCTGAGGAAGAGGATACTTATTCTTTATTGTTATAGCATTGATTTACCTGTAATCAATGCAAATCCCCATGGATCCATATTTCTTCTTGATAAAGAGGATAGGGGATCCCCCTGGTGAGGAACTAGGTCTAATAAATCCTTTTCACACAGTTTCTCTAGTTTTTTATTTAGCTCTACAAATTTCACAGTGGCCATTATATATGGATTCTTTGATATAGGTATTGAATTATGAATTAAATCAATAGAGAACTCAACATCCCGCTCTGGAGGATGTCTAGGTAAATCCTCTGGAAATACATCAATGTACTCTTGAACTATTTTCACATCTTCAATTTGAAGATTTATTCCCGCACCCATAGATGTTGGTTTATCATCCTCTCCAATATTGAATTCAGTAGAGATATTGGGGGTGGTTCTTGATAAGAATTAGCTGGCGATGTTTCTACCCTAAAGACAAGGGGTTCTACTCCATTTCCAAAAATTATAACTTCCTTCTTCACACAATAAATATTCACATCAAAATTTCACAGCCAATCCATACTAAGAATTATATCAAATTCAATCATTGGTATGATGACAAGGATAACAACTAAAGTGCATTTTGGTGTCTGGAGGGGGACTAGTCGACATTCCATTGTTGCAATGATACATCCCATGGGAGTTTTGACTAAAAAATCCTTTATTAAATCAAATTGAACATATCTAATTTTCTTGGAAAACTGAGAAGATATATATGAATGTGATGATCCGGAATCAAATAATGTGTTGGCTACATTTGAGGAATCAATTAAAGTACCTTCCACCATGTCACTAGGAACATCAACCTCTGCAGTTGTAATCACATAGGCTCTCCCTGGTTCTCTTGGATTTTTCTGAGGCATGTTTCCATGGCTATTAGGACACTCATTTGAATAGTGCCCCATCTCTCTACAATTGTAGCATTGAATATCATTGAATTGATTCTTCACCTTGCACTCATCAGATTGATGACCCTTTTATCCACAATTATAGCAGACTCCCATGCCTTTCAAGAATTTCCTTAGATGAATCATTCCTTAGTTCTCGCATAATGGGAAACCATTCATTCCCTTTCTCTTCTTTAGTGCTTCCCCTTTTCATTTGTTATTATAGTACCACTTCTTATATTGGTTTCCCTAGAATGATTTTATCAAGAAAATTCCTTCTCTATTTTGATGTCACTTGATACAATCCCATAATATAATGAAAATGAATGAGAAGCTAGTGCCCTTCGAAGAATTGGCTTAAGACCATCAAAGAAAGGATCAATATTTTCTGTCGAGCCGCATATGTAATCTACAACATACCTGGCTAGCCTTGTAAAAGTAGCATCATACTCTGCAACACTGTCATATTCCCTTTTTTTAAGCTTTGGAATTTCCTCTTTATTTCAGTTCGTTTCTCACGAGGGACATATTTTTTGAAGAATACTTCCTTAAAATGCCTCTATTATATATCTTATATTTCTTCTTCCTCTGTGATATTTTGAATCTGGGACCACCATTGATCAGTGTCACCCTTGAGGCAATATACCAGCAGCACCACCATCTCAATCTCATTACATCTTAATGCCATGAATATCTTATCAAGTGATTGATCCACTACTCAGCTACCATGGGATTTTTAGTCCCACTAAATGATGAGGGATTCTACCACATGAAATGATCCAACATAGGTGTGGAATGGTTATTCGTCATGACCTGAGTAAGTTGTCCCAATGTGGTCATGATTCGATCTGCTCCAACATTGACTGTGTTGACTTGCTCAGTGGGGAGATCCCTAAATTTCCCACGAATATTGATTCCCATTCTTCAATAATACTCCATTTCTAAATAATGGAACACACTAGATTAGGGTATGAATCATAATGTATAATCTTATCTTAAAAAAATGCTTAGTATAGTTCATGATCTTACGCATGGATAATCCTATAATTAGAAAAATGGTTTCTTTGAGGAATAATTTACATTTCAATCCTTCATAATAGCATGTAAAGAAAATATGAATTATCCTTAGCATATCCCCTGGGAGTGTCATAACCAAGAGTGCAGCAAGGCCCATTTTCGTGTACCAGTTCCTGTTCGAGTCTAGCTTAAAGTGGTGTTTTCATGTTTTACCCCTATATACATCTGTTACAGAGTCACATCTACCTCCTCGTATCCAGACATGGATGTATTGCTTGAATATACACATAATCTATTCCTAACCAAAATAACAGGACATTCTTGAATGTTTGTCCTCAATGTCTTACCATAGGGACTCTTCCCTAATCCATGTTTTCTATATCCAGTTTCCATGTTTTCTACTAAACTTCCTCAGATACAAACTATAACACCCCGGCCCCACTAGGTTTGAGATAGTGCATTACATGTGATATTGGCATGGTTAGAAGGAATGAAAATCTAGAAGGAACTATCAGTTTAGTAGTC
The DNA here is from genome assembly GCA_963277665.1 of Viscum album. Lineage (NCBI taxonomy): Eukaryota > Viridiplantae > Streptophyta > Magnoliopsida > Santalales > Viscaceae > Viscum > Viscum album. The sequence continues at coordinate 1,979,906,211 of OY728142.1, read as the reverse complement.
TTGAAAAAACTAGATACATATATTTAATACAAGTTACTTTGGATAAGGTTACAAAATACAATACATAATGAAAATCAAAAACAGCACCCACGGGAACGCAATAAATGACCTCATATTCATAACCAGTTTAAGGTAAACAATGAAAGGGGTGAGATAAAATGATCATTAAGGGTTACTAATAGTGGAATTATGAGCACAATAATAAGTGGTTCACAATCAATCTAATATAATAAATATGGCATAGTGAATAATTGAATTACTAATGCCATTAATAAACTTATAATGAAACTGCATCCATAGATTTTGTCATAGTAAAAACCTCATGGATAATATTAATAAAAAATGATAATGAGTAAATAGAATGCTTATTAATTGTATGTCATGTATCTTGCACATGAAACCATAATACCATTAAAACAATTTAATTCTATGGGTAGAAACCCATCTGATTTTTAAAAACAAACTCGAAGGGTTTGTCACCAAACTAATTTTTCCAATGAGACCTACTGATGCATCGAGGAGCTTTAGAGATCCCCACCCACCTCTACATCCAAATAATTCTTTATAAATTGATTCAACATAAGTTAATTATGAATTTACATTATCAATATAAAAAAATGGATACAAATTCATCAATATTTCCACAGTCAAAACAACATTTAAAACAATACAATATGTAAACTGGTATACAGATTAGTCAATAATCCTATCCATTATATGAGAATATAGAAATTTAAATGGAATATAATTTTAATTTAAAAGTGATCTCAAATGTCCATTAGGTACACCACATAAGAAAGAGAAGGAGCACAACTACAAAGCAAGTCACAACGAAGTGAAAATTTAGACCATGCTCTTTGCCACATTGTAATCAATTGAGTCATATGACCAAAAGTTAATAACAACCAAAGTAATAATATAATACCATGAATATAAAAAGAATCATGATAAAATTTATCAAATTCAAGTACTTATATAATATATATAATAAATAAGAGGCGTACAATGGAAATCCCACAGAATTGAATGTGAGATGAGAAAACCTCTTACAAATTATTTGACTTGGTAACGAGTGTTATTGAGAGGTATTAATGAGAGGTGAAGGGGTATCACATTATTTATATGTCACAAGGGCAGTATGGGGAAGGTTCAAAAACATACCTCACCATTAGGTATCAAAAATAAAAGTGCACATCATAGGGATAATTCTTGAACAAAAGTGAGGGAGAGGATCCCTTACTTTATGCTTGATGGTGTTCTTGACTGTTATTAAAGACCTGAATAAAAAAGGAAGGATTATTAAATCATAAGTCCAGAACCTCTTTTATATGTAAATGATTTATTATATTCCTTTTTATTTCATTATGGGCTATTTTTATTGGTTATAAGGTTCAATTTCATTGCTCAGGGTTGTTTGTTCACTTGGTTTTAAAAGACCGGTTCACTTATATTCAAGTTCGGATAAATCTGAAAGATGGAAGTGGTTTTCAAGAAATGAAGTTATATAATATTATTGAACATCCAGGAGATTACGTGGTTTTAAATTACATTTGGTTACTTATATTGAAGTCAAATTATTATATATATAATCTCAGTGATAACTGATTTGGTTAATCGGTGGATTTTATTACGATGAACATGTTTTGAATTATAACTTAATAACATATGAAAAAAAGGATTATGGAACTAAAAATAGGATATATTACATAATAATCTGGTTCAACCATAACACAAATTGTTTCATGACAGGAATTAAGTATTATAATATAAATTGATAAAATGTTGTCCATGAATGTGCTAAATTAGCACATGTCAATCGGTGCTATCATTTCTTTCAAATAAGTGTGGGGAAAAGAGATAACACAATGGAATTTATACCATTAACATGAAAAAATTCTAGTAAATGTATGTTACTAGATTTATCATACTATTTTGGTTAAGGGATGTGAGGAAAGAATCAAAAATAAAAGAACTTAAAAGAGAAAAGGGATTTGAAAGAGGAATTTACCTTTTGAGACTTCCTCCTTTGAAAACCTCTTAAGGGGAGAGGTTTTGGTATTTTGAAGAGTGTATGATATTTTGGACATAGGGGAGGATCTTAAGAAGTGATTTTGAAAGAATATTGGTAGTGAACAAGGCTTGAGAGAAGTGAAGAGAATTGGGAGTAAAGGGGTTTTTATTGTGGAGGAGAGAAGGGTTTTCTTGATATAAAATTCATTAATTTGTTATTTCTCCATAAGAAAATGAATAGTGAGTATTACATGACCAAGAATTGTAATATATTCATGTGAGTTCTATATTTGTGTGCCTATATCACTAATTATTCTAGGAATATTTAATTTAAATTATAATGTATATATAAGGTAAATTAATGTATTTTATTATTCACTAAAAATTCAAGTATTTCAGAAAAATCACAAAAATTAACCCTAACCATTTTTCAAAATGTAGAATCCAAAAATGAAGTACATTTTTCAAAAATAATTTTCTAAATATTATTAATTAAATATTTTATTGAATCTTTATTTAATCGAAATATATAAACACATATAATATTTATCTTCATTTTTAAGGTGTCTAAATTAATTTATACACTCAAGGGTATGGATACCATCCATAAGAGTCATAATACTATTCATAAGGGTGTCGTACTATTCTCAAGGGTAGGTTACTATTCACCAAAAAGTATGTTAATACTATCAGACTCTAAATATCATCTTGGACACAAGCGTTTATATCAAATTTTTAAAATTCAAATCACAGAGATGGGGAATTTAAGTTTAGTGGCTATGATATGGTTATCTCCAATAAGTAACCATGTTTTGTTCTATAGAGTATCATTGACTCATGAAATATAGGCTACGTAATGAATACAATGAATTTAAGAGAAACATACCATAAAATGATTGGGGGGCTACATCAAAATATTGAATTAACTCAATATTAAGTAATATTTATGGTTGGGGACATATAGTTGGAATATAAGGTTGGTATATATTTCATTAAGAGTTAGAATATAGTCAATAGAATATCTATAATATATTATTACATTATGGAAAATTCAAAATAACATATAATTTTATCATTACCACGTTTCTTCATATAAGGTATGTTTGTTCATAATGGTTTTCTGCAGAGCAAATAGAGAAGCCATGTTGGGAAGGAACATAGAGGAAAATACCCTTCCAAATCAGTATCCTGAGATGGTCAGAATCAAATGAGAATAGTATTTTGGATTGATATCTCAGTTTACTCCGTTGATAAATAGTGTTTGTTTTTATAGATGATATTTTGTTATATTCTGAAATTATGTATTAACATGAAAGTAACATAGGGATTACATTGAGAACCTTAAAATAAAAGAAACTATATTGAATGTTTTTTAGGAGCATATTTTTTATGAAAAAAATTACATTCATTAGACATATTGTATATAATGAATTCATAACAGTTGAACCTTCTAAGAGAAAAGTTGATGAAGAGTTTCCATGACCTACAATATCAAACTGATTCATAGTTTTCTTGTATTATCAGGTTATTACTGATTTTTTTTTGAAAACCATTATTTATTATATTTCCCACTAACTATGTTACCATTTAAGGGAGTTAAGTTCATATGTAAAAAATAATGTGGTCATTTATTCAAGAATTTAACGGAAGAATGGTGAATTCTATAGTTCTGGACTTTCCTTAAAAGAATGGTGAATTTTTTTTCTCCAGTGATGCAACATTGAAAGGTCTTGGTTGCGTCCTAATGCAGAATGATTGGTTAATTACTTATTCTTCACTTCAGTTGAAACCTCATGTGTTAAATTACCCCACCCATGATTTGGAATTAACTGGTAATTTTTTTCATCACAAATGTGGAGACATAAATTGTATTGTGTAAAATGTGAAATATATAATGATAAAAAAATAATGTGGTATATATTGACCATGAAACAATTAATCCTAAGTACATATTAGAGAAGGTATAAAATTTATGTGGATAACCATAAGAGTGATCTTTCGTTCGAGGAAGGTGATCCTATATTTCTCAAAGTTTTGTCAAGGAAAACTATCATTCATTTCGGTGAGAAGGAAAAGATGAGTCATTGGTTCATTAGACCCTTTGATATCCATGAAAATATACAATTATCTGCCTACTAGGTGGATATACCTTCATTTTTATCACAATTACATGATATTTTTCATGATTTAATGTTGAAGAAGTATATTTTGAATCCATCACGTGTCATCAGTGTAGAGGTAGTTCAGTTTAAAGAGAATATTTCTTATGAGGAACATAAAATATAGATTCTTGAACACAAAGGAAAATTTTTGTGGAAGAAATTGATTCATCAGATAATGGATTTTTTGATAAACCATATAGTTGAAGAAGCAATATGAGAATCTAAAAATTCTATGAATGATAAATACCATGACTTATTTTATACGTAAATAAAATTTTGTGTATGAAATTTCCAAATGGGGGAAGGATGTAACATCTCGGGTATTTATAAAATAATAAGTTATCATATCATTAAATACTTATGATTATGATATTAATTTTAATGTTAATGGAGATTCTTTTTCCAAGATTCTACTCGACACGCAATAATGGGTTTCTCCGAAATCTTAAATTGCACACGACATTATGTTATATAGAAAAATAATATATAAAATAATTATTATTATATTAATTAGAATATAATGAATAGCTGTTTTATTTGTTGTAATGACCATAACTAAATTCAATACAATTACACTTGTTTGGTAAATGATTTTACAATTATCCAATATATATTAGTGTCTTAAAATTAGAATTTAAGAAATTTTTCGCATAAAACAATATAATATTTTAAAAATATCATTTTACCACCTTTTGATAGAGAAACATATTTAAATAAAGTTGTTGTAACTTTTATATATTCATTTTCATAAAAAACTTCATATTTTAAAGCAATATATCAAAATTTACATTGACTGATTTTTTTTTTTTCTATAAAAATTCATATTTTAATGAATAGTGACAAATACTGAATGTTAATTCAAAACTGCCTTTTCAACTAACTTATTCATATATTTAAATTGTTAATTTATTTTTTTATAGTATAATTGGATTTTTTTTATCATTTCATTCAAATATGGTCATTTTATGTAATTTCACATTGAAATTTTATTTGAACACATGTTTATCTTTTTCTTGTTTTTACTTTTTAAAAACCCACATTCCTGTTTTGACAACAACAATTAATTTTAAATTGATATCTACCAATATAGAGTTTTTTATATGAAAAAAATGATTCCATATTGGTAATATGAAAATCCAAATTATGTAAATAGTACTTATTTATTTTTTGGACATTATGAATATCAACTTGAGTAATTATTATTTTTTCCTTAGTTAAAGGGTAAATCAGGTAAATAAGGGTAAATATTTAATATTATAACAACAAAAAACTACCATTACATGTGTCCTAATCATATTGAAAGATATATGTTCGGCCATTTCAATACATGGGTCGATTTTACGGCCCTATAGAGCTACATAAATGTAATAATGACATGTTATAAAAATTACATTAATATAATGATAAATATAACATAAACATGAAACTATTTACTAAAATGATGTTAAGGTGGGGTCATAAAACATATAATGTTTACTATAAATAGTCATTAGAAATCTAAAATGATTTCCTAAATCTCTAAATAATCAAATATTATCAATGTGAAATAAAGTCGAATTATTGACAAAACTCAATATTAAGTAATGTTTAAGGCTGGGGCCTTATAGTTGGAATTATAAGTCTCCTTATATAACTTTAGGAGATATAATATTTTTAATTGAATATACATATATCAGATTATTAATTTATGGTAAAATTAAAAAAATAAAGAAATTTAATATTTACATAATGGATCATCTAAGATATGATTATTCAGAATGGTTTTCCATAGAGGGAACATGGAAGTTGTGTTAGGATGGCCTATAGAGAAAAATAACCTTCCAAATAAGCATCCTGAGATGGTCAGAATCAAAACTGAAAAATTTTCTGAATTTATGGCTTAGTTGACTCATGATAAATGGTGGTTGTGTTTACAGATGATATTTTGGTATATTCCATAATTATAGAGAAACATTAATGTCACATAAGGAATGTTTTTAGAACCTTAAAATGAAATTAACTATATAAAGGATTTAGTATGAGTGTATTTTGGTTGCAAAAAATTTCATTCCATGGACATAATTTTTGTAAGGATGGAATATGTGTCGACCCTTCTAAAAAAAAGTGGGGTTTCAGTGGAAAAGTCCAAAAAGTAGAATAAAGGATTATAATTTTTTTGGATTAGTATCTTATTACAGAAATATTTTTTAAAAAAATTCTTGTTTATCAAGTCTAATATATATTTTACCATGTATGTGATTTAAGATCACTGGTACAAAATAACATGATGAATGTTTTTAGGAATTGAATAGATTATTGGTGAATGAAATAGTTGTGGCCATTCCTTCTAGGAATGGTAATTTTTTTATCTATAGTGATGCGTCATTTAAATAAATTGGTTATGTCCTAATGTAGAATGATCATGTAATTTATTATACTCCACAATTTTTTAAACCACCTACATTAAATTACAATACACATGATTTTGAATTGACTGCTATTGTTTTTTTATAAAAAATTTGGAGTCACTATTTGTATGGAATAATGTGAGAAATATATATCTATCTAAAATGTTTGAGGTATATATTCACTGATAATGAATTAAACATGATGAAATCACAGAGTAGGAAGAAAATATGTGCAAATAACTGGAGGAAAAAATTTTCATTCTAGGAATGTTATCATGTATTTATCAATGTTTCTTGTATGGAAAATTAATATTTGTTTTGCTCAGAAGGGAAAGTTGAGTTCATGATTCCTTGGACCATTTGATTTCCTGGAAAAATTTGGAATATTTTTCTACTTGGTGGATATACCTCCTTGTTAAGCATAGTTACACGATGTTTTTCTTATTTCAATGTTGATGATGTATATTCCAGATCCATCTCTTGACTTTAGTATAGAGGTAGTTAAGTTGGAATTGAATATTTATTATGTGGAACATCGAGTACATAATATTTCCCACAAATATCAACTTTGTTTAATAAGTTGATTCATCAGGTAATGGTTTCAAGGAAAAAAATATGGTTGATGAGGTAGTATGTGAATCTAAAAATATATTAAGGATAAAAACCATCACTTATTTTATAATTAAATAAAATTGTGGTGATGTAATTTCTGAAATAAGTGATGGATGTAACATCATTGGTATTTATAGAATAATAATTTCACATATCTATTAATATTTATGAATAATGTAGTAATTATACATTAATATGAATTCATTTCCTGATAGCTTACTTGACACACAAAAATGAGTTTCTCTAAAATCTTGTGTTGCAAACAATATTGAGTAATAACAAAAATTATTATAATATTATTATTATTATTTTAAATGATTGTTAACACCTAGACATAGTATTTTTGGTAATGAATAGAACTAACTACAATATTATTACACCAGTTTGTTAAATGTTTTTACATTTATCCAATAAATTTTAGGGACATAAAATTAGAATGAATACAATTTTAGGCATAATATAATCTACCATTTTTAAAAGATCATTTTACCACAATTTGATTGAGAATAACTTTTATATATAGTTAATGTTACTTTTATATATTTTATTGATAATATAAACTTATTATTTTAAATAGGAACATTAAAATTTACGTTGGATGAAATGTTAGTATTTTTCTGATAAAATTCAAATTTTAATGAAAAGTGAAAATACTTAATTTTATTTCAAAACTAACTTTTCATTTAATTTATATTTATTGTTAGATTTTTCTTTTAATTTTTTTAAATTTTAAATTGTATTATTTTTTTATCATTCAATATGTTTTTTTCCTTTTCTATAATTTCAAAATGAAATTTGATATAAAAATATGTCAATGATTGGATAGTTTTTATTTATCAAAACCCTGATTTATGGTTTTGAACATGGGAAATAATTTTAAATTAACTTATAACAATTTTGTGTTCTGAATTTGGAAATGTGGATTCAATATTTGAAGTCATAAGGCCCAAATTATGTACATAGTTTCCATTTATTAGTTTTGGACATTATGAAAAGTAACTTCAGTGGTTATTTTTATTTACCATGGTGAAAGGGTAAATCAGGTAAGTCAGGGTAAAAAATAATATTATAACAATATAAAACTACCCTAACATGTATCCTAATCCTATTGTATAGGGTATGGCTGACCATGGGTCTTCGTGGTTTGATTGTAGGACCCCATGGAACAACATGGGTGTGATAATTACTTGTCATAATAATTAATTTAATGTAAAGAGAAATATTACATAAACATGTGCCTTTTTACTAAAATGAAATTAAGGAGGGTTTATGTAACTGATATCAGTGACTATAACTAGTAATTAAAAATACAAAACTTATTTAGTACACCATTTTATTTTATATATAATTATTTGGCATCATATAAATAAATTTATTTATGACACAATAGTGACATATTAATTACCTAATAAATGAAAGATTCAAACAAATGATATTGTCATGACCCGTCCTCAGGGCCCGTGTGGTGACTACCCCAAGCCTGCCTTCCATAGGCCAGGGGCTGGCGACTAGAACGAAAGGTAAATCTCAGATAAAAAGGGAAGGCATTGCCTTTAAACTGGTAACACACACAGTCTGAACATAAGCATAAGAAGAAACAAGTAAAAATATATAAAAGAACGGTGTGCTGAAAGTAAGTGGGCCAGTATATAAACCCAATTGAACAACAAGTACAAGTACAAGTAAAAAGGGAAAACTACTCCTGGATCATCCACCAAAACTCCTACCTGAAGGGTAGGTACACATCTCAAACAACTCATCCCTGAGGTATGTCCCGTATGGTCCAGCTCTGAGCTACCTCCCATCCATCACCCTCAGCCTTGAGCACTGCTGACCATCATATGCACAGAACACAACAAGGTGCGGGCGAAGCCCATGCAGGGGTGAGTATAACAATACTCAGCAGGGGACCCTGAGACCCCTGACGGTCTCCTAGAATCCTCAAGGGATAAACGACAGTAGTAAGATACAATCATGAAGTATTCAACATCCCTACTTAGGTGTGTTCTCATAAATATACCAAAGTTACCAATCATAGTTCTACTCCAACACTCGAGCCCAAGCACAACCCATTCCACAAAGGATGTATAGTCAATCATCTCAATGATAAAAAATTAAAGACAAGACTCAACTCACACAGGTATAAAACTCATGTAGAAAGGAAAGGATGATTATGTGTAGGCACCAAATCATATCCTCTGTCAAACCCACATAAGATCCTAGAACATTATCAGCGCTATCGAACCCACAGAGGATCACTATACAGAAGTCATCGTTGTCGAACCCACGAAGGATCCTGGTACATCAGTCATCACTTTCGAACACACGGAGGATCCTGGTATAGTATCTTCACTGTTGAACCCACGGAGGATCTTGGTATTGTAGTAGGTCCATGTAGGATCCTATCATCTCAGTCGCAGCCAGTCATATGGTTCCCGCACACAACAGGCTCAATTTCTGGAGGGTCTTCTCCTCAAGACAAGTGTCAATACATCAACTACCACAAAGTATTGATTTGTTACATCTTGTAGTTCTGTCTCATCATAAGGAACCCAATGTGAAAAACGGCTCGTCAATCGGACTCCCGCTGTCAGTTATTGGTATTTTCGTTCAAGGGGCCAGGTTTATTTTAGGTTCAAATCAACCCAGCCATAACCCAACTACGTCCAAACCACTAGTGGGGTAATCCAATAGAATCATCTTGCTATAATCTTTCCGTCGCCACAGACGGTTCGTCGTTTGGACAATTGTAACCCACGATACGGATGAAAAAGTGATTTCGGGTTAAATGGGTCTGGACAGGGGTCTGACCCGGTCTGCGGCTCCGACCTGACCCGATGTGGTGGCCTGGCACAGTGGCGGCCTGGCCTGGTTGGCTGGCCTGCCCGCTTGGCCTGTCTGGCTGGTCTGCATGGCCAGGCCGGCCACAGTGGGGGGGGGGGTGCCCCCAACTTCCAATGTAACTGGCGCTTATCATCGGTTCGGTGAACCGCAGGACCCGAAGGGTCCCACCTTGTAGAGAGCCCACTAGCGGCCAACTCAACCGGCCGCCCCCCTTCGTTCTCTTTGGCCTTCGTGCCTGCGGATTCTTCCTCTGGTGCGGTGTAACAGCACCACGCCCCTCTGGCACTGCCACGGCCCGCTTGGCCGCGACCGATCCTTCATGCGGCGCGACTACGTCGTGGTCCTCCGGCGACCCGGCGGCCCTTGTGCCACCAGTTCTTCTCATGGCCGGGTCATTTCCAGTCGTGTTTTTCTGTCATGATTCTACCTTCCGGTGGTACTGTTGCACCACCGTCGTCACCAACAAACGTGATCAAACAAAGTGGGAAGGTCGGGCCTTGTTCTTGTGGTCTGATCCCTCCTTATTACATTGATAACAAACATAATATCACAACTATCATTTGAACAACAAATATCGGAAATAAAACTCATACATAAAATAACTCAAACCCCCTACCTCGAGTACGGTGATCGTTGACGGAGTAACGGAAGGTGGACTTCATTCCTTCAATGTTGGAGGAGGAAGAGCTCAGAGAAGAGGAGCCGAGATGACATCATCGGTGCACTTCGTGGCAACAATGTTTCCCTTTCTTGCCCCGATTGAATAAGAAATAAGATGGTGTTCGTCGTACTTCGAAGGCGAGGGGTGTTCTTCAGAGGAGAGGGGCATTCTTCGTGTTCTTCGTCGAGAAGAGGAAGTTCTCTCAAGCTCCTCCAAAAGATTATGCTAACACCAAAAATAATAGACTCACAATTATTTTAATGGTTGGAAAGATTTCAAAATATTTCAAAAATTAATTAATTGAAGCCATTAATTAATTTTTAGGTGAATTGGCACCATTATGGGGAAGTTCAAGAGTTCCCCTATTTATGGGAAGTTCAAGGGGCTAAAGCCCGTGTGGGAACCACCTCTTTGATTACAAGAGGCGTTAAACATCAGGTGGGTACCGTTAAAATAATATCCTCCCAAAGGAGGTAATGTGTGGGTGGTCCCCACTTCCAAATTCCACATGGAGGTTTTAACCACCAAACAAATAAAAATAAGTTACACATATTTTTATTTAATTTTATTTAAAAACCCCAAAAATTTACATCCATTATCATTAAAACGCAACTGCAGTGATGGTCTCCTTAAGCGAATATCAGTGCTGCGAGTTCAACGGTGCCCTCAGATTTCAATTCGGAGCACAGGTTCAAAGATATAAAATCCTGCTCATATGTTTACTGAATGTACCTGAACAAAAGATCAAAAATTGATTCCAGGCACACCGTGCCTTGGAATGAAGCGCTGTCAGAAACTGCGAACTCGTAAAATTCCCATGAAATTAAAAAAAACTTTTCCAAGGAATTTCCGAGTTTTACATTCTCCCCAACTCAAGGATTTATATCCATGTAAGATATAAGTCACACTAATTGACCAAATGGGGGTACTGAACACGCATCTGAGCCTCCCGCTCCCATGTTCCCTTCTGGAGGTTCACATGCTACCAGCAAACGTGCACCAGAGGTATTGATCATCCACGAAGTACCCACTCCTGTCGATCTTCAATCTCTACTAGAACCTCTGTGAATGTCGCCCCGTCATCGATATCCAGATCCCCATGGTCGATGATGTGGGACAGGTCGTGCACGTATATACTCAGGTGAGATATATGGAAGACTTCGTGCACCCGGTGCAGCTGAGGTGGAAGAGCTAACCGGTAAGCCACCTCACATACTCTTCTAAGGACCTGGAAAGGTCCGATGAATCGCAGAGATAACTTTCTGCCTCAGCCAAATATATGTATACCTCATCAAGGTGAGACCCGTATAAAGACGTGGTCACCATCCTTGAACTATAGTGTTACCCATCTCTTATCAGCATAAGACTGCTGCCTACTCTGTGCAGTCTTCTTCCACTCCTGGATGATCTGTGCTTTCTTCGTCGTAGCCTACACAATCTCTAGACCCATAAGTGCTGACTCCCCTGGGTCAGTCCAGCACATAGGCGATCTACATGGTCGGCTGTGAAGTGCCTCGAAAGGTTTCTTCCCGACGGTGGAGTGGTAACTGTTATTGTAGGTGAACTCCACCAAAGGTTAGTGGTCCTCCCAGCTACGACCGAAGTCATGGAAATAAACACAAAGAATGTTCTCGAGGGTTTGGATGGTCCGCTCGATCTGACCATCAGTCTGAGGATGGAAGGTGGTGCCCAGATGTAGCTGCGTCCCAAAAGCCTCCTGCAACCCCATCCAAATCCATGAAGTAAACTGTGTGTCACTGTCGGAGATGATATAAGAAGGCACTCCATGAAAATGCACTATATTCTGCACATAAAGGCGTCCCAACCTCTCAATTGATCACTTCTCTCTGATTTATAGGAAGTGGGACGACTTGGTGAGTTGTTCAACAATCACCCATATTGAATCATGACGCCTGGATGTACGTTGAATCCCTGTCACGAAATCCATGGATATCACATCCCAGTTCCACTCTAGGACCTCTAAGGGATGAACTAATCCTACAAGAACATGGTGCTCTGCCTTCATTTTCTAACAAGTGAGGCATCATGAGACAAACTACACTACATCCTTCTTCATACCTAGAAACCATTGCTATCGCCGGAGGTCCTGATACATCTTCTCCACCCATGGATATACCGCTTAAGGATATGTGTGTAACTCTCTCAACACTTACTCCTAAAGTAAAACTGGTACCATGGTATGTCCTCTGAAGAGAATGACGTGCTCCCCACATTCAGAAAATCCATTGGGTTCCTGCCCTGTGGATATCTGAGCATGTTGCTTCTCACAGTCAGTGTCTACATGCTACACCTCCCTGACTCACTAAAGAAGTGGAGGAGTGACTATGAGTGACTATAGAAAGAATGTCCCATCTCTATCCCAATAGTATAGACTATCTCGAAGTCATTTTCATAGATTAACTCAAGCCAATGTCGTTGTCTCATGTTCAGGTCCTTCTATGAGAAGATGTTCCTGAGACTCTGGTGGTCACAGTAGACTATAAAACGCTCTCCCATCAGATAGTGCCACCACATCTTCAAGGAAAAGACCTCTACTGCTAACTCTAGGTCATGGGTAGCGTAGTACTATTCATGCTGTCTCAACTGCTGAGAATCATAAGTGATCGTTGCTCACTCCTTCATCAGGACACACCCATGTTTGGTCCTTGATACATCACAATAAACTATGTACCCTACACCCTCCTCTAGAAGCCTCAAGATGGGTGCACTAGTCAACCTATGCCTCAGCTCCTGAAAGCTCTATTGGAATCTCTTTGACCACATGAAGGGTTGTCCCTTCTTTGTCAATGCTGAATGTGGTGCTACAACACTAGATAATTTTGACACAAATCCTTGATAATACCCATCCAGTCCCAGAAAACTTCGTATCACAGTCTCACTCATGGGTGGCTCCAAAGCAAGTACTGCATCGATCTTCACTGGATCCACTACAACTCCATCCTCTAAGATGACATGTCCCAGAAAGTGTACCTCTCAGATCCAGAACTGGCAGATCGAGAGCTTACTATAAAGCTGGTTCTCTCAGAGTGTGTCTAGTACTACCCGCAAATGATAGGTGTTCTCCTCCTAGGTAGCTGAGTAGATCAAAATTACATCGATGGAGACTACCACAAAGAGAACAAGGTATGGCTGAAATATCTAGTTCATGAGTCCCATGAACACTACTGGTGTGTTAGTTACGCCGAATGGCATATCCAAGAACACTTAGTGGCTATACCGGCATCTAAAGGCCGTCTTCTTCACATCCTCATCTCGTACTATGAGCCAGTGATAGCCCGAATGAAGATCTATCTTCAAGAACCAATGCTCTCCCTTAAGCTGATAAAAGAGGATGTCAATCCTTGGGAGTAGATACTTATTTTTCATGGCCACCGGGTTCAGGCACCGATAATCAACAAACAGATGGAAGCTCCCATCTGCCTTCTTGGTGAACAAGATCAGGGATTCCCAAGGTAAAACACTGGGTCGGTTAAATCCCTTCACCTACAAGTCCTCCACCTGTACCCACATCTCACAAAGCTCCGCGGGATCCATCCGATATGTTGGAGTAGATATCGGTGTCATCCCTGGGTATAGGTCAATGTAGAAGTCCACCTTCCTATGAGGAGGTAGTCCTGGAACATCATTAGGGAAAACATCCTAGTACTAGTCCACCTCTATAGAAAAACACAGACTCCACACATCAACTGCTCCGAGAATGAGGCTAGCCAACTGATGTGTGATTAGGTGCCCCCTCCTCTGGGTAAGTCTATCCAGTTCTGAAAAGGATCCCTTCTCACCGGTGAAGGTAAACCTCATCCCATCCTCACGGACACACCACACTTTCTGCCTAATGAAGTTAATCTGAGCATGAACTGTAGATAATCAGTCCATACCCAAGATTACGTCGTAAGGCCTCGACACCGCTATGAGGAGATCCCAACCAAAGATCTTGCCTCCTAAAGTAAGATCACACTCCTAGAACCAGTGCTTAATCATCAAGTCTTCTCCCATAGGATTCTCTAGCCGTAAGGATCGAGCCAACGGATCCGTCGGAATCTCTGAGCTCCGAACGAGGGAAGCGACAATAAAAAAATGACTCGTAGCTGTGTCTATATGAACTGCATCAGGGGTATATTAGACACAGATAGTACCTAGAATTATCTCAGGTGTACCGTGGTCATAGGCCTTGACTCCCTGGAGCTGATCCCAGCTCTGTCTTCCAGATCCTTGTGATCGGGGTGGACCTCCTAGTGGTGGTGGTGGTGGTGGTAGGGCCTCGAAACGTCGTCCACCACCTGTAGCTCGGCCAGGTCCCTTGCCTTGTCTGCTAGCTCCCAGCAGACCACCATGTTCGCACCGCTACCTCTGCATGGGAGGAGCCTCTACTATATTATACTCATTGGTATGGCGGGTTGGGAAGTCATGAGCCATGTGACCCTGCTCGCCGCATGCATAGCACTGCCTGTTTCTCGTATGGCTGGCACAGTCTCGTGTTCCCTGCACAACTAAACCAATATCCTGGGGTCGCCCACCTGATGACCTGGTCCGCTTGGACCTCTGTGACATCTATCTATTTTCGGAAGCAGAAGACTCCACTATTTGTCGCCCTGTGGTGGGTCTCACTATTGGTGACAGCTTGGTAAGAAAACTCTTCACAAGAAGGGCTCACTCCAGCACCCCCGCCTGCATCCGGATGCTGAGGGAGATCATCGAAGCCCTGATCTCATGCCTGAGTCCCTATTCTAAGGTCTTATCCATGAATAATGGGTATCGTACAATATCTGTGGAGTAGTGTGAGAGGTTGGTGAACCTCAATGAGTATTGTACCACCGTCCCGTTTCCCTATTACAGATGAAACAACTCCTCTATCTGTACCGCACGAAGGACGACATGAACAAAATCTGACCAGAAGAGACTCTCAAAGTCTTCCTAGAGGAGTGATTCCTCATCATGAATATGGAAAATAAGGCCCCACCATCTTCCTGCTTCTGCATGTAGGAGAATCGCAGCAAGGATCACCATGTGGTCAGCTAGTGTCCCTACCAATCTGAAAACTCTCACAACAGCCTCCAGCCAATCCTCAGCTGCCTATTGGTCTGTCTCTCCCCTGAACCTGGGCGGCCTCTGGCACTGGAACTCGTGTAACACACTTAGATGATGTACACTCTATGCTACTGGAGCTGGTGGTATCGGTGGCCCAGTGGGTAGTGGTATCGCTGGTACCTCCACTGTGATGGGGCTTTGCACCAAGGCCTCCTCCCTTGGTGGGCTACCATCTCGTACAAAACTCGGAACCCTAGTTGGATGACTATGTAGGGCCATACTAAAAAGAAAAATGTGTTCCATGGTCAAATCAATATACTTGGTGAGATGACACAAAGTAATCGGGAAGAAAACTAGTCAAAGGAAACACGCACGCAATCAGTGTTTCCGTGCACTGAGTCGGAAATCAGAAGTCAGAGTCATAGTGTATAGATACGTCCACCACTGCACCAACACCAGTTTCCATAAACTAATAACCACACCCAAAACACTTAACACTATTTCCATTAAAGGAATCAGAGTCCATGATATATGGTAGAACTGATTCCTCTGATACCCATTTTTTGCAACCCGTCCTCGGGGCCCATGTCGTGACTACCCCAAGCACACCATCCATAGGCCCGGGGCTGGAAAATAGCACGAAAGGTATGTCCCGGATAAAAAGGTAAGGAATTGAATTTAAACCTGTAACACACACAGTCTGAACACAAGAAGATGGGGCAATAAGTACTAATATAGAAAAGAAAGGTGTGATGAAAGTAAGTTGGCCAGTATACAAACCCAACTAAACAACAAGTACAAGTAAAAGTAAAAAAGGGAAAATGGATCCTGGATCATCCATCGGTAATCCTACCTAATGTGTAGGTATAGATCTCGAACAACTCTTCTATGAGGTATGTCCTGTCTTATCCAGCTCTGAGCAGCCTGTGGTCCATCACCCTCAGCCTCGATCACTGTTGACCGTCATCTCCACAGAACACAACAAGGTGTGGGAGAAGCCCGTGCAGGGGTGAGTATAACAATACATAGTAGGGGACCCCGAGACACCTGAAGGTCTCCCAGAATCCAAAAAGGATATACCATAGTAGTAAGAAACAATCACGATGTATCAACCATCCCTACTTAGGTATTTTTCCATACATATACCTAAGTTACCAATCACAGTCTGACTCCAACACTCAAGCCCAAGAACAATACATACTACAAAGGAAGTATAGTCAATAATTTCAATGATAACAACTAAAAGAAAAGACTCAGCTCAAACCTATTTACAACACATGTAGAAGGGTATAGATTATTAGGTGTAGCCACTGGATCATCTAATCTGTTGAAACCACGTAGGATCATGGAACAATATCAGTGCTGTCGAACCCACTAAGGATCCCAGTACAGAAGTCATCGTTATCGAACCCATGGAGGATCATGGTACAGAAGTCATTACTGTTGAAGCCATAGAATATCCTGGTATAGTATCATCGCAGTCGAACCCAAGGAGGATCATGGTACAGTAGTAAGTCCATGTAGGATCCTATCATCTCAGTAGCAGCCATTCATAAGGTTCCTGCACATAGCATGCTTGATTCAAGGAGGGTACGCTCCTTGAGCCAAGTGTTGATACATCAAGTACCACTATGTCTTGAGTTGATGTATCCTATAGTTCTATCTCAACATAAGGAACCGAACGTGAATGACGGAGCGTCAATCAGACGCTCAGTCTGTGAGTTATTTACATTTATGTTCTAGGGGACCGATTGGTTTTTAGGTTCAAACCAACCTGGTCGTACCCCAAGTGCGTCAAAACCACTATTGGGGTATGCCAAAAGAACTGTCCTACATTAAGCCTTCTTTCTCCATAGACAGTTTGTCGTTTGGACACCCATATCCCAAGACACAGATGAAAAAGTGATTTCGGGTTAAACGGGTCTACAGAGGGTTCTGACCTGGTCTGTGGGCCCGACCCGACCCGATGGGGCGGCCCGACCGAGTGGCAGCCTGGGCTGCATGGGCGACCTAGCCTGGATAGCCGGCCAACGTGGCCTGGCTGGACGGTCCGCATGGACAAGCTGGCCACAGGGGGGTGGCACCTGATTTCTGAAGGAACTGGCGCTTAGCATCGGTTCGGTGAACCACAGGACCTGAAGGGTCCCACTTTGTGGAGCGCCAATCAGTCGTTGGCTCAGTCGGCCACCCTCCTCCATCCGTCGTGGCCTCTGGTCGTGGTTCATCTCTGACACGGTGTGATGGAAACATGCCCATCCCGTCCTACCGTTGTGGCCTTCGTGGCCACAGATTCTTCCTCCAGTGCGGTGCGATGGCATCACACCCCTCTGGCACCACCATGGCCCACTTGGTTGCAGCCTGATCCTTTGCACAGCGCGATGGCGCCGCACTCCTCCAGTGACCCTATGGCCTTTACTCTTCCATTTCTTCTTGTGGCTACCTCGTTGTAGGTCGTGTTGCTCCGCCGAGGCTATTCCTTTCAGTAGCACTATTGCGTCACCACCGTCACCGACAAACGTGATCAAACCAAGGGAGAGGGTCAGACAATGTTTGTGTGGTATGATCCCTCCAAATTACATTGATTAAAAACGGAATATCACAACCATAATTTGAACGATGATGATCAGAAATAAAACTCATTCATAAAACAAATCAAATCCCCCTATCTCGAGTTTAGTGATCGTTGATGGAGTCTCGGAAGGCGGACGTCATTCCATCAATGTCGGAGGAGGATGAGCTCAGATAATAAGAGTCAAGATGATGTCATTGTCACACTTTGCGGGTGGCAGTGCTTCCCTTTCTTGCCCCAATTTAAGAAGGAAGAAGATGGTGTTCATCGTTCTTCAGAGGTGGGGGGCGTTCTTCGTGATCTTCGTCGAGAATATGAAGTTCGCTCAAGCTCCACCAAAAGATTATGCTAATACCAAAAATAATGGACTAACTATTATTTTAATTATTGGAAAGATTTCAATAGATTTCAAAATTTAATTAATGGAATCAATTAATTAATTTTTGGGTGAATTTTCACCATTATGGGGAAGTTCCAGAGTTCCCCCATTTATGGGAAGTTCAAGGGGTTAAAGCCTATGTGGGCCCCACATCTATGATTACAAGAGGTGTTAAACATAGGGAGGGTCCCACTAATAGAATATACTCCAAAGGGAGGTTATGTGTGAGTGGGCCTCACATCCAACATCCACTTGGAGGTTTTAACCAACAAACAAATAAAACAAGTTACACTTATTTTGATTTAATTTTTTTTAAGAACCCCCAAAATTAACATCCATTCTCGTTAAAATGAAACTGCGGTAAAGGTCTCCTTAAGTGAATATTGGCACTGTGAGTTCAATGGTGCCCTAGGATTTCAATTCCGAGCACTGGTTAAAAAGATATAAAATCCTGCACGAACGTTTACTGAACGTACCCAAACAAAACTTCATAAATTGCTTCCGAGCACACCGGGTCTCGGAATCAAGTGCCATCAGAAACTACAGACTCATAAAATTCCCATGAATTTTTGAAAAAACATTCCATGGAATTTATAGGTCTTTACAGATATTATAAATATTAAAATAAATGTTATTTGAACATTTTGATTTCATACAATAATTTATTAGATGATTATGACATGTTATTTTTGAGTTAATGTAGCTTATTTAATCATTAAATGTGTCATGAATTTCACAAAAATAAATTACTAAATATTGTCATAGTTGACATAAATTAATTTTTTTTTAAAAAATAATATTTTATTAAATGATATGATAGTCATTAAAATCATAGATGTGCCCAACTAACATATGTAATGATAAAAATTTCATTCATTATCCTCATGATGTTCTCATGTAATTTAATAGCCACCATATTAACCATATAGTTTAAAAATACAAAAAAATATTTTAAGAGATAAATTATTTAACTATGAGTTAATGCCAAAATATAAGGTTAACTTTGTGACCTAAACATGATAAAACCTATTGGTTAATAGGGTTTCCACCAATACATATATGAACCTAGAAATATATCACATTTCAACTATTAGAATTTGAAAATAAATTTATAATATAATAATATTTTAAGACTTTCCCAAATAGCCCCTCCTCCCTCTTGTAAATGGATACCACCTCTACCAACTTACTCACACTTCTTAATCCCATTTTATCATCAAAATTATACTATATTATGCTCCAAAAATCTCTATTTTTCTCTTAGAAGACTTAACTTGGGAAGATGTCCACTCAAGGAAGCCTTTGGATCAAATCAAAAAGAGTTACCTGATTTAAGGATAACGTCTTCTCTCAATAGGTTTTCATTTATTTTCATTCCCTAACCACCAAAACAAACCATATTAAATTAATTTATAAAAACAACAGTATCATCGATATACTATGATATTTTTATTCTAAGGGTAAGACATACAATTACACACATCTTCATGTAATGGATATAAATGATATTGTTTCGGTGTGTGATGATCTACTACCTCACAAAATGATCATTGTTCATTTTTATCCTTCCACATCTCATAGTGGAAATTATGATGGAACTATATTTATATATTTTTTATATCATATTTATATTTTCCCAATTCTTTTTCAGTTTTTATTTATAACATACCTTTATCATTTCTATGTTTTGTATGTATGATAATTTTTTCTTGAGGGTATGTAGACGACCACCCCCTCAAAGTGATGTGACTCATTCCTATTATACACGAAACATATTGATGACAGTTTTATTAATACTATGAGGAAATAATTAAATTAATATAACACTATTATTATAATATACATTTATTTCATTTTATTATTATTATTCTAATATGACAATGAAAAGGACGTAGCGTTCATGCATATGTACGAGCTAGAATCTCAATTAACAGTGCATTTCATTTCTTATTTTAAAATTTATATATACTATAAATACATATATAGTGGATATATATGATATTTAAATCATTAATAACATTCTTGATATGATGTAATTTTGACTAAATGGACAATTTACATCAAAACATGTTCATTTTTTACTCAAGTACCGAATATCAGGAAAATGACTAATATGAACTTAAATAATATGTAATTTTTATAAAATGGTAACAAGTTATTTAAAATGAGAAATAAAATTTAAAAATGTTCTCAGGAAATTATAAATTAGACAATGTTTTTTATTCAGGAGAAAAATGATTCTATGTGACAATTCGTACTCAAATAAAGGGAAATTCTTAACCCAATTTTCATTCCTTGGGATAATCTTCTAATTCTTGATTATGTCATGATATGAAAAAGTGAGAAATAAAATATGATATCAAACCTTTTATTTATACTTTATTAATGTGTATTTATATTAAATACACATAATCGATATATTTTATTTGAAAAATTATCTTTTTAAGGGAAACCTTAACTAAATTTCAACTAATTGAGATAAATAATTGTACCATTGGTTTTAAAATAAAATGTGTGAATGAAAAAATGATTATTATAAACAGAATAAAATATTATATTTGGTGTTTTTTATTTTTTCAAAATAATTATGTCATTTATGTATCATTGATCTAATGATACCATCATTGTAAAGGAGCTCAGGTCAATCTCCATTCATTGAGGCATATTTTGATTATATACACCTCCTTATTTTTTATGGTGAATAATAAACACATTTTATGTTTAATTTCATTCAATTTGAATATTTTCCATTGGAAATGGTTTACTAAAAAAATTATTTTTCTTAACACATGTTGCGACAACGACACCTCCGCCTCTATAATCATTATTTTATATTTTGATTCCTCTGTAATTATAATTTCTTTTAAAAGGAAAATAAATCCCTTATTTCCTTTTGGTTGTTTTGGTATTGAAAATGGTTTTGAAAGTAGATTTACTATATCAATATCTTGAAATGATTTCTTGTTATTGTTAATGAATTTTTTTGAATGAAATGTTGATTATTTGAATCATTGAAGTGTTATTTTTATATAATGTTACTTAGTTATTTGATGGATGGTTATGTGAAAAACCTATGATGGGTTGTTACATTATAAACCAAATATGGGTGGATTTGTGATTAACCATGGATTGGTGGTTATGTTACAACCTCCAATTCATTGGGTATGGAAGAAAGATGTATGACTATTCCATTTGGAAGAATGTTTTTTGGATATTGACCGAAAAATTATTCGATTTAAGTATTATTATGTCTTATGTTTCCTTATATATAATATGAGTACTTTTTATGGGTCTTATGGTAATATTTTTGTAATAAAAGGGCAATAAATGATCATATATTCAGTTAGGATTATTTAATAATTCACAAAGTTGTAAATTATTACTTCATTATAAAATATTCATGGTTTACATGTTTTTTCAAGGATAAACGTTTTATTATTTTTCTATCACATACTGTGAATTTTATGCTCTTCCCAAGGTTGAAATATTTTTTCACAGGATTTTAAATGAGATCAATATCATGGATGGGATCATGTAACTTTAAGGATGTTTAAACATTAAACTAAACGATGTTCCTTTTTAAAAGTTCTTGTTTTATTAAAAAAAATTGATAGCGGGTAGAAGTGTCTACAATGTAACAATCATGTTTCTACGGTTATATGATGGCCTAATCAATTAAAGATCCTAAACTGAAAAATATTATCAATGTGAAATTAATTAAAATTATTCACTTATCTCATGACTATATTATGTTTAAGGTTGGGGACTTATATTATGTAATATATATTCAATTGAAAATTTCATCCTCTAATACTCAAAATTAATTATCTCATTAATGAAATGAAAAAAAACTATGAGATATATATATATTAAATAAATTTATTTTCATCAGTAGATTATGATGTACAAATCCCATAGTGTAAATAATCCGTAATAAATGACTTCATAATAAAAATGTAATTTAATTAATTGGACGAATATGACTAATAATATTTTAAAATAAAAAATGCTTTTGTATAAATAAGATACATTTTTTTTAAATTCATTATATGATTCAAAAAATACTTTTTCTTCTAACATGGTTTTTATTATATTTTATGAGAAAATAATATAAATATTTATTATCAATATATAAAAATTGAGTTAAAAAAATAACATCATATTTTAAAAACAAAATTTGAAAATTATATTAATTAATATTTTTTAAAATTTTATGAGAAGAATAATATCATTATGAATGGTGAAAAATAATAATTTAAAATAGAAAATTATAATTTCAATTAATGAATTTATAATGAACAAATTTTACAGAAAAAAAAAATTTACGTTAAAATTATGTAATTAAATTCTTAATAAATTCATTATAGATATTGTAATTAAATTTATTTGTAATTTGGTATAAAATCATCATAATCTAAATAATACATTTTTTTATTTAAAACAGATTTTCCTTTCATTTTTTTAGTTTATTTGATTTTTTTGGATCATTTACTAATTTTATTTTATAAAATTGATTCAAATATTTGATTAACTATGCAAAAATTTGGTAATCAGTGTATATTAATTTTTCAGCATAATGAATCCTAAAAATTGTAACATTTATCAAAACAGTTATGATTAAAATGTTATTACCAGGGGTTAAACCATTAGATTATTATAAATATAAGAATTATACATTTACAAATTTTATTTTCGGTAAATATTTTTCCTTATACGAGGCCACCATTGAATATATTTCAAATTGGAAGCATTTTTCTTGAAAATTAATTCATTGTGTTTTAATCATTTTATAAATTCCATGTGTCTCCTTTACCAAACAAATAAAATAGAACCCTTCATTTCTCATCATTACACAACATTGAGGCTAATTTCTAAATAAATCCATAACAAAAAATATTATAAAATTCACAAGAAATTATGTAACAGTTTTTTTCTTCTTAGATTAAAAATCCAAGGGTCCATCACAAAGGATCTAAATGAGTCCAATAGAATGTTAAGTAATCATATGAACTGATCATTTTAAATTTAATTCTTCTTCTTCCGTCTCTAAATATATGGTATTAATCATTATATAATAAAAGTGAGGTAATAAATGTATTTAAATATTTTTATGATAATATAAACACCAATATGAACCCTCTATATTATCAAATGGGAATTGAATGCATCACTCATGTGTACATGTGTTTTACAACATCCACGTAGTGACATAAATAATTTTTCAAAATGAAAAATAACATATGGTTATTATCATTTGATTAAATTTTATATATTTTATTTCTGTAATATTTATTATTCTATATATATAATATTATTTTTAAATTCATACCTTCAAATCCATTTGATAATGGTAACATCGATCATTCATACATGTAGACTACCACCTCTAATAAGATATGTCATTAATTTTTTTTAATTATCTCTTTAAATGGATGGTAATAAGGATATATGTTATTAATATATATGTTATTTATTATAAAATAAATATATTTTATTCAAAAAATATATTTATATTTCAATCATTACATCCTTTGAGATGTGAAAATAATAATCATGTGTATGTATAAATTACCATATCTATAAACATTGTAATAGAATTTTCAATATCTATAATTTATGGATTGAACTATTAATATAATTTATATAAATTTAATTTGATACAATACTAATGTGTTTGTGTATTATGGAACCATTATCAATGAGTATGTAAAAAACTATCAAACTGAAATTTTCTAGAATAATGAAAGAATTAACAATTGGAAACAATGATTTTTTGGAAATATTAATAAATGGGTGTTGAAATTGTATTATTGGGACATATATGATATTATAAGAATATAAGTAACTATTTACTAATTTTTAATTCATTTAAATTTATTATATAGTAGGGTAATGTTTTTTGTTATAAGTCAAACCTAATATAATAGATTTTCATTTAACATTTTTTCATATTGGACACATTATATTTTAATGATATTATTTTATATGGAGTGTAACATTTCCATGAATATATATTATGATTATTCCAATTAAAATTATTCGGATATACATATATATAATATCTTTTATCTTTTATGAGTTTTTGACTCAAAAGATTCCAATTTGGTATGGGATTTATGTTGACATCTAATTATTTATCAAAATTATTTCTGATCAAGGATATGACGATGAAATTTTATTTTCTATCTATTATGAATCACAATAATTATTATATACTATATTTATTTATATATATTATATTGTTTCCATTTATTTTCCTATCTTTAAAAACATTGGAGACTAAATGGGTATTGTTATGGAATATCAACAGAATTTCTCTCTTTAGTTGCAAATCATTTTTCTTCAATCTTCTTGTTTTCTATAAAATTTCATCAACAATTTTTTATTATCCATTAATATTTGTTTAAAATAATTTTTTTACATTAATTAATTTTAATAAAAATGGCTCAAAGGAAAATTATGGTTATTTTTTGATTAATAAATGTTTGTTTTTAATAGAAAATGTGAATGGAAGAATTTTTTAATTTAATCACCAAGGACCAAATTTCCCTCAATGAGTAACACTGAATACATTAAATCATCCTTTATAATTTTTAAATTAAATTTTCAAAGAACTTTTAATAATTATTATATGTTAAATTTTATTTTTTTTTATATGTGTTTTGAAAATTAATGTTCTATTTCCCTCATGAAATAATCTAGTGATATTATAAGAGAATTATTTATATAAGATTATATATTTTGATTTCACTTATGAATTAAAGAGATATGATCCACGGTTACCATATTTATTCATTCTATATAATATTATTATTATGATGTAAATATGTTTATGAAACTCATTTACCCTATATGGGTTATATAATAACGAAATAATGAAATGTGTATGATACCAAATTCATTTCAATGGGTAATGATATGAGGGTTTTTTTTCTTTTGTGGTACAAAAACATATTAAATTCGTTAATTTTTTTGCATAAAAAATATTATATATTCCTATAAGGAATTGTGTAATATTATATCATAAAAAGGAGATATATATGGGAACAAAATATTTTATTAATGGATCACCATCCACTATGATAGTCATGGGTGTGAAATTTTACTGAGGATATGATGGAACGGGGAGTAAACCCCATACACTATTATAATATTTTTATTGATATATGACTAAGTAAATTATATTCCATACCAATGTGTGAAAAAAAAATACATCTGTATTATGATATTGTTTCTCTTTAATGGCTCAGGTTCATTGATTCTATTATGATTCTTGTCTCCTAAAATAACATTAATTATGAAATGACTAAATATTATGATCTATATTATAAAGGGTATAGTTTTCAAATTATTATCTCTTGTTCTCATACACTTATTATAATGTTATGATTAATTGATAATTTATAAACCCCTTTTATACATAATTTTTAATAAAATCTCACCCATTCTTAGGATTTATATT
Organism: Viscum album; assembly: GCA_963277665.1. Classification (NCBI taxonomy): domain Eukaryota; kingdom Viridiplantae; phylum Streptophyta; class Magnoliopsida; order Santalales; family Viscaceae; genus Viscum; species Viscum album. The sequence continues at coordinate 1,979,880,079 of OY728142.1, read as the reverse complement.
CACTATATTAGAATTAATGGTTTTAATTATTATATATCTAATAAGGGTGAAAGATAAAGAGATAATAATAGAACGTCATTTATATCAGTTATGAATTATCTTTATTATGTATTCAACATTCCAATGAAACTAGGCACATATTATTCAATCATGAATCATAATAATCTATATTGAATATATATCCAATAATATGTGATATTTATGTTTGAAAAGTTTGGGATTCAATAGTTCATATTAGAAAAAAGTTCAACTACATTTTAAAAACAACATGAAAATTATTTAGTGGGAACCCTTCATGAAAACATATTTATAATACAATGAATTTTCCTATTGTAATTAAATGGTTATGGTTTTCCTAGAAAAACGTCCATATCATACTATGACATTTCCATGTTGTTTTGGAATAGATGCATATAGATGTATTAACACTAAAAAGAGTTGGTCAAGTATATCTCTAACATAATTCAGTGCATAGTGACTCTACCCTTACTATGTACCTATTTTGATGTTCTTATGTTATATTATGGGATAAAATTGATTTTCATTATGATCATTATAAATTTTTTTAATTTATAATGACCTTAAATAACTTTATTTTAACATATGGTTTCATATATTGAAAATAATGATTCATTATTTAGGCATACAAATAATTATTTTTCATGATTTTTTAGTTTTCCATTATGATTAATTATTTTTATATTATTAATATTGGTTTTACTCATTGGATGGATCATAATATAATCATGTTTATTTTCAATGTTATGGAAAATGAAATTAATTTACTAATGAAAACCCAATTTTTACCTATAATAGAAGAAAATATTTTTTTTATGATAACCCAAATTTATGAGGCCACGAATCTGGTAGATGTTCAAAACATGAAATGGATGGAACAAAGATCTATCGATTCCAAAGTGAGGAAATATCTGCTATATTATACAGTTATTGTTATCCAATTTTTATTGAGAAATGGATTAGTACCACTAAAAGGAAATTATTCATTATCCATTTTTCGCAACATGTATGTTTTATATTATAAATATATTTTTTAGGATAAGTTGGTATATGGTAGAATCTGATCTATGAAGATTTTGTAATGTGATGAAATTTACTACATTGATCTTGATGAGTATAGGAGTTTATTTTTCAATAATTTCATTCAACATATTAATAGTCAAAAATGTATAAATAATTAATTGAGCTATAGTATAAGGATTATGAATATTTTATTAACAATGAGGAAAATATTAAAATACTTTTTAGAAACACTTATGTTACTAACATCCATCTATAAATTATTGTAGTTTAATTATTTATGCGATTTAAAACCAATTCTCTAAATTTTAGTAACCATATGGGACATTTCTAACATTGAATAAATAATTTGATATACTATCATGTTTTTTATGGTGGTTAGAGTTACCAATAAATATCATGTGTTTGATATGAAATAAAAAATATATTTCAAACTAAAATATAAAAACAATGGTGGGATGATCATAACAATTATTCCATAATCAATGTGTTGGAGGTAAAAAGGATGAATCTCTATATAGGGGATATTTTTTTTTTATATTTCCTAAAATAATTTCATCGAGAAACTGATTGAACATGTGATTATAAGAGGAAGATATCAAATGATGTAGAAAACACCACATTATGGAAAACCCCAACTACATTATTTAAAATGTAATGTATATTTAAATTATTCAAAATGGTTCTCAAATTTTATTATTATTAGTAATAATTTACATAAAATACCTCTAAATTCCAGAGACAATGGATAATAACATTAAATCATTATTGTTTTTTAGTTTTATGATAACAACATGGTGAAATGTGCACATACCATACACAATTGAACTAATAACATCTTATTTTATTCTAGATAAAAACATTTTATTATATCTTATGATATTGATAAGGGTTTTAAAACTCCACCTCAACAATTATATGTTTAGTTATAACTAAAATAACCTATCGTTAATATGACAACATCTCAATTATATGATTATTATTTAACTAATATTTGTTGTAATCTTCTTCCTTTAAACCATTTTATAATCACTATGGTCAGATTCTATGTCATTTCATGTGTGGAATTGATTTAACCATATAAATCATACATCAATCAATAAGGATGATAATTAGTATTTGATATTTTGAACTAACCTATCATCATCACTCGTTGTTTTGATAAATATAAACTTCAAATGGAAATCACATTCATCATATAAATCTTAATTACAATAAAAAGAGAGTGTTTATCTCTAATTTATAATTATAAAATCATTTTGGGGATATTCTTAATGTGCAATTGATTTTATATGTCTTTCTATGATAATTTCCTACTCTTCCAGTTAATCGAGAAGTTGAGTCTTCAATAGAACACTAATATTATACAACACATATATCATGGTCAACATATAGAATGTCCCTAACTATGTTTCATAAATTAAAGAATCTGCTCCATGAGAATATTGATAGGGGACCAATTTCACAAGTATGTCACCAAGGGGGTACCTATTATTTTTGTTCAGAAGAATAATAGATAAATGTGATTGTGCATTGATTTTTTTGAATATAAAATTGTCACTATCATGAGAAAGTCTCATATACCGTATAATTAAGTACTGTTTGATCAAATATAAAGAGATTAATAATTTTCTAGCATTGGACATTATTTTTAATAAAATAATTTGAAATTATAGATAACTGATATATAAATCATAACATTCCATACAATGAATCAACACAATGAATTTATAGGGATTCTGTTTTGTATTACTAATTAAACTTGAATCTCTATTTATTTATTGAATATTCATTTTAGAGAATAACTTACCTAGTTTCTAGAATAAATTACATACAAAACTCATATATATTCAAAGAGAAATATTCCATTAATATCATTAGATTATTTTTATAAAGACCCTAATGAAGGATAAGATGTATGAAAAAAAATCTATGAATTTTTTCATAAAAGATGCATTTTTGTGTTAAATAATCATAATAAACGATATATATGTGGATATTTCAAAGATATAATTTATTGAATGTTATCCTAAACAAACCAAAATGGATAAGATCCATATTTTTCTTGGTTTAGATTGATATTTTTTATCCTTTCTAGATAATATTTCATTTATTTCATATCCCATGACTATATTATTTTTAAGTGTGGAAGTTTCCTTTCGAAAAAAGAATTTATAAAAAAACTCAAGGAATTAAATATAATGTTAACAAGAAGATATGTTCTTATCTTAACATATAATAGGTAGGTGTTTATAAGATATATAGTGATACATAGATGAAGGTTCTCAGATTTATCCTCTTTAAGACTAATATGTTGATAGCTTATACCTAATGATAATTGATTGTTCATGAGAAACATTACCCATCACAAGATTCTGAGTAGGTTGTGGTAATTTTTCATTAATGATATAGAGTTATATTAATTAATGAGTAATTTGTGTGATATTTATGGATGAAAAGGTTTAATTACATAATCAATCATAAGGAGTTGAACATGTTCCAGAGAAGATGGTTGGACTGGACCCAATAACATGCACACTTAATCCATTTCCAAGATGGAAAATCGAATACGGTTCCAATTTCCTTGATTTGTAATTATAATTCAATATTATCTTTGATTAGGATAAAAATGATTTCATATTTATCTATTTTCAATGGATGGGTCCTGAAATATTAAGGAATGGTGGAAAACATCTCATTCTCAAAACTGTTTTCAACTGTATATCATATTAAATATTAAAATTTCACAAATGAATATGATGAAATAAAAATGAGTCAAAAAATATTCTTAAATTTTACTTTTATTATGAATGTTATAGTTTTGTAAAATAATTTATTCCATGTGAATTCCAAATATGAATAATGAGTAATTGGATGATTCTCAAATTTCGTCGTTTATAATTTATATTGAATATATGATTATTCATATAGATATGAAATAGAATATCTGATTGGAAAACATGATGAAATTAATTTTAGAGTATGTATCATGGTGTTTGGTATATCATCAAGTTGTGACTAGGAGATTGGTGTTAAATGGGAGGTATCAAAAAATCCCATAGTATAATGGAAATAGGAGAACAAAACCATGTATTTTCTAATTGGACTCCACAACATGTCTACGAGACATTATTTTATTATGGTGTTAGTCGATCTCCTTATGATTACTACACAATTAATTTATATAATTTAATATTTTTATCTTTAAATTTTTGTTATCATATACATCACGAAAGTTGTAAGGTTACATATAACACCAAATTATTTTATGTATAATTAGTCTTTCAGGTTTACCTCCTTGTTTTATATAAGTATTCATAATGATATTGATTCATATACATTTTTTTATTATTCCTTATCACTAAAAAATAATTTTATATCTGAGAGAACTATGCAATCCTAATAAGATATATTGATGACCTAGTCTATTGATTTCATATTTTTTGGGATGTGACCTTACTTTGTTCAAATTTTTCAAAAAACAGTAATATTCAATCAATTCTTTAGATGGATCCTCATGAATCCCTATATTGAAAGAATTTTATAACTCCCAACATTATTGGATAAAGATATATAGATAAAGCTATTAGGACCTGAACTTGTATAAGAAATGGAATAGAGGGGTATATCCATTCATCAATACATTGAGGAACCTCATATTTGGTAGAAACGTTATACTAAAAATCATCATCATAATATTAAATAAGATAATAGTGGGAAGGTATTAATATAAATAAATATATTGATAAATATTATGAGTTTCATAAATAATGGAATTATGTGCCCATGGTATATTGTCACCCTTTATATTCTCAGTTATTTAGTGATGGGGTCAAAGGGATCGACGCTTCCTCAAATGATCTCCCAATTTCATAACGTATTCCATGTAACTAAACTGAGAAATGAAAAATATTATTATTTATGTGTATGGATATTAGAGGTTATACCAATGGATCATGATCATTTTAATGAAAAACTATCGGTAGAAATATTGGATCGTGGTTATAAATTTCTAAAGAACAAAATTACTGTCATAGATAATGTTCTCTAGAGGAAGAAAAAATCTATATGATGATACATTGGGAATCCCAGAAATGCTGAATCAATTATATACTAATATATTAATAATAGTTATTAAATTATTAATGAATAATTCCTTTTATGTTCTATAGAAATAAATACCCTGTGATTTTATAATATATATTTTTTAATAAATAATATTTCTTCGATAAATTTTGATAAATAGAATTCATGGTATAAATTAACCATAATATAATATAATATAATAATATATTTATTATATTTATTTTACATATAGGTATAAAAAATTAAAATAAATATGTATTTATAATTTAGATAGAGAAAACATATTTTTCTTTGTAGTCGTTATTTAAAAAAAATACTTTTCCCTTCAAATTATTTATTAATCATTTTTTACAAAATAGAGAATAATTAAATTTTTTCCACTGTTAGAAAATATATTTTACCAAATGATATAAAAATTTTAAATTATCTTATACAAAAAATCTTACATTGAAATTTTTGAAATTTTCTAAAAATATTTAATTTTCATTATCTTTAAAAATATAATGATTTAAATTATTTTTGACACTATTTTAATTCATATAAAATGTACTATTTGTGAATGGATTTAAAATTGATACTATTTTATTTTATTTATTATAAATAAAATTATCTTATGTATAATTAAATGTATTTTTTTAAAAAAATAGTTCATACAAACGAAAACATTTTTTCATGAAAATGGGTTTTTATCTCTATTATCGAGTATCATTTCCAATGAATATTTACATATGGAAGAGGTTAAATTTCAAAATTTTGTATCCATTTCTATAATAACCATCTCTATCTTTTTTTATGTATTTTTCAATTTTTTGTCAGAATTTAATGTAAGAAATATAAAAACATATCATCATGATTCTGGTTAAACCTAATTTACTAGGGGTTAAACCAAGAGAAATGTGTGTATTTTAAAATTAAGTATATATTAATCGTCTTTTTAGACATATTTTCAACCAATAATACCCCACCATAAAATATCTCTTCATAAGGATGAATTTTCCCAGAGAATTGTTTTATTATATTCTAATATTATCATAAATTCCATGTGTTTCCAGTACCCAACTTATAAATGGAAACCCCTATAATCCCATTACTAAACAACATTGAGTCTTATATATCAATAAAAAGATACCCAAAATGCTTATGAAGTTCCATATACATTAATTTGAGGTTATTTTCTTCATAAAATACCCTTCCAAAGGTCCTTATGAAATGATCTAATGGGGGCCAACTAAAGGAGATGTGATTGTGTTAACCGATATCCATCAATTTATTTCATCATATAACTCACCTAAATAAATGGTATTCCTAATAAATAATTATAATAGTATGTATATATATTTAAATTCTATTAAGATTATATAAACTCTAAATTACATTCCTTTATTATATCAAATGGGATGTGAATATATCTCTTGTGTGATCATGTGGTTTACAAACTACATATATATTGATAGATATTTATCATTCACTGCCATTCATGGACGGGAATTATGATGAGTTTAATTGACATATATGATATTTATGAAATCATTATTCTTTTATAATTATAATTTAATCTTTAACTTATTACCTTATGTTCCGTTGGAAATAATAGTGCCCCTCTTGTGTTTACTTATACTTTTACCTCCACAAAGTGATGTGATTAATATTATCATTTCCCTATTAAATAGGGTTTATTAGTGATAAATCAAATGAATATTTATTATATATGTGGTATAATAATAATAATAATTTAATTTAATGTTTAAATTTCTTTTTTTATAAGAATTAATGATAAAGAAAAATTAATGTGTATATAGGGCTTACCATGTCTATGAATGATGTATTTATTTTTCAACATCTATCCTTTGGGATGTCTATAGAAATATATATATCCAATTTATATGATATTTTTATCATTAATAATGTTATATATTCCACATAAACATAATCAATGTAAAATTAAAAGTTATAAACAACTGATATTCTAATGAAAATGGAAAAAATAACATTCCAATATAGTGATTTAAATAAGGAATCATTCTAAAATCTGTGATGATATATTATAATTTGATCGAAATATAATATTATAAGAATGTTATTGGATTTATTATACAATAATAAAAAATTTATTTTTATTATAATGGATATTAAATTTCATTTAATCATATTAATTTTAATGCAATTGAATTTTTTCTCACTTTTATTTCTGTAAGCCATATGTCCTATTCATAAATTTGTTCTTTTATGTGGTTAAAATTATAAACAAAAATATATTTTATGATTATTATAATTGAAATTATTGGTATTTAAATATCCATTCATGTTTCGCCCTTCCATGAGGTTATGATTTGTAATTTTCAAAAGTGGTATGGGGTTTTTGGTAAAATCACATTTTTTATCAGGGTTAGAAATGAAAATTTGTTTTATTTAGAAATTTTATAATCACACACTCATGAATCCATTAAATTTTATTCCTCATTGTTAATTTATAGGTTGTATATTCTTTCCATTCATTCTATTATCCTTAAGAATAATATATAGAAAAATAAGGAACTGAGGAAAATTTAAATAGTTCTACTATTTGGTAAAATATACTTATAATTCTATATCAATTATTTCCCCAAAATGTTTTCAGGATTGTTTTTTATTTATATATTATTTTTATATAAATTTTTACCCATGTTTTTTTATTTTTAAAAAAATGTTTCAAATGAATATTCTTATTTTTTTGAACAAGGTACAACTTACTTTTTATCATACATATAAGAGGAGCACTTTTTTATCATTCTCAGAATGAATGGAATTTCCCATCAACATGAGAAATAAATTTCCTTAATATTATATTATAATCCTATATGGTTCTTTTCAAACATAAAATTTTCTCTATTAAATTGTATGTTTTTGGATTCAAAATTAAAGATGGTATTTTATTCAAAAATAATCGAATGATTGTTTTAAGGAATCATTCATCTTGGATGACATAATTTAATATTACCTAATGTTGACAGGGATATAATCAAATTTTACAATACTTATCCATTAGCTTGATTGTTTTTAATTATAATAAAATGGTGTTAATTGAACCCATTTATTTTCTATAGGTTATGAAAATATAAAATGAATAAATATTTATGAATCACATTTCAATTCCATGGTTTATGATATTAAAAATGTTTCATGATCATATAAAATACATTTTTTTATTAAAATTATGTGAATGGTGGTTATTTAATTTCATATCCCTCCAATTCATTGGTTAGTGACGAATAACTCATAAGGAAAAAGAACTGGAATATAGAGTCAACCAAGTTCAGGAAGGGACTCTATCCATTATTATTTTCCTGCATGTGAAACATAACCATGGATATGATGGAATGGTGAGTGAACCTAATACAAATTAATAGGCATGTCACTGAGCCTTGACTCATGAACTAAATTTCCATTCTTATGTGTGTTCCACAATAATATATCTTATAAAAATGTTATACATTCATGACTCGTGTTATTTGATTCCGTTATATTTCATGGATTATGGACAACCATGATTTATGGAATGAATAATTGTTATGATCTATGATATTTAGTTTATGGTTTTCAAATATTATACTCATGTACTCAAACCCATATTCTCTTATGAAGTTGAAGATATAATTGATTTAAAAATTATTTACCCATATTTATCATCAGAGATCCCCCTTTCCTATTTTTGAATTTCCCATGTAAGAACGAATTTAATAATGCATGATATTTATAAGAATGGTTCATGTTATGATAAAATTATTTGGATATGATGTATATTTTTATGTAAATGTTGGTAATGTATATATGAATTGGAAGACATCCCTATTAAATGATGCTTGTTTGGATCATATTATTATTTATTGAATATTAATATATTAAGATATGGTATTTTTGTATGATATTTATTGTTAATTATACACAATTATGTTTTCATTCTTTTTTATTGACTCTAGATAATTATACAACCAATATTCCCTTCATTAACACCATAGGTTGATCAATTATTTTGGGTGTTTATACATGTACTTTTTTCCTTTATAATATTAAATTAATTTTTATAATACATTTTGTGTATTTCCTTAAATAAATATAAAATTTAATAATAAACTCCCCCCATCTGCTCCTTAAAAATAAAATCAAATCTAAGGAACATTCCTGTTATACTTTATCATCTAAATTCAAAGCCTCACCGATTCAAAATTATCATTAAATATATTTCTCCAAGTGAAAAAGGTAGAAAAATGACCTTTTTCAATAGTTGTCTAATACACCCTGATGTGTTATACATTAGTCCAATACTCGAATAAATAGGAATCCTAATAGTTTCTATCATTGCATAATGTTTCATAATAGATAGATCATGGCCAATTCATACATAATCCATAGTAGTTAATCTTATCTATATTGACCATTCATGGTTGGAATATTATTTCTCTTACCATGATTTTATTGAATGATCAAACATATTGAGGTATTTACATTGATATTTTGGGTTGTTATATATTTTGAGATGAGGCTTCATGAAGATATCTAGAGCAACATATGATATTACATCTTGGAAGAAGTGCATTTATGTGTTGAATAGGGTGTTTAACCATGTGTTTTTGGATAAAAGGTGGTATCACTGATGTTTTATGTTATATAACATCACTATGGTAGTATTTTCATGGAGTTTATGTTATAAATATTCCTAATTATTACATTTTTATGAGATTTATCAATTTGTTCCATTTTATATCTTACTGATGTTGTCCCTTGTGGATGAAAAAATGAAATATTTCAGTTTTTATACTAATTTACCTTGTTGTGATGTATTGTAATAAATAGTTTATATTGTTGTTCTAATAATTGTTTTGTTGCCTCATGTTGTTTATAATGTTTCACTATGTTTTCATTCAAATTATTTTTAAAAAATTTCATAATTTTGCCTCAGTGTCACAAAAATGGTCATATTCCCATGTGTCTTCCTTAGTCATATCTGATTTAGTATCTTTTTGAGACTTATAAAAAATGGGATATATGACATGAACTCCATGAATGGATTGGTTGTACACTATTTTTTCATAGTTTATACCCCATATGATGTGTCTTTATTTTATTAATTAATGGTTATAAATTTAGGAACCTATGTAAATTCTATTCAAAAATAATTCTTTCCCACAAAAATAAAATTGCAATGTTACCTTATTATATTTTCTTTTAGTGCATCTATTTTGTCGCTAATCAAAATTTTGGGGATACTTATCATTGTTCATATATGTTATTTACTATCACTATACATGAATTGGACTCTTTTACTATCTATTTGTTTCCATTCTAGTCCATATAGATTATTGAATAACCAATTTAGGCATGGGATTATGCGATCCTCTCATTTTAATTTATAGAAATCTTTTGAATTAACATTCTATTTATTCCATTTGTAAAATATTATAGTTTTTACTAGTAACTATTATGGGATAGACTATAAAAAAGTGATGTTAAAGGGTTAATAAAAAGTGATTATTGTTTTTCTATTAGTTCTTATGTGGGTGGTTTATAATTTTCATTTAAACTAGTTGTTTTTTTATATGGATGATTTTCCATAATGTTGTTAGAATACATTATTAACCCTTTAAAAATTGTAATCATGTAATGATATAAATAAAAAATTATATTTAAAACTTGGTTAATGGTAACGATGCTTTGATGACTACTAATAAATTATTATAAAAGATTGATTAAAAAACATTCCTCAGTGTGACTTTTTTAATCTAATTAGGATTTTGACTCATATTTATATGATAATATGGTAAAATGATGTGTTATTCATGGATAAATATGAAAATACTCTTTATGTTTTTTACACATTAATAATGAAATTATAAATGTAATGGGGGTAATGATTTTTTATGTGGAATGAATTCTTTTTTTGTAAAATATTTGGATGTTGAATACTTTTTCTAATAGAGCAATGATGTGGTTGTTGGAGTCAGGAGAATGATGTGGAATTTGGTTGAAGTGTTTTTAGTATTATTGATTTAGAGAATTTGGGGTCTGATTATATGAAATTACTGTGGTTGTGTGTGTGATGTAGAATTACATAATGGAGTCCCAATGGAATGTATCTGATTAGTTAAAATGTTCATGATTATTTGTTGGATATAGATGAACGATGTCATTAGTAAACTGGTATGGTATATAATTTAATATAATTTGTAGACAAGGAATGATTAATAGTTATTATGGGATGTAATATAATATGAAATTAATATTACCAAATATATGTGGTGAAATTAATGTTTTTGTATTGAACACAATTAATATAAGAAATTATGAACATATATTAGTTGGAAAGGTAGAAAATTATAGTAATAACTATGTACTTCAAACTAAATCACAAATAAAGAATTATTAAGTGTAATACTTTCCTATAGGATGGGATTAGTTATTATTAAATTTATGGGTGTAAGAGATTGATAAAGATTTCATAGACACATGGTTGTGATTGGTGAGGAAGGGATTTTTGTTTGAAACATGTTGGGTTGGATTGTGGGGGATTATGTGTATTATCATTTTGTTTATTTTTTCATGTGCCGCATTAAAAATTTTAAAAAAATCTTCTATTAACAAATTTTTAGTGTTTTGATTATTTTTTCAAATATATACTTTGTAGTTAAAATAATTTTTTTCTACCCTCGATTCCACAATAACCCTTTCTATGTGGTATTCAATTGATTTCTAGAGGATGATAACATTATTGTCTTTATAATGATGAAATTATTATTTGGTATATGTAGATGGGATCATTAATGGTATGGGGGAACACTATTGGCCACCTTCTTGTCTATTGAAAAATAATATAAATAATATAATATGAATTATTGAGATATGGTAGTGTGGTATATATAGGTGATTATTGATTCCATTGGTCGAACCAATGCCACCATTAGATATTAGTAACCAAAATTGTTTTTGATATGTAATGTTTTTTTTAATAACATCCAATATGATTTTATATATATATCTATGGGATTCAAATATAGAATATTTTACATTTTGTGTGTGAGACTGTAAAAGACACAGGGAATTCATTGTGGGGAAGCATTTTTTGATATGCTTTTGTCACGACCCGTCCTCGTGGCCCATACCGTGAGTACCCCAAGCCCTCCTTCCATAGTCCAGGGGCTCGCGACTAGAACCAAAGGCGTAAATCCCGATATGAAGGGAAGACATTGCCTTTATGAAACGTAAACACACACACACACACAGAGAACAAGAGGAAGCAAACACTAAGTAAAGCAGTAACAGGTATGCTGAAAGTACAAGGGGCCGGAAATACACACCCAATAGAAAGGTACAACTACAACAGAAAGAAATTACAACTGAAAAGACAAATAGCTTAAAGGTAAAGCAGCTCATGGATCATCCTTCAGGTTCCTACCTGAAGGGTAGGTACAGATGTCCTCCTCAGCACTCCATGTCTGTCTGTCTCCTCCGGGTACCAACTCATCATGAGATCCACCATCGGGTACCATCCTGCTCTACATGTTTCAACCACGACCAGTGTTGTCTGTCATCTGCATATATTACAATGAGGTGTGGGCATTTCCCATGTATGGGTGAGTATAATGATACTTAGTAGGGACCCCTGAGATCTGCAAGGTCTCACTGAAACCAACAAGGATAATCCACAAAGAAAGATCTCAATAGATAACCTTTACTTAGGTATATGCCCATACATATACCTAAGTTATCAAGTAACCCATCTCAATCATGAGGTAAACATGAAGGTCAATAACTCAGCTCAAACCATGATTTTTATTATTGAAACCACAACTGCTGGAGAGATCCTTCCTTGTCGAGTATAGTGATCTTGTCGCGACTCCGAGGCGTTGCTCACTAACCTTAGACTGCTTAGGTACTCCTCCTGTTGAGTACTGCGGGTCTGCTGCCAGCTATCAGATGCTCCGTCCGCTGTGGGCATGCCTCCAAATAAGGGGCACTCCGTCCACTGGGCTAATCGAATCACTCCGAGTCGAATCGGTCAAGCAGTCGTCAGGTCTGCAGCTATTAGGTCTCTGAACTCTGTATGATCGTCTACGGGAGGGTCCACTCCATGAGCTACTGGTCGATACTTCTAAGTGCCACGTAATCTGACAAGGAAGTATCTAAAAGGACCACCTCATTATATGGGTCTCAACGAAATAGACGGCGCATCAATCGGACGCCCGGTCTGTGAGTTATTAGCATTTCCGTTCTAGGGGCCCGATTGGTTTCTAATGTAAACCAACCCAACCAACTCCAACTGTGTCCAAACATTAAGTGGATTATTCCAAAAGAACCGTCTCATCAAGTGGAATCCAATGTAGTCGACGAAACATTAATCGGATGTCCGGTCCACAAGTTATAAGTGTTTCCGCTCCGAGGGCCCGGTTGGTTTCGAGTTCGAACCAACCCGAACGTACAAAAACTTTTCCAAAACCTTGAGTGTAATATACCAAAAAGACCATCTCAATCCAAGGAATCATAAGCAAATGAAGGTGTGTTGATCGGAGGTCCGTAGCTCATGATATATCGGTTTAACTGAAAACGGACCGAAAATATGGGGGTATGGGCCCAGTCCGACTCGACCCAACAACCCCTGGGTCTGCCCGAACCGGGTTGACCCAACTCAAGTCTGAGTCCGGCCTGGTTGGCGCGGCCTGGCCTGGTGGCGGGGCCTGGCCCAGCTCGGTGCGGCACGGCCCTCGGCCAGGCGTTATGCAGAGCGGGGGAGGCGCAACCTCCTCGCTGATTGACACCGGTGGCGCCAGCTGGCTCCGCCCCTGCGCGTCTCGGATTCCACGTGGCGGTGGGATCTTCCTCATCACCGCCACGGCTGTTGTGGCGACTGGTCTTCTCTGGCAGTCGTCTAGCCGTCGATCGCCGCCTCCAGTCTTTGGTGGTCCGATTCACCCACATTCTGCACCTCCGGCTCTCCCGGGACTTGTTCTTCACTAGGACGGCTTCAAATCCCTGATGAGGCCTCATTTTACATCATTCGTCATCATGCACACAAAAGAACAACCAACAAAGGGTCCATGCTTGTTCGTTAGCCCGTGCCCTCCGCGTTAGAGGCTCAAACCATAAATTCAACGACGAATGACGGGTATAAAACAACAAAAATCCCCTACCTCGAAAATTTACATCGCACGTCAGGCATCGCAAAGGATGGAATCACAGGGAAAGGATTCGTAACTGACATCGGAGTGCACTCGAGGAGGAATCAGTATAACCTCTCTAGTTGCGGAGAAGAGAATGGGTGGCGCATCATCATTCTTCACGGAATCGGCGTTCATTGTCAAATAAATCATCATTCTTCATGGAACCGGCATGTTCTTCAAAAACCCAAGAGCTCCCCCAATCCTCCTTAGCACAACGAAACCCTCCTCTCGTAAAATAATATGCTCCTCCTATTATTTTTTTAAACATGCAATAACTTTCAAGATTCAAATCACCTCATTAATTAAATGCCTTGGACATTAATTAAAGGGAGGGAGAGGAAAGATCTGCATTAATTAAATGTGTTGGTATTTAAATAAATAGATGGAGAGGAAAGATACTCATTAATTTGAGGGGTTTTCATGGATAAATGGAGTGAGGGAGGTGGAGAGATTGAAAATTTATGGGGGGTTTCCAATTTAATAAGGGGTTTAAGGAGTTTAGAGGAAAATAAATGGTTGGGGCTCATGTGGGTCCCACGTCTCTAACATCCACACTTGGGTAGTTAGCTGGCTGTGGGTCCCACCCTTAACTACCCATGGGAGGAATTAACCTCCATAGATACATAAAATTGTTCTTACAATTTTATTTATCTCTTTTTTTATTTGAACCACAAATTATAACATCAAACCCGCATAAAACGCGACTGTAGTAAATGTCCCCATAAGAAATTGTCGGCGCTGCGAGTTCATCGGTGCCCATGGATTCTAATTACAAGAACTGATTCAAAAGATAGAAAAACCCACTCGTTCGTTCACTGAACGTACCCAAGCTAAAATTTTTAAATTGATTTCGGGCACACCGGGCCACAGAATCAAGTGTCGTCAGAAGCCACAGACTCGTAAAATTCCATAGTATTTAAGAAAAATATTTCCGTGAAATTTCCTGGTCTTTACATTACTCCCACCTCAGGTATTGACATCCCCGTAAATCTACAACATAAACTAGGGGAACAAATAAGGTTACTAAGTACACATCTTAGCCTCCCGCTCCCATCTGCTCTCATGGAGGTTCCTGTGCTGCCAACGAATGTGAAACCGAGGGATCGACCATCCATGTAGGACCCATACTTGTCGATCCTTGATCTCCACCAGGACCTTCACAAAAGTCTCCCCGTCATCGGAGTCCAGTTCCCCATGATCAATGATATGCGTTGGGTCATGCACGTATCTCCTCAACTGAGATACGTGGAAGACGTTATGCACTCGGTGCAACTAAGGTGGAAGGGCCAGATGAAACATGGAGATAACTTACCACCCCGACCAAATATCCATAGACCCTATGGAGGTGAGACCCGTAAGAAGACTTGGTCGTCACCCTCGAACTCTAGTGGTCTCATCTCCTATCATCATAGGACTTCTGTCTGCTCTGTGCAGTCTTCATCTGCTCTTGGATGATCTGCACCTTCTTATTCATTGCATGAACCATCTTTGTTTATACATGTACTGACTCCATCACTATCCATAAAGGATATCTGAAATGCGGCCAGTTCCTATCTTGCCACTCCTAATAGCTGAATGTCTAATCTTTTACTAATAGCATCTGCTAAAACATTCCCCTCCCCTGAAGTATAAACTATCTCAAAGTCATATTCCTGGAGGAAATGAAGCCATCGCTGTTGTCTCAGGTTCAGGTATTTCTTTGAGAATATGCACCTGAGAGTGTTGACATAAGAATAAACTGTAAACTATTCGCTTAATGAACAATGGGTGAGACTAGCCAATTGTAAGAACTCTTCTCCATCCTTCTTCTTCTATGTTCCACAAGAGCTCTTGAGATTTCTCTTTTGCCGAAAAGATAAATCCGGTCTCATACCCTATATGAACCATCTTCTTTGCCTAATACAGTCAATCCTAACATGAACGGTATTATTCATGTCTTGAATGATGTTGTAAGGCCTCAACTCTACTACTAAGAGATCCAACCATCACTCTCTCCTCCAAGGGTTGAGTCACACTATCGGCATCAGTGCGTGGTTACTGGGTCTCCTCCAGTAGGAATCTCACAAGTGATGGTCAAGTCAACAGCTTTAACCAGAACCTCTTAGTATCAACCATACAAAAAGGCTGGAAAAGTAAACATCACAAAGATAAGTGTCTTTTATTACTGCATCTCAAATTAGAAAGACACATAACAACCACAAATAAAAAAAAGTAAGATAGAAGCACCAAGAACAAAGGACTCCATGCCTGGAACTACTCTCTCTCTTGCCCACCTGCTTCCAGAGCTCCATAGTCATAAGGTTCAGCTGCCTGAAGCTGTGCTCTCCCATGTCCACCTATTCTCTGTGGTTGGGGTGGTCCTCCTGGTGGTGGTGGTGGCAACACCTCGAAGCATCTTCCACCACTAGATTCATGGATAGCTCATCTACCACAGTCTCCTGATCCTTGCAGTTCACCTTGATAGAAACTTTGCCTCTGCCAGGGAGGTCCTTCATCTATATACTGATCATCTATACAACGGGTCAGACAGTCACGTGAAATGTGCCCAAGCCCGCTGCAGAAGTAAAAAATGCCCACTCCTGGCACGACTGGCCCTGAATCCACTCTGGTTTCCCCGCACAACTAAACCTGAGTTTTGCAGTTGGGCATCGGTGGGTCTGGTCCTCTTGGACCCCTGTTTCGTCTGTCTACTGCCATCTGTAGAAGACTCCACTGCAAGTCGACTAGTGGTGGGTCCCTCTACTGGAGACTGCTCAGAAAGGAAACTCTCCACTAGAATGTCTCGCTCCAACACTCCCGTATGACTCAGAATGTTGTGAGAAACAAATGAAGCTCTAATTTCTCGCCTGAGCCCCTACTCAAAGGTTCGGTCCCTAATGAACGGGCCCCGTACCATATCTGTTGGGTAGTGCAAGAGGTCTGTGAACCTTGCTGAGTACTATGCTACTATCTTGCTACCCAGCTGCAGATGTAGTAGCTCTGGTATATGCACCGATAGAAGGGTGGCTGGTACAAACTCCGCCCAGAACAGGCTCTCGATGCTTACCCAAGGAAATGTCACCTCATCGTGGACCTGAAGCATCAGGATCCACCATCTGCCTGCTGCTGCCTGAAGGAGGCTAGCAGGAAGGATCACCATGAAGTCAGTTGGTGTCCCTACCATTCTAAATACTCTTTCCATAGCCTCCAGCCTATCCTAAGCTGCCTTTGGGACCGTCTCTCCCCAAAACCTGGGTGGCCTCTGGAACTGGAACTCGTGCAGCGCGCCCAAGCGGCGTGCATCTCCTGCTGCTGGGGCTGGTGGCATCGGTGGACCAATGGGTGATAGTACCACTGGTGCCTCCACTAGTTCCTCAACTCGATGAAGGACCTGTACTGAGGCCTCGTCACTCTGTGGGCTGTCAGTACATACAAATCTCGGGGTTCTAGTTAGTCGTCCACAGGGAGGCATCCTGAAAGAAATAGATGTGACATGGTCAAGGTCTATACCTGGTGAGCTAACCTAGTTTGAGCTGACTTAAAGGAAACTTTTGAAAACACACACTAAATAAGTGTTTTTGTTCACTGAGTCAGAAATCAAAATTCAAGGTCCTGGTGTATGGATACGTCTGCAACTCGCACAAATATTGGACTCCCTAAACTGAAAACCACACTTAGTACACATAACACTATTGCTTCACAGAAAGAAAATATCATAGTTCTATGTTTTGTGGTAGAACCAACTCCTTTGATACCAATTTGTCAGGACCCGTCCTCGGGTCCCATGCCGTGACTACCCCAAGCCCGCCTTCCATAGGCCAGGGGTTGGCGACTAGCACCAAAGTCGTAAATCCCGATATAAAGGGAAGGCATTTCCTTTATGAAACGTAAACACACACACAATCATAGAAAAAGCAGAAAAAAACACTAAGTAAAGAAGTAATCGGTACGATGAAAGTACAAGGGGCCAGAAATACAATCCCAATAGAAACGTACAGCTACAACAGAAAGAAAGTAAAACTGAAAAGACAAACAGCTAAAAAGTGAAGTAGCTCCTGGATCATCCTCCAGGTTCCTACCTGAAGGGCAGGTATAGATGTCCTCCTCGACACTTCACATCTATAAATCTCCTCTAGGTACCGACTTGTCGTGAGATCCACCACCGGGTACCATCTAGCTCTACAAGCTTCAACCACGACCAGTGATGTTCGTTGTCTGCAACCAACACAACGAGGTGCGGGTATAGCCCGTGCAGGGATGAGTATAATGATTCTCATCAGGGACCCCAAGAACCTCAAGGTCTCACTAAAAACAACAAGGATAATACACAAATAATGATCTCAATATATAACCTTTACTTAGTTTTATGCCCATACATATACATAAGTTATCAAGTAACCCATCTCAATCATGAGGTAAACACGAAGGTCATTGAATCAGATCAAACCAGGATTTTCATTATCAAAACTACAACTGCTGGAGAGCTCATCCTCTATCGAGTACAGTGATCCTGTCGTGACTCCGAGGCACTGCTCACTAACCATAGACTGCTTAGGTACTCCTCCTGTCGAGTATCGCGGGTCTGCTACCAAATACAGGGTGCTCCATCCACTGTGGGTCTACCACCAAATAAAGAGTGCTCCCCCTAATAACCTACAGAGGTACTCCTCTTGTCAAGTACCATGGGTATACTGCCCACTACCAAGCACTCCGTCCACTGTGGGTCTGCTTCCAAATATCGGGCGCTCCATCCACTGGGCTAATCGAATCACTCTGAGTCGAATCGGTCAACCAGTCATCAGGTCTACAACTACTAGGTCTCTGCACACTTTACGCTCGTCTCTTGGAGTGTCTGCTCCACGAGCTACTGGTCGATACTTACAAGTGTCGTGTAATATCATGTGGAATTATCTCAAAGGTCCGCGTCGTCATAGGGGTCTCAACAAAATAGACGGCGCGTCAATCGAACACTCGGTCTGTGAGTTATTAGCATTTCTGTTCCAGGGGCCTGGATGATTTCTAAGCTAAACCAACATGACCATACTACAACTACATCCAAATATCAAGTGGATTATGCCAAAAGAACCATCTCATCAAGAGGAATCCAATGTAGTTGACGACACATCAATCAGAGGTCCGGTCCACAAGTTATAAGTGTTTCCACTCCGAGGGACCGGTTGGTTTTGAGTTCAAACCAACTCAGCCGTACCCAAACATCGACAAAAACATGAGTGTAATATACTGAAATGGCCTCTTTGATCCAATGAATCCAACGTAACTGACTGTGCATCGATCAAAGGTTAGTAGATCATGATATGTTCGTTTAACCGAAACGGTCCGAAAATAGGGGGTCTGGGCCCGGTCCGACCCGGCCCAACACCCCTTGGGTTGGCCTGAATCGGGTCGACCCAACTCGGGTCTGGGTCTAGCCCGGTTGGGCGCGGCTCGGCCCACAGCCGTCCATGGCTCAGCCAGCCTGGCCGATCATTACGCGGAGCTGGGGAGGCACAGCCTCCCCGCTGATTGACACCGGCGGCGCCAGCTGGCGCCGCCCCCCGGGCGTCCCGGATCCAGCGCAGCCGTGGGATCCTCCACGTTGTCGCCACGGTAGTTGACGAGGCGGGTCTTCTCTGATGGCATTCTGGGGTGTCGCCGCCTCCAGGTGGTCATCCGGCCACTGGCTGCCGCCACCGGTCGCCGGTGCCGCCGCGCCGGCAGTGTCTTCCGTGGACCACCGGACGCACTCCGGTGGTTCGATTCTCCCACCGTCTGCACCTACAGCTCTCCCGGGACCTGTTCTTCAACACGACAGCTTCAAATCACCAATTCGGCCCCGTTTTACATCGCTCGTCATCCGACACACAAACGAACAACCAATGGAGGGTCTAGGCTTGTTTGTTAGCCTGTGTCATCCGTGTTAGAGGCTCAATCCATAAATTCAACGATTAAAGACGGTTATAAAACAACAAAAATCTCCTACCTTGAAAATTTATGTTGCACGTCGGGTGTCGTGGAAGACGGCATCGTGGGGAAAGGATTCATAGGCGACATAAGAGTGCGCCCGAGGAGGAAGCAGCGTCCCCTCTCTTGTCGCGGAGAATAGAATGGTTGGCACATCGTCGTTCTTCATGGAACCGGCGTTCTTCATCGAAGAAATCGTCATTCATCGAGGAACCGGTGTGTTCTTCAAAAACCCATGTTCTCTTCCAATCCTCCTTATCACAAATAAACCTTCCTCTCATAAAATAATCGGCTCCCCATATTATTTTATTACACATGAAATAACATTCATGATTCATGTCACCTCATTAATTAAATGATTTGGAAATTAATTAAAGGGAGGGAGAGGAAATATCTTCATTTATTAAATGTGGTGGAATTTAATTAAAGAGAGGTTGGGGAAAGATCCTCAACAATTTGAGGGGTTTTTAGGGATTAATGGAGTGAGGAAGGTGGAGAGATTGGCAATTAAATGGGGTTTCCAATTTAATGAGGGGGTTTAAAGAGTTTAGAGGAAAATAAATGGTTGGGGCTCGTGTGGGCCCCAACTCTCTAACATCCACACTTGGGTAGTTAGGTGGATGTGGGTCCCACCCTTAACTACCCATCGGAGGAATTAACCTCTTTAGATACAGAAAATTGTTCTTACAATTTTATTTATCTCTTTTTTTACTTAAACCACAAATTATAACATCAAACCCGTATAAAATACCACTGCAGTAAATGTCCCCTTAAGCAATTACTGGTGTTGTGAGTTCATCGGTGCCCTCATATTTTAATTCTGATCTCCAGTTCAAAAGATATAAAAACACGCTCATTTGTTCACTTAATATACCCAAGCTAAAATTTGTAAATTGATTCCGAGCTCACTAGGCCTCGGAATCATGTGCCGTCAGAAGCCACAGACTCATAAAATTCCAAAGTATTTAAGAAAAAAATTTCCTAGAAATTTTTGAGTCTTTAAAGATTTGATATTATTTTATTATTCTTAGATGGGGAATTTATTTAGTTAACCTTGGTGGCACTGGTTGATAGTTTATGTGATAATATCTAGTTAGGTTATCTTTTTATCCATTGATATGTTTTTTCTTCTTACACATTTTTATGAGTGTTCTAGTGGAGGATCAGATAGAGTACACAATGTACGGGTAACCTTATATATTTAGTTGTAGGGTTTTATGGTGTTTCCGGACGTAGAGTAAGGAAAAATTAGTGTATACCAAGGATTTATGATTGGATCTCCGTTATATGAGTTATTTTTCAAATTTTTCATATGGGGATAGTATATTATTTTTCATTATTCTTGAATTTTGGTATTATTTTTTGTATTTTTTAATTTTATACCATCATGTGTCTAGGTATAATTCTTTTTTATGTTCATATTTTATGTTAGGTTAATGCATCATATGTTCATGATAGATACATTAGGTGGTTGTTTTTATTCTAGAGGAGACTATATGAGGGCCATGGGGTTCACTTTTATCATTGTTGATTGCCCATTATGGTGTTATTACTGGGAAGGGATCATAATAAATTCCAATTGTTAGGTTATAATAATACAATGTACCACATGAATGGTGTTAACTGTATCTTTTTTATAATCTTCCAAATTTATAGAGTTTGGATTTATTTATTATTTTTGAATATATTGAAATTTTTCTTCTATTTGTAAAATATGTATTTAATAAATAGATGGAAATAACATAGAAATTTATAGTTGTTCGAGGCACAATGATCCCTTAATCAACTCTACCAAATAACTCTATGTGATCTTGGAAAATTTCACTAGTAGGGTCCTCTTCCCACATGACTGAAAATCCACAACTATGTGCACAAAAAAGAAACCTATACAAAAATGACAAATATAGGCTTCTTGTTCTTTAATAATGAACTGATTATAAACATAATAGATTGAGAACATGAAACTCCACCAAAATTGAGTACAAGAAGTTGGTAGTCTAATAAATGAAAACAATTTGATTTCATGGTTCATGTTGATCTTATCCATTACATCAGTAGCGATTGAATGTAGATGCGTATTCTTCTTTATAAATAAATGACCTCCCAAAACGTTTGTTATGAAGTGATATTATTTGAAAATGATCTTCAATAATGATAGAAAAACACAACTTAAGCAATATTACTATAGTAAGTGGTGGAACATGTATATCATTAACATGTGGACTCTTTTAGAGTAGATCATTTGTTACAATAGATGTGTAAATTATTTTTTACCAGAATGATAACATATATAAATATATGTGATTTTCATATCCCATAGAATAAAAATATAAGCATCATGAATATATATAGTGGGTAGTTTTCATTGATATTATATATTGAATAAAATTTCCTGATAGAATGCAAAAATTAAAATCTGAATTGACCATGGGAATCATAACTTCACTTAATAATATGAGTAATTTTCTCCGATGAAAACTGTTCTTTTAATAGATCATAACTAGATTTCAATCATTTGACGATAATATTTATTTCAACCTGAAATTCATTCAAGACTGTTGAATGTAACTTGAATAAAATTTATATTTTAAATCTAGGATATTGAGTAGACAAATGTAGCATTGAACCACATTGCATTGGGTTCCATATTGTAGCATTTCATAGCGTAGGGTTCCTTTACATAATTATTGGTTCTTAACAGCATATGGTTATTTAATAAAATGTTCATCACATATAACATTTGGATAAATATAATGTGGGGATAATGATTCTTACATTCATTCTATTTAGAAAATGATTCCACATGTAGAATTGATAAATCATAAATTCAATTTTCCAAACATATGTTATAAACATTGATTATAGACTTTAATATAGGTTTGATATTGCATATGCATGATGATTCACTGAATTTAGAGTTTCTGATCCATATGATTAATATCCAATGAAGGATTCCTATTCTATACACAAACTGATCTTCATGGAATAATGATATTGAATTTCACATTCATCAACCTAATGTATGATTTAAATAATGCTTCCATATCACATCCCATATCATCATAATACATGAAAAAATAATAAATTGAAATATGATATGTATTCCTAAAACAAAAATCATGAAACATAATTAGAAAAACACACAATTTTATTTATGATAATAAAAATAAATATTTAATTTTGAGTATTGTTTAGAAAATACATTCCAAAAAATCTCTCTATTTTTGATGATAAAAAAACCCATAATATATCTAACAGAAAATATAGGATTTATAAATACTTTTAAAGAAAATTTTATTTTTTAAAATTTATTTTGATATCACAAACTTATTTCAATTGAAATTGTTTCTCAAAAATATGTTTTCCTCAAATATTTTCCCCAAATATCTATTTTAAATATTATACTCATTTTTTCATATTAAAATATCACTTTATATAGTCATGAGCTTTAAATGAATGTTGTAGTATACTATTACATAAATAATATATATTACATTGAAATATAACATTAAACAATAATAATAGAAGATGAAAAAAGGAATAATATAAATCTATAATAATGTAAAATAAAATTAAGATCAAAATTTTGTGAAAAAATTATAATTATACACCATAGTAAACATAAGAGGGAGTTAAAATGAGGGGTTCATGTTAAGAGGGTTTCCTTATTCAAGATCACAACATGTAGTAATCCCTATATCCAGATATGAAAAAGTCTTAACAAAACTAGGAATATCAAGATGCATCACCAATAGATTCTAAAAAA
This sequence comes from Viscum album, assembly GCA_963277665.1. NCBI lineage: Eukaryota > Viridiplantae > Streptophyta > Magnoliopsida > Santalales > Viscaceae > Viscum > Viscum album. The sequence continues at coordinate 1,979,856,061 of OY728142.1, read as the reverse complement.
GGTTGTTGATGAAAAATGACCATTTTTGTAGAAACATCCATGAATCCTATAATTCCTTTATTATTTCCACAATATTCACATTAATGAACACATTAAAATTTTATTATGATTGATCAAAGTCTATCAATCTATCTCCAACTTGTTTAATGAATTGTACATAAATACATTTATTTTAGGAAATTCGACTGATCAAATCATTATGGTCTTCTATATGCACATTTAGGGGAATACTATCACAATGAAGAGTGTGAAGTCTATTTTTGAATTCATCCATCACATCAGTAATATCATCATCTATCATTATCATGTCATGAGAAATGGGTAGAGGAGTGGAGGCTAAATCTTTTTGGCTATACATGGTAGATTTAAATTCTCTTCCAACCTAAGCTACAGATCATCAAAATAAAAATTCATTATATTTTTATTTTTTAATGATCATATTTTTCTACCTAAATAAACAATTACCTATTCAATAACTCACACAGATTGTTTTTTCATAAACATACCTTAATATTGTATTAAGGTATTAAAACGTTGTTCTTCAATTAGTTAAAATTTTGAGATCCCAAAATTTCGTTATTACAGACTCCAATTACATTCATAGAGTCAAATATGGAGAATTAACATTATTGAAACATTGAACCAGCTCTTTAGTATCTTTTTCCAATGATTAAAAAACTCATTAGATTGCTCCCTAGATTGAACAACTCCTACCATTTTCAAACTGAGATTTTCTCTTTTTTTAATGCAGATACCCATGCATCATGTGAATCAGAAATAATTAAAGACAGATATCCCTGAGAATCATGATTTGTAGAATGATCAGTTAAACTATATTGATCAGCCTTTAGAGAAATAGTTTGGGTATAAGAGCCTCCTTCTTAGTAAGGTGTTCAGTTACATGAGCCTCTTAATCAAGAACACCTTCTTCTCTAGCTTTGAAAACTATGACTTTTACAATAATATAGATTGAAATTATTTTTATCGGAAATATACATTCCTTGTAAATTTTAGATTATGTTTCCTCATCTTGTTTTGGCCTCACTGAACCAAAAATTGGTAAAAAAATTCCTTCTTGAGAACCAGACATCAACCATTCCCTTTCTACTATATCATATAGAATAAGACAGTTGTAGGAATTACTCTAGAAAATCCTAGTTTTATGATAGTTCCAGCACTGAAAATCCTAATGTGATAACATATCGAACAAAAATAGATGTATCTTATCTTTTCCAGACTCAAAAATAATAGTAATTGAATCCTTCCATAAGGATAAAATCTCTTTTTCATGTTTCATACAATAATGACTCTGACACCATAGAATGTATGTACTAAAATTTATCTCTATATTGTTAATGGATGTAAACATAATATCCATGTCATGATAAATGTCATTCCCTTATAGTACCTTTTGTAGAACTATTCCTGATTGATTGAATTTCATCATAACTTGTTGATCATCATTTTGATTCCATGCCATCATTTTCAAAATAGTTCTAGTACCAAAAAGGGAATACATGATATCATCTGATATTTAATTCACATCACCTATACATCATAAATCAAAATGAAATTCCCCCTCATGGTTAAAAGAGAATATTATAGAAATCTCAATTGAAGAGATTGAAAAATCATCTTGAAAAATCATAGATAAAACCATATATTCATCAGATCCAAAACTAAAAGAAGAAATTAGAAAAAATTCTTTCACTTATATATAAAAAATAAAAGGAATATTTATGTCTTAAAAATTGAATTCCAATCCATCAAATCATATATAATTAATTTCATATATGTTATTTTTATTTACCCAATTCAAATAAATTACCTTTCGTAGATGATGTTTCTGATACATCGAAGGATGAATAGATTCAAATGAAGACATATCTTCAACTGATTTATATGTTTCCTATTCTAATGTTATTTTATTGAAGATTAGAATATTTTGGGTTTCATTAAACTAGTATGATAAATTCTCTATAAACTAAAATAACATTAAGTAGTGGAAAAGAGAGTGGGAGAAGGTTTATGATTTTCTCACGTAGATTGATGATTCACTCATCAATTTGATATTTGAACATATGAAAAAACTCGAATGAAAATATTTTTAAAGGTAATCAATGTGTAAATGAATAGAAAATGAATTTTAAGAAATAATTAAATTAAAAATATTTAGATAGAATAAAATTAAAATAGAGATATTAAATTAAAATAAATTACTATTCATTTATTTTAAATTAAATAATTCTTACGTCACCTTAATTAAATAAATACACAATCTAGAGAATGGTTTAGTGAAGAATATCAGCTAATTGATTTTCAATATTAAAAAATTCTATTGATATATCATTTTTACAAACATTATGTCTTAGAAAATTATTCCATATATAAATATGCTTAGTACTATAATGACATAAAGGAATTTCTGAAAATATTTATAGAACTAGTGTTACCACATAAAATAGGTATACTATTAAAATTTTGACCAATGTCGAGTAGAATTTTTTTCGTCCACAATTCATTTGAACAACAACTTCATGAAAAAACATATTCTGCCATGGAAGTGGATAGGGAAACAGAGTGTTGTTTCTTACTTGACCATTATACAAATTTTTTTACAAAAATGTGATAGGTTCCTGAGGTTATTTTTATAACATATCTAATACCTTAAAAAATAGAAACTAAATATGAAATTCATTTAAAATCATATATTTGGTTGTAAATAAGATATTGAAAAACCGATCCCAGTTGTAACGTCCCGGATCCAGGTGCCACTCCACGGATGCCCCAAACCCGATTGGTCACATGACCTCATGCACATTTCCTCAAACGCCAGAGGCTTCTGACTAGCAGTGAGGGCTCAGGTCTGATTGTGGGGAAACTATGCCCTCATTTGTCAATGTTTAGCACAACAAAATAAAATATAAAACATACAACAACAGAGGAAGTAATAAACCATGAACATTTAAAATAAACAACTACAGTAAAAGATAACCAAAATTTATATAGATAATGATGCAACATGTCTTATGTTCTATGAAAATATCCAAAACATGTTACACAACAATACAGTACAGTACAATACAAATTACAACAAACAAAATAGAACATCTAGTAGCATCGCGAGCCTAAGCTCAGTCCCATGCTCCCCTACTCCTCAGCAACAATCATGTACCTGTATAGGCACCCTTTCCATTATCCACACTTGCAGCAACATAGTCTATTTGGGCTGAAGACATGACCCAAATAGGGTGTGAGAAATAAATCCCAGTAGGCACCCACCAAAGGCATGTGCCCAACATTGTGAAAATATGCAACAACAATGTGGAATAGTGAAATGAAATAAACTAAGAAGTACTCAAAAATAACTAAATTTACCAGTCATATATCCATTTTATTATTCATATAACCATTTTTATTTAATAACATTATTTTCTCATCAGAACCATGCAGTCAGGAAAAATAGAATCTCACGCTCAGGCTAATATTATAAAACCATGACCTCAGGCTATATAACATTATTGCCCTAACGCTATATAATATCTCTCCCTTAGGCCTTCCCCTTAGGCCACATAATATCTCACCCTCAGGAATAAAAAGTAACCCCGCCCTCAGGCATATAATGTAACCAATCACTCAGGCATATAATCCGGAGGAGCCCAAAGCATAAACATGCAATTAATTACGATTCCTCTCAAGGAAAAAGTAATTTGCAAAATAAATATGGGATACCCTCGGGTATCCTAGCTAAACGGCTAAATAGAGGAACACACCCACGAGGTGGTCCTGGATCCAAGCAGCGATCCCAAAAAATAGTTTAATATCACATTTAATTACCTATTCAATTCTAGGTATTTAAAAAAAGTCGAGGCATCAGCCACATGACACCCCAATATGGGTTCGTATCACAATATAACACAAAATGCACAATAGTTTGAATTTAAACACCAAGACACCTACCATAAACGCCCCTGAACGGTATATGTGAACGATGATCCTTGAATCGTCCAAGAATGGCGTAGATTTGACGTTTTAGAAAACCTCATTCAAACTCAAAAAACTTCCCTTAGAGAAATAATTGGCAAGAACTACACAAGGAGGTGGATGAACTCACCTGTGCAGTTCCAGGGAGATCGACGGTGCAGAAAACGGATTCCCAGAACTTGATCAGGGGATATCCAAAGTTGCAGCCCTATATTCTAACTCCTTCCTCCGGTTCTAAGCCAATCCTATGAATGGGGTTGGGTACTACCTATTTTAAGTGAAAAAAACAAACTACACGGCGTGCACTTCTCAAGTACACAGTGTGTACTTTTATGTTAATTGTTCCTCTGGCGACTACCTGTCACTGTTCATTAGTCAACATGAGTACATGGCATGTAATACATGAGTACACAGCGTGTAATGACACTCAGCTGGCGGATGCCTCCACTTCCTTATTGTATGACTACTGACTGACTACATGGCGTGTACATACCCACTACACAGCGTGTAGTTGGTTTTTACATCTTTTAATGCCAACATGGCTACACACCCTGTGTACTCATTCCACATGACCAAAATACACTACCTGTAGAATAGTACATGGTGTGTAGTAAAAAAATTTAGGATTTTTCCCCACTTTCCTTATTTTTTAAAAAACACTTAAGGAAAAGAGAAAAGAAGAAACCCGTACCTCAAAAATAAGAATCGGGTTCTTACAAACTACCCCCTTAATGCAATTCGTCCTCGTATTTCCCTTCCAAGGGTGGTGAAGATAAAGATTAGAACAGCTTTGGACACTAAGCATGTACGTCGGTCTCCCACTCCCAGGTTCCGTCCTACACTCTGCCATGCTGCCATATCACCTATACGAGAGAAACTGACCGGCCTCGGAGAACCTTCGAGCTCCTATCCATGATACGAATAAGATGCTCCTCAAGGGATGCATCGACCTGAAGCTCAACCTCCTCTGACTGAAAGACGTGAGATGGGTCTGAATGATAGCGGCATAACTGAGATACCTGGAAGTTGTTGTGCATGGTCGGGCACCTTTGTGGTAACATCAACTGATAGGCAACCAGCTCAACTCTCTCCAGAATCCCAAATGGCCCCACATACCTCAGTGAAATTTTACCATATCTTCTGATCTGTCTATGTCCTAGCCTTGGTGAAACAGGCATGAAAACCTGATCCCCGACCACAAACTCCAAGGGTTGTCTACGGTGATCAGATAAAGATTTCTGACGAGACTATGTGGTAGCCATCCTCTTCTGAATCAACTAGACCTGCTCAGAAGTCTCATATACGAGATGTGGTCCTAGTAAAGCTACCTCACCCGCCTCTAACCAGCATAAGGTTGATTGGAATGGCCTACTATATAAATCCTCGTAAGGTGTCATCTCAATAGTTTCCTGAAAACTGTTATTATAGGCAAACTCAACTAGGGGTATATGCTTCTCCCAAATGCCCCAAAAGTCCAGGATGCATGCACGTAGAATGTCCTCTAGAACCTGTGTCGTACGCTCTGACTGGCCATCAGTCTGAGGGTGGTAAGTTGTTCTTAGAAGCACCTATGTACCCAGTGCCCTCTGAATACTCTACCATAAATGATACGTAAAGCCGTCGTCCCTATCTGAAATGATAGAATGAGGAACCCCATGAAGATGTATGAACTCTCGGATATACAGCTTCCCGAGCTAGTCAACACCGAAGGTCTCCTTTATCAGCAACAAAGTGAGCTACCTTTGTGAGTCTCTCCAAAACAACCCACATGACATCATTTCCTCAAGGTGACCTTGGAAATCCGTTCACAAAGTCCATCGCGAAATCATCCCATTTCCACTCTAGGATGGGTAACTATTGTAACAGTTTTGCTGGCCTCTAATGCTCTGCCTTCACCTGCTGACAGGTGGAACATCTCGTAACAAAACTAGCTACGTATCTCTTCATACCCGGCCACCATACTAACATCTCAAGTAACGGTACATATTGTTATCTTTAGGATGAAATACCCAAGATGAATCATGAAACTCCTGCATCAAATCCTCATGTATATCCCCTAGAACCCATACTCGTCCATGGAAACACATTACCTCGTCATCGTCTATCATCCAACTAGAAGGAGGGTCCTAACTTTAAACCGACTCCCCGTAGAACTAGGATTTATGAATTAGATAGTTGTCCCATCCTCACTCTATCCAGGAGAGTAGAGGTCACAACTAAAGAAGAAAGATAGTTCTACCCCTGAATGTCGTGAACCTTTAAATGCATCTTAGAGAACAAGCCCATAAGCTGCCACTCACCACTGGCCTCCTACAATGCCTGTATATGAGTCCTCTTGTTCAGTGCATTAGCTAATGAATTACCTATACCATGTGTATAGTCAAGTTCATATTCGAAGGACTGAATGTATTAGACCCACCTTTATTGTCTCAGGTTCACATCACGCTATGTAAATTTGTACTTGAGACTTTTCTGATTGGTAAAAACCACAAAATGCTCTCCCAAGAGATAATGACTCCCACAGCTCAATGCATGAACAACTGCAGCCAACTCAAGATCATGCATTGGGTAATTCCTCTCATATGTCTTCCACTGCTAAGAACCGTATGAAACAACTTGATCACCCTGTATCAACACTGCTCCCAGTCCAATACCTGATGCATCACAGTAAATAGTATAGTTCTTCTATTGCTCTGGAAGTATCAGGACTAGTGTCGATGTCAACATTCCCTTTAACTTTTGAAAGGCTGTCTCGCAATCTCCTGACCAAAAAAACTTCACACCCTTCTTGGTCAAACCCATCAACGACACTTCCAAGTGGGAGAAGTCCTTGATAAAGAATCTGTAGTAACCATCTAGCCCCAAGAAACTTTGTATGTCAAACACGTTCCTAGGATGCCCCCAGGAAACTACTGATCTCACCTTCTCTGGGTCCACTACAACTCATGCCTCTGAGATGATATGACCCAAGAAGTGAATCGGGTCCATCCAAAAGCGGCAATTTAAGAGCTTATCATATAGCTTATACTCTCCCAGTGTACTTAATATGATCCCAACATTGGTGGAATGGTCTTGTCAAGTGTGAGAGTACACCAATATGTCATCCACAAACACTATCAAAAAAGAATCTAGATACGGATGGAAAACACGGTTCCATAGATCCATGAAAACTACTGGTGTGTTTGTGAGTCCAAAAGGCATAACCAAGTACTCGTATAGACCATATCTGCTTCAAAAGGCTATAAGTGGTATGTATGATGGTCTCACACGCAGTTGGCGATATCCGGATCTCAAGTTAATCATCAAGAACAATCGTGCTCCCTGAAGTTCATAAAAAAGATCATCAATCCTTGTTAGGGGATATCGGTTCTTGAACATAAACTTGTTCAACTTCTGATAATACACACAGAGAATGAGGGTACGGTTCAACTTCTTAGAAAATAGGACAGGCGAACCCCACAGAGAAGTACTGGCTCAGATAAAACCCTTTGACTGTAACTCATATAACTGTCTATTGATCTCCTACAACTCTGGTGTAGCCATCCTATAAGGAGAAATGGACACCGGCTCTACTCCTAGAACAATCTCAATAATGAATTCCACCTCACGCTCCGGCGGTAGACCCAAAACTTTTTCCAGAAAAACATCCCTGAAACGATCAACCACTGGAGGGAAATCCTTCTGACAAGATCCCTGATCATCTATATATAAGCTCTCAATCTGGGCTGTCACACCACCTCGCCCATGATGCTCTGGTCCATCACGACTTGCCTAGACATCCCATCCACCATTTTATAGAAACTCTCTGCCCTCTGGTGACGCGAAACTCACACTCTGATGATAGAAATCTACAAAGGCTCGAAAGGGAACCAACCAGTCCATCCCAACGATGAAATCATAGCTCGTCATCTCTAGGACATATTGGTCCCATAGAAAGTTACATCCACCAACCTCAAGGGGGCACTCCTTGCACTAACGCCAACCAGCTATTCTAGCTCCCAACGGAGTGTCTAGCATCATAACAACAGAAGAAGAAGAAACACAGATCACAAGGCTCTCCACAATGGGCACAGATATGAAACTATGTGTAGCACCCGTATTGAAAAGTACTAAAGATAAAATAGAAGCTACTAGAATAGTACCTATGACAGTAGAAGGACTGGGATCCTACTCCCGTAGGGTTTTTTGCACTGCATATGCCTGCCCAGTGTCGTGGCCCTGTGACAGAGCCTATCTACCATAAGTTGTCCCACCCTACTGCCTCTAAGATCCTAGTGTCTGGTTACCATGGCCATGAACGCCACCTATGCATGTACGTCCTCATGTATCCCAGTTGCCTGACTGGTAGAAAGCTGTTGGTCCTACTCCCACACGCGGAGTCTGTACAGAACCCCTCTCACTAGCCACTGGTGGTAGTGCCCTGCAAAAGTGCTAGAGATGACCCATCTTACTGGAAGCTCGGTACTCCACTGGGTCACATGGAAACTGCGGTCTCTTATACCCCTCTTTACCACACTGGTAGCACATGATCGGGCCACCTGAAGTAATCGTGTGGCTAGTACTACCACCGTGAGAGAAACTCATCTCTTTCTTCCTCTTCCCGATAGAAACGGTACCAGAAACTAGTGCTGAACCACCCTGACCCACACCACTAGCCTTATGAAGGTTCCTCTCTATAATCCGCACTTGGTTCATAATCGCATATACTGTAGCCTTAAAACATTCACCAGGGCACGAATGTCGTATCAAATAACATCTTCAAAGCATCTAGCCCTCAATGTCTCATCACCCACCATAACAGGTGAAAAACTCTAAAGCTTAGTAAAGCGAGTAGAGTAGTCCATCATCGACATAGCACCCTGCTATAGATTCATGATCTCTCGAGCTCTATCTGCCCTGAGTAACTCTGGGAAGGAGAAGTCATGGAATACTGTCTGAAAATCTTCCCACACCATGTCTCTGTGATACTATATCTGAGTGGTAATATCCCACCACCTCTTGGAAGAATCACGTAGCATATAACTCACGAGATTGACCCTCCTATTTGGAGGCACCTCAAGATGCTTGAAAACAGTCTACAGAGAATCCAGCCAAGACTTTGTATCCAGTAGTCTACCATCCCCTGAAAATTTAGCCGGATGCAGCTGCTAGAATATACGAGTCATCTCAGCCATAGATGTGGTAGCCGACGGTGCTCCCTGAAAGGTCTGCATGAATCGCATGAAGCCTTCATGGCACTGCGCATCCATGCCTGTGTCTGGTATAACGGCGGGCACTGCATCTGGCTCTGTTAGATGATCCACTAGTATCTCATGTCCCACTATATCTGGAGTATAATCGTTTCTGCTCTCCTGGCGAACAACGCGTGGTCTTCTTGGCGGCATGACTCTACAAGCTCAAATGTCCACCTTAGATCAAGATTATGAAAGACTGAAAATGAAGGGACTAAAAAGGGAACAAGAGGAATAAATCATTTCAATATTTACAAAACATGACTACATGGCATGCACTTGACTTTTGTTCCCCTTCCCGGGTCCTCTTACATGGCTAAGCCACACGGCTCCCATTGAACAAGACTACACGGCGTGTATAAAATCTATACAGTGTGTATGGTGTAAATTCCAACTGCCCGTGTCATTCGTGACAAGGACAACTACTCAGCTTAAACTAAACGTCTTGTTACAAATGAACGCAGTGTGTACACCACCCAGTTTCCCCAGCCACATGGCTAAATCCACATGGTCTGTCCTAGGACAATACTACACGGCGTGTACTAGATGAGCTTCGCTGACCTGTGTTGTTAGTTACATGGTTGGATACACATCTCACACTACATGGCGTGTTTCAGAAGGACATGGTGTGTACATGAAAGGATTACACAGACCTATGTTGTTAGTTACACTTTCGGATCCCAGGTCAGACTACACGGTGTGTTCTACAGTGGACATGGCGTGTATGTATTAAGGTCCCCTCCATCCATGTTGTTATTTAAAAGGCCGGACTCCGGGTCGACACAACACATCGTGTACATCCGGTACACGGTGTGTTTTCTTCAAGCATTTACCTTACCTGTGTCCCCACCCACACTGTCCTTGACATGAGAAGCGACTAAACGGCGTGTACTCAAAAAGTTCTGTTTTTTTTTCTCGAACAGAAGAACACACGGCTTGTGTCCGAGGAATTGCACGGGGTGTATAATGGGTTTTCCGGACAGTACGCCTCTGAAACTACTCTGCAACCCATAAAATACTAAAAAAACACCTTAGTGCCAAATTCCGACCTGTGAGGAGCCATACTCCCCGCGAATCAAGGTTTGACATCTTACACGTGTTATAAAAAGATAAACAGTCAATGATCCACAAAAATTTGTTCAATGAGGGCCCATACACCCCAAAAACCAAAGTTTGACATTCATTCTATAAACAGGCTCACACAAAAATACCCTATCACATATTAGGTATTTATCAAAGTAGCTATCACAACAACATAGTTTTCTAGCACAACAATTATCACAACAACATGCAATTTCTAATGTGACTACATGTCATGGAACAATACATGGCATGTGATTTCTAGCATGTTCCCAAATGATGCATGAGACGGCATACCCTCATCTCATCAGGTTGAAACTAAATAGAACCCATAGATAAAATATGAGCAGCGCAATCCCATGTGCTTCACCCAATGGTGAAAATAAAATCAACTGTAAAATTGCAAAATCAGGATAATTTCAAAAATACGAGGTAGCCTCGCTTTTCCTTATACACAGTTTAGCTACGCCCGAGTACAACTTATTACCAACTACCATTTCCATCCTATCCCTGACTAAGGCTCCAAATAGTAAGTCAAAGAAAAGAACCTCATCTGATACAACTTTGTAACGTTACAGATCTGGGTGCCATTCCACGGGTGCCCCGAACCCGGTTGGTCACATGACCTCAAGAACATTTCCCAAAACACCAGAGGATGCTGACTACCAGCAAGGGCCCAGGTCTGATAGTGGGGAAACTATGCCCTTATTTTTCAAAGTGTAGTGAAACAGAATAAAATATACAAGATACAACAACAGTAGAAGAAATAAACCATGCACATTTAAAATAAACAACTTCAGTAAAAGATAACCAATAGTTATATAGATAATGATGCAATATGACTCACGTTCTATGAAAACAACTAGAATATTTTACACTACAATAAAGTACAGTACAATACAGAGTACAACAAACAAAACAGAATAGCCAGAAACATCATGAGCCAAAGCTCAGTCCGATTCTCCTCTACTCCTCAGCAACAATCATTCTATATAGGAACCTTTTCCATTATCCACGCCTGCAACAAAATAGTCTGTCCGGGCTGAAGACATGACCCAAACAGGGTGTGCTAAATAAATCCCAGTAGGCACCCACCAATGGCTCATGCCGAACTTTGTGAAAACATGCAACAACGGTGTGTAGTAGTGAAATGCAATAAACTAAGAAGTACTCCAAAGTAACTAACATTACCAGTCATATTTCCATTTTATTATTCATTTAACCATTTTAATTTAATAATTATCTATGCTCATCAGAACCATGCCCTCAGGCCTAACAGAATCTCGCCCGTAGGCTAATATAGTAAAACCACTCCCTCATGCTATATAACATCCACGCCCTCAGGGTATATAATATCTCACGCTCAGGCTATAAAATAACTCTCCCTCAGGCATTTCCCTTAGGCCACATAATATCTTGCCCGCAGGCTAATATAGTAAAACCATGCCCTCATGCTATATAACATCCACGCCCTCAGGGTATATAATATCTCACGCTCAGGATATATAATAACTCTCCCTCAGGCCTTTCCCTTAGGCCACATAATATCTCACCCTCAGGAATAATAAGTAACCATGCCCTCAGGAATATAAAGTAACCACACCGTCAGGCATATAAATTAACCACGCCCTTAGGCATATGAAGTAACCACGCCCTCAGGCATATAACCAGGCTGAGCCCAAAGCATAAACATGCAATTATTTACGATTCCTCTCAAGGAAAAAGTAATGCAGAAAATAAACATGGAATAACCTCGGGTACCCTGGCCAAATGGATAAATAGAGGAACGCACCCCCGAGGTGGTCCTGGATCCAAGCAGCAATCCCAAAAAACAGTTTAATATCACATTTAATTACCTATAAAATTATAGGTATTTAAAAAAGTCGAACCCTCAGCCACACAACACCCCATCATGGGTTCTTATAAAAATAGAACACAAAATTCATAGTATATGGAATTTAAACACCAAGCCACCTACCTTAAACGCCCTTGAACGGTATACATGAACGAATATCCTCAAATCGTCCAAGAATGACATAGTTCTGATGTGAAATAAAACCTCATTTAAACTCAAATAAGTTCCCTTAGAGGAATAATTGGAAAGAACTATAGAAGGAGGAGGAAGAACTCACCCGTGCGGTTCCAGGGAGATCGACGGTACAGAAAACAGATTCCTGATACTCAATCTGCGGATCTACAAAAGTCCATCCCTCCCTTCTGACTCCTTCCTCAAGTTCTAAGACAATCATAGGAACATGGTTGGATACTGGCCATTTTAAGTGAAAAAACAAACTACACAGCGTGTAATTATCTAGTACATGACATGTAGTTTTCATTTAACTGTTCCTCTGGTGGCTACCTGGCACTGTTCATCAGTCGATATGAGTACATGGCATGTAATACATGAGTACACGGCGTATAATGACACTCAACTGGCGGTTTCCTCCACCGCATTACTGTATGCATGCCGACTGACTACACGGCCTGTACATACCCACTACACAGCGTGTAGTCGGTTTTTACACATTTCAACACCAACATGGCTTCACACCCAGTGTACTCATTCCAGAAGGCCAAAATACACTGGGTGTGGAATAGTACACATCCTGTAGTCCCAAAATTTAGGATTTTCCCCACTTATCAAATTTTCTCAAAAGCAATTAACGAGTAGAGAAAATAAGAAACCCATACCTAAAAAATAAGCACCGTGTTCTTACCCCAATAAATAGCTTAAAATTATATTTCGTGTGGTAAGATGGGATACTTTAGGATTTTACATAAATGTTCCAGAAAAAACATATAGAAGACATAATTTTTGGTCTTCTTATAGTAATATTTAACAAACTAAAAATCAAACCCCAATATAACTTTTTTCGACTATATTTCAATGTTTATCAAAATGAAGTTTTATTTTGGTACTCATATGAGTTGTATATTTCTTTTTTGTTTTCAAGTCTTAACATTTTCAATAAATCAATAATATATTTAATTTGATATAAAAAAATTCCATAATCATTTAGATAAATATATAATCTTTAAATTTAATCCACTTCTCCTATCATTCAAATTTCAAATTACTTTTCCAATTATTTTGAAAAATCATTATCTAGGCTTTTCTTTTTTTTAATAAAATAACATCCTCAAGGTAAACTTTTACTAAGAAGATTCAATAAAAAACATTTCATAAAAATTGATGGATATTCCAATCCTATAGTATATCCATTTTTAAAAATAAAATAATCTATCAATTCATACCATGGTATATGAGTTTGTTTAAGGCCATAGAGATCATTAATATGTTTAAAAATAGAATTTATTTTTTGAGGATTTTCAGAACAAGGTGTATTTTAAAAATAAATTTCATCCATTAAATATACATTCAAAAGGTTGATTGAACATCCATATGATATAATTTAAAATCCATATGATATTCATAAGATAAAATGAATATAATATTATCAAGTTTAACTATATGGTAATAGTCTCATCATAATATAATCCGTCTTCCTGGATATATCTTTTAACAACCAGTCCAGTTTAATTTCATGTTATAATCCCTTGATCATCCAGTTTATTTCAAAATGACATTTTGATCCTATTACTGGATAATTTTTTGTTAGTTCTAAAAATTCTAAAACATCATTATTTTAAATTTTTTTATCGCATCTTGAATTATTATCATAAAACTATCATCTGCTATATCTTCTTAAATGGATATAGGTTCAAACTATGATAGAAGGAAATGATGTTTTTATAGGTTTCTAGCATTTATTCAAGATCAAATTCATGTACCTAGATCTCCTTTAACATTTTCTAACATATGGTTCTTTATGGATTTAGTCTATCTATACAAGGAACATTAATGTTCATGAGATTGATGTTCTCCAGAACTGGACTGAGTTTTATTAATTTCATTTCCAAATATGTTTTAGTGTTTTCTTGTATCATGATGTCAAATGAACCTATAATTTCATTAGTTTGATCATTGTCTTTAATACAAGGTTAAGTTTCATCATACTTCACATGAAATGATTTTCCAAAAACCCTTGAAATTTTATTAAACACTCCATAGTGTTTATAGGTAACATAATTTAACAAAAATATTACATCACCATCTTTTGGATCGAACATTCTATGATTGTACGTTGTATTCAAGTAATAAATCTTGTATCCAAAAATATTAATATAATTTACTTTTGGATTTTTCTTATTCCAACATTAATAATGTTTCCATTAAAAAATATGTCACATTAAATCTCTATTCATGATATAGACCACTATGATTATAGATTCGTTCCCAAAGTATGTTGGAAGACTGTATCATTTGGCATTGCCTTTTTCATTTCTTGAATAATTATATTTATTATTTTTATAATTCCATTTTTTTAGAAGTTATTGGTGCCGAGAAGGGGTGTTTAATATCCATATTTGATAAATAATAATAAAAAATTTTATTCTAAAATTTTCCAAAATGATCACCTATCAATTAGATTATTCCAAAACCATTTTCATTTTTATCAATTTTACAAAAGATTTCAAAAAATTGAAAACATCACTCTTGAGTTTCAGAAAATATACCCAAGTAAACATGGAATAATCATCAACTAAAACATAGATATATAAATTATCATCCAAACATGCTACATCATATGGTCCAAAGATTTCTCTATAGATATGTTCTAAAGGTATATATATAGAAATTTTGATAATAGATTTAAAATAATATTTGTGTTGTTTTCCAATTTGGCATGCATCATAAAATCCATCATTATAATAATTAAGACAATGTTAATTAGTAATAATATATTTATTTGAAAAAAAATTAATGAATGTATCCTGTAGAGTCAAAGTATTATATGAAATTTTTTTGAATTATTTATCTTAGTATTTAAAATATTCATTTTCTATTAACACAATGAATTTGAATCCAAGGTATAAAAATTATCAATTCTAGGTTCTCTAAATTTTTTCAATTTTTCTTTAAGGACACAATATGAATTATTAAAAAATTCAACATAGGTACCATCATCACAGAGTTGAGTGATACTTATCTTGTTGTTCTTTAAACTGTATATATACAGTACATTTTTTATTGAGATAGACTTTGGGTCTCCCACAAATCCAACACCAAAAATCATTCCATTTTCATTTTCAACAAAAGTGACCTGACTTCCATTAATTTGATTCAATGTATAGAAATTTGATGAGTCCCCACTCATGTGTCTAGAACAACTATTCTCCATATACATAATAAAATTTTTGTTCATATAATTTTTTTCCTACAATGGAAATTAATGTGCTTATTTTAGTACCTATATTTTCTTGGGTAATTCATTGTTAATGAGAAATAATCTAGTAATACATATCTGGATTATTTTTTCCATAATTTATATTAGTTACATAAAAAAATTAAAAACAATATATCATTTAATATCACTAATTTTAGTATCTTCCATATATCAATTGTTAATATAATGAAATTTTTTTTCCACAGTAATACCATGTAGAATTATTTTAATTGGGAATAAATTAACTTTATATAGTTTATTGTTCTCCCAATTCCTTCAGATTTAAAATATTTCCTTTTTACTTACATCGATTCCAAGAATCTCATTTATAAACTTTTCTCCAATGGTAAATATAATTGAAGTATTCTTATACGATTCTACTTCATCCTATAATTATTTTATTATTTTTTAGGAATACTATAGTTTCATTTAGACGAGTTGAATTTTTAATCCTTTTCTTGATGTTGTTTTGGAAGACTTTATCATTCACCTATATTATAATGATGAATATTTTTCTATGATTTGTGATTCTTTATCAAATAATAATATTTATCTTCTAAAATTGGACAATAAAAATCTAATATGTCATTTGATCAATCATCAATACCAAAATCAAATGAGTAATAAGTTTTTACATATTAATTTTCTTCCTTATACATAATGCACATATTGTATTTGATATTTGATAGTTCCTTCTCTAAATCAAATTTTGAAGAATTGTTGGAGTCTTCAAAATAAAAACCATCAAGATTTAATTTTTTTTATTAATTTATACTTTTATTCGATAGTATTTTTGTATTTATTTTCTATCCTTTTTTATTCATATTTAAATTTACGAAAATACAATCTAATGTGAAGAAATTTCATCCATAAAGAGCGTGAAACTTCTATTGGTTGTTTCTAATCATTCTAAATGGATTTTCTGAATACTCTTTTCTCCTTGTAGAATATTCTAAAATTAGGTATAGTTGATCCAATTCTATTTCATAATTTTACGTACCTTAATTTTTCACGTTTTCAGCTTTCTGTCTTTATTTTTTGGTGTGCTTCTCAGATATTTCATTTAGGGATGTATTTTTACCTTTTAAATAATTTATTACTATATTCAAATTTATCTTTCATTTATGAATCATACGTCATTAGAGTACCAATTAATTCATTCATAGTCAAGTCCATGATAGGTGATGATTGATGAATAGATGTGGACATAACATTCCATTTATAGGGTAGTACCTTGTGTATGTTTACAATCTGATTAGATGGTTTGATGGGTTCTCTCAAGGAAATAATATTATTCAATATCTCTACAAGTCATTCATTTTTCAAAGTGATTCTATCATCATTAATAATTCTAATGTATTCATATTTTATCTTTTTAGTATCATACCTCATCATTTTAATGTTTTATGTACCATCATAATAAACATCACTAGTTTTCAATATTTCATTAGTAGTAGGACATTGTGACACATGATTAAACTCATCTGGTCTAAGTCCATAGATAATAGCATTCATTTCATTTAACTTAATATCATATTTAACTTTTTTTTTCAGTAGTCCATGTTTTTAGATTCTTATGAATTGTATACATAGTGATGATCATTGAATAAACAAAGAAGCCATGATTTTTTAGATAGATAATCTTTTTTGATTTATAGTATCCATAATTGACACCACTAAACAATGGATGATGGACCATACACATTCCATATATAGGATTATCCGTTTATAGATTCTTTTTATAGAACATATACTCTCAGATTTCTATATATCTATCTCCAAATATTGTCATTGATACCAGTTGTTAGGCCATAATATTTCAATGTAACACAAGAGGGGCGTTAATTGTGTCTTTTTGATAATCTTATATAATTTCATATTCTATCTTTTTTTGAGATTTATGATGATATGAATTATTTTATTCTATGTGAAATATAAGATGTGGACAAACAAAAAGAAATTACAAAATAATGTATAGTGGTTTATGGAACAAGGATCCCCTAGTCCAATTTAGAAATGGTCTCTCCTCGTTCTCCTTGAATTTCTCTAGCACAATCCTCTTATCACAACACCACAAATCCAGAACTAGATTAATGATGTTAAAATCTTTACAATAAGCATAAAAAGAAATTATAGTTTTTAAATAAAGAAATTATTATCCAAAACTTAGATCGAGAAGATGATAGTCCACAAAAATTGAGTACGAGCTATTGATAAACCAATAAATCATAAACATTTGATTGGATGGTTCAGGTTGATATTCAATATTACAATAAAATAAATTGATAGTAGATGGATCTTATTTTTCAGAATTGGATTTCATTTATAAAGAGTATTTATAAAGTGTTCCGGGTTTTAAACTGATCATGAATAAGGATAGAAACACACATTATCATTAATCTTACATTAGTACAAGGTAGAACTAGTATATCTAGAATGTGTAGCCACATTTAGAGTATATCGCTCATTGCAGCAGCACTTTTGATGTGTTTTTATTGAAATTAATTCATATATAAAAATATGTGGCTTTTATATCACTTATTTTGAAATGATATAATGATTGAATATATAGAGCGTATAATTATCATTGATTATCTAGATCCAATAAAATCAGATAATAGAACCCAGAAATTCAAATCCTAATAGAATAGTTGTCACAAACAATTCATTGAGAATATTATTGATATCCACTGATAAAAGAAATTTATTAAATAAATCATAACGACTTTTGAATCAGTTGATGAGAATCCTCTAATAAGCCTATAATTCTTCCATATTCATTGCAAGTAACTCATGTAAGATAGAAATATGATGTAGATTCTCAATACACAAGAGAGGGAGGGTGAATTATATACATTAAAAATTCTTTTGGAACCTTTAAAGTTGATATAAAACTTTCATTTTTAACCTTATAGAAAACTCTGTTTAACAAGGTTAATCAAGGTAAAGTCACAAGACCACTTAGTTCTACAAAAATTTCTAGGTTCTGGAAATATGGTTCCAAAAATGAAAAAAATAAGTGTTTAAAAGGAAAAAATTCTACCATAAAGCATATATAATCTTACTAATCAGATTATACAAGAGTACATGGAAGTATAAGATAATTATACATTCCTTATTAATCAAAATGCAGTTGAATATAATCTTGAGACAAAACAAGTAACAAGTATGAAATATTTTATCCCAACGAGTTGGGTATCCAAAAACCTTAGATAAAGGTCCCTTGATTTATAATTTCATGAATGTATATATCTTAAACACACCAGGGTAATCCCGCAATAGGAATATCATAATCTATCTTGCAATACCCACAAGACCTCGAACATCAAGGTAGTCGGTGCCTCTATCATCCAAACCATGTAAGTCCTCAAATATTAAGGTATTAGGCACATCTGTCCTCATATCCTCGGAATCCCTCAATTGTATATAGCAACAATCGGAGTCACACGAATCAAGTTGAACAAGATGTTCAGTATACAGAAGGTATGACAATATCTCTCTCTAGAAATCACTTCAATAGATTGTGGTCTCTAGTGTGATATATCATTTCCTCAAATGTTTTGAGCTCGTTCAAATGAGATATTATTTATAGGTACTCCTCCAATGGTCGGATCCCTCCTCCAATGATCATATTTTTCCTTCAATCTTGGAGGGACCTGTATACATTTCACTCATAAAATGGTTAGTTAGAAAAAGGTTGTACGATATTGTTTCATAACAATAGTAGGCATAATAAAAATACGATTTCTTAACCACATCCTATTTTCGGAGTCTAAGGAAAAAATAATGATCGGAGTCTAAGAAAAAGAACATTCAGAGTCTATATTACATTGATATTTGGATCCTGTTTTTTAATGAATTAGGAATCAGAATTCTATAGACTTCAGAGTCTGAATTCCAATGATTTTTTAATATGAATTATATATAATTAGGAGTCTCAATTCTAAATAATTCAGAGTCTATATTATGAGGAATTCAAAGTCTGAATTCAGAGTAATTCAGAGTCTAAATTTTAGAGAATTTGGATTCTGAATTTTAGAGAATTCAGAGTCTGAATTCAGATCCTAAAAAAAGAATACTCTATATCAATGTATTTATAGTATTCTGAGGTTTTAGATATGAAACTGAATTCTACACTTTTAAATAAAATGTGATAGATTTAGAGAATCTATAACATAATCAATGAAAACAATGTTAAGAAGAACATTTTCATGGAGAAATAAAATTTTCCCTATTAAGATAAATCATAGGGAAATAAAATTTTCCTTGAGATTGAGTGATTGAGATTTTAAAAACATAAAGGAATGGAAAATTTATAATAAAACCTTATTGACTCGACAATCTCCCCTTTTGGAAAGACCAAAATTCCTTACTAAAAAGTTTTTAAGGACTTTGAATTTTTATGAACATGAAAATAAAAACATATCTCCCTTTATATATGGATCAAAATGAATATGACTAACCCCCCCCCCCCCCCCTTGTTTTTGAAATCCCTAAGTATCATATTATTTATTTCATGAATGATATTTTACATTATATTGCATATAAAAATCATCAATGATAAGAAATTTCCCTTAGATGAAGTCCCCCTAACATAGGGAAACCTTGTCTTACTTAGTATTCATTTATATCATTCCTTTATCCCCCTTATTGATTTTAAAAAATGAATATAAGGATTGGAAAAAAATGGTACCATAAATATTAGTACTAAACAAATAAATATATGTATTACAATGAAAATTTTATTAAGATTGAAAGAATTTGTACAATGAATAAATACAACAAAAAATTGGAATGAAATGAAATTTTCCTTCATTCTTTTTCGACATCAACTTCTTTTCAATGGTTTTTATCTTCTTCATCTCCTTGTGATATTCTTCCATACACTTCAGTAGCTAATCCTGATCTTCACATTTCTACTCTAAGGCTTTAATCTTTTATTCATGAGCCTTAGGAAATTCTTCTTGAGCCTTCAATACTTCTTCTTTCAATACAAGATTTTCATCAAATTATATTTTGAGATCCCTTTCCCTCTTCAAGTTCATGGCCATAGAATTAAGATTTCCATTCAGATCTATAAATTCTTGCTTCAGAGGAGTCTGTTCAAGGGTTAGATTTTCCTCATCACTTTTAGTAAGATCCTTGATCTTCCCATATTCAGTGTTAAAATAATTCTTAACATTATCATGAATTTCCTCGAATATTATCATTTCTTTGATTGTCTTCTTTGACCAGCTTGTAATCTTCTTGAATAATCTTTTATGAGCATCATAAACAATGAGGAAGGTTTTGAAATCTACCTCTAGTCCAACACATTTGTTCATAAGCATGGAAACTGAATCTGATTTCAGATTTATTGTATGTTGAAGCATTTGGAATCTTGATTCTATGCTTGGGAATAACATAATAGTATCAACCATATTTTTTCAATGAATTATATACAAAATCATGTCCAGGGGAAGATGATTCTGATTCTAATAGTTTGGTCGGTGAGGACACTTTTTATAATTGAACAGCAATCCTCTTTGAGGAGAACCAACCTCTTTCTTCCTCAGTACATATTTAGTTGGTTTATCCACTACCACCTGCCTCCCCTTACTAGCTCTCAGAATGATGTATTTTGTTTTGGGTGATTCTTGTTCACTATCTGGTAGTTGAACAATGTTATCATTCTCAAATTATTCTTTATCTACATCATCCACATGATCTTTCTGATGAATTAAATAAGGATTAGTGCTTTCTTCTTCAGAAGGTCTATTTACTTCTTCATGATCCGTCTCTTCATTCCCTAGAATAGAAATCCTTGAGGATTCAGATTGAGATGTCCTAATTGATAATTTTACAAAGGTACTTTCCTTCTCATGGTAATCCTCCACTTTCATTATCATTTCTTCTATATCCCCACTTCCTTCTTCTCCTTCTTCTTCCCCTTCTTTCCTGTCAATAATTTATTCTTCTTGATGTGGTTCCGGAATCACCACCTTCCTTCGCAAAGTCTCTAGTAATGGTTCTAGTAAAAATATTCTTCTACCAAAATTTGTTCAGATGCTTTATCAGCATCCTTGAGAAGATATTGATCGATCTCAGCCACATATTTCTTCTTCTTTTTCTTATTCTCTTTTTGTTGCTTATCAATATCTTCATCCGCATTTATCTTTAATGATTTTTCCTCAGTACTGTCCAGGACAAACTTAGGCTCCCCTTCATTCTTATTTTTATTATCCTCTCTCTACTTATACACTACATCATTAGGGTAGGTTTTTTGTTTCTTTGGCTTCTATGGTGCAGACTGAGTTTCCTTAGTAACATGAGTTTTTCCATTTCCATCCGGTTCATTCTCCTTCCTCTCCCTTCCACCAATTTTGGAAGTGTCTGCCATTTTTTTTTCTTCGAAAGAGCTTGTATTTTTTCTTCTGAGAAATCATAAAAATCCCATGAATCACTAGAAAAACCATCTTTCATTCTCCTTAGAGTTTCATCACTCAGAAACATCACATTGAAATTCCTTGTCTTAGAAATACAATGAATTTTGAATGAGTCATGGAAAAGAACTATAATATTTGAACGAATAACTATAAACATGATAATATGAGTCTTCAGATTTTAATTCTTGATATTCTCAATTGTAACCAAGATATAAAAGACATTTTTAATCTTCTCGAGGTTCACTAATAAGTCCATAATATAAATATCATTTTTCTTCAGGGTATCCTTTTCTCATTTTCTTGGAATGACAATACCTTGAACCCACAATTCATGAATCTGTATGTTCACAGAGAGATGAAAAATATTTAGAGTCTTCAATTCTTTCAATCCAAGACAATCTATTTCTTATTTTTTTTCAAAAGTTCATGACACATCATGAAATTTATGAGTATAGAATTATGCTTCTCCTTCATAAGGAATTCCAATCAAAATTCCTACCTTACTATAAGAATGAGAGTAGGTATTTCCATAAAAACACGTCTCTCACTTCTCCCTTGAAGAAAGTTGATGACTCCTAGAACTGAATAAAAAAATCTGGATAGACCGGATCCAGTGATTTTGGGTTTGAAACACACACACTCTCCCAACCATTCATCATGGCATTCTTAGATATGATAAAGTCATACATACCATAAAACATCAGATTAACTAAACATTCTCTATATATCTTCCACTTAGAGATTTATTTAAAAGTCGAAATTTCTTTTTGAGGAGAGGCTTCATCAAACATTCGGAACTACGGGAACTTTTGAAAATTAAGAAAGGCCTTATGTACATAGGTAGGTTTCCAGCACGTGAAAGCATGAAAAGTCGATATGGGACAACCATAGAAGGGGAATTTTATAGATGATTGAGGTGATGGTTCAACATCCATGGTTAATCCACTGGATGAAAAACATCAAATCTCTTCTAGTGGTTGAGATGATATCCGAAGAATGAATTTTGATAGGTTCATTTCTTTTGAGTTTTTTATGACAAACATTTGTATTTAAGGAAAAGTGAATCTGAAAATTTTAAAACCAATTGAAAATACCAACAAGTAAGAAGATTATTAGGGAAACATAGGAATGAAAACATACCTTTCAGATTGATTAGTGAAATTATACTTAATAAGGAAAAATATTCTTGAAGAACTTTAGATTAGAAAAAAAATTAGATTACAAAAAATTATAGACTACGAAAAATTTTAGACTATGTAAAAATTTAGACTGCAAAAAAATTTAGACTACGAATAATTTTAGAGTATGAATAAATTTTATATGATGAAAAACATTAAACTACAAAAAAATTTAGACTACAAAAAAAAAATTACAATGAAAAAATTTAGATTACGAAAAATTTTAGACCACCAAAAATTTTAGATTAAGAAATTTTTTAACTAACATGAATATATACTCCCCCTATGAAAAGGTGTTTCTTACTGTAAGGAAATATATTTAAATGGTAAGTTAACATGGTATATTACCTTATTTTTATAATTTATGACTTCTTTTTAATGTATTCAAATATATCATAGGGTAATTATTATTTGAAAATACCAGCAAGTTGATCTTGCGTTCTGATAAATTGAGGAAACATATCTCTTTTTTGTGTGTCATCCCTAAGAATGTGATGCCTAATAACTATGTGTTTTGCACTAGAGTGATGTGAAGAGATTTTTCAAAGGTAAATGTCACTAGTATTATCACAAAAAATTTGTGTTTTGTTAAAACTCATGCCATAGTCTGTCAGTGTGTATTCCATCCACAACACTTGAGCACAACAACTTTCACCTGCTACATATTTAGCATCAGTAGTGGAAAGTGATATGGAGTGTTTCTTTTTTTCATGACCATGAAACTAATTAATATAATTATAAATGATAATTTATTGATGTACTTTTCCAATCCATTCAACATCCACCAAATTCAGCATCCAAAAATATTTTTAAAACATATTCATTTCAAGAAGTATAAAAGTGTCCTAAATAAATGGTTCCCGTTAAGTAGTGAAAGATTATTCTCACTTACTTTAAATTAGATTCATTAGGATTGGATTTATATTTTTCACATAATAATAATGAAAAAACTAATTATGGATGACTTGAATTTAAGTAAAGTATACTTCCAATCAAACCTCCAAAAGATGTTTGATCTACTAGTTTCCCCGACTCATCAAGATCAAGAGAATTTGAGGTACTAGTGGGAGTACTTATACTCTTAATGGTGTCATATCCATAATTTTTAAGAAGTTATAAAATATTTTTATATTGATATATATACGTTCCTTTTGGTTTTGGATAAATTTGAAAACCTAGGGAAAATGGTAACTCACCCATCACACTCATTTCAAACATAGATTTCCTTTGATCCACAATCGAATCAGTTAAATAATATTGATTTGAATTAAATATAATTTCCTCAACATAGATTTGAATAATCAAAACATTTTTGTTATCTTGATTTATAAAAATGTTTGGATCCATATTTCCCTTCCTGCACGAATTTTGCATCAAAAAGCTTGTAAGTCTATCATACTATGCACTAGGGGTTTGTTTATGTCCATATAAAGATTTGGTATGTTTGAAAACATGATCTGGATGTTTTTTTCCTCAAAACAAGGAGTTTTTTCATAAAAAACTTCCTCTTGAACATAACCATTGAGGAAAAAACATTTAACATCCATTTGAAAAAGTTTGAAATAAAAGAATTATGTGATGAAAAGTAAAATACGAATAGATTCAATTATAGTAATTGGAGCATAGGTTTTTTCATAGTCAATTCCTTCTTATTGATTATAGTCTTTAGAAACTATTCTATACTTAGATCATACAATGATTTCATCTTCATCATATTTATTTTTAAAGACCCATTTTACTCTAATAAAAGAAGTTTCCTTAGGTCTTTCAACCATGGTCTAGACTTTATTCCATTCGAATTCTTATATCTCATCATGCCTGGATTTAATCCAATAATCATCACATAAATCTTTTTCCATGATTTTAGGTTCTAATTGAGAAATAAATTCTAGATTTTCTACACCATTACTTAAGGAACTTCTAGTCCTTATAGGATGATTAAGATCACCAATGATACCATCATGGGATGATTCTTTAGAAACAATTGGTTTGGGTTTTGTAAAACTTGTTCATCAACACACGGTAGAAATTCCTCTGGTGTAAATACATTAGAAATGTTTTTTATGAAAATTTTCCTTATCAGAAAGATATTCTATTAGGGGTTGATAAATTTTTTCAAAAACACATCCGAAGGTGTAGGTTGAGGTTGTTTAAAAACAAAAGTATCAGTTCCATCAAATTGGACATGTACTGATTCTTCCACAATGCATGTGTTTTTAATAAAAACTCTATAAGCCTTAGAAGTTGTGGAGTAGCCTACAAAAATTACATCAATAGATTTGGGTTCGAATTTATGTATATTATCATCAGTATTCAAGATGAATACTTTTCATCCAAATAAATTGAAGTAAGAAAGTCCTGGTTTTCTACCATTACAGAACTCATAAGGGGTTTTGTTATGAAAATGTTTAATAAAAACTCGATTTATAGTATAACAAATAGTACTTATAGCTTCAAACAAAAAAAAGTTTTCTATCACATATTCAGTCTACATGGTTCTAGTTATCACTTGAAGATTTCTATTTCTTTTTTTAACAACACCATTCTGTTGAGGAGTGCTCCATGCTGAAAAGATATGAGTAATATATTTCTACTACAAAAAATATCAGAATCATAATTTTGAAATTCTCCTCCATTAATCACTAAGAATAGTTATCAATGGATAATTTGTCACATTTTTAATAAGGTATCTAAAAATTTTGAAATAACAAAAAGCATCAGATATATTTTCCAGAAAATAGACATAGGTAAATCAAGTGTAATCATTAACTCAGGAAAATACAGAATATTTTCCTCCAATTCCTCCAGTTTCTATTGGACCAAAAATATCCATATGCACCAAATGTAATGAATCAGTAGTTTAGACTTCACCAATTGATTTAAAACTTTATTTATGTTTCTTTCCATATTTATAAGGATCACAAACATTTGAAGAATCAAATCTAAGCTCCATTTGATCCTTAACAATTATTTTCTTAAGGAGTTTTCATAGGTTATCAAGGTTACATTATCCTAAACTTCTATGCCATAACCAAGACTTAATTTCCATTGCACTAAGTAAAGGTATATCTTTTCTCCTGGGGACATCTATGTTTTGTGTGTATACATTATCTTTCCTATTGGCTAAAAGAATAAACTCTTCATTGGAATTGTGTACTAAACACTTTTTATTCCCAAAATTAACAAGGTATCATTCATCACATAATTGGATTATGATAATGAGGTTGTTCTTAAGACCCTTAACAAATAAACATTTTAAATCAATTTTTTTCAAGAAGAAAAATTTTACATTTACCAATAATTTTGCCTTGAGAATTTTCTCTGAAATATAATTTTCCACCATTCGTCTTGATAATATTTTCAAATACGTTTTTGTAAACAGTGGTATACCAGGAACATATACTATTCATGTACCATGTATTTTAGTTGGTAATATCATTATTATCTTGGTAATAAGAATGATAGGCTTTCAGAACACAAACATTCTTGGATCCGGAAACTTCAGAAAGTAAAATTTTATGAATACACATTTTCGTAGATGAATATACATTATGAAAACCTAAAGAATTGGTTTTTTTAAGAGAAAATTTTCACCTAATGTCCACCACACTAACATTTAGTGCATAATGGAGAACTTTGAGAAACAATATTGTTATTACTAAATATCAGTTTTGAACTGTTATAACCGAAACCAGAAAGATTCAATAAAGGATGAATGTGAGAATAAATCATGTCAAAATTTTTCTTACCTGATGTAAATATTGACAAAAAATTCCCCAATGTAAATATTTTTGACTTTAGTTTAATAACTATGTTTTTATCCTCAAAAAAATTAGTTTTTTAACTATAGTTAGTCTCTATAATATATTTCATAGAAATTATATTTTCAAAATCCTTAGAATGTTTATCCTTTACAGAATTAACATCCTCAATATTTTTTTGGAAATACATTAAAAATAAAATGTTTTCTTATAAATATCTCTAGAAAGATCTAATATATCCTTAGTAATAATAGTTATTCTAGAATTTTCCTTATCGTGTTTTTTATTGAGTTTAGAATAATCATTCTAAAGAAGTTTAGCAAACCAAGAAAATTCTTCATAAGTAGGTAAGGTATTATCTTCTGATGAGGAAGACTCATCATTTGAAGATTCAGAGTATTTATCATCACTATAATTTGGATTCCATGATACATTTTTAATTGATTCAGAATTTTGTACCTTAGCCATTAGAAAGTGATTTTCAATAGGTAGCTTGGCTAGGAGACCAAGATTCTAATGACCAGAAGATTTATACTCTGAGGATATATCAGAAGAGTCACCACCACCGACACACTATGTGTCATTAGATTTTAAAAATTTCCTAGAATTAGTTGAGTAGTACTTCACTATATTCCTCTCATAATGCCTTTCCTTTCAATCCTTTTTCTTAAGAATAGAAAAATATGTCCTTATATGACCTGCTCTTTTTCATTCATAACAAGTGACTTCTGAGTATTTCGTATATTTTCTATCTTTCATCTAAAATCTATACTGAAAGTATTTCTTCCCCACTATCTTGTTCATCCTTTGAGAAATATTTGCATGTTCATTCATATAATTTTTACTTCTACTTGATTCTGATAAAATAATGTCTTTCTTAGACAAGGA
Organism: Viscum album; assembly: GCA_963277665.1. Lineage (NCBI taxonomy): Eukaryota > Viridiplantae > Streptophyta > Magnoliopsida > Santalales > Viscaceae > Viscum > Viscum album. Next base: position 1,979,828,226 of record OY728142.1, on the reverse strand, counting down.
TCTTGAAACCCTTTTAAGAGTATTTTCTTTAGTAGTAGTAAAGTCTACACTTCCATTTCTAGTCTTCTTATTATTCATATCATCATCTCTCTTCATTTTTGTCTCATGTTGAATAAGTGTTCCAAAATCTCATCCAGATTAATTTGAGATACTTGAATGTTCTCATCAATAATAGTTCTCTTAGATTCCCACTCATTAGGCATGATGCCTATAATCTATTAGACATGAGAATCATCATCCGTACCTTTTTACCCATAGATTTTTAACTATTAATGATAGACATAAACCTTTGTTGGACCGTGAATACTGGTTCTCCCTAAGAAAATAGAATATCATGATTTTCTGCTCTAATCGTAGCTCTTCTAGTTTCTATAAATTTGGATGTACCCAAATGAGTTACTTCCAATTTCATCCATATACAATTTATAGCTTCAAAAGAATAAATCAGATTATATATATTCCGAGTCATGGAACACAAAAAATTATTCATTACCTTGTAGTTTAGTAGATATTCTGACTTTTCTTGATTAGTAAAAGTTCTGACTTCTTTTTTAGGAATCTTGTAATCTCTTATAAGAATGAAAAAGTTGTCCACTCCAGTTTCAATGAAAAATTTCTTCATGTGTTCTCTCCAATATTAATAATAATTTCCATAAAAATAGGTGTTATAGTAGGATTTACATTGTCAATTGAACCAACATTCATTTTGTAACATCCTGGTTTCAGATTCCACCAGGAGGGGCCCCGTACTCAGTTGGTCACATAGCATAAGAGCATTTCCTCGAATGCCAAAGGTAGCTGACTAGCAGTAAGGGCCTTAGGTGTGATAGTGGGGAAACTATTCCCCCATTGGCAAAGTGACACAGCAAAAAATAAATAGATAACAATAGAGGAAGTAGTAGTAATACAATACAATAGTAAATAATGAGTACTGAAAGTAAGAAACACAATTATGACATATATAAAGGGGGAATGATGCATATTTCTAGTAAATCATCCAAAAAAATCACAATGCCAGAAGAGAGAAATTACCAAAATAAAAAAGAAAACCAATAAACTCCAGCAGCATCGCAAGCCTCAACATGGTCTCATGCTCTCCAGCTCCACAGCAATCAAGTACCTAAAGTATAAGGGTGTTAGACCTAATCTATACCTACAGAAATATAATCTTTTTGGGCCTAAAAGCATGACCCAAACCGGGTGTGAGGCTAATCCCAGTAGGTAATCACTAAAATACTTGTGCCTAACAGTCTGTGAATATATATGGCATGCAATAAGTAAAAAAGAACAAAAAACAAGGAATTACACAGTAGTAAATATTCCTACAATTCAAAGCATTCAATTCCATATATCAAGTAAACAGATAATCCCAATAGGTAACCCCCCAGGATGTACACCCAACCTATCCACTCAGGTTCAAATTACAATGATATAACAAAGACTCTATAAGGAATCACTCACCATCAATCCTCCTTATAGTAAAAAGTGTTTAAAGACTCTCTGAGGAAGAAATCACTGTCAATTCCCCCTATAGACATTTAATAGAATCCCACAGGCACTATGAGGAACCACTCAATGTCAATTCCTCATGTGTCATTGTGACATAACTATAGAATCTTTGAGGGAGCACTCAACTTCAATTCCGCCTATGGTCTCGCAACATGACAATTATAAAAGACATTATGGGAGAGCCCTCAATGTCAATTTCTCATATGGTCTCACTACATCAGGTTCCCGCAGCCCTATGTAAATAATTCATGCACAAAAAAAATGAACGACAACCAAAGTAATCCTCTAGAACTACATGGATAAAAAATCTACAACATATCAAGAATTTCAGATAAAATAATCACTCTATCATACATTACCAGGAATGGGGAAAACAAGGAAGCATAATAAGCTAAGCAGAACCAAACTGATATAAACAAAACATGCATGGAAAAACACATCCAAATCATAACAATTTACCCTATCCACATTCAACTAACCTCTATTCAAGCATACTTGCAAAGCTGGAAATTAACAAGGCTAATTCTGTAAACACGCAATACCCCATTCAAGGTTATTTGGGAACTTTTTAACATGTATCTCAAATAATATCTACAAAAGGAACAAACCACCTACCTCGGTGTGGGGAGATCGTTATACGAGAACCTCAAGCCCTGAATCTCCCAAGCACAATGTAGATCTAAAAAAATGTATAAAATGATCAATGGAGGATAACTCTGGAAAGAGGACGAATCAGGAAAAGAAGCTCTGTAAGAAGGAAGATCTTACCAATGTGATTCCAACTCAATTAACGGTGGTCAATTTGGAGAACGGATGCTCCTTCGGGTGCTCAAGGAATAATCGAGGCCGTATAGATGCTCTCGGATGAACTGGGTCGAGAAGGAGGTTTTTCTGTCCGTCATACGCGACAACGATACATTTAATGAAAATAAAACTACAATACATGTTCATTTGAAGTACATTACATGAACTTGCCCTTATTAAGTCCTGCTTTAGGCGGCCTCCATGTCACCACACACAACCATGTGCACGATCGTTACACAACCAGCACACGACTACCCACGGTAACTGAGTACAGGCCGTGTACTTATAGTGTACACTAAGTCTCCTTGAAAAATTTCTAGAAACACTAATTTTCCTCAAAAAACATTAGAAAAAGGAAAAAATACCTGAAAGGAAGATTTAGGTTCTTTGAAACTTCCCCCTTAAATAAATTCGTCCCCGAGTTTCCCTAGTAAGGCAGCGTAGGAGAAGAATCCTCAAAAATCTCCGACCACTACAAACGTACATCAGCCTCCCTCTCCCAGGTCTCATCCTGTAATCGCCCGTGCTTCCATAGCACTCATTCCAGAGGAAAATATTTTCCATGTAGAAACTTTATATTGCGATCAACAATTCGAATAGGATGCTCCTCGAATGTGGAATCCACCTCTAGCTCAACTTCCTCGAACTGAAAAGCATGAGACATGTAGAGACCCCAAACTTGATGTACATGGACATTACATTTCTTTTGTGGAATAATTAATACATAACAAAAACAGACACCAATGGACTATAATTGTTTAGTGTCTTTGGAAACCTAGAATATAATATTCTAATCTTGGTGAAAGATCTTCAACATCTCTCATAAAGATCACCCTTTTTCCTTACCTAACACCTTTCTTTATATCCTGGGGAAAAGAAAACATATAAAGGGTGAGCTCAAATGCTCAGTAAGATTAATAATGGAGAAAATAAAACAAACCATATGCATTTTAACTTCAAAATATGAACATAATATTTAACCAACAAAATCATGAGTAATGACATAAAACATGGAAGTATGTAAGGCATAAATCATAAAGAAACATTAATCATGATAAAATTCCATGGGAATAAAACATGTAATTGTGGAAACCATTAAGAACATGTTATTATTTCCATAGTATCCAAGAAATTGCTGCTAATACCATCTTAGTGTACAAAGTCCCTTTCTGAATCGAGTTCACTCATCATTTCAGTCCTGTAACACTGAACCAGATTAACTTACCGTTCCAGCCATGTATATCTCATGAGATATAAATCGTTACCCAATGGATTGGAGGGAGATATTGGTATCACCCATCTCATAATGAAATCATTATTATGTGTGCCACAACATAAACATAATTCATTCATCATAACCCAAAGAATAAAATGGGTTTCATAAACATCATCCCATCATAACATAATCCACATAAAAAAAATGGATTAATTTTCATCATAAGAAAATTGAAACCATATAAGTCATAGAGGAATTATACTTGAAACATACACATATGAAATAATGTCATCTTAGATGGAAAATGATTTTGATAAAACACTTTAAATGAATTCTGGAGGAAAATATCCTTTCTTCTTCAAAATCATTTTCTTTTCACAAAATGACATGAAATATTAAAAGAATTTTTTTTTTTCAAAATAGTCCTGAAATATTATATAGTATGCTTCATGAAAATAAGGATTTATAAAAACAGTAAAAATTTGTTTATTCCGTATAAGTTAAAAAAAAAATTTCTCCTACTTTTTCCAGAAAAGTCAAAAAATACCTCGTATGGTAAAAAAAGAATGATTCCTTCCATACGATGTGGTAAAAATTAAAAAGGGTAAAAATGAATTTAAAGATACATGGTAGAAAATAAAACATTCTATAAAAACATTTTGAGAAAATATGGACATGGATAATAAACATAACCCCAGTAAATACTTACGAATAAACAACCTCGGATAAGAATGAGATTGGAATAATTATCCCTTACCTTATGTCCAATTTCTCCCATATGTGTCTGAGACTCCTGTATAGTGGGTTTAAACATATTATTAACTTGTCAAATAACCATAATAATATTTTTGATATCATATAAGATTCACTTACGACTTTATATTATCCTTTCAATTGTCAATTCCCTGTTAAAGCAGTGTTTTGGGTAAAATCGTTTCATTTATCATCTGTTTTTTACTCGTAATTGTTAATATGATTACTTAGATATTGATTAAGTAATTCCAGAATATAAAACATGATTTATATATAATATATATTCAAAATATATATATATATAATAAATAAATAAATTTAAAGAAAAACACCGTTCATGGAGATGGTAGGCCATACGTATGCATGAACTCTGTTTTTCGTTTCCTTATTGAATTGAATGGAATTAAGTAGATGACATACATATATATATATATATATAAATCCAGTAGCATTATTATTTCATATATTTCATGATTACTTATTATATATACTTTATAATCATTCTTGAATTGTTAACCTAGAAAATGAATCTTGTCGCGTCGTGGAGACAGTAATCCGTACGTACGTACGAGCGATGATGTTGTTCCCATATTTATTGAATGGAATTGAATTATATTATATAATATCTTAGAATCACTATTATGTTATAATAATCATATATATTTATTCTTTACACCATTATACATATCCATGTAAGGTGGTGGTGGAAAAACTAATTACACCACGGCGTGGAGACGATATTTCGTACGTATACACGCACGGTGATTTCATTTTCTGTAGGATGGATAGAAGGTGAAATAGGGTTGTTTCATATTTATAATAACATATCAGTATATAATTAATACTGATGTTATTACTTTATGATGAAACAACTAAAGAGGAGGAATTAGAAGAAGAATGAAACTTGAATGATTCGGTAGAAGATATTACCTCTTCCTCGACGCACCTCCTTTAAAAATCTTCTTAGGGCACTAGATTTTGTCTTTTTAGAATAAAAGAACCTCTATGATATAACTATAGAGGTTTAGAATAGTAATTGGTAGGTTTTTTTGGATCTTCAAGGCTCAAAAGTGTGTGATGAGAAGAGGAAAGGGATGAAATTTTTATAAGGGAGGAGAGGGGAACCTTTAGAAAAACTTAAAATATTATTTTATAATAAAGTCATATTCAGATTATAATAGCTCAAAATTGATTTATTTCTAAGATAAAGTGGGTATGGGTCTAAATTCTCTCAACCAATAGGTTTATACAAGTTTATGATACTATTTTATCCTTATCATTTAGATTTCACTCTAAGATAAATAATTTAACTTTTACCGTGTCTTCTTGTTTTCTTACACTATATGGTTAATAAAAATACTATATCAAGCAAAAAAAAACCACAAGTGGTTAATTATTAATATATATAACCTTATCTATGTCATTTTTTCGAACCTCAGATTTTTATGAATATAATAACAATTAATAATATAATATTTGTTTTAAAAACAATTTTATTAAAATTTGAACACCATTTGGTAATTGATTTTTGTGAAAATTATAACAACATGATTATTTCAAAAAATGTTAATTTAATCAATACTAACATGTCATATTAACCTATAAAATTATTTTAATTCATAAAAAGTCTCAAATTACATTTATTTGGCTATTTATAACATCAATTATGTTAATATTTCATTAATAAGGTAATTACTTCATCTTCATTGTGTCATAAATAAATTAAATTATTTAATGTATAAAAATTATAAATAAAATACAATTATGTAGGAAATATGTTTATCTTTCTAATGGATATTTATAGTCCAATTTATCTTATATACAACCCTATATTAAAAATGTTTTAGTTATTAAACTTTGATTTTAACTATTTTAACTCTTCTTTAAATAAAATAATAATAAGTGTCCTAATCTAATCCAAGTGGACCTAAAGGTTAATATTTTATTCCTAAGGTTGTTTTTGGTCTAATTACACATATAAAATATAATTAGGACATGTGTTAGGGTAATAATAATATCATTTTTACCCTTAATTACCCTATTTACTTTTAAATGTGGTAAATAAAAGTAAAAATTTACTATTCACCAAAAATTATTTTTATCTTATTGAACCACATTTTACTCATTGATATTAACCGTGTCACTCAGATTTTCAAAATTTCACTCATAGAAGCGGTAAAATTAAGTTTTATGTAAATTTTAAAATTCCCCTAGGAGGTGGGTAAAAGACGGTGAAAAGTTCAATAAAATTTATATATATCTAAAATTATTAAAAAATGACTCTAATTAATTACATTGAACTTATATAGGTATTATGTAGCAATTTTGACCTAAAATAAATTTAAATTAAATAAATAATTATTTAAATAAAAAGTCAGTTTTTAAATAGTATCCCAGTGTTTTCACTATTCATCAAAAATTGAATGTTTTCATAAAAATACCAAAAATTCACCCTAGACTAATTTCGATATTCCGAATCCAAAAATGAAGTACATTTTGAAAGATAAAATTTAAAAAATTTCAAAAAGTGGGTATTACTATTCATAACGGTTAGTTCATGATAATATTATAATAATATATCGTTTAGTGAAACTCGGCATTGCGTACAACACATGCTATCGAGGAAGGTCATGATTGCGTGTAATACAATCCAAGACAGGGTTTCATGTAGTGCAAGCTCCCTTCAGTGTTGTGTATAACATAATCAAAACATATTTCATTTATAAATTAAACAAAATCTAAACATAATGTTGTGTAGAATAATTTCCACAAAACAAACTTGAAATTGTGTGTAACACGAGCCAAGAATAGTGTTGCGTATACTGCAAGCTAATACAGTGTTGCATATAGTACAAGCTAATCTTGGTGTAGTTTATAATAAAATACAACAAAGAAATTTAAAATAAAATATCTCATAAAATCTTGGGGTGTTACATTCTACCCCCCTTATAATGAATTTCGCCCTCAAAATTCATCAGGGTTATAAATGGTTTACTACATGAAAGTGTCTTTCAGAGAAACACACATCGTAAGAGGAATACTAAAACCTAATTTTAAAAATTAAAGTAAGAAATGTAACGGTTACCCAGATTAACTCATCACTGGGTTTCCAGATAGGAGAACATAGTTGGAAATATGGATATTGAAGAAAAACCTAACCATCAAGTTCTGATGGAGAGTGGTAGAGGGAAAGGCTATGAAAAGGCCAAGAATCACAAATCCATAATTTGTGATGATTTAAGGTACCATATGAATCATCAGATATAAAGACACTAGGACAACATTTATTTTAAGATCATTTCCCTAAAGTTGAATAATTTTTTAATTAAAAGAAATACTTTCTTGATTTTGGTACAATCTCACCATTGTTCGTACCTTGAACAATTTAAACTTCATCTCTTAAAGAAATGAAGTTGAATTTGTGAGAATATCATGAGATTGAATGGTGGGTCATTCTATCTATCTCAAATAAAAGGTTAGAAAAAGTTATTAAATATACATAAGTCCATCAATGGTGAGATTAATCGTATATGGTTCCAAAAATGGACGTATACTTCGTATATCATACTGCTTAATATAATAAAACTAGTTTCTACTAACCAGGGACTTCTTGTAGGCCAGTGGTAGGCGATAAAGGCATGTCGCACTTTGGTTGTGGGTTCGATTCCCATAGACTTGTCCGAGGTGATGGGTTTTCGCCCGTCCTGCAGGTTTTCCTTTTTCTAAAACTACATTATTATAAAATTTCATCAATAATATCGAAAAAGTTCTAGCCTTAAACATTACTATCTTATGTCTAACTTAATTCATTACAATCTTTAGGCTTATCCAAAATACTTCAGTCCAAGCTCATAGTATAAAGAAAAATTTTTATGTGAAAGGTCACATAACAAGCATGTGAATACAATCATTTATCCCCCATATATCATAAGATATATCTTGTTGGTTGCATTCGAAACATGTGAATACCTTAATCATCTAATCTCTTGAAACATAAATTTTTATAGAACCATAGTGAAAACATGAATACTGTCAAAAGGTAACTCTTTCCACATACCAAAATCCCAAAAATTCTATATACTCAAACCATGATATCACTATGTCCTTATATCAGTCATGAGCTCATTAATACTATCAAACATTTCATTATCTCCTTATCCCTTCTTTATGCGCATATTAGGTGATTTCCAAAAATATTTGAATAACCTTCCATGGTTACCGGTACTAGTCAACATATACTTTCAAAAACATAAGGAAAAATAATAGTGTAACAATCCTTAGATTTCTCTTTATTCAATAGTACCATGAGAATACTTATACAACATTACTCTTGAAAAACATGTAATCATTCCACTACTTTCATAAACCATATCACAATCTTGAACTGTAAGAACCCGGTTCTTAGTTCTAAGGTACGGGCTTCTTATTTTCTCTTTTCCTTAAGTTTTATTAAGAAAATAAGGAAAATGGGGAAAAATCCCATATTTTGGAAAGTACACGCCATGTACTTTGTCTACACGCTGTATACTTTTGGCCGTGTGGAATGAGTACACAGGGCGTGTGGCCGTGTCAGTGATGAAGGGCGTAGGAACCAACTACACGCCGTGTAGTGGTCCCTTACACGCCGTGTAGTCAGTCAAAAGGAGAATAATAAGGTGGTGGCCAGCTGTGTAGCAGAACACGCCATGTACTCTTGAAGACGCGTCGTGTAGTCATGTCGGCAGGTGAACAGTGCCACGCTGACGGGAAGCTGCCAGAGGAACAGTTTAAAAATTGGAAAGTACACATCGTGTACTCAGAAGTACATGACGTGTACTTTGTTTTTTTCGCTTAAAATGGGTAGTAGCCTCCCATGTTCATAGGTAAGGCTTAGAACAAGAAGAGAGAGATCGAGAGAGGAGGCCAAAGCTTTGTAGATCCACCGAGCATTCGTCAAGAATTTGTTTCTGCCTCGTACGATCTCGTTGGAACCCCACAGGTAAGCCCACCGCTCTTCCTTGACCGTTCATAACAATTCTACCTCTAATGGAATTTATTTAAGTTTAAACAGAGTTTATTCTACGTCAGATCTATGTCGTTCTTGGGTGTTTCTGGAATCGAAGTTCACGTATATCATTCGTCGATGTTAAAGGTGGGTGGCTTGGTGTTTCTTTCCAATTGTCGTGCGTTTTTGTGCGTTTTTGGTGCCATGAACCCATGTTGGGGTGTCGTGTGGCTGGGGCCATAGCTATTTTAAATACCTAGAATTGAATAGGTAATTAATTGTGATAACAAAATGCTGTGTGGGATCATGCATGGATCCAGGACCACCCCGGGGGGTGCATTCCTCTGTTTAGTCATTTAGCAAGGATACCCGTGGGTGTGCCTTTATAATAACTAAAGAATTTCCTTGAGAGGAATTTCTTGTTTACAGCTTTCTTACATGTTGGGATTGGCCCAGTTTCCTGTTTAGACTGAGGGTGGTGTTGTAATTAGCCTGTGGGAAATGTTCTACCTAGCCTGTGGGCAACTTCTTCTGTGCCTTTGGGTAGCTGATTCTATGCCTTTGGGGGATACTTATTATGCATGTGGGAAATATACGTGTTCTTGTGGGTAGATTCTTGTACTGCATACTCATTACCCGAGGGTAGGGGTTTACGTGTCTAAGGACATTAGCTGTTTACATATAATATTCACTGTGGTGATATTTTAAATTAAATGATTAATTGGATATTAAAATGGAAATATGATTTGTTAAGTTAGATACTTTTAGTACTGCTTACTTTATTGCATTTTACAACTGCGCACTATTGTTGCATGTTTTACACACAGTTGAGCACGGGCCTTTGGTGGGTGCCTACTGAGATATATTTATCACACCCTGTTTGGGTCATGCTTTTCGGCCCAAACAGATTACGTTTCTGCAGGTGTAGATAAGGGAAAGGGTCCTTATACAAATATTTTATTTCTGTTGAGGTGTAGGATGTCATGAGACTGAGAACTGGCTCGTGATGCCACTGGGTGTTCTGTTTTTCTTTCGGTACATGTACTCAGTATTATATTGTGCTTCTATGTAACATGTTCTGGCAGTTTTTCTTAGAATTAGAGACATGTTGCATCATATCTATATTACTGCTTGGTTATATCTACTTCATTTGTTTATATCAGTTGTGTATGGTTTACTGCTTCCGCTGTTGTTGAATGTTTTATTTCATTCCGCTAAGCTACACTTTGACAAATGAGGGCATAGTTTCCCCACTATCAGACCTGGGCCCTCGCTGCTAGTCGGCAGCCTCTGGGGTTTGGGGAAATGCACTTGAGGTCATGTGTCGAACCGGGTTCGGGGCACCTGTGGAGTGGTACCTAGGTCTGGGGCGTTACAAAGTGGTATCAAAGGGGTTCTTTTCTTTGACTAACTATTTTGAACCTTAGTCAAGGATAGGATGGACCGATAGTTGGTAATAAGATGTGCTCGGGCGTAGCTAACCCATGTACATGGAAAATCCAATTAACTCGTATTGCAATTTTACTGATTTTACAAATTATAGTGGAATTGATTTTCACCGAAAGGTGACGCACTTGTATTATGATGTTGATATTTTATCATTGGGTTCTGTTTAGTTGCAACCCGATGAGATGAGGGTATGCCATCTCATGCATCATTAGGGCGCATGCTAGATATCACATGTCATGCATAGTTCCATGCCATGTAGGTGCACTAGAAATTGAATGTTGTTGTGATAGTTTTTGTGCTAGTAAAAGCATGTTGTTGTGATAACTGCTTTGATAGATACCTGCTGTTTGATATGGCATTATTGTGTGAGCCCGTTCAAAAAAAGGATGCCAAACTTTGGTTTTTGGGGAGTATGGGCAACCATTTTCCAGAATTTGGTGGATCATTAGCTGTTTATTTTTTTATAACACAGATAAGATTCCAGACATTGATTCGTGGAGAGTATGGTCCCTCATGGATCGGAATATGTCACTTAGGTGTTGTTTTTCAGTATTTTCTTGGTTCCGGAGGAGTTTCTGAGGAATACTATCTGGAAACCCATTATACACACTGTGTAGTACTTTAGACACGTCGTGCATGTTCTTCTGTTTGGGAAGAAAAATAAACTTTTTGAGTACACGCCATGTACCCAGAGTACACGCAGTGTAATATCATCATGTGTCACAAACCGTGTGGGCGGCGACACGGGGAAGGGAAAAGTGTGGGGTGAACACGCCGTGTACCGGATGTACATGCCGTGTAGTGTTGACCCAGAGTCTGCCCGTGTAACTAAAAAAATATGGCCGAAGAAGACCATAAGACATACATTCCATGTCCATAGTGGAACACGCCATGTAGTCTGACCTGGGGGGACCCGACCGTGTAATAAACAACACAGGCCGATGTAATCTTTTCTTGAACACGCCATGTCAATGAAGAGCACGTCGTGTAGTGTGACCTCGGGACCCGACCATGTAACTGAAAAACACTGGTCGGGGAAACTCTTTAATGTACATGTCTTGTCTATATTAAACACGCCGTGTAGTGCGAGCCATGTATCCATCCGTGTAAAAAACAACACGGGTTGGCAGAGCTCATCCAAGAACACACCGTGTACCTATAAAACACACTGTGTAGTCTTGTCCAAGGACAGACCGTGAGGAATTAGCTGTGTAACTAGGAAAAGAGGTAGTGTATATGCCGTGTGCGTGTGTAACATGTCGTGTAGTGTCAATCCGAGTAGTCGGCCGTGTCACAAACGACACGAGCGGTTGGAAATAACACCATACACACCATGTATATGATATACACGCTGTGTAGTTTTTCTCAAACAGGAGCCGTGTGGCTTAGCCATGTCGAAGGACCCGGGTAGGGGAAGGGAAGTCAAGTACATGTCGTATAGTCATTATACACCTCGTGTAGTCTTGTTTTGCAAATCTTGGAATTCCTTCTTCCTAGTGTTCCTTTTTGGGTTTCTTCATTTTCGGTCTTTAATAATCTTGTTCTAAGGCCCGGATTGGACCTTGTACTGTCATGTCACCCAGACGACCATGCATTGTTCGCTAGGAGAGCAGCAACAAGTATACTCCCGAGATGGTGGGCCATTGTATACTAGTTGATCCTCCAGCAGAGCCAGATGCGGCACCAGCTACTATACCAGATACATGCGCAGAGGCGCAGTTCCGTGAAGGCTTATTGCGGTTCATGCAGACCTTTCAAGGAGAAACGTAGGCTGCCACATCTATGGCTAAGATGAATTGTATCATCCAACAGCATCATCCGCCTACGTTTACAGGGGATGGCGGACCACAGGCTGCAGATTCTTGTCTAGGATCGATGCAGACCATTTTTGAGCATCTTGAGATGCCTCCAGGGTGGAGGGTCATGCTCGTGACAAACATGTTGCGTGATTCCGCCAAGAGGAGGTGGGATGTTACCACCCAGTTAGAGAATCACAAAGACATGGTGTGGGAGGATTTGAAGGAATCATTCTATGAGTTATTCTTCCCAGACATGCTAAGGGAAGATAGGGCTCGAGAGTTCAGGAATCTGTAGTAGGAAGCTATGTCGGTGATGGACTATTCTGCTCGTTTCACCGACCTTCAGCGTTTTTCACCTGTTCTGGTGGGCGATGAGACGCTGAGATCTAGGCTCTTTGAGGATGGTCTTAGGTATGGCATATGTGTGATCGTGAATGTTTTCAAGTTGCCTTCAGTACAAGCTATTGTGAATTAGGAGCTGATTATAGAGATGAACCTTCAGGAATCTAGTGGTGTGGGTCAGGGCGGTTCAGCACCAGTTACTAGCACTATTTCTGCTTGCAAGAGGAAGAGACAGATGGACTTCTCTTTGGGTGGCAGTACCAATCAGAAGAATGATTCAGATGGCCAAGTCATGTGCTACCATTGTTGTAGAGAGGGGCACAAGAGGCCACAGAGTCCACAAGACCCAGTGGAGTGCCGAGATTACGGAATGATGGGTCATCTGCAGTGCTTTTTTCAGGTGTTTCCACCGATGGCTAGTGAAAGGGGTTCTGTACAGGCTTCACGTGCAGGAGAAGGACCAGCAACTTCTTATCAGTCAAGTAACTGGAATACGTCAGGGCATGTAGGCTGGGATGGTGGTCGTGGATGTGGTATCTAGACACCAGGATCTTAGAGGCGGCAGGGCAGGACAGCTCTGGGTATCCAGGTTGTGTCGTAGGGCCGTGGCACTGGGCAGGAATATGCGGTACAACAGACCCAGCAGGAGAAGGATCCCGAACCTTCTATTGTCATAGGTACTATTCTAGTATCTTATGGTTTATCTTCAGTGCTTTTTGATACAGGTTCTACACGTAGTTTTATATATGTGCCCGTTGTGGGGAGCCTTGGGCCCTGTGTTTCTACTTCTTCTGATATCATGACGCTAGACACTCCATTGGGTACTAGAACGGCTGGTGTGTGTCAGTGCAAGGAGTGCCCCATTGAGGTTGGTGGGTGTCACTTCCTTTGGGGCCTCTATGTCTTAGAGATGATATCTTATGACGTCATTCTCTAGATTTACTGGTTGGTACCCTTTTGATCCTTTGTAGACTGCTATCATCGTAGGATGCGTTTCACGTCACCAAAGGTTGGAGAGTTTCTATAAATGGGTGAATGGGATGTTCAGGCCAGTCGAGTTGGACCAGAGCATCGTGTGTGAGGTGGAGTCACAACCCAGATTGAGAGTTTATATGTAGACGACCAGGGGACTTGTCAAAAGGATTTTCCTCCAGTAGTTGATCGTTTCAGGGATGTCATCCCGGATGACTTTTTAGGTCTTCCTCCGGAGCATGAGGTGGATTTCTTTATTGATCTTGTGATAGGGGCATCACCGATGTCCATTCCCCCTTTTAGGATGGCCACACCTAAGTTGCAGGCGCTCAAGAGTCAGTTAGAGGAGTTACATTCAAAGGGGTTCATCTGACCCAGTACTTCTCCTTGGGGTTCTCCTGTCCTTTTTTCAAAGAAGGCTGACAGTGCCCTCAGACTCTGTGTGGATTACCGGAAGCTGAACCAGTTGACAGTTAAGAACCAATATCCCTTACTGTGGATTGATGATATATTTTACCATCTTCGTGGATCACGAGTGTTCTCGAAGAATGACTTGAGATTAGGATATCATCAGCTACGCGTTAAACCATCTGATATACCTTTCATGGCTTTCAATAGTAGGTATGGTCTATACGAGTATACGGTTATGCCGTTTGGACTCACAAACGTGCTAGCAGTTTTCATGGATCTGATAAATCGTGTGTTACATCCTTATCAGGACTCTT